>VWZO01003221.1:514014-1114014 GCA_013396975.1 Bucco capensis
CTGAGTTTGAGCTAATCAAAAATTTAAATAATACATTAATTTCCTGCCCTTTGTCTTCCTTCTAACATGGAGATCATACAGTCTCTGTAAGGAATGTATTGAGTTTGAAAAAGGTTCCCAAGCAAATATTCCCAGATGGCTCGCTGTTCTTTTTAAAAGTAGTCTAAACAATCAAAGCAATCATTCAATAAAAAGAAGAAAACATTTTCCTTTTCCAATCTGCATTGGCATGCATAATTGGAACCCCTGTGCATTTTCACATGCAGTGGAGAATGTTGTTAAAATGATTTTAATTCATTTCAATAACCTGATTGTATTTGAAAGATATCAGGAGGAGATGAAAAAGGGCATTTGAAAAAGTTAAACCACACAGAAAGTCAGGGGCAAGAGCTAAGAACTAATAAATGCATCTTCGAAGCTCCCAAGAAGTGTTAGACTGTGAGAGGCATAAGACTGCAAAAAGGAAAAAGCCTCAGAAACTGATTTACATTTTTAACTTTGTTATCTCACTCACTAGACCGATAACACCTCAGATGTCTTGGGGTTACAAGTAGCAACACACAAAGAAACAATTGTGATAAAGTCACTATAAACAAGATTTAGCTCACCTAACTTTAGGTATGCATCAGGTGTTGGGGCTCTTCATGGAGCCAGTGGGAAGAGAGCTACTTCCGGAGGGTGATTCATTTTGTCAGTCTTGGACATCCAGATGAAATCAACCTGTGGGTACTATGGGTTGTGCAGCTCCTGGAGGAGCATCTTATTTACAACACCTTTGAAAGAAAACTCATTTTGTTTCCAAGTGGCTAAGTGGTACATTGTTTCAATAACAGTTTTATGGCCCAAAATTAAAATAGCAGTATTAATTACACTGCAGAAAGAAAACAGTGTATTATTTTACTTGCAAAAATAGTTCTTACTTTGACTACCTAATTTTTTCCTTTTCTCCAAAAGTTGCTATTCTATCTGGAGCTTTAGGTCATCAAGGCTGTTTACTATAACTCTAGCATCTTTTATTAATAGATTTACTGAATTTTCTTATTCAGTGGAAACTCTTCAGAAGAATACTATACTAGAATGACTTCATGTCTTGATTAACTTTGCCTATGAGATTTAGTATTTCTGGCATTAAAATAAGATGGAGTAATATCCAGAAAAATGCAGAGAAATATGCTGCATGATAAACTGGTCATCTTCATCTGGAGAAAATGAGACTGAACAAGTCTAAGTCTAAAGGGAAATAAAGTGGTGCAGGTATTAAATAAGATGCAGGCTAAAGGTAATTATTTTTGCTGTATCAAGCTTTAATAGGCTTATAATTGTTTTGGGATGCTAACCATATGGGTCAGCAGGAGACATAAAAATATATTAGATTTAATTCATTCTGCTGAATTAAGAATGTAATATGTTGTGGGTTTGTATTAAAATAAAACAGGAGGTTGGAAATGAAATGTCATTAAGATTAATGTTGAATTATGAGATGTGAAAGCTTTGATGTAGATCTGTAGAAATCTATCATCTATTTAAAAAGAAATTTTATGTCCGAGTTCTCAAACAATTTTTAATAAACTTGTTTTCACTCCATTTGCCTAAAGGATTCAAAGCCAGATCAGGGCAAAAGAGAACTGAATCTCCTCCATCTGTGAATGACTGCTCTTAACCTAGTTACTTTCCTCTTCTTCCAGATGTGTTTAGGAAGAAAAAAGACTAGCTTAATTTGAGAGTGAAAAGCAAGGGATACAACAATCTACCTTTTGGAAGAGATTCAAGGTACATATCCTAAATGAAGTGACTCCATACCCAGTAACACTAAGAACCATAGAGTGTTATGTCTGAATATTGTGGGGTTGATTCCCCTATAAAAGCCCCCCAAAAGTGCCCATGTGTGCTTACGCCCACCACGGAAGACTCAAGACAATGGATTTGCAGGACACCCCTAAAGTCCTGGTGGTGACAATCCTTCTGCTGCTCTATTTCTGTTGTTTGGGTTTTTTCCCCTCTCTTTTTCTTCATTCTATTATATCACCTTGACACTCTCTAACTCTTTTTGAAATGCTAAAATAAACTTTGATTAATTAGCAGCATTTGACCTCATATGTGTCTTAATTTTGCTCTTGGGATCACATTCTAACCCTCCTGAGTCAAATAGTGGGCTGGGACACTGGGTACCATTTTCAGACAGACAAACTGTGAAAGTATGAAGCTTTCAGTAAAGCTATAACACCGGTGGAAAATCACACGTTTTGCCTTAGTAACAAATACAAAAACATTGAATACATGCATTTTGTTAGAAGGTATGAAGGGATTTGTAATAGTATTTGGACACAGAGTAAGAAGCAAAAGAAACAGAAGCAGCAGCCACATAAGATGACAACAACTATGACAACTTCAATAGAATTTAAATAAATTGGCCATCAAAGATTGATTAATAGTTCTGTACATCTGAATAAAAAATAAACCTTACTTTTCAGGAAGATGCACATCGGTGAATAAGATGAATAATAAAACACAGTGCTGGATTTAGAAATAATTTAGCCAGAACAAAAATTGTTTAGGGTACCTGTTTTAAAATTAAATATGTCTGAACATGTCCTTAACAAGATGTAATGTAAACTAGTTCCAGTGTATCAGACTCCTGGACTATAGATAAAAAATAAACTAGTGGAGGAAGATGGAAGCAAATACTGCATGTAACAGGAGTTTTTCACCTGTGTTTATCTAACTGAATGATAACCATATAGGTCCAGTTCCTTAAGCCATTGGAGACAATGAAGGAAACTATAAATTGTGAGAGGCAACGGAACATTATCTGCCTGACAGAAAAGCTGTTTATATATTGCCAAGTACAAAAATTGCATTTCTCCTACTTAGAAATAGAGAATATAAGTGCTACATAAAGGGATACTCTAACTTCAAGAAATAAGTAGTTTCAGTGTAAATGAGGTCATCTTTCCTATGTAAGAGGCTTCATCCTAAACATTTTCAAATATGCAAAGTTTATTAAAATATCCCAGTAATTATTACTGATCTGAGTAAATGTTACAGAACTGACTTCTGATACAAGGGCATTTTTCTAAATCCCACTGAAAATTGTTTCTTGACATCAACAGATACTGAATGAGATCTTTAGTCAGTACTCCTCACCTAAGAGTTGTCTAAAAATAGGTAGGCAATAAATGTTAAGAATAAGAACAAAAAGCATACACAGTAGCGTGCCACCTCTTTGCTTTATACTCTAATTGACCCAGTGTTTCACAATAGTTGTAAATGAAGAACAAGAATAGAAGTGATTAAACAGTAATGGCTTTCATATAATACTGCAAAGAAAAATTTGTTGTTATGATTGGTTATTATCATCTACTTCCCAGATAAAGGATTGCTCACATAAGCAGAAAACATCATTGCAGTTTCTAAATATTAATAGACCACTGCAAACAAGCATAATAAAGACACACATAGAAAGTAACCAAAGAAATCAAAAGCAAATATTATGGCTGCAACTTCATCAGTCTTTTCTATAATTCTTGCTATTTTTAAAGTGTGCCTGAACTTCAGTTTAGCAGCCACTGATACCCAGGAATCATTTCTGTATGAATTGTCCAGTGGGAAAATAAAGCTGTAATTATAATGCATAACAATATCCATTGAACAATTTATAATTACAAGGTGTGTTCAGGATATTATAGACAAGCCTAAACACCCTGCACCAGGTACTTCTAACTGTACAGTATGTTATTTATGCTTACACATCTAAATATACTCCCCTAATTGGAATTAGTCTATGCCATACTAACAAAATCTGAAGAAAGATAAATACTTAGCTTACGGGTCTTTAAACTCTACTATCTACTAACTAGAAATCACATACCTTTTTTCTATTTGGAAGACAAAGCACATAAGTTTGGAAGATTTGCACATTTTGCAGCTCTCAAGTAATGTTTTTGAATAAGCTTAAAGTATAACGTATATTTAGAAATTATTTTTCCAGGACTGCAATTTGAATAGCAAAAAATTTTTTTAATACAGGTACCAACTTTTATATAAAAACATTTTCTGAGTTGAGATTATTATTCCCAATAACATAATCATCATAGATACATTCTAATAAGCAGGACATATAACATGAAAATAGATGCATTTAGAACTGCGGAGGAATATACAAAAGCAATGCAGGAAAACACTGTAAATGCTCCTTAGCAGTCAAACTAGAGCTAGAGAAATATGAAGAAAAATAATTCAGACCATTACTCTAAAATGTGATAAAAGGACCTAAAAGATGGGGCAAGTGATGCACTTATGTATGGAGTCAGATAATGTATGACATGCATGTAGGACTGAAGTAGTTGGGGAAACTGCTGGATGGTGCTAGAGTAATAGACAAATATATCAATTTACCTTTACATGCCTTAGAAAGCAGAGACAAGCAGCAAACATGAAGGAATCACAGAGGGTATATGCAGTATCAAGAGATATATTGATCTTCTAAAGATATCCATTACATTTATAATTTCCTTGGCAAAATGTGTTTCAGTGACTGTCTCAGTATGAAATGAGAACCACAATACAGTGCAGAGACTCTCAAGGATCTGACTAACCAGGAGGAAAGGCTGTCTTTGTCTCTGCACAAATGCCTGACTAAATATCTGTAAGAGAGATTTCCCATTATGTGAAAATTATTCTCTCTAAAGAGGGAAAAGTTTCTTTCCAGTTTTCAAGACTTGCTACTTAATGCTTTTTGTATTGTATTATTCTCTTTTTCTTTTTGTTGTTTTTTTTTTTCCATAAGGAAGCCTTCAGATCACAATAAATAAATTTTGAGCAATTGTTCTAGCTAGACTTATTGCCCTGGAAGGTTCCATTGGCTGAAAGTAATAATCACAACATGATTAAAATCTGTTCTAGTCATGTCTGAGCAGGAGAAAGCAAGTCTACTCTCTATGTGAGAATTTTATCAAACTGTGCAGACACAATCCCATGCACACAGTTTATAATGTGTGATGTCCACTCCAGACCAAAAGAACTAAACTTTTTTCCTCTTGCACTAGCAAAAATTAGAGGAAAAACCTAGTCTTCTGCCACCATAGATAAAAGCCATCCAGCTCAGTGAACCCTTCTTTGGCAAAGCAATTGGTAAAGTAAGAGTAGTTTGAATAGCTTTACAAGTTTCTGCTGTTTCTTCTCCTTTGTGGTATCATTTGGATACCTTTATTTGTCTCAGAAATTCAAAGTGTTCTGGTGCTCAAATTATACTTAGAACATTCTGCTTTTTTATGAATAAAGGAGAATAAAATGTGTGTACCAGATAACCTCAGAAAGAGGTTAAGTTTCAAAAATCAACAAAAAAAATTCAAACACAGCATTTTGCAATTTTGTCTGCTTAAAATCAAGTCACTATCCAAAAAAGTGTTATGCATAAATGAAATAGGTTTACAGCTTTTCCTCTTTTGTTTTTGTTGTGGGAAAGTAGGTGGGTGGAGAACAGTTGTATTTCACAGAACATATTCTGTTTCTTGCTATGTAGTGTAGCAGGAAATATTAATTAAGAAAACAAAAAAAAATGATAGCAACATCCTCTAGAATTTTGCTATTCAGCTTTTTCATATTATTCTGTCATGCTGCAGCAGTCAAAAAGTTTTTACATGTTCCATTCAGGGTGCTGGTCATCTTAGTACCCTTGGCCTGTGCCTTCACCAAAGCTCTGACTTGGGCTATGGACACACTAGGAGCTAAAGCAGCCAAGCAGATTAAGTCATGACACTTTCAGAAATGCTTTGCAGAGTATATTGACAACAAACAATGAGTTCTACCACTGGCTGCAGATCAGATAGTTTGTGGCCTACTTGTGAGACCAACTGCAAGGCTTGCAAGGAAGGGAGCTGTGGGGCTGCTGTTGTCCAGCCCACTGCCTGCTTGCCTCCCCTTCCTGTAGTGAGTTTGCTCAAGCTATTTCAGTGTGCTAATTGCAGCAAAACTATCTGCCTTCCCCTTTTTTCCTGTTATATTAGGTTTTTTATATTACAGGGTTGTAGCTAGTCGAACAGAGCTGCTGGGAATGGTGGCTGGTGGTGGGCAGGAGTAGGGCAGCCCTCAGCCAGACTGCTCTGAGTGCCATCAGAGGACTCCCTCATTAAGCTTCAGTCCAGTATCAAGCTTTACTAGTACTCAAGGATGTAGATTTGTGAAAATTTTTTTAGTACTGCTTAGTACACCCTTTCCTTCTTGGCCTTTCCTGCTTTCTACCCCTTAAGTTGTCCCATCAGGTGTTCTGGTACAAGCTTTCTGTACAGCTCTGCACACACCAGACCATAGCTAAAAATAGTGCCCAAAGTCCTGAGTTTTTCAGTCTGGTGTTACAGGATAAAATTATATGAATGTCAGATTTTGACAGTCCTTCCACTGTCCCAGCCTCCTACATTTCATTTCTGAGAGTTTAAGTCTTTTATTTTACAGTCTAGCTCCAAAGAACTGCTGCTCTGCACAGTTCAGAGCAATATGTGAGCTCAAGTAACTGGGCAAGTCCTGACTAAAAGCTGAAAGGGAGGACTGAAGTGGTTTACACCAGCCTTGTGTCAAAGGTCATGTAATGTTGAACACTGCTGTTCATGAAGGCTCATTTCCTGCATCATTTTAAACTAACAGAAATAATGCATAACTTCAGTAACTGAGGTAAGGATCCATCTTCCCTTCTACCAGTTTAATGCAGACTACTCATCTCAGGTGCTGGAGGTGTGAAGTTAAACATTAAGAATGTAGTATCCTAAGCTTATTGTCACATTAAACAAGATATTCCTATGCTTGCCTCTCAGAATCTTCTCCATAGTTTCTCCCTGATGGCAAAATCTCCTATTATTTCAGTATGGCTAGGTGTGATGAAGGCAGTGGGCTCTACAGGCAAATAGTGCAATGATATTGTAGGTATGGTTTATGTCGACAGATTATGGATGTGTAGAAAAGCTGCTGCTTCAAAACTAGTGGCAAAGCATGTAATAGAGATTGCTTATCTGCCTCCTTTTTACATGGTTCAAGGATTTGAAGTATCCTCCATTATAGCCTGATGGAACTAGTTACACAAAGGCATAAAATAAGAAAAGGAACATAAAATGGAGTGGTTTCTGCAGGAGAAAAGGTCAGTTGGATAAGGACTTATCAACTGAAGAAGAGCCAGCTGATGGAAGAGATACTACAGAAGCTTATAAAATCATGACTGGCACAGAGAAGGCATTAGAAAATATTGGTTATTGCTCCTCACAATTCAAAAAATAAACAATTGATACAGATTTTTTTTTTTTCACACACAGGAAATTTAATTTGGGAGTTCACTGTCATTTAGTGCTTTGTGTAATACAAGTATAAATGGTTTCATAAGCAACTAGAAAATATCTTTTATGGAGGAAATGCCTCTCATGAGCACACACACAGGCAAATGCAGCCTCTGTCTCAGATAGGTAAATTGATAGCTAGAAGCTGAGAACAAACATTTTGGTAAACATTGTTTTGCATTTAGCTTGTTCTTAGTCTCTTTTCATAATCCCCTGCTACTGCCTAAAGATTATATGGACTTTTGGTTGCTTTCAGTATGGTTCTTCTAGTACTAAGGGGGAATAAAATGCCTTAATACAGAAAAATAAATTTTCAGTGTATCTATGGCCATTGGACAGCCTGCATATATTTCAGAACCTCTCTGGCAAACAGGAATGGTTGATGTTACTTTGGAAAACAAAATGCTATCAGCTTGTCTGTGTACCAATGATGAAAGAAGAGTGTCAATTTTTTTATGTGAAGAAAAACTTCCCTATTTTGCTTGCTTGTTCTTAGCTAAATGACTATTTTCCTTTATGCATTAAAGCCATCACAGATACCTTTTGTGAAAAAGTCCTGTTAAATGCCTACAGTTATTGAATATCTGCATTGAAAACTCTCCCTTTTAGAATCCACGTGCACCTCGGTCTACCAAAAGTAAAAGAACAAAATCGTTCAGCAAAGACTTTTGTTGATAATTATAGAGAAATTAGACATGCCGAGTTCAGTGGGCAGTTCAATGAAACTGCAAAAATACCCTGTTTCCTCAGGTTACAGCTGGTACTGTGTGAAGTTAGGGAAAAAAAACCTCTTGAATGCATCATGCTGAGCCAATTATCATAGCTGTTCTAATGCTGTTGCAAGTGATATAATTAGTGGTGTTAGCAAGGGCATTGGCTATGAGGTGTCTACAAACCATGTTGTGGCTGTTGTAATTACTGTCATACTTCTCTGAAAATTAAACTCCTTCTACTGTCTTCTACCCTCTAAGCATGATGTCTTCCTTCTTTCCAAATCTACAAATATGAGCTCTCCTGTGACTATGTTTTCTGTTTGCATTTCTGTAAAGCTAAAATCAGAAGAAATTTTCCCATTTTCTCTTCTCTTCTTGTAGAGGGGGGTGAATTTTAAAGCTACGAGCAGGGAATTTTAGGTAGTAGGAACATAGAAGGAGGAAAATGGGCCCATCATTGGAGCTAAAACTTCTTAAAGAGTGAAGAGTATCTCCTGGGTTGAGGTACCCTGTAACCAATCCTGTTCAGAAAAGTGATAACATGCCTCTAAAAAGCAATGAAGCTGGCTTTTCTTATGACTTCATTTGGAAAACTCATTTGTTTTAAGGTACAGGAAAGCCTTTCAATTTTCAGCTTAGTTTTATTTAAGTAATAACCACAGACAGAATGGCAGTGCCAACAATTTCACTGAAGAGGTACTCTTCTGTGGTGAGGGGTTGTTATAAAAACTTGTATAAAGAGCTTTTTTTTCTATTTTCTTCATGTTTTGGTCAAAGTGTTGGGTTTTTGTTTTGTTTGTTTTTACTTTTTTTTTCTTTTACCATTTATTGGAAAGCCAGGAATAAGCTATTACATTATGACCTTTCTGTGGCATTTTCCATTGGGACATTAATGGTAGGTTATTTATCATTTTACTGGAAAAGAATAGATTTCCTGTCTTGTCTCTTGGGGAAACCTTGCTTTCTCTTGTTTCATTGACTAAATGTGCTCATTATTTAGTCTCAAGTGTATGCCTGGGGTGTAGCCCCTGTAATGATTAAGTTTTCCTGGCAAATCAACACTATGGCAAATGTTTATGGTACTCAAATATGTCTCATAGTTCATTTATTTTTTTTCTGTCTTCTCTTGATTAACTTCAAGCTTGCTTTTTCCTTTGTTTGTTTCTGTCTATATCCACTGGTGACATCTCAGCTTCCACGATTAATTGTCGTTGTTGTATTTTTATTATCATAAGCACCCAGGACAGAAAAGCCCTTTCATTAATAATTTCCCAAGGGTACCTTTCACAAGTTACTTGTCTTTCTATCACAGCTTTGCAGGTTTTACAACGAAGCTAGTTATTTAAAATCTTGCGCAGTACAAAAATTTCACACTCTTCCCACATTCCTATCACATAAACATTCAGACACAAATATGCATAGACTATTGTTCTAGAATTCAGACCCACTGTTCCCAGGTACACAGCTACTTTATGTTGTAAAAACAACATAGATCTGTGCAAGATGGTTGAAAAAGAAGAAGGCCTTTTTATTTAACTAAAATGAAAATCTTATATGCTTTTTCCTCTAATAGGAAAAGTACAGAGAAAAACATTCATACACACCTGCAAGGCCTGTCAAACTAAATATACCCAGAAAAATACATTCCTCTCTGTTTTTCAACCTTCACAAATTCCACTTGCAGAACATCCAAGCTCCAAACCACTCGCTTTTCTTAAAACCACGAATCCAAATAATCCTGTCCAATATGCTAAACATTCCTATTAACCCTAAACAATCTCCAACTTACTCAAAACATTCTTTCAACATTCCACAACATGCTAGAGACAGAACAAGCCCACAAGGCTCATGGATACCAGCTCATGCATTCCACTTGGCCTTGAGGAGAGTAATCAGCCCCTGGACCTCTCCTTTTCAGCATTATAGATAAAGCACAGGTGACTGTAGGGGCACACTAATATTTTCAAGGATTCTTAAAGATTAACGAACAATTGCCAGTTTTTTCAATTGAAACTCAAGCAACAGATACTTTATTGTTGCATAAAATGTTAAGGGGTTTTGAAAGACTGAGAGTGTGAGAGCTGTAATAAACTATTAATTATTGGAACAGGATCACAGAACAAAATTATTCTATTCTCTCTTTTCCACATGAAAAGTATAAAGAGAAAATAATTTGAAGGGGAAAATTTAAAACTAATTATACAAGTAAACAATTGAATTAATTGTTGCAGTATGCCACTCATCATTATTTAATGTTAATTTTGATAGAAAAAAGGATAATGATGTGTAGGAACAGATTTCCTTGGAAAAGTTTATTTTCAGTTTTTCAGTGTTTAATTCGTGAATATTTTGGATTTGGGCCAACATATACTTGGGGTTTTTTTATATTTTCAAAACACAAAGGTTGTTTAGGAAATGAAACACAAATGCAAATCTAAGAATAACATTTTCTTGCTGGACCTAAATCCTTCCATAAAAGTATAGCAAGAAAATGTACCAAACACTTTAGAGCATAACTTGCCTACTTTTTTTCTAGAAAAATAAGATTTGTTGTTTATTTTCCTATAACAATTTCATCTTTCCCCTAAAAAAAGTATGGATACTGACCTAGCATGAAAAGTAATCTCCACAGAAGCTTCTGAGCACAGGCTATGCTTTTGTCTGGTAAGCCTGGACAAATTCATGCAAATCTACACCAAGAAACCTAATTCATCTGATCACAGTTCACAAAATAGGTAACTTGATTAGTCTAAATTATTCTAGGATATAAAACATTTTCCAAATAGGTTACAAATATTTTTAGTGGAAAATTGTTAGTACTAGCATTCAGTTTTCTTTCTTGTTATAATCAACATTTGATTCAGTGTAAAGCCAGATATTCACCAAAGAGCTAAACATACTATAGAAATTAATCTGAGAAAGAAATCAGTTGCTAATTGATAAACCATAACGTACAGGTAGAATATAGTAATCCATCCTCATCGATACCTGAAATGTGATACAGATTTTCTCTGGTATTTCTTAATAATTATGTGCCACTCTAAAACAAGAAGTGTATTTTTAAAATGGTAAGATTTCTTGAAGATGTTGCCAGTATATGTGTTAAAGAAACTCCTTAGTGATTTATGAAGAGCAGTGTGAAGAGGGGAATAAATTAATGTTCAAGCAATCACGTAATTGTAGCAATAATTAGGAGAAAGGTTCGCAATACAAAGTAGTTTTAGTAGAACAGACTTTTTTCCAGAGATATTCTGTCTACTCTACAGATTTGTTGTGCATAAATGTGAATGGGGATTCATTTCTGAGATATCTTAATTTTGAAAAGCTTTACAAGGCCCTTTAATTCCTCTATATTGTTATCTCCACCAGCTTTGTTATGTACTCATATCCCTAAAGAATATTTGCCACCTTCTGCATAAAACACACAGGAATTGACAATCTAAAGAAAAGGGCTTACTGACTAAAGCATATGCCATTTTTTTTTTCCCTTTAAGTGTAAAGTCCATCAATGGATTTAGGAACCTACACAAGAAGTGTTTTCATCTCTTTGCTCTAAAAACATGCAGGCAGGATGTAATCTAAAACCCAGGGAGTTAGACTTCCTCACTCTACAAAAAGAAAACTGAATAATCTTGAATCCAGGATTTTCTCCTTCAAGCAACTAAGCTAAGCAGCAAGCTACAGAGTATGTCTTCCTTTGGACTTCCTCTTTCATAACACCACATTAACTAAACAGGTGGAAAGACAGGAAGGAGATGAAGACTGCCATCTATTCTTTCTTCCAGTCGTCATTACCTATTCTCTAATTGGGAATCAAATATTCTACAAGGACACATGGAAGTTACATCTTTCAGTCTAGGGAGGGCACCGAACCCTGGATTTCAAGTTCCTTAGCTAGTGCTCTTTCTCATAGATAAGCAGGTAAAGGTGGTTAGTATTTAACTACTAATATATTAGAAATCATCTGCCTATATGACAGTCTGCAGAAAAAAAACAACCAACAAATGAAAATAACCAAAATAAACACCCAGTTGTAAAGCCTTCAGCTGTCATACGGAGGTTTGCTTGGTTATGTTTCAGTTTGTCCTTAATATGCAGTTAAAGGGATGATGATTGTAAACTCTATTTTTGAACAGATTTTGCCATTAATCTTTAAAAAAATATGGTGATTACTCAAACAATATAAACCTACTATTTTTACACAGTTTTAATACGAGGCAAGGGTACATTGTTCTGAGAAAGACAACAAAAATTGAACATATTTATAACAGATTTCTTTGAAATGTGATTTTATTGAAAGTCAAATATATTTCTTAGGGTAAGTGGCTATTTTATAACGGGTGAAAAACCTAGACTGTGCTCATACCTTCACATATATACAATATATTGTAACTGTCTATTGTCCATGGGCCTGAAGAAAGAGATAAATATTTTTGTCACACTTGACAAATATGTATTTAGTAGTGTACTTGACAGACCTTGCAGAGTCCAATAGGGAAATTAAATTCAATGTCATGGCTGAAGAGTAGATAACAAAGAATATTGCAATTGGCCCTTGTGGTGTTCTCTAGAAAATGTTTAATCCCTGTTGCATTATTTTAGGCAGAATGTGGGAAAATGGTGTAGATATTACCTTAATTCTGAATTTTCTAGTTCTGGTGTTAAGAATAGATGGAGGTGAAGAAGGAGTGATGCCTTTCTTGTGATCTCTGCAAGCCTGCCTCCAGTAACTGTAGGTTGCAAGACAGGCTGGGAAGCTCTGTATCAGCCTCATATTTTGGAATAACGTGCTTTTACTGCCCTCCCTTTAAATTTAGGGGGGTTTCATACAAAAATTAAAAAACAACAACAACAAAACCAAAACAAACCTGAACAACTCTCTCTTATTTGTTTCCTAAGATAAATCATTCCATTAAACACTGAAGCTGACTTTAGACAAAATTGGCTATGCTGATAAATGAAATGGTGTATCGAAGGAAATAGATACAATAGGCTTTATAATAAAAGTAGTTTGAATCTAGAGAAAGGCAGACAAAACCTGGGCAGAGCAAAACTAAGTTAAACATACTGATGATTTTTCTACTGAATTTCAGTAGTCCCCTTTAGCCCTGCTTTTTGTTTGATTGGGCTTTTTCACTAGCATTCTGTCACAAAATTGAAGACAACCAAAAATATTGGTATCAAATTATTATGTTCTGTTGTGGCTGTTGAATTAGAGACAGGAAATTGTCATATGAGATTGACATTTTAAAATTTTATCGCTGTTTGCTAAAACAGGAACATGTTGAAATTTTCTAGAATGTATAGGCCTTTCCTTCCCATCTTCCAGCATGTCTATGGTTTCAGGTCAGGGAATTTGTTTGCAAAATAAAAAAAAGTAAACAGAATTCCCCCTTTTGTTTTAGACAGAGCTTCCCTGGATATCCCACAGAAACAGAACATACTGAGACAGCAGGAATGTGTGAACACAGACAAGCCTTAAAATAGGAAAACCATGGAAAGCAAATTGTATTCCTTATTGAAAAAAATTGTCTATATTGAATCCCAGTTGTGTGAGGCCTCATATCAATGTGTTTATATGAACGACTTGTTCAGTTTAGAAACACAAATAGTTACGAAAATGAAATGTTGAGTGGCACAGGGCATTTTCTACAAATGACTTTGAAGCCAAAGGAAGTGAAAAGAAATTATGTGCTATGTATGTAAAAAGAATGTCTGGGTTTTTTTCAGGGGATTGTATAGTTCCTTTTCTTTACTTTGTACCTTTTTTATTCTATATGTGTCTTTGAATGTAATAGCTATATGCAATCCTTATCTAAGATAGTAATTAAAACACCTCTCCTCATCACATAATTATATCTCTGGAAACAATTATGACTTTTATACTTATATTTTTAACCTTGAATAAAATCTCCTGGTTCATGGGTCTAAATTTGCATAAACTTCAAGCTGAAATGATTTTACCTTTGGAAGGCAGTAGCAGGAGTAATATTGGCTGAATAAAATGTTCATAACATCTAAGATAAAGTAAGCAAAGGAAAAAGAGTACTACAACATGCAAAATTATTCTTCTGTTTCCTGAGTATTTTATGATATAAGCCACAAAAAATCTGGAGGCATAAGCAATTATGATATTGTTCTTCTTTTTTACAAAGTTGATGTATGTGAGAGAAATCATTAAAGGGATCGAATGTATCAGAGGACTTATGTTTTATTGATTCCAATTAACTGTATATAATGCACTGCAGTTTGAAATAGCAGCTTGGACTTCTAAAGTGCAGGGGTCAGAGTAGTTAAGAACTATATCCTAGCACAGAAACAACTTCCACAATGATTTCTAATTAAGAAAATGTTCTGTAGTTTATTTATATAATTAACTATTGACCATAGAGATCATTTGGTGCATAGGTTGAGCTGATTTTGCTTTGCCTTTATGCAAAAGATTGAAAGTAGGAGGCAGGTAATCATCTGAAAGACTGCTGTTGTTAATTTTACAAAGTGTCAGAATGGGTGGGAGTGGGGTTGGGAAAAGACCTTAACATTAAAACTGAAAAACAGGAATTAGTCAGAATAGTTCTGTCAGAAGTAGTGGTGTAACCGTAATAACTTTCTCTGAGACCAAACTATATTCGTCATCTTGGTAGCTTCCCTTCCCACATCAACACGTCGCTTGGCAGGCTACATAATACTTTCCTACGTTGCTTCTTTTGACTTACCCCAAACCACTGAATTAAGGAGCACTACTTGGGTAAACATTCTCATCCTGAATTACCTGCTCTGAAGAGCCAGAACAGAAGCCACAAAGAAAATGTAGGAAAAAGGAAGAGGTTACCGCTGGCCAGAAGCAAGGTGAATGTGGGGCTCAAATGCTGTCTGCTTTAAATGCACAAATTAGTGTACATTTTTGTACATCTGTCAGTTAAACTGTATTAAAAAGAGCTAACAAAATGCTACACATTGGCAAGTGGAAAGAATTTGTAGTTTTTTTCCCAGCTTTTAAAATGATTTTTTAAAAGTATTTTAAAAGTCATGTTCAGAGAAATATGGTAACCTCCAGCTGACATATAATATAGTAATTAGCATGTATTATAACATAATATGGTGACGTACATATTAAAGATAAATTATATGAAAGAAAGCAAAGAGTAGGAATAAATTGCTAATTCTCCAGAAAGAAAGTGTTTAATCTGAGATGCTTTAGGATTAGTACAATAAAAGTGATAGAACCAGTTTTATCTAGAGGCACACGCACTAGAGATATTGATGTATGTGATTTGCTCATGTAGAATCACAAAGGAAGTTTTAAATTCTCTTGAATTCTTGTTATAACTGTATTCATGAAATAAGCATTGTTGTTTAAATACTCCTGTGTTATGAATGGAATGCTGAAGGTTTGTCTGAATTTTCTTTAGATTCCTACAAACTTTCTTGAGTTGCTATTCCCACTGCCTTTCAAGGTCAGGTGTGAGGTAGTCTATCTCCACAAACAACAAGTCATATATAAAATGTAACATATGGCTTATATCTCTTTAAACTCTTAAGAATGTCAGCATAGTCAAAATTCTACAGGACATGATTTCTTGTTTCTAACAAGAAATTTCTTGTTTCTTGTTTCTAACAAGAAATCAACGTGGAGATTTATACATTTTCCCTTCCTGTTCTGAGACATAACTTTGGCAGTGATAACTTACAATGTTACAGAAAATAGCACTACAATAACCAACCCCCAAGGTATAATTCAGGGTGACATCAACAAATAATAGAGGAGAAAAGAAGTACCTTCTCTTCATCAGCGAAAACAAGTATTAATAAAGGCTTTAAAAGCATCTGTTCCATGACAGGAGATATCTCTTAGGCTCGATCAATAAAACAGGACAGAAATCTGTTCATGGAAACAAAGATAGATTTGGGGAAGAAGGCTTAGCTTTCAGAGAAAATATGATAGAAGTTCTCTAGAACATAAAGACAGGGACAATGCAAAATTTGTTAGATGCAACAAGTTGTTGTAAGCAAGCTGTCCTTGTCAGATGAGAATGGAGTCTGAGAAGTGATTATCTGTCAAATTAAAAGATAAGGATCACCTTTCTCAAAGAATGGTCATGAAACATAAGATTGCATGGAGCAAGCAGGCACACTCCATTTGCTGCAACTCTTTGGGCCCAGTCATCCAGCCATTTTTTTACCCAGTGAGCAGTACACTTATCCAAGCCATGAGCAGCCCTTTTATTCCTGGAGAATGCTGTGGGAAACAGTGCCAAAGGCTTTACTAAGGTCTAGGTAGACACCATCCACAGCCTTTTGCTCATTCACTAAGCAAATCACCTCACCATAAAAGAAGATCAGGTTTGCCAAGCAGGACCTGCCTTTCATGAACCTATGCTGGCTGGGCCTTATCACCTAGTTGTCCTGTACATGCCACATGATAGCACTCAAGGTCATTTGCTCCATAAACTTCCCTGGCACCTAGGTCAGACTGACAGACCCGTAGATCCCAGGATTATCCTTCCAACCCTTTGTTTAGATGGATAGCCACATTTGCTAACCCTTGCTGAGCTGGGGAGTCCTCTTGCACAGAAGTAGTAAATGACACCTTAGAAAACAGAAGTTGTTTGGGTTAGACCAGTAACAAAGTGAAAATGTTCTTAAGGCATGTTAACAATATAGGAATCAAAACTGGAAGCTTGATACAATCTTGTATAAATTACTGTATTTATATACTTCAGGTCACACCTTGAAGCCCCATCACTTATTGTTCGCTTTTGGGGTTTTTTTGGCTTTTGACTTTTGGGGTTTTTTTCTTTGCCAATGTGTCTAATAGATTTTCAGACAAGATAATGCACATAGGCATGGAGGTGTGGGATCGGATATTTTCAGGGAAACCTCTACTGGAAAGTGGCTGGATGGGAGCATCTACTGGAGAAGTGGTGGCCTTTTTGGGGGGCCCTTGGAGTGGGCAGCGATGCCTCTTGGCTCCCCCTGGCTACTCTGCTTTTTGTCCCAACACCTCTCTGCTGGGCATCATCCATTTCACTGGCTGTTATCTGGCCAACCACGATCAGAGAGGAGATTTCTTACCAGTGTTGGTGTCTATTTATAACTTGGGAAGTTTACAAAGGGTGGCAGCAGAGATTTGAATGTTGTATATAGTCTCTAAAGAGATTATTTTTACCCATTTACTGATGAAAGCTGAAATTAGTACATTTTTGCAAAGGAATAAAACTGAAAATCGTTGGTACTTCTGAGAATATTGGAAACATCTCTGTCAAAGGGCACCTAAAGATGGTGAGATCTTTGGGTACTAGCAGCAAACAGTGGACAAAAAGAGGGAGTGATATAGTATAATACTTCAATGTATCTGAAGCAGCATAAGAGAGCTTTCCAAATTTTCCCACAAAGAGAAATATTTTACTTAACTATATATTCATAGTATAGTCATACAGCTATTTTTTTTCTTCCTGAATGATACTGTGGACCATTTTCTTCTGTTTTTCCTTTGTGGATACAGAAACACAGTGCTTATAAGGAGTAAATATTAGTTACTGTGTTAGGTTATTAAATTTCCCTTATTTAAAGGATAAATCAAAAGAATTTCAATAGTAATTTTCAAGGGAGTACTATTTGAACCTGCTCATTTTGCCATCTGATAGAGTCTGGCAGGGAGTGAGCTTCTATAGCTTGCAGCAATTAGCAATATTTATTTTGCAGATCCATGTGAACTAGAAGGTATGATCAGAAAGGTTTCTGATGAATTCCTGGACAGGCTGATTGTGGCATGTAGCTACAATGAAATAGCTAATATTAGTAACTCTTGGTGACCAATACCAGATTACAGAGGATATTGGATGGATGTGAATGAGTAGCTTTGTCAGTCCCCAGGGGGTGTGGAGGGAGACAAGAATAAGATATTGCCAGGCAACAAATCATCTTCCAGAGTAGTATATATCCCAGAGCAATGCAAATTTTTCGCTCTTCTCCATTGGCCTTGATTTAAGCTTCTTATAAAATTGCAAAATTTTCAGATTTATTTTAATTAAAAAAACCCTAATATATCTTAAATGAATGTTAGCAAAGGATTTTTTGTGGTGATTCAAATATTTCTAAAATTAGATAAAGGTATTCATCTGAGTACCATACAGTATGACTCTGTAATAAAAGTCTGTATAATTTATTTCATAACTTGTAAGAGTTTTTGCTGTAATATTTAATGAAAGATATATCCAAAGTTTGACAAAAACTTTTACTCTCCCAAGGATATGATCTTTGCACCTTTTCCTCTTTAACTAAAACATCCAAGATTATTTTGACACCATCCATTCTGAGAGTAAAGCTACTTCCTTTTTTTTTTTACAAGAACTGCCACATTTTATTTCTTTAAAAATGCAGGGATAATAGCTCCTAGCTGTCATATTTGTCATGGTTCTGACAACCCATGTATAAGGAGGAAATCAGAGTTTGGCCTAATCTCTGAACCAAGCTTTTAAACTATGGCGTCAATGTAGTCTGTGTATTCTGGCACCTCACTAAGGAGCTTGTCTGAATATTCTAAACTCACTTTCCCATATTATCAGATTTCCTTCCTATGGAAGATATCCAATGAATTTCAGTTTTCACACTATTCAAATTTTTTTTCTGTTTATGAAGGACAATTTTCCCAGTCAAAATCTGTGATCAGACTTTGCCTCAAGTATGAACAACACATGCAGCTGTGAATTCACTTAAGGTTTGAGGATTTGAACTGGACTAAGAATTAGGCTTTATTTCAAAAATATATAAAGATAACCATACCCCTTTTAGTTAAATAAGAAGAGTTAGGATCTAGAGTAATTTCAGAGAAAGAGAAGGACACTCCATAATCTCCCTGGGCAACATGTTTCAGTGCTCTATCACTCTCAAACAAAAAGTTTTCCCTTATGTTTAGATAGAATTTCTTGAGTTCTAGTTTGTTTCACTTAAGAGCAGCACAGCCTTCTGGTATGTCAGCTGCTCCTTCCAGTGGCAAACTTCCTGAGGGTACACTCTGTCCTTTCATCCAGGTCATTGATAAATATGTTGCTAGGACAATACTCAACTGTTCCTCAGCCAGGGTTTGCTGTGTATACATTTATTCACAGCTGAAGCCATAGACACAGACAATACAATAATTGGATTTAAGTGCAAATGACTTACAAAACTCTAACAGGTGACTGAGAGCGTACAGAGCTAATGGTAACAAGAGGGAGATGTAAAAGTATTTTGTGATTCTAAGAGGAAAGATGTAATAATGTTACTGTATTCCCCACGGAGTAAGTCAGGCTTGTCACTAGGTCACAAACTAGGTCTGTGAATTTCTTTGGTAGCCTGATAACATTGGAAAGCACGTTTTATTTAGCCACAAAAACATCCCTGATGAAATGTACATCAAAACTAGAATTTAGAAAGTATCAGTAACTAATGAGAGAGCAGAAATATCTTTTCACTACTTCCACATCTTTCTGGAAGATAAAAACTAAATTGAAAAAATGGGAACTTAAAAATTAAATAGCAAAAACTTTATTAATATGAATACAGAATTGCAGAGTGCAACAGAGTTTGTACCTCTGAAAGCTATGAAATTTATGCTACCTCTGTGCTGTAAAAGGCCAAAAGGACATAATCACTCCTTTTGTCTTTGAACAGTTTTTAATGGGAGCATCTACACCTTTGGCAAACAGTGAAGAAGCCTGCTTCAGCAGATGGACACTGAATTAGGTAAATTTCACAACTATTTCCCTTGCTTTCATAAACACACACAACCCTATTTAGTAGTGTAATTTCAAATATCGTGACTGCATCCATCTCATCCCAAACTGCTGACAGTCTCCCCTGGTAGTCCCTCTGCTAGCACAAACTACAGGACACAACACTGAAACAGGGGACATCAAAACTCTCAAATGTTGTGTAAGGTTGTTTTTTTTTGGTTACTCATCTGGAGATCTGAGAGAAAGCATCAGCCCCTAATTAAGCAGGAACAGTCTATCCCCTTGGCTTTAATTTAAAACCACATCTTTTCAAAAATGTCCAGGTAGCCTTTTCAATTAAGACAGCAAACAGGAAGATGACTGTATTTTAATCCACATTAAATGTGGAG
This sequence comes from Bucco capensis, assembly GCA_013396975.1. Taxonomy (NCBI): domain Eukaryota; kingdom Metazoa; phylum Chordata; class Aves; order Piciformes; family Bucconidae; genus Bucco; species Bucco capensis. Next base: position 534,153 of record VWZO01003221.1, read on the forward strand.
TTTAATTTTTTTTTTTAATAGGAAAGCTATTTGTTATTTTGAAGAAGTGAATTCCATTATGGTACAAGAAGATCCATAGCAGACTGACTGTAATTTTTTTAAACAATAATTTGATTTACTTTAGCTATTTTCCTTCCACGTTGCAATGAGTCTCCACAAAGATCCCATTTAATTTGCAAAAAAAGTACATGGAAAACAATTTTCAGAGTAGTACATTGACATCAAGCCTCAGCATTGCACTTAGAAGCCTCTGTGTTACATTGTGCTTGTATAAAACCACTACCTTGGCTGTTGAATGGGCACATCTGGAGCTGAAGGGACGAACTGCAGCAACCTGTGCTGCAGCCATCTGTCCAAATTACAGCACAGCCTTGCTCCCTGCACATTGGGCACAAGAGGGGAACACAGCCTTATGGAAAAGTGAGATGACTTACTAAGTAAAGGAATAGGAACAACTTCACATGGCCATTTTTGGTCAAGCAGCAGTGCCTGAATTTCCAGTCTGAAGAATATTATGTTTGACATGTTATTTGTTGAATAAATGTGAGGAAAACAGAACCTACCCTATTGACTAGATTATTTCTTGTGAGTCATTTACTCACATCTGTTACCCAGTGCCTGGAAAGAAAATGTCTTGGTGTTGATGGATGCTCTTAGGGGTTTGGCATAGGCGCCCTTAAGATCTGACCAGATGAGCTCTTTCCTAAATTAAAATAAACCAGAGAAATAAACAAGATTAAGTAAATATCAATAAAGCAGAGGTTCATAAATAATCTAATGTGTCAAATAAAATGCAGGAAATGAAGAACAAGGAAGAAAATTAATAGATGTGCTAAAACCAACCTCATAGCCTATTACCTAGTGCTGCAAAATTTACTATCATACAGATGCTATAAATTTGTGACAAAACACAGGAAGGGAAATAAATGGAAGGCAAACCAGCAAAGTTAGTGCTGAAATGCATACAATATTGGAAAATGTTTCTACTAACTAGACTGCTGTGATAGGTGCACTTCTGTGAATTCCACAGAAGTATATAAGCCTGATTTAAAGTCTAGCAGGAAAAAATATGTTGACAGATATAGCCATAGAGATACATATAATAGCTTTCAAATTTTTAACCTTAGGAATTTTAACTGTTAGGTGTATGATTAAATTTTATTTCATCTAAGATAAAAATAATAATAAACTTCTCCCAGTAGTTTAAGTGATTGGTTAGGAAAGATATACAGAAATTCTGTCCCTTTGAAAATACGCTAGACCTCCACGAGTCTTAAGTCATGAATATGTGTTTAATTCATACAGGCATTGATTTATGGGAAATGGGACTTTACATCCTTTTTCTAGGAGTTCCTTTTTGATCAATTAACTTAAAAAAAATGTTCCTTTAGATCTCAGGAAATTTAGGATCCTTTTTCTGTGTGAATTCAGGGGGGTTCTGTCTGTCATATACAGGAAACATTTTTGCATGCTCCTTCTTTCTGGCAATGCACAAATGCCATCAAGTGGCAATTTTCACAGAGACAATGTAGGCTGTTGCACCCCTGTTACATGACCATTGGAAAAACAGGCTTTCCTCATGCTGAATTTTGACCTAACACTCATCTTCACTAAGTGTTGAAGACAATACCCTGTGTTTGTTGACAGTGCTCAGAGATAAGATCCACTGCTCTAAATAGATGGACTGTAACAGGTCTCCTCATCTTTGGGTATTAAATTTCTCAGAAAGTGGTCTGACAGCCTCAAAAGAAGCTCAAACCACCTAACCAGGTATCTCCAATGCAGAGGTCTGAATCCAGGTGATTCATCTTATCCACCTTATATAACCAGGGAAAAGAAAAAAAAAGTGGTGATTAATCTGACATATTTTAGACATCAACTTCATGCTGAAATCACTCATGCCATCTAAGTTCTTATGTCTCTTCTTTAATTAAAAAGGAAATTTAGGTGACTAGCTTGGATCTAGATATGGACAATGAATCTTACCCTAAGTTTCTTGATTCCACTTTGATTTCTCCTTGTAGGGCACTCATCAATTTTGGTGTCCCTGGTGAAGTTGACAGAACACATGAGAGGAAAAAAAGAAAAAAAAAAAACAAGTAGTATTTTTAGGCCACGGTGTCTTCTTTTACCTGATCATCGGGTACTCTATATGATGTAGTATTGGGACTACATCCCTGTGCATTCACCAGATTTGTAAGTGTTATGGTCTGGTCCAGCAATCTCTGATACAGATGGTTTTGACAGGTTCCTGTTCCAGCTTAGATCATTACTTCAGCCATAAAATGCCTATGGATTAGCTGGAATGTCTGAGTAAAAATTCAGGACAGATGATGGCAGTGGCTCCTGCTAGTTTAAAATCTGTGAATCTGTGTGGAAAGAAAAGGCATAAGCTCATCATACAGTAACACTGGTTCTGCTTTGTGACACTGACCTCTCTCACAGCCTCACCTGTACATCCTTCTGTGTGACTGTTTGCATGGGGTTTGGAGGATGTTTGTTACACACATATGGATATATACATATGGCAGAGGGTGTTAATGCAGCTTGAACTAGCAGCTGTAGGAGTGAAAATCCAGAGGCTTTCCTGGCTTTCTCATACACTTCTCAGGCATGCCAGAGAAGAGGTATACTCTCAACTTGCCAACCTGCACTGAAATATGAGCTGCCATGACTTCTCTCCTCCTAACACAAAATATGGATATTCCCTATGCCTGTGTTTCTCCATCTGTAGGATGGCTAAAATCTGTACACTGAGCAGTTTTCTCAGTGTAGTTTTCTGTTTACAAAATGCTTGAAGACATTTGGAAAGAAGAAAAGCATTAACAAGACAGAGAGTATTGTTATTGTACAAATATTCATTTTTTTCCTCAGTTTTTCCTCCTTGCTATACTTGCTAAATTATAACAAACTACACACAGAGTTACTACATGTATAAGATTAAAAAAAAACAAAACCAAACTAAACAAAACAAAAAGCAGCAACAAAACCCCAAAACAAATCAACCAAACGAAACAAAACCCAAGCAAACACAATAAATTTCCTGCAGTATATCAAATGCTTTGAAATCAGAGAAAGACTCTATAATAACAGCTATAAAAGGAACTATCTGGTAGCACAGTTATGCTGTACAGTCCGCTTAGTCTGAATTCCACATCTTTATGAACATATTTCAACCACTTTAATCTCAATCAATTGCTGTCTGAGTGTGTGTATGTCATAAATTTGCCAGTCTGCCCCTCACATGAGGAATACATGACACATGCTTTAAGGCACTCCTTGTAAAAGCTGTACAAGGGGATCAAAATAAGAAACCTCCACTGATTTTAATGTCACATTGTTGGCGCAGCTTAAACTCCCATCGAAATTTACAGTCAAGATTAAGTGATGAGACTTCAGATAATACCCAAGAAAATGACCTGTTGCTACCTAAGTATGTGAATTATCTTATAAATGGGATCATACCATCTTTAGGAGGATTGGATTTTCTGACCTGATAAATGAGGCTTTTTGTTCTGCATGATTTTATTGTCCTTCTCATTTTTATCTCCATTTGACATTGTTCAGCAGATTGAACTGAGAAAAGTAAAAACACTTTTTTGAAAAATATTTTTAAATAGCTCATAAATAAGGTGAATGCAGATGGAACAGATGTATTTCAGTTATATTGTGAGTCATACCAGTAAAACACGGGCAGGTTCAAGGGATCTTTATTGGACAGTAAGAATATGCAGATTCTCGGGCAATTAAAACTCTCTAAGTGGAATTTATAGACCACCTTCTCAGCAACAATGCACTGCAAGTCAGCATGTGTATATACAGAGACAAGTAAAATATGTTTTGTATTTTGCTAAGTCTGTGTGGTTAAGAAAGTGCATTCAGTATAAAGAAGTTGAAGGCTGACTGCTTTGCCTTTGAATCTCTCCAAAAATAGCCTGGATGGGCAGTTGATACACTCCTGCATTTTTAAGAATAAATATAGGGAATTATTTTTAACATTAACAAACCTATTGAATTAAATACTCAAAGGTGAGCTTATCTCCGGAACAGAAAAATATCTTATAAAGATATTTGCCTCATCTTCTTGGTACTCTGATTTTGTGAGCAAAAGTTACATCTCTTTTTCATTATGTTAATGATCAACAGAAATAGTAATTACTGTCATGTATTAAAAATTTTAGCTGTAGAAAAACTGGATGACAAAACTTGCTTGGATCAGGTTCTAGATATTTACTTGTCTCGTTTATGTCAGAGTTTCTTTCACAGATATTTGGAATTAGATTAGAAGAAAACCAGAAATATAGGGGTTTTTTTTTTCATTATAAGAAAGCTGAAAAAGTGACCATTTTCTTACAAACATGTTCTGGTTTTCACACAAATATTATCAGGTTTGACATTTTATTATTTTCATGGTATGTCTTTATAAAATTATTTTTAAAATAACCAGCAGCTATTCTAATTATGATCAGAGGAAAACACATCCTAGTTCCTGACTGATGAAGCTCCTATTTTTAGTACTCTGAGGGGGAAATGAGTTGTGATGGAGGTAACAGCTGACTCTCATTGTAGTTCCTGACCACTGCAGGTAGCATGGATATGGACTGAGTGTACAGACTGTCCTTGGGAACCTTGGGAGCTAACAGTGGCTTCTGGAGCTACCTTGTTAGCATGCTTCCTCTTCCAGTCAGGGCTGTAGGGTATGCAGCAGTCTGTGTGCCAGTGCAAGCATGCTGCAGTTGCATGATCCACTTCCAGTCTATAAGCTATATTTCAGCTGCTTAAGTGCCGTATCCAACTCCATAGCCACAAATTGGCTACTTTTACCCGAGATAAAAACTCAACCATAATTAAACACATCGCTTCCAAAGGTAAAATTTAACCCAGTGCATCTATCAAAAAAAGTATTTGAAAATCCTTGATCCAAAGCTAGACAATATTTTGACATTGTAATTCTGTGAAACGCACCTTCAAAGACCTTAATCCATAATAAAAGAAAATCAACCTCTAGTCTTCTGTTTAGTGATCTTTTACATCAGTACAGGGCCTTAAGAGCTACCTTTATTGTATATCCTGGCAGTGTGCTCATTAGGCTGGATATTCTTCATAACTGTGGCAAACCACACCATCATTGCAGGCCATATCTCCTTTTGTATGGAGTATAATCAACTTGTTTCTCTCTCTCAATAAGCATTAACACGATAGTACTTGCTCTGGACAATAGGACAGAAATTGTACCTTGCCATCAACAGCTTTCGTGTAGCTCATTCAAGAGGCCAGCCTTAGATACTTGATACTGCATTTTCACCTCCAAAAATACAGACTGTGTCCAATATCTTGAATTTGGACTTTAATAACGATAATAAAAATAATGTTTAGATGTCCCTCTATAACTTTTTATTTTAGAGGCAAAGTGTTATGTGTGACAGAATTACTAGTTATTCACTGAATATTCACTGAGGACCATAAGATGTAGGGAAGACGGTAAGAAGTAGTTCTGAGAATATTAGAGCCACTTTCTCACTTTTATCCTTCATTATTAATACCTTATTTTATCAGTATCAATTAATTTTTTAAGTGAGTTGGCAGTTCAGTTCATGATTTTTATAGTGCAGTGGCAGAATTTTAAAATACTTGTAAAGTCAGAAAGCTGTAATGAACTTCAAATAAGCAGCATGGTGAGTGTTACTTCATAGTCAGAGAGAGAATACAGGGATATTTAAGGAACAATTTTTATCCGAAGCTATACACCTCAAATAGTCCAGAAGAACTGTGTTCTAAACTTACCTACCACTCTGCATTGCCTACAGTTGAAGATTTTATGACTAACTCAGGTTTAGTCTCTACTGTGTAGATTCTCAAGGTGTTCAAAGCTACATGAGGCTAATTCATTTGACATGACTGTCTGTAAAGCAGCATGTTAATAACAGACAAGACTGTGTCAGGCTTTATTTTCAGCCAGAACAGTTTACTCCTTCTCGTGTCAGAAACAGAGTTGTAACTCTATGGGGGAAAGATTTTCCCTGAACTTTAACATTCATAAAATGCTAACAAGGTTATTTAAGCCACATTTTGCTTTCCTTCCCTTTCCTAGTTATCCTACTTTTGATCCATGTGACTCTGTAACACAGTACCAAGATTATGTTTTTTAATGTCTTTTTATTATGACTGGCAAGTTTTCTTTTTATAAGAAAATCTTTATAAGAAAATGCCAAATAGATCACCAGGGAGAAAGCATTAATCCCAAAGAATCCCACTTGGAAGCCATACTCTGCCTGTCCCAACTGAGAAACAGTGTCAGTGAAATACTGACAGAAAATCAAAAGATCTTACAGAAGAGCTGGCTCCAGGTGTTTTAAACTTCATATATACTGTTTTAATGGAGATACACTGGGACATAATGCACAGAATGTCTGATGCATCACTAATACTCATGAGAGCTGTAAGGCTAAGTTCTTCACTTACCCCCTCATCAGCAACATCCACATTGAATGACACTGTAACAGTCAAAAGCTGGGTCAGCAAACACAGTCCTCTGAAGATTTAATGAGCAATTTTCATTTATTTTGAGAGGTATAACAGCACATCTGAATAACAAAACCCCAGGTAAGTAAAACCTGCCATCTGGTCAACTTCTGTCTCACAGGAACCATTTTAACATATTTCCCAAGTGATTATTTATACATTAAAAATTCTTGGTCTGTCAACCTTTTGCAAAACAATTTATTGACCTCTGAAAAACTGCATTCTTTCTAGCATTGTGTGCAACACCCTGAGCTCAGTTCCTATGGTAATGCATGAAATTATTTAGATCAAGGAACAAGTTTAGGGGCCAGAACTGTACTGCACTGAGCATTCTCAAATGAGTAGTGGATGCAGTAGAAGTGTAGATACAATATTTTTAGTCAGGCCAAGTCAATTTTATTCGTTTCATCCCTTTTTCCCTTCAGGTGTAGTAAATGGTACATGCAGAATAAATGGCAATCTATCAATCCTCTAAGAAAACTTCCATCCAGCTATCAAGAGAGAACTTTTCCATGGCTTCATTAGTAAACTTGTCACCAAACCCAGAGTATGCTCTTGAAATGTACTGATGCTGTGAAGTCAAGAGGCATCACTAGGACAGAGGGGAATTCAGCTAGCATATAAGATGTGACTGGTGTTAGGGACTGCACTAACAGTATTGGTATGAAATCCAGCAGTGTAAGGCCATGCTCTTATGGACCAAACAAAGATTCCTGCTTTAAACTCACAGTTCTTCAGTTGAAAAATCACCAAAATCTCTGAAAACTTAGGGAATCTAGTTGGACCCAATGTAGAGTTAAACAAAAAACAAACAAACAAACAGAAACCAAAAGACAAATAAAAAACAACAGCAACAACAACCACACCACCACCCCCACTCCCCCCCAAAAACATAAACCAGGAAATAAATAGGATATATAAGAGACTGATCAATGTATTTTCAATAAATGAATTTGTACTGAAGTAGACACAAGCTGTGATTGTTTATTAGGCTATGCTAAGTTCTACCTTGAGTTCCACCTTGAGTTCTTAGAGTGACTTTTTTTTTTTACTACTTTTACTAGGTATTTCTGTTGAGACACATTAAAAAGGTATAACAATCCATAAAACTCACTTTTAGTTCAATAATGGGGGTAGAAAAAAAATTACCTTTGTATCTAAGATGTGTCTATGAAATATCACTACTTAGTATTTTGGACAGATAAAAAACACATATAACATTTGTAACATTTATTTTAAGACAAATGTTTATCTTTCTAATAAACTAGAAGTGTAAAAAGTACTGATGTTAGAGAAATGGATTATGGAGAACACTGTGTTAGTCTGACTAAAAAGCCAATATTGATCATGTGGTCAATGCAACTATCTTTTGTCAATGAGATTAATATTTGCTACCTCATCCTGTCTCAGGAAGTCCCACTGCTTTGGATGGTAGGAGGGCATACCATGCAATTACTGCTATGTGTTCAGCCTGTCTTGTTACTCTTCCCTAGGCATTTGTTATTGGCCATTCTCAGAAAACAGGCCTGGAGGTTAGGTGGACCTTTGATCTGACTCAGAAGCAGAGTTCTCCCCTTTCTCAGGGAAGTTTTCAACACTCCTGGCTCAGCTAAGCCCATAAGAGAGACCAACATGGTGAACCTTCCTCCTCTCTGCTGCTTTGCACTACTTGAGAAGTCAATGGTAGTCTTTAACCATCACATAGCAAAAAAGATATGAGAAAAGGACTGTATTTGCAAAGGAGGTGATGTAGGCATCACTAAGAGAGATGCCTACCATGATGTTCCAGGACTGAAATTCTGAGAAACAGGTAAATATAGTTATCCTGTTGAAAATACACTTTCCTTAAGTAATTTTCTTAATTTTCTTTAAGTACTTTCACTGGGAAATAAAAATTTCCTAAAATAACCCCAGACTTTTTCCCCAGGTAGATGAATTTATATGCTTACTTATCAAACTAGATAGTCAAGAAACTTTTTTAATGATACAGACACAAAAATTCATCATATTCAGTAGTGTGCTATTAATCAGCCATGGAACATTATTAAATGTAAAAATGTCTATCTGATCTTCATTGGTGCTCAGTCATATTTGTTTTGGAGCCATATTTGAGCAAATAGCCTACCAATATAATTGAGATATTCCAAAAAGAAAATAGTTCAATACAGTACTCCTTTAAGCGTTTCTGTGATATAAAGGGAGCAATCCCCTTCGTTATGTGCCATTGGCCATGACTGATAGTACATTTCTTTCAGCACACTTTTCTGATAGCCTTGCAAAGTTTCTTTTTCTTCTTTAGTTTGATAGAATTTGTAGTTTAGAGCAAAGGTCCATTAACTTATTTTCTTCTGTGTGTTTTTATTGTCTATGTCAAATAGTATTTGGCTTTTTGTAGACTGTATTTTTTTTATTTTACAGTCATATGGCTTTATACACATGTATTGATATAGGTCAGATTTTTTTTGTAATCTTACTTACACAAGTATCATGTTTAATTTAACATCTCAGCTATGAAAATACACATTGCTTTCTGCCCAGACTTCCATAAATATAATTAATAAAAAACAACAATTGTCATTTGTCTAAAAATAATTACCTTAGGAGTAATTTACAATATGTACTATTTTGGGGGGATAGACAAGAGTGAAAAAAACCCCACAAAACAGAGTAAAAGTCACAACACCTCATTTTCACATTAAAAATTGCTGTAAGTCTTGAAAATGACATAGCATAGTAATGATTACAAGCAACATGATAAATGATACTAATTTTACCCATCTTCACTCTATAGATTTTAATTGTGAGGCTTCCTCTGTTCTGCAGTGGAGAAAGGAGATTATACTTCTACACAATTATTTATTAGTACCTAGTCCAAATTGATTTCACATAATCATAGCAGACTAAGAATGAAAATACCTCTTCTACAATGAGCCATACACACAGGTACACATGCATACAAACATTAACAGCCAAAGATAATGAATATTTCTAATTGCTAGCATAAGAGTTCAGTACCCTGAAATTTGTCTTGAACTGTAAGTGATCTGACTGTCATGCCGTGATACAATACAATTCATTATCTTCAATTTACTTTCTATTGTGTTATATCATGACAAAGCACAGAATGTATTACACCAATATAGAGCTTGTCAGTTAATGGGTTGCTTCCTGATATGATCCAGCTGTGTATTAAAGAAATGCAAACCAGTTAAGAGCAAGACTTCTGAACCTAACAGTATCTGCCAATTACACTAGTAGTTGCTTTTAGCTGGCTGTATTTTCTCAATATCTTATATTAGTAGGAAGAGAGGTATTCCTGTGCATATTGTAGATTAATCACTGTCCATCACAGTAATTTATTTTCCAATGGTTCAATATTAAACTTGTCTGCTTTTTCACAAACTATTTATTTGCATGTGTTGCAGTATGACCCTTGCCCAAGTTATTATTTAGAAATACTGATTTTTTAAAAGCAGATTTTTTTTTTCCTTAAGTCACTCGTTTTCTTGCTTTTCTTGGTCCTCCCATGGATAAAAATCACACAGGCCACCAGAGGTTGGTGCGATGTGAGAAAATGGGAGAACACAGCTCTTGGTTTCCAAACAGATGTTTGGGATGAACAGCTATCTTGGTTGTAACTTACATCACCATCCTTTGTGAATTACCTTGTCTAACAAGGAGAGCCTTTTTCAGAGCTTGCAACTCCTCAGTTGTCTCTTTCCAACTATATGTCAATAGCAGGGATTTTCGTAGTGACTGACAAACACAAAACATGCAAAAGTTGATGGGATTTAACACCTAGCTCAGAACACGTTACCTAATGAATTTCCTGTTCTTACATCTGAGGTGCTGTGCTGCACCAGTTCAGGTACATAAACCACCTTCTCACCTTGTGAGAGCATCATGGCTCTGCATGCTACTCACAATAGCCTTCCAGAATCTCCTTAGCTGTAGAAAAAGGCAGAAGTGATATGCTCTGGATTTAGCTCTTCATGAACCTATATCTTCATTTCCTATGATCGTATTGCTCATTTTCAAACTTTCATGATGATTATGGAAAACTTATGCCAAATAGCTGGAGCAGAATAAAAAGTCCAATGCATAATTTCACTTGGCAATGTACGGTGAGGGGAAGGTTCAAAGGAAGACTTTATTTTTTTTCAATTTAAGAAGCCCAAAATCTAGCAATATTTCTTCAGAAGAGCAAGTTTATTTCCAAGATATGTCCCAGAGAGAGGGAAGGATTTATGTGAAAGTACTGTCAAGTGCATGTGTTTGAACATTACAAGCAGCTGCAAACACAAAGTTCCAATTAATAGAGAGCACAACACTCTTGCCTACAGGTTTGGGTTGGTTTGTTGTTTTTTTTTTGCAAGTCAACCAGAGTTTCAAAGCTCTGAAAAGAGCTCAGTTTTAAACAAAGTTTCTGAGGGGCTTTTAACTTGCTTCTTTTAAAAAAATTAAAAAATCACTCTGGCATGAAAGTTGGTATATATAAAGATTGTAACCTGGGAGCAATTTTTTAGACAAAGTAATACACCTTCATTTTTTAAAATTAAATTGTACAGACTATTAACCTATAATCTTAAGTATAGTTATGACATTTCCTCTATGTGCATCAAAGGAGTGTTTAATTACACATGGAAAATGTCGAGCTAGTTAGGATAATGCACTTTTCTGAATTTCAAATGACTGGGAAAGGGATTTTAGCCAGTCATGTATTAGAGAAAATTAGTTGTTTAACTGATACCCAAGCTAAATATTAAGCCCCAAATCAAAAAATGTGATTTTTTTTTCTGAAGACCTGTTCTAAGTTCACACTCTGATGAGCTGTGTCTTCTTCTCTGCACAGAATATAATAGACATGATCAGAAGTACTATAAAAAGTACCAACTAGCTAAAGCAAATGATGAATGAGGTTCTCCAAATTTTTTATAGTAGTCTTGGATTTGCATTACAAAATTAATGAATCTGGTTGAATGACCATACATAACACTAAGTTTTAGTCTGTAGTACCTCTAGAACTTGGACTCCTTTTCCTCCTTTTCTCCTGTTTAGAACTCTGAGGCTCCAGATGCTCTAACCTGTTTCACTAGAAATGCTACAAAATCTCAGTAGCATTAAAGTATTAATTTTACTAGAAACAAAGTTAGACAAACTCTTTGCCTCACAACACCACTGGGATCAGGAGCTATGAGATAAGATGCTTTTTTTAAAAAAAAAAAAATCCAACTTAAGTGCATCCTCTTGAGAATCAATTGATTTATGCCTATTCCCATGTCATTTAATGGAAATTACCTAGTAGAAGAATAACTCAGAATACCTCAGAGAAAAGGCCAAGAATGTATTCTGTAGCAGGAACCTTGATTATGCAACAATTTTCAGACAGTCTAGAGAAAATACTGTTTTCTATTACTGTGGCCAGACTGCAGAATGCATTGGACTATTACACTTCACCAGTGATAGACACAGTGAAAATCTCGAAAAGAGATTTAAAATTACTTTTCTGTATTAGGAAGCCAACAACTTGATTTTCTCTAAGTGTACAAGCCATTACTGAATGATATATTAAAGTACAAAGGAGAAAAAATAGCAGTCTTAGCCACCCCCTAGCAGTGGCTATCAGAAAGAAATAACTGTTGTCTTTCTCCCTGATTCTTGGCAGTGCCCTTATCAGAAATGTTAGAAATAAAAGATGTCTAGGAACAGCGCTCAGCTCCCTGCTGTATTTGCTGGGTTCATTGCTTGTTCATGTCTAAATTTTAATTCAGGACTTGTAGCTATGAGATACAACATATAAACTCATCAATACTGGAGGAAAGATCTAACAAAGGAACAAGCAGGTCTGCCTCTGACACTGCCTGACTGCTGAGATTATTTAGATTCCCACCCTCCACATAGATGTCCTGACAAAACCATTGCATTTGAGCACAAACCTCTTGGAAGGACAATTGCCCTTATCCTGAAGAGTCTAAAGGGTAAATAGAACCTCCTAACAATAGTGCCATATTCCTAAAAAGGTGGCTTATTCCTGTCTGTACTGTTTCCGTCATATCAAGACATTCTACAGGGAGCAAATGTCACGCCAAGTCCCATTCAGTTAGAGCAGTAACAGCCAAAAATGTCTACAGGTTCAACTTGACTCCTAGAAGAACTTCAAAGCTTTTTCATTTGTAGCACACTAAGGCTAGATAATCTGCTGGCACATAGTAACTCACAAGCTTGTATTTACATTGTAAAACGGAGTATCTATCATTAGAGCTGAATTCTGTATTTAGATTTTTTTTTTTTTCTGCTTTTGCTCAATACATCTTTATTTCAAGTTTGGCTTTACTGAAATCCAAACAGCTGTTTACACTAGAAAATCTTAGACCTGCCAAAACAACACTAGGTACTCATCTCTGTACTCAAAATAACCAAATATCTGGTACAATTAAAAAGTAAAGAATCCAGGAGAACTGGGGGACAATAAGGTAAGATGCCTGAGGACCTTTCATGCATATGACCTTTTTTGATCTCTTATACATCTACCTTTATATGTGGAGACCAGTAACTTCCTCAGGCTGAGTCCCTCTGTTCTTATTAAGATCTCCAAGGCTTTTTTCCTGACATTGTTAGGGCAGTAGATGTTCTATCCTTGAAAATAAGTGTATTTTGTATGGTCTGTACATGCTAGACTTCAAGGTTTTCAGTCATGCATGCCCTTGATTCTGCTGCTGCTTGTTCTGCTGCTAAAATCACAGAATCTGTGGCTTGACCTTAGGATGAACACAATTCCTGGAAATTAAAAATATCAAGAAAACAATTCCCACATTAAACAAAAAATCAACTGCAACAATCCTCCTCTCTCCTGTCCTCCATGCCAGCTCTGATAGATATTTCTCCATCTAGGATATGCTAACCATGTAATAAAAAATCTCATTTTCATCCATCTTTTTCCTTTTGACTTTATCTCGTGTTCTGAAGCAGACTTGCCATGAACATTAAATGCATATTGTTCATGATGGAAAGTGTCCTTTTTCCTTTCTTTGTGACATTGTCCTTATTTTGGACATGAGAACATACATGAATTTTGCTATGTTCTGAAAAGGTTCATTTCTTTGCTACTAAGTAGTTTTCTTGCTAATATATTTCAGGATTCTTCAAATATTTTTTTTTCTCTGTAGTGATGTGCTGATAGCATCACCACAAACATAATGCTATAGGTTAGTGATTAAAAGAGTCAGGAAGAAAATTAGGGGGGCAAAAAGGCTTGAAAAAGTACTAACAGAAAGAATGGGCTGTGTTTCTTACTTTCCTAAGGAAGAAACCAATAATGCAGTAGAGCCCTACACAGCCTTCAACTGATCTTTTTGGAGCTAAATTAATTAAAAAGATGTGAAAGGAATATTGTAATCATTTAGAGGAACATTTGAGGAGAGAAAATTAGATTTACTTGGCATCAAGTTCCCTTGTACTATAGAGAACAAAGGACCTCAAGGGAATTGAGAGACTGTAGAAATGTTCCTCCTCTGGCTTTTAAAAATGAGATTTTCAAACAGGAGTAAGAACACATTTTAAATAAATGATCCCCAGATTTTATGCTATTCATTAATGATGTAACAAACTAGGAAAAAAGGGCACATTTCAATTTTCAGAGAGAAGAACTTAGATCAGAGATTGTTGTCAATTCAATTGAAAAAAAAATTGGAAAGGTCTTTGGAAGAATCAGAAGCATAAAATGATGTCAAAGACCATAGAGGAACACTGGACAATATCAGAACACGGATTCACAGAGTCAGAAATTGCAATACCTATTTAAGAGATGTTTGATTAAATTCATCCTCATACAATGAGATGAGTATAGATACAAGTATCTGCACTGGACATCTTTACAAACAGCTCAGACAAGAATATGATCATATAGTTGATCCTTCCTTTGAGTAGCTAAATGCATTATTTTCTTAATGCTATAAGATGTGCAGCTGCTGATCACCTTGGTCCATAAGAACAAAAATAGAAAGAGATGCTGGAAAGGAAGCATTTATAAAATAAAACTATAATTTGGACAAGAATGTAATCACTAGAATTACATTGTAGCTTCTTTGCAAGAACTAATTGATTCAACACCTTCAGGCTGTGTGTAGATACCCTTCACATATAATTTTGAATTTAAAATAAATGATTAATTTGACTTCACTAAAATGTTTATGTCACTTCAATAATTCACCTCATTAAAGGATTTCTGTGATGCGTAGATCTTTTGTCACGTTGGGAGAAGATTACCTTTCACTTCATGTAACTTCAAAGGGGTTACCTTTTTCTCATTGTGCTTGTCAGTGAGAGAGGATGACTTCTGTTCAACGAACAGACTGACCAAAGAAACAACATAAAAAAAAGAGCTGGTAAGAAATCAGCAAAGAGCTTACTGTATAGTACAGGGGAGCGAGAAGACACATAAACATTCAGCTTACCTGATGATAAGTGTATGCTCTTTAACCTGATTTAGCCACTCCCTCAGTGGACAAACAGACATCTGTAGCAAGTGTTTCTCTATCTTATTTCATTTCTGATAGCAAGAGCTCATGAAATTGACTTACATTTGATAAATTTGAAGGAAATTTCTTGAATCGTGAAAGCTTACCTTACTATCTAGCAAGTCAGAAATTCTTCTTTGAAGTCCTTGTTTTCTCCTAGCAAAATGAATAAACCTAAATATGACTTTTAAAAACAAATTTAACATTACATTTTAATTTTGGTCAGCGAATGAGTAATTGCAGATCACAGGCAGATTGATATCAATTATCAAAAAAAATCAAACAGGGAAGGGATAACGTTGGATGCAAGTAATGTACCAAGTCCAGATTGAACTGACTGAATTGGAAAATTCACCATCAAAATTAAAATCTATTCTTGATTATTCTCATATTGCTTAAATTTTACTCTGGGATACATGAAAAGCATGAGTTAATGTCTATACTATAATATATAAAATAAAGGATAAAAATGGGGAAAAAAAACCCAAAGTGGAATGTTATAAAGTTCAACTATCATGTTAGGGTTCTATTTTTTTAATCTGAACTATTTATAGTGCAGTCTAAAAATGTGTGTACATTTCTACACATGACAGTTTTTGATACTTTACAATGCTGAGTAATCACCCTGTTAGAACCATGATGCATCATGGTTATGGGCTTATAAAAGGCTTATTTTTTTAATGAGCAGTCTAATATGATCATATTATAAGGGCATAATTCCTAGTTGCCTAGAAATCTGATTATATGAGGTCTTGCAAACGTCCTTGTCATTCTACGTTGCTGCTTCATACCTAGTGATTCAATAGCTTCCTTCATATAATTCTGGTCTTACTCTCCTCATTTTTTTTCCAGATTTCCATTAAGACCTCTTCTGAGACTGATTTGTTTTTAGAGAAAGTGTGCATGAGATTGGTTTGAAACAGCCGTGCTGCCAGGTCGCAATGAGAAATGATGAAAAAGAAAATATTTTTATTGACTTTGGTTTCATGCTTGTTACTTGTTAATTGTTTTCATTCTAGGAACAGGTTACCCTGAAAGACTATGGCATCTTCACCCTGAGAGATACTCAAAACCCAGCTAGACTCAGCCCTAAGCAACTTACTGTAGCTGACCTTCCTTTGATCAAAGGTTCTGCACTAAATGACCTCCTGAGGTCCTTTCATACAGTTGAAAGACAGGTCATGATACACTGCAGAGCTCTAGGATGTACTACTGAAGTTATTCCTTGAAAGGATTTCAGAAATGGTTTCATAACTTCAACTTCCATACCTGTGGTGTATCTTCTCCGCTATCCACAGATATTATGGTCAGTTGGAAGTTCCTATGTGTCTCAAAAACTGTCACCAAGGGTCTGGAGATCATCTCGGTACAGAATGCAAAACAAGTAAGGAATGGGAGCACCACCACTGAGTATTATAGAATAGGGAAACTTTTCTGTCACTGCTTGCAGGTTTCACTATCCCATTAACTTCACAGCTAATGTTCGTCAAAGACACAGCCTGTGGCATTGCTTTCAGTAAATCGCTAATTACCTAAAGTGTATGTCTTTCCCCAGGCAATTCAGAGGGAGCATGGTCTTCCAGCTTTTCAAGCTGTAAACTCAAATACCTTTTAAAAATAATTAAATAATTCTATGCCATATGGATCCTGTTAGTCTTAATGTCCACCCTGGAAAAACTTTTCTGATTGCTTAACTTAAAATGACTAATGAATTACTTGACAGATACTAGCCTCTGTTCTCTGGAGCTACTTAAGAAAACCTTTAAGAATGGCTTTAACTAGGAAGCCCTGATTATTAAAAGAAGCTTGTAACCTCTCGGTCTTAAGAGCTGTGCTCATAGCACTTATATCTCTGGGTCATAACAGCTATCCTGCCACACAACCTCTGGCGGTTAAGAGCTGCTAACAGAGCTTGTAAAAAGTCTTCGAGCCTGCATCATATGACTTCTGGATAGAGGTCAAATGATTAATTGAATAGGGCTTCTGATGAGGTAAATCAGCATAGCACCACTGAATTCACTGTGTCTTTGCCAATTTTCGGCACACAAGGATCTGACTGAAGTCCTACTGCTCCTGTTTTATAGAAATGGACTGCTTGGCAAACTAAACTTGTAATTCACTGGAGTAATAGTATAATAATATACAGCTTCTAAAAAGGTATTAAAGAGTCAGAGGTAATATTCCTGGACCATCCATGTTGTTTTCTCATATAGTGCAAGAATGTATTCAAATTTCCAGATCAGGCACTTTCAGACATAGCTGGAGTTGATGTTCTCCACTTTCTCCTGTGATAAACTGTCAGTAGGGAAGCTTACATGACAGAAGCTCAAAAAAATGCCAATCAGAACAGAATATAAGTGACAGATTCGAAATTATGCTGGCACTACTTCTTGCTCAAAGCTTTAGGAGTACAATTCACTCCAAATATGGGTTGCAAAACCAGTTTTTTCTTTAAATCAGTTAGTAAGAAATTACTTCCCTCTACCTTCCTTACTCCTGGAAAACACTTGGTGCTGTGTTTTGCTCATCATCCTAATACAGCTATGACCTACAGTGAAGAATTAAAATAGCCTCCTAAGCCACACTACTTTTATTGGTATTTATTGAGTATTTTTCCAAAACAAAGTAGCATGAGAGCAGATCCTTATCCCAGGGAGGTTACTTGGATTAAGAAAGGGATTAATCCATTTAGTGTCTGTGTGGACCTGTGGATGGAATCTAGTCAAATGTGCCCAATTTAGTCAAATGTAGGTCTGCATAAGGGTTTGCAGGACAGCTTTACAGAAGCTTTTGAGTGTATTAGATGGCACAGGCCCCACTCAGATTTCACAGAATCACAGAATGTTAGGGTTTGGAAGGGACCTCTGGAGATCACCTAGTCCAACCCCCCTGCAAGAGCAAGATAAGCTAGAGCAGGTTGCACAGGATGGTATTTAGTTGGAGTTTGAGTATCTCCAGAGATGGAGACTCAACCACTTCCTGGGCAGCATGTTGCAGAGCTCCACCATCCTCAAAATAAAAAAGTTCCTCCTCATATTAAGATAGAACTTCCTGTGTACTAGTTTTTTCCCATTGCCTCTAGTCCTGTCACTAGACACCACAGAAAAAAGACTGGTCCCATCTTCCTGATACCCACCCTTCAAGTATTTATAAGTATTGATAAGAAAGTCGAATTTGGCTAAAAGGCAGAATACCAGAGGAATGCTAAGAGTGCAGGTTGTACAAAAGACATTTTATCACAGTGCTCAGAAAGACTGAAATGAGGGAGGGTAGCTGGAGAAACTGTATCAATAGAAGATTCCTAGGACAATAGCTTTTTTAAAAGAAATGGACACCTCCAGATTTACTGTAATGGTATAAATTACCTGTTTGCTTTTGTTTTGGAAACCTCTTCTGCTTTGAAGAATTAAACTATAATTAGAAATGCTTTATTTCAACTGGGTATATTTGGCTTTACAGGCCCAATATAGTACCTCATAGATCAGTTATCAACATGACCTCCACACTGGCAGCCTCACTTTGCCTGTTAGGACCACAGAAGATAACCATTGCTACACTCTAGAAACTCTTTTAAGGAATGGGATATTTTCTCTTCTTTTCCACTGTTGAATTTAAAGCCATGTTAATATTCCAGTAAGAAGTTATAGGAATTCTCACCTTGGGTTGAACAAGTTCCTTAAAAAGATATTGCACATAAAACAAAAGACCTATTTCCCACCCAGACACTGAGTGATAGGTGTTTTACATGTGATATACAGAATCGCTACATATTATGCTTACAAAAATATTGTTGATGATAGGTATCTGTCAGATTGAGCAACAACAATATATATGTTGTTACACCATGATATAAAAGTATTTAATTCTATCCTTTTTCAATGAATACCAACTTTTCTTCTCAATTTTTATTAAGCTAAAGAAAAGAAAAATAAATACTAAGAGCTTAAATGAATAGCTTTACACACCATTACAGTTTGAAAAGATGAAAGTCTGGTTTCATCACAGATGTGCTCCTTAGTAGAATTTAGTGAGTTCTATTAATTAAAGACATCATTTTCTGCAATCAGTGGTAAGGATGAATTCTCACACATTTGCATATGGAAATTTGGAGCTGCTTTGTCCTACAGTGAAAAAAACCCTATATGCGTAAGAAATTCTCAATATTTGGAAAGGAATGGATTTATCTGTACTTGGATATATTGAAGGATTTTGCAAAGTGTTTTCACATTAAAATAAGTCTCAGAATCAAAATGCTTTTAAGATTATATAAAGAATTTTAGGGCATTAAAACTAAGCAGTATGAGAAATTTCAAAACATCAAAGCAAGGAGCTTCTATAACATGCTGCTGCTTTATTTCCTTTGTTGTCTCTGTGAATATTTTAATCTAATAGTTATGATACATGATCAAAGTTTCAGATAGTCCAGACATCATGTATGTTTATTTAACTGGATTTTAAGAAAAAAATTATTACAGCTATATCTACTGTCTGAACTGTTATTTCACTGCAACTGTAACAGAACAGAGCCCATTCCCTTGCAAATGAGTTTTGCTAGATTTGCTGGTAGCTGTGCATCACTTCTCTTGGCTTTCTAAAACTGTTAGAGATGGATTATCTGTACACAGCTATGACAGAAATATAGAACAGGAGACATTTGAAAGAGAAAGGGGTCTTTGCTATTGTGGAGAACATTATATGCAAGAATCATGGATGAAGTAGGCTTTGAATGCAGAGATACTGCATTCACTTTAACAAGGACTGTACCATCATCAATGATTAGTATTTTTGATGGCTAATTTTACAGGTCCAGAACATGCTGGGATTTTGTTGTACTGCATGCACCTGTACTTCCTGAGGCAAATTTTATTTTAGTGACTGTCGAACATGCCAGATAGTACAGCAGAAATGGGGAAGAAAAAAAGTCCTGGAAGTCAGGTGAAGTCCTTGATGACTGGAAAAAGGGAAACATTGTACTCATTTTTTAAAATGTTAACAAGGAGGACCCTGGGAGCTACCAACCTGTCAACCTCACCTCTCTGCTGGGGAAGGTCACAGAACAGATCCTCCTAGAAGCTATGCTAATGCCTGTGGAGGACAGGGAGGTGATTCAAGACAGCCTGCATGGCTTTACCAAGGCCAAGTCCTGCTTGATCAACCTAGTAGTCTTCTATGATGGAGTTGCTACATCAGTGGACAAGGGAAGAGCTACGGATGTCATCTATCTGGACCTGTGTAAGGCCTTTGCAATGGTTCCACACAACGTCCTTCTCTTTAAATTGGAGAGATACAGATTTGGTGGGTGGACTATTCAGTGGATAATGAATTTGTTGAATAGTTGCATCCAGAGGGTAGTGGTCAATGGTTCCATGTCCAGATGGAGATCTGTAACAAGTGGCTTCCCTTAGGAGTTCATAATGGGACAGTGATGTTTAATAGCTTCATCAACAACATTGACAGTAAGATTGAGTACACCCTCACCAAGTTTGCAGGTGACACCAAGCTGAGTGATGCAGTTGCCATGCCTGAGGGATGGGATGCCATCTGGAGGGACTTGTACAAGCTTGAGAAGTGGGCCTGTGTGAACCTCATGAGGTTCAAGAAAGCCAAATGCAAGGTCCTGCACCTGGACTGGGACAATCCTCACTGTCAATGGAGTTTGGGAGATGATGTGGTTGAGTGTAGCCCTGTGGAGAGGGACCTGTGAGTACTGGTGGATGAAAAGCTTGACCTGAGCTGACAGTGTGAGTTTACAGCCCAGAAAGCTAACCAAAACCTGGACTGCATCAAAAGCATGGTCAGTGGGTTGAGGGAGGTAATTCTGCCTCTCTACTCTGCTTTGGCGAGACCTCACCTGGAGTACTGCATCCAGCTCTGGAGTTCTCAGTATAAGAAGGACATGAACATATTGGAGCAGGTCCAGAGGAGGGCTGCAAAAATATCAAAGGGTTGGAACACCTGTCACGATAGAAAAGGCTGGAAGGGTTGGGGTTGTTCAGCCTGGAGAAGAGAAGGCTCTGGGGAGACCTTATTGTGGCCTGTCAGTACTTAAAGGGGATCTGTAAGAAAGATGAAGACAGTCTTTTCAGCAAGGCCTGTGGTGATAGGACAGGGGGTAATGGTTTCAGACTAAAGGAGGAGAGATTTAGACTGAATGTAAGGAGGAAATTTTTCACAATGAGGGTGGTGAGGCACTGGAACAAGTTGCCCAGAGAGGTGGTGAATGGCCCATCCCTGGGGATTTTCAAGGTCAGGTTGGACAAAGCTCTGAGCAATCTAATCTTGTTACAGGTATCCTTGATCACAGCAGAGGGGCTGGACTAAATGACCTCTTAAAGTCCCTTCCAATCTAACCTTTCTGTGATTCTATGGGGTATGTGGTATTATGAGCATCACAAAGAAATCTGGGTAAATTTCCGATATGTCTTCCTAACTGCTCTGTTATAGTGTGAATGCTTTAATCATAGAATCATTCAGGTTGGAAAAGACCCTTGGGATCATCAAGTCTAACCATTAACCCTACTCTACAAAGTTCACCCCTAAACCATATCCCCCAAAACCACATCTAAATGACCCTTAAAAACATCCAGGAACAGTGACTCAACCACCTCCCTGGGTAGCCTATTCCAGTGTCTGACTACACTTTCTGTGAATTTTTTTTTCCTAATGTCCAGTCTAAACCTACCCTGTTGCAGCTTGAAGCCATTCCCTTTTGTTCTATCACTAATTACCTGTGAGAAGAGACCAGCACCAACCTCTCTACAAAGTCCTTTCAGGTAGTTGTACAGAGTGATGAGGTCTCCCCTTAGCCTCCTCTTCCTCAAACTAAACAGTCACATCTCCTTCAATCGTTCTTCATAAGATTTGTTCTCCAGGCTCTTCACCAGCTTCATTGTCCTACTCTGCACTCACTCCAGCACCTTAATATCTTTCTTGTATTTAGGTGGCCAAAACTGAACAGAGAAATATTTCAGATATTTAAGAGATATTTCCTGACCATATTTACAAATGATTTGCAGACATCCTGCTGTATCTGTGGGTCAATCAGATACGAAAAGCCTTATGAGAAAATATGTTTATCACCACTGAGATAGAAGACATATTCACAGTGAGCAGTTAATGAAAATTCATTCTGTTATACTTGTCACTGTCCATAGACAAGCTTAGGCTTACATTTAACAATACGATAGTTACAAGAAAAGGTCATTATATACAGAGAGATAACATTTAGTCCATAGATAATAGCTGAAAATCTTGTTGAAATGATTCATTGTCAAAAAAAATCTAACTGCATTTCTAAATTTCATTGAACGCAACTCAGATTGTGATGACTAACAAGGACATGGATGGCCCCTGAATTTGGAGAAAACACAAACTGCTTGAAGTAATTTTTTACTTCTTCTGTGCTGATTGTAGCAGAGCTGAGCTGCCATTCAGGGTCTGGTTCCTAATTTAGATTTTCACACTTAGCAGTAATTACACTGATAGAGTACCAATTGTTGTCTACGTCTGTTATTTATAGTTCATTTGGACCTATTAGGTCCTGCTATACGTGGGGAAGAAGTCAAGTTACACTACATCAGCCACTGAAGAGCAGTGCTGGTGTTTTCACAGGGAGCAGAGAGGGCCTAATTACTTCTGCTCCTCTTTTGGGAGTACAGCGAGTCTAAAAGATCTCTCCATCTGCAACTGCTTTTTGCAACAATGGGATAATAATAAGATAGAGTTGAGTACACAGTATGGCAAGAAGGAAAGTGCTTCTGTACTTACTGCCTCTGGAGAAAGTCATCCCTATTCAAACATATTCCACATTTCTATGTAAATATTAGCTGTCAGCAACAGCATTGTGACATATATTCAAAATATCAGGAATAGATGCTACTGTGCATGTAGAAATGGTATTTTAAATTATTCTAATGTGTGCACTTTATTGTCTTGTTTTCAAGTAAGTTAAGAAATACTACAAATCAGAAGATTTCATGTAAAAATCAGTAAGAAGACTGAATGAAATTTGATATAAAATTGAAATCAGAGTTGTTACCCTCCCTACAGAGAGCCTGAAAAACTGCAGATTGTGAGGAACAGTCAATTTAACAGTGAACTTTTATTGTGTTCTCTCAAATATACACATGTGCTTTCTTCCAAGGCAGCTTAATAGCTTTTGCCTGAACATCTCTGCATTCAAAAGCATTATGCATTCAAAAGTATTATCCAGAAAGAGACTTTGAGGATTTTTCATAGCACAATGGACATAGGAAATCAGATGCTAGGAAGAGGGTCCTTCTCTACCTCGTAAAACCACTTCAGTTTCAGTTTGTATTAGCTGATGCGTAATAGTACTCATACTATTAATGACATTAATTTTAATGCTTATAGTAGCAGGTATAATAAGATCACAGTACTTGCTGCCTCCTTATTAGATACTTCGGTGAAAAGCTTAGACCTCAGGCAAGATTTCTTAAAAGGTGAAGCATACCATTCCTGTACTAGGTAATTAAGATTCTCTGTCTTTATGTGAGCACCAGGGTGTATTTTGTCTAATACTAATTTTAAAAATCCATCCACTGTTTCTCAAAAGCTTCATCCTAAACCCATGAAGAGGAATCAATAAAAAGAAATAGGAATATCAGAATAGCCCTCTGGATCAGAATCCAGATCCTACTCATCTAGGCTTTAAAGAGGCCCTGCAAGAAGATCCTGCAAAGAAAAGTAAAAAGAGCTCTAAGTAGACAAATTAAGGTTAATTAGCTGCCACACAAGCCTCTTTCTGATCAAAAATAATTAAATGTGGGCTTCAAGCATGAGGTTTCCTAACATTTCTGCATAATTTTAGTTAGTGTTAACAGGGATAACAGGATATTCTTCATATTGATGAAACTGTCAAATTGCATTGAAATCCTATTAATTCTTGGGCTCAGTTACTTCCCCAGCCATAATTTACACTGCCTAAATATATGCTGTATGTGCAGAAGACTAACTGATATCAAAAGGATATAGCTTTCCATGAATTTCTCATTCCCAAGATCCAGCATATACTTTCATCACATATGTCTGTGTTTTCTTTCCTTATTGATCCCTCTAACTTCTCCCTTCATCTCCTCTGCTTATTGGATTTGTAATTAATTAATCACTAATATTCTTCATTCCCCTACTTAAGGAGACATTTTGATGAATTGATAATTTGACATTGCAAGGAGATTATTTTTAGCTGTGAAAAACTACTTAATAAACTATTTAGACACTCAGTCGCCTATTTTGACAGCACAGCAGTGAAAACTCTTTCTTGTTCTTTTCTCTTATAGCATAACTGTAATTTTCAAAGGAGGCAAGATATTCGATGTGGTATTCATTATCACCTGATAATTACCAGCTAATTACATTCTTTGAATGATTTGTTTTCTTATAATAGCAGATAGCAAAATATTGATTGCAGCTTTCCTAGCATGCAGGGACAGCAGGATGAAAAAGTTGAGTTTTTCATCACCTCGTAATGGCACACAACAAAAAATAAAGGCTCAGTATTGATATCAATTCTCTATACACACCTGACTAATCTTTTCTAATCCTTTTCCAGTTTTATTTTCTAGCTAAGTGGCTCTGAAATATTAAGCTGGGACATGAAATTCATGGGAACTTTCCTGAGGAAAAAAAATAATTAATTTTATGCTGAGACTGCATTTTGTACATTACCACAATATAACAAAAAAAGAGAGAATGTTTTATCTGAAAAGCAAATATTTGAAAGGCATAAGAAACTGTTCTGAGATTTCTGTTCAAAGCTGCAGACTCCAAAAACAATAGATCTCTACCTCTTCTCAATGGGGAAAGCTGACGACCATGGCTCTTACTACAACTTCCCTTCATATTGACTAATTCTGAAATGTTTTTAACTTTTCCCACTTCAGCACATATAGGACATGGTATTTGAAGACTTTACCAGGCAGTGCATTTTTTAAGTCCAAACTCTTTTTTCGCTTTTTGTTTGGATCTAGTCTGGCCACTGGTCAGTCAACACCACTTCCCAGCCTTGGGCTCACTTCATGGACAGATGGAGAGCACAGAGAATAGAGACACTCCTTTTGACTAAATCTAAACCAGAAAGATGCTGTATAGAACATACTCCAGCTGCCCTTAAGCACTCAGGCCATGAGCATAGATTAAACCTGACCTGAGCAGGCTAATGATGACAGATGGAGAGCACAGAGAATAGAGACACTCCTTTTGACTAAATCTAAACCAGAAAGATGCTGTATAGAACATACTCCAGCTGCCCTTAAGCACTCAGGCCATGAGCATAGATTAAACCTGACCTGAGCAGGCTAATGATGACAGATGGAGAGCACAGAGAATAGAGACACTCCTTTTGACTAAATCTAAACCAGAAAGATGCTGTATAGAACATACTCCAGCTGCCCTTAAGCACTCAGGCCATGAGCATAGATTAAACCTGACCTGAGCAGGCTAATGATTGAAACTAGTTCTGTGTGAACATCTGGTCCTCAGCCAATAACTGCTTTACCATGCAGAATCTGTAGCACCATTGTGCCCTACCTGCTAATGTAGACATCCTCTAACAGCCTCCTTGGACAACTAGACTCGATCTGTGAAGTTAGTACTTTAAAAACAAACAAACAAACAAAAAACTAAAACCCAAAACAACAACTTTAATAGGGCGTTTTAGAGTTTTAAGTATTTACTTTCAATTACTCCCAAAATGAGAAGTGGCACAAGAAAATCAGCAATGTCATTTGTTCCATATTGTTTACAGGTTTAAGGTCTATGTCAAGCAATAATTCAAATCTTATATTGCTTTATTTCTAGCAGAGATATTAACATAATGTTTCCACCTTAAAAGACAGACAAACCAGAGGTTGCCTGTTGACCAGATTCAAATGGGAAAATGTACATCCAATGATTACCTTCAACAAAGACCACAGAAAGCAGCTTTAAGTGCAAAAAGAATGTGACTGCAAATTCTCTTGACAATGAATGAATACATGTTTCCTTACTGGGGGAAAAAAATTATTGCAGTTAATCCTCCATCTATTTCTGTACTGCTACCCTGTCTATATTGCAAGCAGATTATTTCAAAGAAAGATTTAGTGAGTTCAGGAAGAGGAAAGATAGGGAAACTGATGAGACTGCAGTCTAAAAACTCCCTTAATGTTCTCTAAACACCTAATATACACTAAATAAAAGAAGTGAAAATATGACCTTGCATTAGCAAGTCTTTCAGGTCACTGGATTACACTCAGAGAAAAAGAAGTAAAAAGTGGGTTTCATTTACCCATAGGAGCACAGCTGGGTTAATAATAACATTATGTAATTAGTAGGATAGTTTGCTGTAGACATAAATCATTATGCACTGCTGGACGGATACCCAATGCTTGAAGGATTTCACTAACAAGGGCACCATGTTATTGTGATGCTTCAAGCCACAGAGAGTTTGAAAGGGGTCTTTTTAGGAACCTGTAAGGATCATTGTGGACTGGTTTCTGTAATTCTTTGATCAAAAACATAGTCTGAGACTTATGACAAATGGAGTTTTGTAGGCTAAATACCTAACTGATCTCTCCTCCTTTTGTGTATGGTGTCTTTGATCGCCATCAATGCAGAACCTGACCATCTGAGGCAGAGAAGGAAAATAATACATTCAAAAGTATCCCTAAAGGGGTAAAGAAGGTAATTCTTTCTTCCTTTTTTGTTTCATTTTTTACTCCAAATGATCTTCTTGAAATGATTCATTCATAACATGACAATTCAGGTCAGGCTGCTAGTTTAATACATTTAAAGTAGCATGTTTTCTGACCTTAGCTATAAAATCTATACATTCAAATAGCCATAAGTAAAGATAGTGAGGGTGACCTCTTTCATTAGTTTTCCTTTTCCTTTTGTAAGAGAATTACATTTCCAAAGAAAATATCTGCTTTATTTTTAACTAGTATTTGCTTGTCAGAGGAAATGTCACTTTTTATATTTTTATCCCCTGCTCTCCTTGTAATTATCTGGGCTCTAACTCTGGTGCATCAAATTATGATAATGAAAATACATTCAACTAGGAAACCCTTAACAAATCACAGACATATCTAGCATTAGTATCAACACTGATTAAATGCTACAATCTGTTCCCAAGAATTGGTATCTCTACATATCTTGTCACTTGGGTCTCATTTAGCTTTGTAATATTTTAACTGTATTAAACAAAGACAAATGAAGACCTTCAAAGGAAAGTATTAATTGTATACAACTAACTGGAGCAGTGTAGGGACACTTCTTGATGCTGTTAAAAGTCCTCTCTAAAATTTTGTATGTATCTCCACTATTTATGCCAAATTATATCTATCGGATTAACAAACTGATGTAAGTTGCTTCTGGTACCCACAAGCTGTTGTTCATAAATTAATTCCCTAAAAAATATTTTGGTTACTCACACGTACAAAATTATTTGAAATGAGAAAAGAAAAAAAAAAAAGAAAAGCTAATACAATCTTGAAAAAATTATTTAGAAGGCTGTTGTTTTCAAAGCACAGACCTAAAAACACCCAGTGAAGCAGGAGGAGAAAAAATCCTGTCCTCACTGCCACTTCTTTAATTCTTTAGCATTTATGTCACTACACATACAACTGTGTGGCAATGGCAGTCTTGTATTTTCACAAAATATAAAGAACTGCCTGAAATTGAGTATCAAAGGAGGAGGTCCTGGAACCAATTGGAAAATTAAATGCTGACTAGTCACCAGAACTGGAAAATCTTAAATTAAGAGTTCTGAGGAAATTTAAGAATGAAATAGAGAAGATGCTGGCAAGAATATACTATGTCTCAGAGTCAACTGCTCTCTACAGCATCTGTAATTGAACAAATGTTTTGCCTAGCTTTAATATAGCTACAATGGTTATGTTTGGCATTTGCTACTCTCATAACCTAACTTCAGTTCCAGAGTGAAAACTCTGTGAAATGACAATTAAAGATATACTTAAGAAATGCCCAAAGGAGTAAAAATTAAAACAACATCTATGGTGGCTTCTGTGAGTAAGAAGAAAGGCTTGTGTTCGACTCTTCTTTTAAAATTTGTGACAGTGACATCAGCGTAGAGGATGAAGGAGAAAAAATGTATTTTAGCCCGATGTTCTAAAAGCTTTGGACAAATTTTCCCAAAAGATACTATTAAGGAAATCAGGCTGTACTGTTCAAAAAATCAAAACTGGCTAAGAGAAAACTAAGCATACTCAAACAAATGATAGGCTTTCAAGATAAAATTCATACTGGTGTACTGAGAGATGAACGGTCTTGCA
Source organism: Bucco capensis (assembly GCA_013396975.1). Lineage (NCBI taxonomy): Eukaryota > Metazoa > Chordata > Aves > Piciformes > Bucconidae > Bucco > Bucco capensis. The sequence goes on from VWZO01003221.1 coordinate 562,480, forward strand.
TTTTATTTATTAAGATCTTTTTAATGGCTTTATAACAAAAAGGCTAAATTTTAAATGGAATTAATATAATATTAATATAATTTTCAACTGTCACACAGAACTTACTCTTGCCATGTAAAAATACATTTGCATTATTTCACTTTGTTGTTTGGTACAATGTAATCCAGTGTGAGACTAAACCAAGCATAATATCATACAAGAAACCTGGAGCCCAACGCAAAATGCATAGAAGACAAGGGAAGGGAGAAACTTGCTAAGTTGAACTCTTCAAGATGTCTAGGTAAGTGCTGAGATGATGTAAGAAATCTCACTCATTATAACTCATTTCTAAAAGTATTGATCTGTATTTATATTTATCAGATCTAAAAAGTTTAACTATAACTAGGTAGCTGCTCTCTGACCGTAGGTTCCCTTCTGACACCTTCCCCTTCTTTCCATGCTTACTAGTTACTCACTTGTTAGGCATGGTCTTGTTTTAAACTTCATCCTACAGATCCATCTTCAGAGGGAACTCCATTAATTTGCGTGTGGTTTTGCTTGGGCAGAGGTTGAGTGTCAATGATAAAGTTTTGTTTGTAAGTTCTCTGTCTCTTATCACAGATATATAAAGTAACAAAACCAGTAGAAGTTATTGTAGTGCAAATATAATGTGAATCAAGGGAAATATATGCTTCCATTGTTATCTAAAAAAAAATTGGTTTCTGCTAGTCAGTTTCTATGTTCACATTTCAGTATATGCTTTTCCGCCTTGACTATTTTGTTGTGTGACTGAAAGTATAATACATGGTACCTTGGGCAAAGGAGGGCAAGCACTAGATTTACATTTCTGCTCCTGCAACTGTTACACAAAGAATTCAGTCTCATTTGTGAGACTGAATGAGAATGCATATGATATGAACAGCAGTTATAATAACTGCTATAATATAATTTCCAGGTCTGGGAAGAAATTTGTTTTACTTATTGGGAATCTGAACTCTAGGCTGAGAATTTATCAAAATCCATGTACAATGGAAATAAACTTATGCTTTGCAGTGACTTTCTGAACTATTTGAATAAAGTTTTTAATTCCCTTATGCCAGTACAAATAGCTTTCTGGCATTCCCTCAAGGCAAAGAATTAGGCCAAAAACATCAACTGTCCTTTATGATGCACAGTAGAAGACTGAAAGAAACTTGACTCATGGTGAAAACACCACTTTGCTTTGCCTCCCGTATGTTTTTCAATTTTAATGTCACTTTTTTCCTTACACTTTATAAATAAAAGGTGCAAATGCTCATATTTCTTAACGTGTTTCTAGATTGGTACCTGCAGCATAGGTCAAAGGTTGTGTCCAAACACTAGATCCAAATAGCCTGGGTATCTACCTTCCATTTAGGCATCTAATCCTAATTTATAACTTCATAACTGTTAGTTGACTTTTCCACAGCCACAGAAAGTCTGCTAGAATGTTGCAGTATGTACCAGATTCTTACATATATATTGCAGCACTGCTGCCCAGAGGGAGAGTGTTCAGTACCCTAATCACCATGTTCAATATCACCATCTACTTACTGTCTCATTTAATACTTTGTTAGCTAAATCAAGGAGAAATAGATTCAACTTCATTCAGACCACCTCTCTGAAACACCCTGTAGAGAAATCCTTGATGTAGTCTCTGGCAAGGTCAGCCATCTGCATTGAAACTCCTATTCAAAACAAGCATGCAAATCTCCCTCTTTTCATCTACTTACTTGCATTTCTCCTTTCCTGCCTACCTCCAGTAAACAGTTCACATTTGTGAATTTTAAGCAAAGCCTTACAGTGTCTCCTCCAGCTCCTCAGTACTTACTTCTCAGGTCAATGCTTTTGCCACATTTTTGGTGCCATTTTTTTCCTTCCTGTTCCAACACACCTGTAAGCAAAAGCACGCACTCCAGGTTTGCCCAAGGATGCAGTCAAGAGGCTCCTAGACTGACACCTGGGCCCTAGAAGCCATGAGAAGCAACCAGGTCCCATTGTACAGACATAGTCTGCAATACTAAGCTTCATTACACATACACATATAACTCCCATCGCCCTCATTTAATCTTTTCATTTCTGTCTTATCTTTTTCTTTTTTTCCCTGTAACTTAGCAGCAACTTAAAAGATATCCTTTACTCTGCCTAGGTTCTATTCTGTTCAATAAGTAACTGTAGAAGTTGGGCTTTCAGGAAATACAAACTGGCAAAAATGCTCTGAAGCCAGGAGGAACCTAAGTTTTGACCTGTAGAGGAAGCAACTTTTGATCTCTATTCTTTCCATTGCCAATGAGTATACAGGGTAAGGTAATTATGCATGTTGTACCTAATGGTTCCTTGCTGTTTATAACAAGGATTTCCAAGAAGAAAATGAATCCACCTTCCATAACTGAGAAGCTGTGCTTGGTGCTGAACTGGGATAGCCCACTTCATTTTCACTCTCTGGCCTCATTTTATGTATTTTACTAATCCTTCTTAATTTATATCTACTTCAGACTATCAAAAGAAGTTATTTTATCTGAAGAGTCTTCTGCCATTTTTTTTTTACTTTCATTTTTAATACACCTTGAAGACTTTCAGATGCTAGAAAAAATTCACAGACAAACTCAGGGTCTTGACTCAAATATGAGTTACACTGACTCTGCATAATCTAGTATAAACAGCAAATTATATGTCACAAATGTAGTAGGATTTCAGATTACACAGGCTCTGCACCTGTGGCTGGTGAAGACTATGGACTATTATCTACAAAAGCAGTGGATTAACCATTTCCATGGACAGGCAGGAATATTTGTGTGAAGCCCTTAATAGATAAAAATCATAGAATCATAAAATCATAGAATGGTTAGGGTTGGAAGGGACCTCTGGAGGTCATCTAGTCCAACCCCCCTGCAGTGGGCAGGGACATCCCCGTCTAGATCAGGTTGCCCAGAGCCCTGGCAAGCCTCACTTTGAAATCCCTCTGTTTAGCTCTTTTAATGTTACTACACACACCAGGAACAGTTTGAGACAGGCCATGTGTATACTGCAGAGAGTATAGAAGAAAAATACAGACAGCTAAAAGAAATGGTGCATTGAGAAACAAGTGGACCTCGGGTAGGGTGAATGTCCCAACTCTCCTATTTTGCTGCCACCCTGTAAATCCTCACTGAGGGAATAGATGAAAACAGTTGGTGTTTTCCATTCTCTAACAATGAATTTTTCACCCCCTGCTCCTCAGGGATGGCATCCTACTGGCATAGGAGATATAATTTTCACCAGGAGAGGTAAATTGGTCCCTGCAGTTTGCCCTTTATATGCTATATATGATTTACTTAGGTTTTATTAACTAGAACAGCAGTTATTACAGCTTGATAATGTTCACTGGCAAAAACAGAATGTCTCACAGCAGTGAAGCTGCTGCAACACAGATCTACAAACATTTCATCTTTTAAGCTTTACTATCCTGTTAATATTTTGACCAGAAAGACTATTTCTTTAGAATTTAGGAAAGGGTTGATAGACTCAGCAAGCTAATTACAACAGTGTGCAAAGCAAAACCAAAACATGTGGCTTTTTCTGTGAGTTCTAGGTTGCAGGTAGCATTGTACCTTTCGAAAGAAAACCAGGAATTGATATTTTTCACAAAGCTCATTTCTATTCCAATCTGCACCACCCTAACTCCACAGGTTTAATTGGTTTTCCATTTGCAGGATATAGACCTTTCTTCCTACCCTGCCATGCCTGGACTATGAACAACCTCCTTCATTAATGTCAGTTGCCATTCAGGGCTACAGATGACATTGATTAATTGTCCAATTAGTTTAATTATAAGGAGGAGAAGATGTGCAAAGCAACAAATGTATCAGGAATGTTTAATGTACAGTAGACATATAGCCAAATAAGAATACAAAGAGCCTTGCAAATCAGTAAAAGCAGAGGAGTTGTCCTTTTTTTGTGTTCATCACTCAGCAAGTACAAAAGAAGTTATCGCAGACCTCTGCAGCCACTTTAGAATGGTTTTGAGAAAATGTTTTAAGCATTGTTCTTTTGTGAAAAATCTCACCACAACAATGAAAGCTGTGTACTTTAAAATTATCTTTGACTTAAAAGCTGTCAGGGATATGCATAATTTCCGTGCTCTATCTATTTTTTTTCTTTAAATTTCAGTGATCCTTATGTTCTTTGGAAGATCGAGATGTTCCTTTAGTAACACTTCAGAAAATAGAGAATCTGTGATTTTTCTCTGTTTTGTTGATAATTATAAATTGGAGATAGTCACAACCAAAGAGATGTTTGTGTCTTGCACTAGGTTTTTTTAAACTTTGATAGAAAAAAAAAAAGCTATTATCCATTGCTAAGAAAGTGCCACCTAAGACAAATCTAAAATTCTTCTAATTAACTTAAGTAATTAGAAATTGGAAAATTTCCAGTGAACTTCTTATACTCAATCTAAGCTGAAAAATAAACACAGAAGTTAGTGGTGCTCAAAAAGGGGTAAAGAAACAGAACCAACAGTGCCCACTAACAATGAGACCATACAGATGTGTTCGTGGCACTATCTGCTCAACAGAAAAGAGAGTTCTACATATCCCCATATGGCACAGCAATAACTCCAGTACCATATGTTTACACTCCTAAACACTCAACATTCCATATTTTTAAAGCAACACCCTGTGCACGTCATTGGGATTCAGCTTTGTGTAACTTACGCAGATCATACTGCTCAGTAGTGAACACAGAATAATAACTATGTGGGCAGCACCACATACAAGATATGTGATACAAGCTATGATACAAGGGTTTGTATGGTACAAGCTTCTGGTAGCTTCAGTCAGCAGGGATGTGGTCAGACCCCTCAGCCTCACTTCAGCTCAGGACCGTGATTTCACAGTGGTTACACCCGCATCACAAGTAAAAATAGCATACTGTCATCTGAAAGTCAGCTGAGGAGTATCAGAGGATCTGCAGATCTGACTTATCTCCCAAATCAAAACCAAATCCCTAACCAAGTAACCCATTTCACCCCAAAAGCAGTTTCCACTGTAATGACTTCCCATGGAGGAAAACTACTTGTACCCTCTTAGAATCCCCCCTTGGTGATTCCTTGATCGTTCTGAAGCTGACAGCAGAGCTGAGTCAGGGGCTCGCTCACTGACCTCAACTGCATTGGCTCAAAATCTGCAAGTCATATTTCCACTGTCATTTGGGCTGTGTAAGAGCCCCAGTTCTATACAATGCAAAATGTCTCTCCTGCTTAAATTTCTGGAACCCAGAATGTTCAGCACTTCCAAGGACATATTATTAAAGTTATATCTCCTAGCTAACTGTTAACTTATATATGTATGTATATATGAAAAAAAAAAGGAACTGTATTTAGAATCAGTACAGCCACTATGACAAAAGGAAGTGTTTGAAATTGTTTGAATGTACTGTTTGCCTTTGAATCAGTAAACTGGCCTGTGAATTAATCGGAGGGAGAATTGTCTGTCTCTCAAGTGTATTGCCTATTCAAAGCTATGAATATGATAAGTAGAATGATTCATAGTGTATAGAGAGGTAAAATAATATAAAATAAAATCCAGGAGGGAAAAATGAGAAAATTCACTGCATTTTACACTATCTTGTGTTGGTTTTATATAGCCTTTTTATTCTCTGATTTAAAAAATAAACAACCAACCAAACAAACTAAAGTATAGTCTAACAAGTAATTGAATTTCTAGTATATTTTTTCACTTGATTTCTGTATTCTCACCCAGAGCACTTATTTTTTGTTGTTGAAAGCAGCATCTGATGCTCCTCACAAGCACGGAGATAATTGTGTCAGGTTCAAATTAGCTATGACACGATATCCCATCAAAATTATAACCATTTCCCTTTAAAAAGATATGCAATGATGATAAGTTTTTCCTTGCTAACATCTATGAGGATTTTAGATAAAATTTGCTATAATCTAAATATTTGATAGGAACAGTTTTCTAAAAATTTGAGAATGAAATCTTGAATGCAGTCTAAGGCATATATTGAGCATCTAGGTTTTCAATAAAAGGTTAAGTATCTAAGAATGAGATCTAAGAAATTCCACCTGCATAGATGGTGATTTGAGAGAATATACACTTGAATACATAAAACTTCTGCCATTAAGTGACCTTATTCTGGACTGAAAGAAGAGCCCTTTTCAGATTCATATACTTCAACCTTCTTTGGGAGGTGGATAGGCTAATTTGCTCTTCCTCAGAGTGATCTGGGCAGAACTTGTCTGTTTCCTTTAACATGTGAATGCTAGAAGTGGAAATGCTATTGGCCCTACTCCTCCTATATCCTAACCTGTTTAATACATTAGCTTTCCATCTTAATCAGAAGGGGATGAAACATATTTTACTGACAATTATCATAATCCCCAAGCTATAGACCATATTTGGGACAGATCTTTTGCTCATTGTATTTGCAATTGTGTCAGCATGTGGCAAGGAACTAAAAAAATCTCTGGGCTGCTGACAAGAATAGAAGAAGGACATGAATGATGAGTAGCAATTAAAGCCATCACATGGAGATGGAAAAGATTATTCTTTGAACTTAGATTTCAGGTACCTTTAACATGTCATGATCTAGTGTCTTGGTGGACAGTGATGTAAAGCAGAGTAAAGAAACATAGATAAAAACACCTAGACAGAGAGACACATGCACATCTCACCAATGCATTTTGGAAGTAAGTAAAAAACTGGTCACACATACTGATAAAAGAAGTATAGACAGTAGTTTTCTATAAGGCAATGTCCCTGTTTTAAAGAAATTTTACTAAGTAAGGTTTTAGGGGAAACCTCAGCAGGATTTATCTGTTTTAAATAGTATATTTTAGAGTTCTACTCTGCACAGTCAAACAAAATATGGGAAAAATTCACATATCAAGTGAAATATCCTTTCTGAACTTTAAATAATGTACCTTGATCCTAAATATAATGAAAAATTACTGACTGTAGTGTTCTAGCACCCAAGGGAAAATTTCTAAGTATTATGAGAAGAACTTAATTTGGCATCCTTACCAAATATACCCTGGAAAAAAGAATACATCATTTCAAGTGGTAACGGTCCTGTGCCATGTGTAAATCCTTTCTGCCCATTGCAGAGAATTGCCTTAGGGAGAAAAATACAGCATAAAATAGCTACAGCTAATGAGGAAAGAAGTTGACAGAAGCCATAAAGAAAAATGAAATTCTTTAAGGGTTACATCCAGATCACCTAGTAACTGAGACAATGACAACTATTTAAAAATAGCACCAGGGTAATGTAACTGCAGTTTCAAATTGTCCATCCAGCATATTCATGCTACAGTTTCACAGAACATAACAAGCAGGTCTTCAAAGATGCAATGACAGCAAAATGTCATCTTTACTCTTTACTGCTGTGGATTAAGATGGAGGCAAAGATCAGGAAGGAAGGAGGCTGTGAATTATATTGACAGGAACAAAAGAAAAACAAACCAGCAACAATCATATTACCATTATTTTTTTTCCCCTTTTCACCAGTCTGGAAGTTAAAACTGCCCTCTCTCTCAAACAGGGGTTGAGAGGGAAGGACAAAAAATAAAACATCTGTCCATATGATACTTATCATACATTTTAAAACTCTATATTCTCCATATTTCCTGATTTTTTTTTTCTGTGTGGCTTAGCATGTTCACCAGTGAGCCACAAAACAAATTAACAAATATAGAAACCCCTTAGTGAAGTTCCCAAATAACAAGGCCTGAGATGATATATAGTAGAGACCACACAAAATCACTTTGAGTTAGATTGATTGGAAAGGAGTTCAGTTAGCAGTAAGTACCCATGGCTGTTCTGCTGTTCAGAGGGACCTCAATGGGCTAGAGAAATGGGCTGAGAGGAATCTAATCTAGTTCATCAACACGAATGCAAAGCCCTGCACCTGGGAAGGAATAACCCCAGGCACCAGCACAAGCTGAGGGTTAACCAGCTGGAAAGCAGCTCTGAGAGGGCATGGATGTTCTGGTGGACAAGTTGGCCATAAGCCAGCAACATGTCCTTAGGGCAAAGAAGGCCAACAGTGTCCTGAGCTGCATTAGTTAAAGTGTTCCTAGCAAGTTGAGGAAGGTGATCCTTCCTCTTTATTCAGCACTGGTGAAGCCACAGATGAAGTACTATGTCCAGTTGCTGGGTTTCTTACTGGAAGGGAGATGCAACAGAAGGCCACTAAAATGTTTAAGGGATTGGAGCATCTGTCCTGTGAGGAAAGCCTGAGAGATGACAGGCTGTTCAGCCTGAAAGGGAGAAGGTTCAGGAGGATCTTGTAAGATGTGTGTAAATACCTGATGGAGGGGGAGTAAAGAGGGCAGAGCTGGACTCTTCTGAGTGGTATCCAGTGACAATTGTCAAAAATTGAAATAGGAAAATCATTTACGCATAATAAACCACTTCATTTTACTGTAAGGATTGCCAAGACTGGAGTAGACTGTGTAATCTCCTTTCTTAGAGGCACTCAAGACACAACTGGATATGGTGCTGAGCAACCTGCTGTAAGCGACATTCCTTTGACCAAGATATTTGGACTGGCTGATTTTCACAGGCACCTTCCAGCCTCAGCTATTTGGTAATTCTGTGATTCTATGAAGTGAACAGAAATCCAATCAACAAGGTCTTTAGTTGAAACAAAGAAAGGAATACCAAACTCCTATGTTCCTTATTGCAGTTGTAATGAGAAGACAGTCTGTGTTATATATACAGCCAAAGGAAGCAAGCAAAATTTCCTACTCCAGCCAGGCTATTTCTGATGGGCTTCTACTCAGCATAAGTAGCAAACATAGCACTTCATTCAATAAAGTATAGCCCTCTGTCTCTCCTCCTCCCCATCATGAATCCACAGAGGAAATTCACAGAGTTTAATTAAAAGATGCAAATTAAAAATAGCATTTATGGTTCATTGAAAATCACTTATGTTAAAATCTAAGCCTGAATGTGGCCAAATATCCTCTGACTTCCAAGCTGTTTAAAATTCAATTTGTTCTCAGCTTCCTTATCTATGATACTTTAATGATGTGTGGTAAGATCAAAAGAAACATGAGCATCAGCTTTCTACTGCATCACCTCCAAATATTGGTGTATCTTGTTTTCGTGGCAGGAGTCTGAGAGAACAACATCTACACCAGCTGTCAGAATTGTCTGCTTCACACATGCCATACAGCCAAAATACATCACTGTAGTGCATTTTTTTCTAGCTAACCCATTTAGCAGCTGGGGTATTTCTACACTATACTGCTGCAGTTAAGTAACACTGAAACTTTCTCTGATTTGAGAGCTCTTCAGAGAACTATGTGAATTGGAGATAGTTACCCTTATACTTGTTGGCTGATATTTTGCTTTTACTTACTCCTTGTGATTACATGGCTGATTAGATACAGGGTCAGAGCCTCAAATGCTATAAATCAGTTCTGCTGAAGTAACCTAGCTAAGGATTTCTGGCCAGAACACCAAGAGTCCTGAAGTCATACTTTTCTTTGTCATATTACACCAATGTAGCCACCAAATTCAGTGAAGTTATCTCGTTTATAGCATTGTAAGACCAGAATCTGCACTATTATTTCTTGAAAAGGTTTCATATTGATGGATCCCATATGTGACAAAAAGTTAGTTTTCCTACTGAAAGAGAAAAAAAAAGATGATAAATAAAGAATATTTGTGCGTTACACACGCAACTGAATGCAATATACTGGCTATTAACAAAGCTTTTCAACTGGTTGTTTAATTCTATTAACAAAATAGAGAATTTATATATTTATTTATTAATAAAGTACAGAAAAAAATGTGAAGAGATGAGCAAGAATATTGTAAGGGTGTATTTTTATAAACGTAATCTCAATCTTGGAAGAATTGGGAATGGCAATGTGTTTCACAGAGTGTTAGCTTTTTTTTCTACTGTGTTAATGACCTCCTTGAGTTATCACCTTCAGCTTTGCCACCAGTCTTTAAATACACTGAGTCATTAATGACTCAGAACTAGCATATTAATATAATATTCGCAGGCTTTAAATAACCCAAATAGGCACTAAACAAAAGCAAATGTCATGCTTGTAGCAAATATCCCTCTAAAGAGAAAGCAGCAGGCAGTCTGAGCTAGGTGTTTTGCCTGTCTAACTTGCCAGTGGTCAAGATTCATTGTAAAGATAAGCCAGGGGTCATTCCCCACAGAACCCCATGCCCCAGTGACACCCAAGGACATCTCACTGACTTGCAGGGGAGGGAAATGATGGCATCATCCCTGCCAGGGCACAATGAGACTCAGCCTCATTGAAAAGGGCAACACAGCAGACAGGCTAAATGTTAAACATGAAGGTGCACCTCCAAGTATCATACCTTCATAGGTGTGGGTTTAAGAGGTTAACTGTGTTTTGGCATACCCCTTCTATTATGTATCTGCTTTCTGGCATTAATATTAATGGCAATAAGATGCATTGTGACCTCTGAAAATACTGTGTGGATACTCAACCCTAAAACTGTAAACTTAAAACTGCCTCCATAACGACGCTGGTAGCATTGTCACATACCATACATGCCACTTTGCCTCTTCTTTTATGAAAGCTACTCCTTCCTTGTAACAACAGGTTAAAAATATCCTTGAAGACAGAGTCCAAATTTTAACATCAGTGCTATATAGGAATAAAACTTAAGGTATTTGAAAAGCAATCTTCTGATGTTTTATTTTTACCTAATTGATATTCTGTGCAAATTTATTACACATTAGATGATCTCTTTGCTCTTGAACTTAATATCAGCAAATGATATAAAAGTTGTGACCACAAAAAAGAACTAAGAAAAAAGGATTCAGTGAGAATATGGACTGGAATACAACTCCAAGTCCACTTAAGCTAGACTCATTTTACTGTAAGTGATAATCAGTTTGTTGTACATTAAAATATATATACAAAAGAAATGGGGCAGATTTTGAAACTTGACTGTAAGTGCTGATATATACTCTGATTTCTCTGAACTTAGCATTCAGCTAGGAAATGGTAGCAGACTCAGAATCGATATTTCTATGTATGAATCCAAAATTGTGTAGCATATTAGTTCTGAGTAAGATAGATGAGATATTTGTTGAGAGACAGCATTTAAAATTAAGGACCAGAAGTGATTATTTTTCTTAATTGAAAAAATGCTATGAAGCTTATTACAACCAAATGGTACACCAGGATTAGCTGATCCAAATAATCAAGAGGTAATCACATAGAAGATAAGTGGTAAATAAAAATATTATTTTAATTGTGGTCTGCTCTCCTTGAATTAGCTGATAATAAAGTTTTGATGCATTAATTTTGTGTACAATATTTGAAATTTTCTCTCACTGATTTTGCCTGGTGCATATTATCTAAATCTTCTCATTACTTCCCAAAATATAATGGATAAACAAATATTTTTATGTTGCTTAGTCAGAATAGGAAGACAGTTTTTAAAATATACCTTAAAAATATTTAGCATAAGCTGCCATCATCTCCTTGAATGAAAGGGTTTTGCTTGGATTTTTGGAGTTCTGCACATAGCCTGATGTGCCCCATGGGTTAACCTTAAGCTTGGCAATGACACCATTATCCCGGGACAAAGCAGAAGATTATTGAGAGAAAAGGAATTGAATCCACGTTTATTCACCTCCAAAATGTCTAATACTACTATGGTAGCACAGGACCATATTCACTATATCCATGAACATCACATAAGAAATTTTGAGGTGTGCTCAAGAGGTTTTTCCTGTGCTTTGTTCTGAGATGCACTAACACTGTTCTACCATAAAAGCAGCATAGGAACCTGCTAGAGCCTTGGGGAGAGAACATGTCACCTTGCATCATGGCTTACCTTTGTGCTGCCATGAACTCTGCATGAACTCTGATACTGATATAAATGTTACTAAAATATTAATAGTATATTATATATTAACATATTATGGTATATACTAAAGTATTGTTTAATATGTTCGTATTATATATTATAATCTATTGGCTTCAATATAAAGTCTGTGATGCTGTGAGCATTATCAGACAAGAAAATACAGATACTGGCCCAGGAGTATTGAATGATGGGGAGAAAACAGGAAGAAATTGCCATCAGAGGAAGAGAAACACCTTACTCAGCTCTGTTGAAACAACTTCTGAGCTGCCAGACTCAAATGACTATTGAAAATAGCCATTCAAACATTGAGGAGATAAAAGATTTTTAGTTCTATTCAATCAATATTTTGCAATTATGAAGGTCATTCTAACTGGCTAGGCTGCCTGGATGTTGGTTATGATTTATTTTGCTTACATTTAGTTACTTTGATTTTCTTTCCATTTCCCATTACTTCTGTCACAATTAGATCAAATAAAAAAGAGTTTATTTAACTGGTGCCTGTTTAATTGAGAAGGTCCATTGGCAGGAGATTACTGAGAGAGAAGAGCTGCTGTGGGAGACGCTGGTAGCAGACAGTGGGTGCCAGGGGAAGACAACCAGTTTTGCTAACAGGGAGCTGCCAGGAGGGAGAGGGGAAAAGAAAACCCCAGAGATCAGGGAAGAAACCAGATCTAGAAATCTTTGTCCATAAAATGATGGCCTGAAAAATTCAAACCTCAGATGTGTTCTGTTCTGTTCTGTTTGTAAGCAGTTTCTGGCAAAAACACAAACNAGTTCTGTTCATTGCCAGGACTGAATTTGGCCCTAGTTTGTAAGCAGTTTCTGGCAAAAACACAAACAGACTGAAACCTACCTTTGACATCATGTTAAAAAGGAGAAACCAAATTTATTAACTGGCTTTGGGTATTTTATCACATGTTACATATTGCAATGATTCACATACTGCTGCTACTTCTCAGGGCTGCTGCAAACTATTACTAAGATAAATCAGTGTGGCTGTTATGTGGAAAGGAAGCATAATCCTTGGTTATAAGCATTAAGCCCCACACTTTCATGGAACAAGGGGTTTGAAAGGGTTTTGCCTAAACACTGATTTTGCAGCGTAATTCTTTCTGTCTCATTTTTCTCCTCTGCTCTGGAGTGGCTGTGTGATCACCATGACTTTTGCGGTAGAACCTAGGAGAAACAGGAGCCCTTGTTCCAGGTTTAGGCTTCAGTATGCTTCAGTGGGTAAATGAGACCCTGACCATATTAATTACTTTCACTGGGAAGCTCAACATGCTACCAATGTCTCTGTAATTATTCAGTATGCTGAGTGTTATCGTAGCAGCCATGTGGATCCATTATCATTTTGCTCCTCTAAATGCTGCTGATCTAACCATTAGCAGAGCTGCAACTCATCCTCCTAAGGAATAAGAGAAATAATAGAGTTTAATTCCTCGTCTCTTTTTCAATTTTTCATGCTCCCTATCCAAAGACTGTTGCTCTCATAACCATTTACTAGCTTGTACATGAATTTCCATGCCTAAGTTAATTCTTATGGTTTATACATGACTTGTATAAAAAGTTAGAACCCCGTGCAGAAGAAAAAGAGAGTCAAATTACCTTGCAAATATTGTCTGCAAAAAGATCTCTTACCTTTGGGCATAATTGCAAAGTAATATTAATGGGTTTTGTTTGTAAAGATTGTACAGACAGGCAAAGAAACAAGCCCAAACAAAGGACAAAAACTGGGAAAAGCAGAGTTGGACAAAGATATTTAAGCTCTGGATAGATAGCTTAGCAGTCCTTCATTTTGTTTCCTCCTTGTTCACAATACCTGATTAATCCCTGACTCACATTGTATGGGCTCAGTTACTGACAGCTGCAATGGCTGGCATTTCTCAGCTAAGAGACTAATGAGTAGAGAAAATGAAGAATCCTTTCCATGTATATCATCTTTGTTAGCATTGCTAGTAGGAGTACAAAAAAGAAGAAGTTAGACATCCCAGAAATATTCAGGGCATCAGACTGGATGATCTCCAGCCTCAGCTGTTGTGTGATTCAGTGAGGTTGTTGCCCGTCTGTTCAGGCATTAAGAGAAGTTGTTGGAGTGATCCATTATATAGGTCAAGCAAACCTACTTAAGTTCATTCAATCACATCTTTACTGATTGTCTTTTACCTCTGGCTAAGATTGGAGTCTGGTAGCACAGGTGAAAGTAAAGAGCTACAGGCAATAATACTAGCCCCACAGTTCGAAAACGAACCACTCCTAGATGTTTGTATGTCAAAGAGAGCTTAATCTAACTGAACAGAAGCTGGTTGAAGCTGCTAGGCAGTCAATGGTGTTCCTCTAGCGAGAAATACTGCAGAGGAGTTGAGATCCTAGCTGGTAGGATGAACTGAAAGAGGCAAGAAAGTTGACTCTGCCCTTCTGCAGCATCTCAAAACCAGGTTATAAATCATGCTCTAAGAAATAGTCCTTCTTTTTGGAGAGAGATAAGCTATACAATCTAACTGAAATTTTCCATCTCCAGCTCCTTGATTCTTGGATAGATATTGCACTATCTGTCTTGGATAGATTGAAATAAGTCAAGGGTAGTCAGGCAAAAAAATGCAGAAAACAATGCTTTTCCCTTAACGCTGTCTTTAATTTGTATTAAAATAAAATAAATATCTTAAAATATCTTTCTGAGTGAAGCTTATATGACACATTTGCCTCAGGCCATATGTGATAGAGGCTAAATTGCCTTCTTTCTCATTTAAGTGGTACAAAAGTAAGAGCAGGAACAATTACTCAGTATAAAAGTAGAAAAAGAAGTGATTTTAATATGCTTCAGCACAGCTCCTGCCTGATTTCTATAGATGTGCAAGTGGTCTTGAACTGATGAGAAAGAACCTGACTGCTACATTAATCATTTGGAGCCATACACTTAATTTATAAATGCTTCTCTCCTCTTCAGCTTTCTGACGAGTTTGAGTTTTGCAAATAGAATGGAAAGGGGAACTAACTGTAACAAGCAAGCTACAGGGAATGTTTTTATTAAACAAATTTTAAAAGACTATTTCCACACCCCCATCTTTTCTTTTACATTCCCTCTGTCAATTTTTTTTATATCTTTGAAGCTGTATTTTAAAAGGTATTTGTCATCCTAGTGGTTAAATTTCATTCTTTTCGACGCCTTTTTGTTTTTCACTAAAATTTACAGTCTTGATGATACTTTCTGCAACAATCATTCAGTTTCTGTCTTTCCCTGATGTCATCTCAGAAATGAGGAAATAAGATTAAAGGCTGTTTTTCCTTTTCACCGTTCTTTTTATTCAGGTAAATGTGAAACTAAAAGAAAAACTAATCTGTTCATCACGTCAGTTCAGCAGGTTGAGACAATGAGGTAGATAGTTCCCATGCATTTATACATTGCTTTAACTGGTATAAATACAAAGGAAGTGTTAAAGAATTTTGGACCTGAATTGCCTAAGCATATTTTTGACACACTAGTGCTGATCCACCAGGATAGCAGATTCGTTCCTCTCCTGCTGGAGATGAATCCAGCTTCCAGTGTCTCATTTGTGCCAGTCTGCCTTCCTGCCATTGCATTCCAACTACAGAGCCTTCCTGCTTCTAACCAAATCTTTCTTCACTCACAAAGGGTCTCTGTGAGATCATAATCTTAAATTTCATCTTAATCCTAACCAGTAAAAAATACCATTTGTGTGATGAGCTCATATCGCAATTCCCAGGAAAAGAGACTTGAGGTTTTCTGGAAGTCTTAGAGAACTGAGAAAAGCAAATGCCTCTTCCCAGGCACTGCCTGAGGACCATCACACCAGGGAATGGCCACCTCCCAGCTGTGCCATGCTCCCTGCTGCACTGTGCTGGGTCTTCACCCTGGCTGCCGTAACAAGTCTCTCTGCCTTCAGGCTGGCTCACAGTAGCCAACATCTAAAGCTAAGAAACAGACTTATAAAAGAAAGTATCTGTTGTTGTTGTTCTGTCTGTGCAAAAATGCAGTAATATGGATGAAAACGCAAAAATGAAAGAAAGCTATGGAAGAGGTAGGAATAAGGATAGCCATAGGTTAGGAAAGACAGAAATGTAGAAGCTTTGAGGGAGATGCAGACATGGAGAAAAAGAGAAAGATGAGGAAGAGAATTTAAAGGTTTCAGTTCTCTTAACCTAAGGACAATTTTATTTTTTTGTCTTTGTCAAAATGTCTCACATCCTGTCAGGGAAATCTAAAGCTTCACTGAAGATCTTAAAGAGTTACCCAAACACAAATGAGTTCAATCTCTTGGCATTGCTATTAGTCAGGAATCCTCAGCAACAGTCATGGAGCTGGAACAGTGAAAATAAAGTCCAGGTAAAATACTCAAAGCACTACAGGAGCTTTTAGGGTTAAATGAAGTTCTGAATCCAGATCCTTGACCCTAAATAAACTTTATTGACCTTCAGAAGTATAGTTTCAAGTTTATACTTTTGGCCTTGGTATCAATATCTGGAATTAATCTGGAGTAGATTTGTATTTCCCTCCTTTTTCTAGTATTCTTTCAAGACTGTGATGTTTGGATAAAAATAGAAATGCTCTTTTGAGAGTACATCCAAACTCTTCTCTGGAGGGATTTTCACAGAAACAAATATGCTTTCAATGGTCTTTTTCCAGTTTGTGAATAGTGCTACTTAATATTTCTTTTCTGAACTGAAATTCTTGCCAAAAGAATACCCCAGAAGTATTCACTTTTATCCTTTACACCCCTGCCAAGTAATTTTGTCCATTTTTTTGTTTTTTAGCTCCTTCCTCAAAAAAAAAATTAAATTTAATTTAGTATTTCAAACTGAACTGAAACAAAACAAAAGAAAAAGAGCTCCCAGAAACAAAAAAGAAACAAAACAAAATGAAACAAAATAAACTGTAAGAAAGCTCATCATTTTCCCTGTGCTACCTTCAAGCCTCATCTCAGAAATGCTACCACATTTTGTCTGTGCTCTAGTTCTGAACATTACCATATGGTTTCAACAACTGCTTTGATTCCTGAGCACGGTGTGCTGCAAATTCCCCACTGGTCTGCTGGCATGATTTCCCACCCAGGAATGTCATTTAGTAATTTCAAAGCCTTGCTATGTACAATATCATTAACAGAAAGAATGGCATGAATCAACATCATTACAATGAACCTTGCGAGCTGAGCTCCAGAGGGGCTTGTTTTGCAGTTGAATTTCCAGCAAAGCATATACTGCATCCCTAACATACATCAAGCAATGTAAAGATAAAAATAATAAAGAAATATTTGGAAGTTTTAAGTTTAGTAGAACCACATTAAAAATGCATTGACTAGAGCTATTCATTATAAAAAGCCAGTGATGGATGGGCATCAGGTTTTCTCATTTCCATTCATTTTTATGGAAAATGTTTGTAATTTTCCTATTGCGTGGTGTTTTCATTATTAAGTCAAAGAGATATGTTTGGCTTATTACTGCAGGAAAAGCCAGCATTTGTCTCTGTGATTACAGTAACACTTAGAGATGTCTAAGATGTATGAACATAATGCTACCACTTTGTAATGTCCGGTTCAAACATTCATTGTTTGATTGCAATTTCTTTCAGCTGTTAGTTCTTGAAATTACAAATGTGAAACCCACCAAGTACATGAAATAAGAACAAACAATAGCTGTGAAAATCTATTTGTTGATTTAGGTGTCCTTTGGTTGCAGATACTGTAAATGGAAAAATACATAGTGTTAAGTGCTGTATGAGTCTCAGCTACAGGAAGAAGAAAATTATCAAAGTCCTTTTATTGTAAGAGGAGAGTTTTCTTAGTTTGGTTTTTTGTTTGTTTGTAGGTTGGTTGGTTGGCTTTGTAGCACCTAAAGGCCTGGAAGGAGAAGTATTAGCAATTACTTTTGCCAATAGTGGTTGTGATATTGGTTATGGAGTACACTGGCAGTGCTCAACCATTCTTAATGTTTTGTACATTTCACTTTAAGCATTTCACATTTCATCAGTCATTTATGTGACAAACATAATCTCTTTGACTCATTTTTTTTGTCCTTATCTTTAGTGTTTGCATAGCACCTCAGATACAGCAATGATGAAATCCAGCGATGCCTCCATGCAGAACAATGACACAGCAAGACTGGATTTTAGCTAGGAAGTGTTACAAATTGTATCACCCTGAAAGTAAAGATTGGCTTTCTTTTCTCTCCTCCTCTTTAAATCCATGCTCACCAGGATGATGGGGTGAGGATTCCTATGACGGATACAGCTTCACAGGAGATCACAGCAACGTATTCCTGATTGCAGTCCCAGAACGAGATGTATGCATGTCTGAAATCATGCACCACAGTCATTGTTTGTCTTGCCTCTTATCAAGAATGCTGGCGTGTTTCTATAACTTGACTCTGTAATTTATTTTCAAAATACTCTACCTTCCTGCAGAGCTTCAATTCCCTCTGCAGACAAGATGAGACTTTATGTGGCTTGTTTGTTTATTTGTTTTTCACTCTCATGCCCATTTTAAAATGGTCCCTATTAGCTTTGCATTGGTTTTGAAGATATGATTCCTTTCTAACTCACTTTATGGTGCTATCATTTTGTGGGTGTATTTTCTCCAGTTCTTAGAGCTGTTCTTTCTTTTGTTTCCTCATCCTTAATATTCTATGTGTGGATATTATCAGTGGTGCAATCTGTGCCAGTCAAGCACTACAGTGAGGACATACATAGATGTCAGTCATTTAAATTGAATACCTATCCAAATAAAATGACAACTGATGAAGAACAAAAATGAAGCAGATGATACTAAAAGAACTGAAAACAAATTTGAGTCAAAACTAGCAGTGTTTTGAAATTATTTCAGTGAAGAAAGATAAGATATGAAACAGAAAAATCTGTGCATGTGCAAGTATTTCAATTTATGCTCATTTTATACATACATATATATATATATATGACATTTAAAAGAAAGAGGGCAATATTCCTGGATTACAATGAAATGTTTATATTTTTGCATAGAATAAATATAATAAAAATACCTTCTAAGTCTGGATGGTTTAGACTTTGCTGTTGAAATGCTGGTAGGCTTAAAACCAGCAATATTAACACAGGTAATGGATTTCATGCTGTGCTCTGGTACATCAAGTAGAGCTACCTGTAGCTATTACTGGTTGAAAGGAAGATAAAGATTTCTATTTCCTAAGTGGGAATCTTTACCTTCTATGAAGTAGGAACACCAGCTTCACTTGAAAAGAAAGTGCCAAACACTGCTAGATACAGGGAGAGATGATCTCAAGAGGAATTGTTCAGATTTGGGGGGAGGAAAGATTAGAACTTGACCCCATCTTACTTTAAATATTCAATGTTAAAGTAACTGCTGGAGATGAATTGCTAAAGCAATAGCTTTATGAACACCACATATCCTGCTTTTAAATCTGTGCTTTCTCCTAGATCAGTCTTACTCGAGCCTGTGATTTGCCTTGCATTACCTATCTGTTCTTAAGATTTGGTTTGCTACTTAGGCCAGTACAATCTGACTTTTCAAATGTCAGAAGTTTAAAACTCCCAAAGGCCAATGATCATTTTCTGAATCCCTTTCTAAATATCAAATAAAGTTCCTTATAGTCAGCTGTGCCAAATATTATTCCCTCCACTTATAGGGGAACCACTTGGAAGGAGGAAAGTTCTTGACAGGAATCTTTTGGAGGAAAGAAAATTTTATCAGAGAACAAGAACAAATCTTTCAACGTAAGGGGAGATAATTTAATCAGACATGCAGTTGCACAATAAGAAAGTAAAGCCCAAAACGTGGCAGGCAGCACTCTTGTCCTGAAATTTGGGATCTTTTACCCAGTACACAAGTGAATACACAAAGTTAGCTTGATTTCACACAAAAGTAGTTATTTACTTATTCTGTAACATAATTAGCAAAAACCTGCCTAAATTTACATTTATTGATTAGTAAATTAATCCTTGTTCATTACTGGTTCTTCTGTTATCTTAGTTTATATTTAAGGCTATGATGCATACTTTTATTTCTGCACACACTCGGAGAGGGCTGGTGTTAACTGGGTTGGGGACTTCTTTTGAGTTGGAGGTCACAATCAACCTCCCCCTGCCACTTTTACTTTTTCACCAGTTAGTTGTTTTCTGCTGACTTCAGACCTTGGCACAACTATCTTATCATTAGTTCCTTCCAGGACAGATTATTTCTTATTTCTCAGCCCTCATTCTCAGCCTTGTAGCTCCCCCTCAAAGGATTAGTAGCTTAGCCAGGAATGCAAGTTTACACAAGGTAACTAGTTTTACACAGTAAAACTATTGATATCCAACTAAAGCACTTCATGTTATTTAAAGCAAAGCTGGCTTATCCAAAAGCCCTAGTTGTAATTGACAAATGAAAATAGCAGTAGATGAATCAATACAAATCCTACTCTATATTCCGTGCAGAAGTGTCTTTTATTTGATTGGGAAATATGGAAGGAAGCAGTCTTTAGCCTGTAAGTAATTATTGTGACAGTTCTTGTTCACTGTTTTAGTTTATCAACTTTTTATTCAAGTCCATTTTATAGCCTGATAACGTTTGATAAAAATGTATTTGGTGCTTTATCTAAATATTGATCAACATGTTTATAGGGAAATTACTATGCTTTCTGCTTGAACAGCAAGAAGTAATAAACTAAGCATTAAAAAAAAGGTTACATGATGGGAGTTCCACTTTATTTTGTAATCTATAATCCATTACTTTTCTACATTTAGTTTGCCTAACTGTGCCCAGTACTGTTTTCATTTATCTGCAGTTCTCCTAGAGCCTGATTTAAGTTATATATATTTTTAGTGGATAAGCAAAATAACAGTAGCAGTTACCATACATTAGTCTGACTGGAAATAGAGATGAGGAGACCTCTGCCCTGTTAAGTGAAATTCAAGCCTGATAAAACTTGGAGAAAATAGACTTGGCATTTTTAGTCTGATAGCTAATGTCAGGACTGACTTAATTTTGTCAGTCTTATTCCTGTTAGTCTTCATACCACAGCTTTATTCTTAAATTCTTGTTCATGTCTGTGGTTCATTGAGAAAGTATCACTCATCTACAAAAAAATTTGATTACTGTTGACCTTGACATGTTTACTTTCTTCCTTCACATTAAAGAATGGATGACAAAAGGTGTTCAGAACCCCTGAAACACAGTATTACAACTGTTTTTCACTGAGGAATTGTGGCTTAAATATACACTGTTTTATTTTTCTACAGGTTTCCTATATCTGAACAAACTTCTTTCAAGAATGTAAGGGATGAGTTTGACTTTTCAATAAAACCAAATAAATTCCACAAATATTTTCTTCACTTGAAGCAATGTTTTTCAACCTTGGCTTTATTAGAAGCTCCAATTGAAATGTGCGAATCATTACCCATCTGCAATATCACTGCTGTAAATCAAAGTCCCTGGAGAATTCAGTGTGTAAGCAGGAGTAACCAATTTTTCATTACCTTTGTAGATCCTTTAATTCTGAACTTTCAGTGTAAATGAATGCCACTGCTAAGGTCACTTCTCTATTAAATAGTTCAGTGATGTGATCCAAGCTTTCACACAGTCCAAGGCTAACTGCATGAAGAACATGATAAGACATCCTTTGGACATAAATTGAGCTTTTTAAATATCTGTGGTATTGACTATTTAAAGCAACAGCAGTTTTTATTGCCACTCTCTACAAGCAATATAAGCAATAGACAAAAAGAAGATTTTTTTCTTTTACTCCATGTTTGTTTAAACACAAAAATAAAAAAAATCTGCCTGGGGAGGTTAGTGCAAAGTATTTTACTAACCTGACTATAAACTCTTTTAAATTTAGAATTTGACTACTCTTCTAGGTATTTTCTTTTACCTATAAAGATTATATAAATTGGGTCATTTGCACTTTACAAAGCTTCCTCTGCTCTACTAATACATGCTATTAATAATTTAGGGCAACACTGGGTATATAGACTTGTGTGTTTTCCTCTTGGAAACTAGTAAGCTGTTTTTCTTACCTTGCTCTCTCCTCATTGCAGATATGTTGGTTATACTATGCAGCCAATATTTCACCTGAAATTAAAAAGAAAGCAAAACCAGACATTTTAAATAGGTAAGCAAATCTGCAGATAGACATATAATTTGTCTTTCTGCTCATGGACTGAGCAAGTCTTTTAGGTGATTCTAGCATCTCTGAAGTTCTTACAGTGTTGTTACCCATTTTTTGCAGACCCATAGAGCTAGAAGGGAGCAGAAAAGATCTTCTGGGCTGACCTCCTATACATCAGTAGCTGTTGTATTCCAGTGGAGTCTGACTAATGCATGACCTGTGCTGGATAATGCGGACAATTCCAAGTAGCATTCCTCTCCTGAAACCAAGAGACAGCAGCTCTTCATCTCTTCACCACTTTGTTCCACTGGTTAACCACCCTGACTGTGAAAAGCAAGTAGTTTATTCCTAATATGTATTTGTTTTTCAACTGCTAGCCATCACTTCTTGTTCCTGTCTTTCTCTACTAGACTAAAGAGCCCTTTGTATATTCTCCCCCTGAAGGGACCGTATTTATGCCAGTTAGGTTGCATTTCAGTCATTTTCTTGGTTAACTAAGCGGAGTTAGAGCTCTAAGACTTCCTCTGTCATTTGTTACCTGTTCTTTTGGTCTCTTCTATATATGTCCAATGTTTCAGCAAACTTGGAAAAGTATTTTCCTGGAGGGGTGTAATTCAGTGAACCAAGCAGTGGACATCAAACCAAAAGGCAGTCTTCAGTCCCAGTGAAGGACTTGAGTTCTAACAAAAGCCAGGAGGTTGCGGAGGCAGAAGGGAAGTGCAAGGAGCCATAGGGACACCAGAGTCAGCATGACAAGCAGTTCTATCAGCACACCCAGAGATTAACTTTTGACAAGATTTTTTAGGCATCATAGCAAAGGAGAGCTTCAATGAGCAATTTGAAAGAGGATAATGATGTAGATTCACAGATATTTACAGGGAGCTTCACCCAAGCATGAGTAATTAGCACTTAGAATACTTACTATCTTCACTGGGTGTCTGAATGAGCTAGCTTGTGTACTCTAAGCAGCAGGCAGACAATAGTGTGACAGTATACTACTGCAAACATGCCCAGCTTCTCCACACAGTTAATTATCCAAGTTGCAGTATCTCATTACACTGTTGCCAGTACTTGACTGTGTTATTCGGGGGTAGCAGATCCATCTCTCTGTGTAGCGTCATGCCGGTGCTGTGAGGATCCTCCCTGAAATGCCTGTAGAGGTCATGAGTAGTCAAATATGGAATGATTGTTTTATTTACTTTCTTCTGCATCTGGAAGTTTCTTGATAATACATTGCCTTTTCTGGGTCATATTTAAGAATGGGAAATAACATATTGATTTTGGCATGACAGTGAAGAAATGTGAACTTGTCAACAACTATGGTCACTCCATCCAGCAGGTTGATCGTCCATCTCTCTGCCAGTCGTAATGTGCTGAAAAAAATAGTTTTATTGGGAAAAAAATATTTTGGACAATTAATCAACATTCAATCTGAGTGCAACATTTCAACATTATATAATAGAACTGCTTTTTCTTTTTATCCTGAAATGTTCTCTTCTACTCTGAAACTAAACCATCTTGGCAGCAAGCCCTAGGCAGATACATTGCCAGAATCAGTGCAAGCCAGCATCAAAATATTAAGCAAATATGATTTCAAACTATCTTGTGTATTTTTCTCCTAATGAAACATTCTGCATTTTGGATTGATCTGTATCCTGCCTGTGTCTTTACATTCAAATGTCATGGCTCACCACTCTGTCTGCTGAATGTGAACCATATCAAAATTCAGCCACCAAACAGCACAGAAATTCAGAAAATACCAGAAAAGGCCTGGGTCCCTTGCAGCTTGGAGTCTTCTCTGTTTTCTACATAAAAATATGATATTTCAAAAATGATTGTTGTCCTTGCTGTGTCTGAATAGCTTTTTTGCACTGCTGAGCTATCTCTGTAGACAAGAAGAAATCTTAAGTTTTATGCCTAGTGGGTTGTTTGTATTCACATTATTTTCAAACCTGAGCTCAGAGGTTCTCAGAGTCTCCTGAGAGCTCTTCAGTTTTGTTACTTCAAGGATAAAGGACTGGACCTGAGCCCACAGTAGAAAGAGACAGAGGGAAGACTCCTACAACAACCAGTGTACTGCTCTTGGATAATAGAGGGGCAAAGGGAGAAGCAGGAACAAAGTACATCGCTTCTGGGACACCTGTCCCTTCCCCTGTAACTATTCCAAACAGCACAAGCCCTCTCATAGACAGTATCTGTCACATGCATGATTTCCAGCCATCCATTAGAAATAGCCAATAAAAGTGTGGCTGTGGCTATACTGCAACCCTCAGAAGGCTTCCTGCCCTGAGAAACTACTATACATTCAGATAGC
Organism: Bucco capensis; assembly: GCA_013396975.1. Lineage (NCBI taxonomy): Eukaryota > Metazoa > Chordata > Aves > Piciformes > Bucconidae > Bucco > Bucco capensis. The sequence continues at coordinate 586,756 of VWZO01003221.1, forward strand.
TCTGCCTACATATTTATGGCATGAAGGTGCTTTCTTTTATCCACGTCACTGAATCTTTTATCAGAGCTTAATCTGAGTTTGAGGAGATTAGAGGAAATGACACCAGTCCCTAATGTGAAAAATTCACTTTGAAATCTTAAAATGCGGTGCTGATTTATTGGAAATTAAGGTCTGAATGGTCAGTAGAAATTTTCCAAGGTAACAGTGCAGATCTTCCCCTCATATAGAGTAGAAATTGTCTCTGGCTTTAATCAATGTCTTTTTTGCCTAGAGAGACCACTTTTACCTTTTCTTCTGATACTGAATATTTTTGGCTCCTGGACCTCACCAGCCTACACAGCTTTTGGAAGATGGTAGATTAGAACTAGCTGAGGCAGAAAAAGGCATCCATGTGCAGCTTTTTGAGGACAAAGCAGTAGCACAAACTAGGGAACTATTTCAGTCTTAATACACACAGTTTAAAGCCAGACTCAATGTTTTAGCATGGGGGAAAAAAAAAAAAAGAACTTATTTTAGCCATTTTAACTTTTCTAGCTACAAAAAAATAGATGCTTACTTTTTGACTACACCCTCCAACTCAGAAATAACCATATATGTAATCGTATTTTCTATCCTTATTTGCTGAGATGCAGAGGCTGACGAGAGATAGGTAAGTAATCTGACTGGCCAATGCATGGTCTTCATTTTCCTAAAATAATTAGAGCAAGTTATCAAATATAAGGAATGCTACTCATTCATAAGAAAGATAGAATAATAGTCTGTCTCTCTGCATGACTGTGGTACTAATCCCATCATAGATTAATTTCTAGAAGAAAATAAACAGCTATCTTTAGAGTATACTATGTCATCAGCTACTTCTAACTTATATCTTGTCCCTGGGGAAAATTTTCTTGGTTAGTATTTCTGATAGAAGGAAAGAGCAGAGAAAAAGCTCTGAACTTCCTCCAGCTTATGAAGAGACTAAATGGATGTGCTTACAGTATAGCTTCTGCCAGGTTATCTAACCTCAGGTCCACTATCACTAAACTCCCTTTGTTTTCAATGTAAATATTGCTGATTAAGGACAGAGGAACTTGTCTAGTGATCCATTTAATATCTTTCAGATCCCTACCCTCTGTCCCTTAATCCATCATTTTTTGAAGTGACAGCACTGTTCACCATCTCATCTGTTACACAAAGTACCTCCTGACGGAAACTTCCCACAAATCAGACTGAACTTGAAGAACAAGGGCGTTAATGAGAAGAAAATAAATAGCAAAGTCTGACATTGAGAGCTCAGCTAGGGAATTATAGATGTGGTGCTTAGGAACATGTTTTAGTGATGACTTGGCAGTGCTAGGTTAACATTCAGACTTGATCATAGAAGTCTTTTCCAACCAAAACTATTTTATGATTCTGTAACTGTAGCTCCCTAGCTTTAACTAGCTCAGAGGTCTGTTTTCTTTTACTTGCTTCTTGCAAACAATTTACACAGTCTGTATTTTGTTTTCCAGATGTCAGAGTTAGAAATAAATCTAGATTATTTCTTGTGGTTTTGTACTTTTGTTTTAAACAACTTCACATTAGACATCTTTAAGTCTAGAGCACATGTTTTTTTAATATTCAAACTGAATTTAGAAAGCTGAAGGAAGATATTGCAATATATTTTGTCCACGCAGTTACCTGACTGCAAACATATAATAAACAGTAAGTCTAAAAAAATCTTTCTCTAAATCAAATTGACTTTCCTTAAAAGTGTATTTGAAAATGAAAGCAAAAAGCCTTTGCTTTGGCATTCAAAATTGTGTTGGTTTTTTCAATCAGCTGAAGGAAAAGTCCCACTTCACACTGCATGTAATACTTCAAGCTTGTGAACCTCTGATATCGGCATGATTTGAAGAGTAAAGTAGACAGGAATTGTTTCCATTTTGGAGATGAACTTGCAAGAATTTTGTCTCTTTTTGCTACTTTGAGGAGAGGGTATCTTTTTCCTCTCTACTTTCTTCAAGAAAAAAAAAAAAAGATCCTTGAAAACTTCAATAAGGAGGATGCCAACAGCAAAAGGGAAGAAGGCAGAAACTGTCTACAAAAGCAAAATAGCAGTGAAACCTTGTTCTTTACTACCCTTAGCTAGAAATTAAGTAGGTAGCAAGTCTGCTTTTCCTATGGTCAGTCCCCTTGGTTTCATAGACAGCTCAGCTGGGTGCGAGCCAGGCAAGTTGGAGGAAATGAAAGAAATCAACAAATACAACAGTAGAGCATTTCCACTTCCCTGCAGAGGATAACTAGTTAGTTAAGCTGATGATGACAGGGCTGCAGAGTTTGTGTACTGACCCCTTCACATTTCTTCTCAAAAGGTAGGAAAGAACTGCTAATGTTGCTATTACTAACACTCCTAATTAAGTATGTAACACTCCAAAACTATTTCCTGAGTGGATTTTTTTTTTCAAGGTGGATATCATTTTACCAAATGTAATAAAGAATTCAAACTTCACAAACAGATGTTTATAAAACCACAGTCCTAATGTGCTCTCTGATACAGGGCTGTGTGAGGATGAAATTGTTCTACTTAATTTGAAGATGGATAAAATCTATTCATTTGTCTGTCTGGTTCTTCCATATGACACTTAAAATTGTTGCCTACAGAAAGGTTTCTACTTCCTCAGATAAATTTAATTTTGAATTCACTATATTCTCACTGGGGAAAAATTACACAGCCTAATAGAGCTTTCTCTATTCAGTTCTCATATTCTCCTTTCTGCATTACCAAGTCAATAAGTGTATATTCTGTTGTTTCTTCAGGTGCACTGCCGTGTTACTTTAGTGTTCTCTCCACTTGTATTTCAATACTTTCAGAAAACAATTTCTTCAGAAAATAGAGTTTGCAAAGGTAAAGAAAAAGTTAACTTATGTTTTAAAAGGGATTTTACCCTTCTTGACTATTATAAAATTTTTTAGTTGGTTTTGTTGGTTTTTTTAAAAAAACATATTATTTGGTAATTCCTATTTTGGGAATTCACTGGCTATATAAATCAATGAGGTAATCATAGAATAAATTAACTAATCACATATAACATCACTCTAGATTCTGTATAGTTATCTGTAACTAAAAATCACAATATAATTACATACACATAAATGTTTAGTTATTTAGCAATTATAGCGTGATTTTTACCTCTTTCTTGAAAAACAGATGTATGGAAGAATGTTTTGGAACTTGAAACATGAATCTGGCTGTGTGTGAATTATCTTTGTTTGGAAGTTTTGAATTTGTTCAACCCACACTGGTCTTCAGTTTTCTTAAAAAATATTCCCTAGATCTAAATTAAGAATGTAAATTACACTGATGTTAAGAACATAGTTAAGAAAAATCACACCTCCAAAATAGGTAGGGCAAAGGTGCTCATTTAGAGTTTTATTCTTCAAACCACATTAATTCCAGTGAACAGCAAATCTTTCCAACAGGAGACATAGTACCTGATCAATATAAGCAACAGCTTCTCACCATAAGAGACTGGAAAAGTACTTTTCCTCATACTATTTAATTTACATTCATACCTTCATCTCCTAATATTACTATATTTATCAAGTATAATTTACATCATCAACATGTCAATATGAGCCAGTAAAGTATGCATCTGTAGAGAAAGGTGAATATGATTTTGCAGTCTTCCTAACAAAACCCCAGATTTCTCTCTTATCATGATGCTGAAGAGAGGATAATGGGTTTGATCTTGTCAGCATCCTCCTCAACATCAGAAGACAAAAGTCTGAAAATCCTCAGACAAAGAGAGAATTGAAACAAAGTCTCTCTGGAGCTGTGTGACTTTTCCCAGTAGGTTTAACAGAGCAGGATTAAAGGGAGGCAGTTGTATCACTGCCTGACATTAAAAGAAAACAGTGAGTCTTTGATATCAGCTCCTACAAATTAACCATAACTGCATTAGACATTTATTGGATGTTGTTAGTAAACAGTGTAGATAATTTTAAAAGGTTGTGAGAAAACTGTAAAAAATAACCCATGTTATTAAATCAGATCTAGCTGCTGGAGAGATCTTTGATAGTTTGGGGATACTTTATATTTGACCAAGATCCATTAAGTAGAATTTTTAGATTAGAAACTCATCAGAGTATAATCTCTGGGAATATAATCTCTGAGTTCTCACCAGTCATTGTCTATAGTTACAGCACATTATCAGGAGTGAAGGATTAAAGAGAGGAGTGACTTGAGAAACACCAGAAGCCTACTGAGGATGGAATTAAGGTCAGCTAGCTTGGGAGAAATGCAGAAAAATTATCCAAGCAGACAGGGATTAGGTTAGGAAAGATAAAGCCCTGATAGAATTATGACTGGCCAGCGATGTCAAGGGCAGCATGAAAAATTTCTATAGGTATGTTGGTGATAGAAGGAAGACTAGGGAAAATGCGGACCCTCTCCAGAAGGAAATGGGAGATCTGGTTACCCAGATTCTGAAGAATCTGGTCTCCCAGATTCTTTACGGTGGAGTGGTGAGGCACAGGAAGAGTTAACCCAGAGAAGTTGTGGATGCTTCCTCTCTGGCAGCATTCAAGGCCAGGTTGAACAGGGCTTTCAGCAACATGATCTAATAGAAGGTGTCCCTACCCATGGCAGGGGGGTTAGAACTAGATAATCTTTAAGGTCTCTTCCAATCCAAATCATTCTGAGTCTATGAATAGAAGAAGAATTGGACAATGTGGAACATGACTTTAAAAACCTAAAAGGGCTGAAATTCTCCAGTAGAGCAGATGGCTGAAAAGGTTCGGGAAAGATAATTGTATCTTTGTGAAACCAAGGGGAAATCCTGAAAAGAAAAATGGAATAAGGCAAGCTTTTTTATTTTAGTACTGCAGAGTGAGATTAATTTAAGAACCAACAGTTAAATGAGAAAGTGCGAGCTAGTTAACATATTTTGTTACTGAAATTTTACAAGCAGTACAAGAAGTGTATTCGTGTAGTACATATTTGAGTATTGAGACAAACAGACTACTCTGAAAGCTCTGACAAATCCTTAACCTGAGATTAGACTGTAACAGGTATCAGAAACCTGTCAAAACTTGTAAGAAATGCACAACTAAGGAAGAAAAAAAGAACAACAGAAGAATTACATCCTAGATTAGGTTTAGAAAAAGCATATGATGATGCTAGGCTGCGTAGCAAACAGATTAATATAAAATCAAAGACATTTAAAATGAACTGTAAGCTTTTTATTGTAACTGCAATAAAATAATTCAATATACTCAAAATATATGCAAGCACTACGTGGAGCAGAAGTGTGGATCCCTGGCATAATTGCCAGACTGCATTAGAATAGATCTGGAGGGGTGCACCATGAGTATAAATCCCTGCCAGCACCCATGTTGTGCAGCCATCATTTATAGGAATTTTGTCTTCACACTATACACCTCCTGCAGATGTGGGTAGACAGAAAAAAGGTGATATGAATGGATAAAATGAGGAGAAAGGCTGTAGTAAGAACAAACACGAAACTTCTTATTTGCTCAGTTGCTCTGGCTTGAGTCCTGCACTTCTAGCTCTGAGCACTTTGATCCTGAAACGACTAATTTTCTCCCTCAGAATTTGTGAACCTTCCACAAGTACTTGCTGGCTGAGGTACTTAAGGTCACCGCAGAGAAGCCTGCATTTCCCAGTGTATACAGAGGGTGATGAAGACTGATGTTTCTAAAGCTAAGCACAGAGCAAGCTGTGCATCATGTCTTTAGCTACTGAATTATTTCCGAGCAGTACTGAACTCAGAATTGAAGAGGTCAAGATTTGGGAAACTCCAAATATCTTAAATTATTTGCTGACAAGTTCAGTTTTGCCTAAAGAGCAAGCAAGGGTTCTATATGCACCACAGGAGCTATACAGGGCCTGCAGTTTTCGTACACTGCAATTTAGTGAAAGCAAGGTCCATCAAAGTATACATACACAAAGTGGGTTTAGACAGCCATACCACCCTGAGCAGGCCTGATCTCATCTGATCTTGGAAGTCAAGCAGGGTTGGGCCCAGTTGGTACTTGGATGGGAGACCACCTGGGAATACCAGGTTGCCATAGGATTTAGTTGGGGATGTCCCTGCCCACTGCAGGGAGGTTGGACTAGATGACCTCCAGAGGTCTCTTCTAACCCTAAACTATTCTGTGATTCTGTTTTCTTAATCTTTTAAAAAATCCCATTGTTAGGCTAAAATTTTTCAGAAACACTTTTCCTTTAAGCAATTTCTAAAGGCTGTCACTATGATTTAAAGTCTTCTACAGAATCTCTCACATAAGGTATGCCTGCCTAAATTACTTTGGACCTAATTTTAGATAAACTACTATAGCAAGTGTTGAATAAATGCATGAGTAAACAAAGAAAAGCAAAACAGATATTTAACATTTGTGACTCGTGTTATCTTTCCAGAGTATTTGAATAGAAGTAGTTTAGGTTTGTTAATTAGGTTCCACACAAAAAAAACACCATGCTCAACAACACTACATTGCATTCATCATCTTTCCAAAAGGCTTGTCATTGCATCACTACTGGCTAAAAAAACAGTCTAAGACAGATCAATGTCAGATGCATTTCTCTATAATACACTTTCTTATCCCCTGGCATAATAATGGCATGTATGAGGGGAACTCTCAGGATGAACATACATTTAAGCCAAGATAATTTTGTTGGGGAAGAAAAACCCACTCAAATAAAAAATATGATATATTAGAAAAATTTTATTACTCCATAGTGATTGATATGTTTTGAAATTGTACCTGTGAGGTGTACTTCTGTGCTATTCTTTTGTTAATGAAACTTTGTGGAGATTGTTCCAAGACAACTGTGCTCTCTGTCTGTTCTCATATTAAATCTTTTAATCTGAGGAAGAAGAGGAAGAACTAAGGAAGTGCACAGAAATATTGAACTCTGAGCTCCTTGCACACTCACAGGTTTCAAGAACTGTCACTCTAAGCCTCCCATAGAATAGAAAAAGTATGTTCCTAGACCAAGCACATATAATATAATAGGTGACTATAAAGGACTCCTTACTTTAGTTACATATAGGTATTAGGGTCATAGATAGATATTATTCCCCTTATTTTCATTGTCAGTTAAATTTCACCCTTATTTTATTCAGTCAAAACCGTAAGAATCACATCATTTGTACTGGAAATCACTCAACATCCAACTTTATCTAACTTTCTCCAACCACTGAAAATTGGTTTTTAGAGCTATCATTCTGCTTGGCCAAATCCCTTTGAAATCAATGGGATTTTCAGAGCAGAGTGACTGGCAGATGGAGCCCTTAATCAATAGGGAGGGCAAATTCTGAATACAGATTAAAGATACAAACATCAGAGGTCACAAGATAAACAATATTAAACACTCGGCATCAGTCATTCTTTTCATGTATCAAATAAACCTAAAAAAATCAATTAAAAGGAAAAAAATCTGCCCTCCATAAATAAGCAATAGCTTGCATTTACTACCTAAGCCATGTCTCTTGTTAGGCTGAGCTGAACTGCAGTTCAGTTCACATTGTACAAACACAGATGGTTCGCAGGAGTGACACAAATCTCACCTTGTAACGCCTTGTCATGGGCTCATTTCTGATCATTATCAAATTAAGCCTTCCAAAAGCTGATGTCATGCTTGTTGCCAGTGGCAGTACAGCTTCAAATGGCAACTCTGGATCAACAAGGCTGGGGGAAGATGTGTCTGTAGCCTTTCAGCCTGGCTTGTGATGAGAGCAGCAGATAAGGATGGAAACAACTCAGCAGGGGAGAAGTAAGCTCGACACTGAGAGAACATTGGTTTCATCCACATCTTGTTGTTACAGTGCCTCTGCAAGTTCCCCTAATGCTAAATGGTGTCCCAGCAACACTGTCCCTCCTTTGGAATGTCCTCCTGGGGTGTCCTGAGTGCAGTTCTCTAGGGATGCAACAGAAATACTCTCACTGGCAGGTTATCTCCAGTAATATGGATGAGCAGCATGATCAACAACCCTCCTTGGTGCAGCTGAGCTCAGACAACCCATACTCCACAATGCTATAGGTAATGACATGTCCCAGTGACCCATTTGTGGATACCTTGGGGCTATTAGGGTTATTCCCAGATTCATCAGACCTTAATCAAAGATCATCAGGGGTGACCAGTCTTCTTCACTCTCCCAGCTTAAAAAACCATTGCTATTCTTGCACATATTGAAAAACATAAAAGAGACTACCTCGTAAACATGCAGCTGGGAATTCCTGTACCACAGGAATGGGAATGGAGATCACACCACTGGGCAGTCAGTGACATGTAGCTTGTTTTGTACAAACAGAAAAATGTCAATTTTGCAAGCAGAAGTCTATTAACTTTGACCTCTTTATTAATAAAACATTAAGTTTATTGAATATTATCTGTCACACATATTTATCATAGGTGTTTATAGTGGAAAGAAAGAGCGCATCCTGGGTACATTACGTCTCCCTAGGATGTATCAGGTTGTACAAATGTTGTTCAACTGCACAAAAGCTCCAGTTACAGCAGTCATTGATTTGTGGATTCCATCTTGTTGTGCCATGATCTGTGGTAACCATTTTTTCAAGCTCCAGGGAGATAACACTACCAAGCCCTGGACGAAGGTGAAGTCTCCCTGCCAGACTGATACAAGCTCCTGACAGTACAATAAAAGTAGCCTTTTACTTCTTGTAAATAATTGCCGTGTGAGTAGGAATAACCCCATGATCCTAGCAGGGAAGCAAATGATGTGCATCGTAGTGTTGTAGCTTTCAGAGGTGTGGATGCAGGGGTAGTGCTTCTGGCCATTCAGCCAAGCCCTGGGAGTTCCAGAGAACACATCCTTCAGCTAGTGGGGAGCTGATCCTGCTGGAACTTTCACCTTGACTAAGCTTTGGCAACAGAGATAGCAGGCACATGTTTTTTATGGGGTTGGATGTTATGTGTATACAAGGGTTGTGTATGGAAGAGATAAGAAGGATGAAAGATAAGTGCTATGGCAAGGCTTGTGGATAAGAGGCATCCTTATCCTTAAGAGCACTCCTGAAAGTAAGCACAACTGAAGTTTTCCATGAGCATGCTGGCAGCCTACAGTGCAGGTGCTGATGGGGACTCCACACCTGGTGCTCTCAGAGGGGAGGCTTAAGGGAACATTAGGACAGCATGGTACCTGTGGCCAATCCCACCTGCACAGAAGCTCTGCTCTAGCAGATCAAGGCATTTCATGATCAGAGTGTGCTAGTGTCACAGAACATTTCACTCTCAGCGTAGCCATAGGGAGCATGTCATATAAGAAAAGACTTTCTCTGACAAGCTGATCAGATCCCCCTCGGGTTGTTTGGGTCTGATTCATCACTCTCTGCTGCAGCTCTACCTATGTAACAAAGCAGCTTTAATTTAGAACAGTTTAATTCCACATGGAAAACCAGTGAAATACAGAAATAAATCAAGTACTCTGTATTTACATAAAGACCAGTATCATCAGCCAAGGAAAACTCAAGTCGTTCTACTGAAGTCAATGGAGTTGTACTGATTTACACTAGTACTGTGCTCTAATATTTTATAAATAGTGGTCTAAAGACTCAGATAATGTATATCAGAACAACTCCATCAAATTTGTACATCAGCTGAGGATCTGACATTCTGTTGACATGAGTATGCTAGAGTTCCCCTTTGGTTTGTTTAAACCACTGAAACACATTTCTACTAATCCAGAGGCACAGTAGTTCAGATGCTGCATGCTATGTGACTGCAATTTGTATATGTTTGTACCCAGAAACACAGTAAAAATACTTCAGAGTAGTAACATAATGGGTAGTAAGAAAGTATATCTGCCCTATGGCAATCCTTCATCATGCATCTCCTCACTTTACAAAATTTCAGAGTCAATGCTGCGTACAGATTTTGCCCTCTAGAGCATGAGATCCCATTTTAATCAGTTTGGTTTTGTTTGGATCATTTTTAGGGGTTGCGTGGGGTTTTTTGGTGGGTTTTTGTTTTGTTTTGGTGGGGTTTTTTTATTATCTTCAGTAAGTATTTCTTATGGGTCAGGTGCTTTACAACAGACAGTGAAATGTAGAAATCTGAAATTGAATGGTCAGTGATGTTCATAAGCTTTTGGCATTTTTTGAGGTCTCTTGGTTAGGTTAGTTTCTGAGCAGAAGGTACTTTACATCACAGGCAGATACACATATGCATTTTCAAGCTCTATAGATGAGCTGCATTTGCACAGAGATGGGAAAACTATCAACTACCCAATCCATTTTTCTCCAATCTCTACTCCTTGAATATCTATGTGTTATGATGATGATTATTATTGAATTAGTGCAGTCTTTATCAATGCAATAGACACTTTACAGAACTTCTAGCCATGTTCAGAAATAGTAGATAATCTCAAGCATGCTATCCGCAAATGCTCATGCATTCAGATGACTATGTTAAGTCCTTTTGAACTCAATGGGATTACTTATGTGAGTAACTTAGAGGTCTTTGCAGTGTTCAGTGAAAGGTGCCTGTAGTAAGTTCTTCTGTCTACTACAGAGGATCACAGTGGTGGGAAAAAAATCTTCAGAAAGGTGAGAGGAGAGCTAGGAACAACAAATAAAATTGTTGCAATATACACATTTTTTAAGGACTCATTTTTCTGTCTTTTTTCTCTCTTAGCAGTGCTTGTGTCTATGTTTTTCTTTCTTTTCTCTCTAGTTGGTGGCACCTCAGTTTTAATTTCATTGTTTCTCTTTGGTCTGTGCAGCTTTCTCAAGCAGATGGAAAACCAAAACAAGGCCATGCTGAACTGTTCCACTCTTAAACCCACATGACACTAAATGAAGTTTCTAAACTACAAATACATTGGGATAGGCTCCAGTCTTGAGTCCAGTCTCTAACTACTTCTGTCAGGTTTTCAGTAAAGAACAGGAACATGCTCCTCACAACTTTCTAGAAGGATGCTGTTGACAGTGACAAGTCAGTGTAAAGACATAACAGCTTCCAAACATCAACAGAAGGCGAGAGTATAAAAGAACATTCTTTTCCCTGCTTAAACTGTAAGGAGAGTCAGTCCTGTGAGCATGACAGTACTGTGCTGCATATGCTGCATAGAGGTTAGTTCTATATACTCTCTCTTTTACTGCTGCTTGTCACCGTGGAATAGTAGAAAAAAATATACTTTAAGAAAGAGATTTTGATAGCATATTTATTAAATATCAAAGAACAAAAAACCATTAGAATTGTAACTGTTTTTTAAAAAAAAAGTAAGGAAATTTCTCATTGATGCTCAGCTTAAATTGCTAGTGTATATTAATATGCACAGGCATGTCATTTTTTTGTTCTTTATAAGGATAGCCTATAATTTACTTCATGTTGGGAAAGTATTCTTCCCAGGACAAAAAAAAAAAACAAACCAACCAAAAAACAACCAAAACCCACAACAAAATAAGGAATGCTAAGAATGCTTATCACATTTTCTAGTTCTAGTTTACTATGCTCTCGAGATGTCTCATAGGCATGGCTAGCTTGACTAGTAGAAAAATATATCCTTTACCCTAATAACCCCTGGCTTTGTGTGTAATTATATCAGTCCAGATTTTGTATCTTATTCATATCATGCCTCTAGCACAAACCAGAGCTCCAGTCCTGCAAACATATGCCCATGCCTCACATTACATAACTTCATATACACCTAAATTTAAACAGCTAATCTGTGCCACTGAGCACAATTTTACTGAGAGAAAATTTAAAGATGAATATCAGTATTTTGGAGACCAAGTATTCTTAACAATCAGTCCAAGAATGAATTAAAGTGAAGGTAAGATACCTAAAAAGTAGAACAGTATTTTTCTAAAAGCATGTCTGAGCTATTATGCAAAAGGCAGGCTTGCAGAATCTTATCTCACAAAACCTTGCTGACAAAGATCACCCAACAACATCATGTGGAGGAGTCTGCAGGGATGAAGTCCTGTCGCTACTAGAACAACAGGGGAAAAAGAAAAAGATGGGAGGAATCAAATGTGTTATGCTTGGCAAATTGTTTGGAAGCAAGCCATCTTTATATTTCTGTCACCACTAGAATAGATGCAAGATTCTTTCATCTGTAACAGTGTTTTCAAATCTGCAAAAAAAAAATTCCCCACACAGTTGCCAAAATTTTTACTTGGGAAGGAAATTGAGGAAAGAGCAATAACACAATTATAACTGTTCACTCTGCACTGACAAATAACAACTATCTAATTGCCATCACTGAGTTTGAACAGAGCAGAGGCTTTTTAAAGAAATAGGGCCAGCCTCATCACTGGTGAATGCTGGCCTTGCAAGCCTACTTGCCATTCTCTACTCCTCTCTCTAGGGCCATAGTCAGATGATTTATTTATGCACAGCTTGTTTGCACAACTGGAGGTGCTGAGCTGTGAAAACTATGGAAAAACATTTGGAGGTTTAAATTATGGACATTTCCTCTAAGGTACCTTAGACAAAGTTAACTTTTTGTGAACTGTTTCTCAAAGCCTTTAATTTTTTTTTTATTTTTTTTATTTGGGACAACAAATTATCTTCTGGCAAGACAGTGTACCTGGAGTGACATGTCCTTCCCCAAGGTTTGTTACCTCCTCTTAGGTAAGCAGTAGCCAAAAGCTCTTAGCATCCAAAAGTTAAGTGAGAATTATTTTGAAAAAATCTGTATCTCTGAGTCAAATCCTAAAAGGCAGCTATCTAAACAGTAGAAGTCATTGATTCTGAATATTCTTTAGGAACTGAGGCATAGATCCCATTAAAAAAAAAAATAAAAAGAAAAATCTGCCTTTTTCAACCATTAGTAGTACTGCATTCATGAATTATGAATTTAGTGATTCAGGTAGAGGCATTTGTCTTTAAAAGGCTTGGGTCCCATTCATTCTGACATTATTCACTTTCCCCTCCACATTCTCTTAGATCATGTGATGTTTCACACTTAACAATGAAAATGGTACTGCACAGCACATTAAGTTTCTTATTTTATATTAGGTCATATTGCTTCTCTTTCAGCTGTGAAATGTTACACTCTATTATTTCCTCACATGGATGGAAGAGATGCCACTAGGAGGAAAATATTGACTCTTACCTCTGCAAATATGTTTCAAAATACTGTGGCTTTGACAAACATACAGCTGGACTATATTAATATTTCTGATGGAGAAAGATACAAAATCAATGCTGCAAGTGTTTATGAAAATGAGAAGTTTTACTCTTAGATTCGTGCATAATATGCACTATAAAATGTTTGTAAATCTGGGCCTAAGTGCCTATGCATTTGGAAAGACTGTGCTGGTCTACCATCAAGGTGCATAAGGGTCAGACCAGACAAATTTAAAGGTTGTTTGTTAAACCCCTGAGAAAACCTATTGGCAATGCAATGAGAGAGAAACTACTCTGCGACTGGATGTATTGTGACTATTGCATGGCTAAGTAAAAACAGTCCATGGCCAAGAGTTTAACACATTTCCAGGAAATTATATCAGATGGTACTAAATTTATTCAGCCCTTAGTTTTTAAATGTACCAGTCAAAAGTAGTCCCAAGCTGAAATCATGTTTTTGGCTACTATTCTATAATACAACAATTGGATGTAGTGTGTATGAATGCCAGACATCCAATGTGTACTTGGCATATCCAAAATATCTGGAGGTATCTGCATAGCTTAAATATGACAATCCTCATCAATCACCAGTTTTAGAATAGTGCCACACTAATCACACCCCTGAGTCTGACAATTTCTTTTATGCTACTGATTTCTGTTAAAATGATTGCCTGTGGAAACTGCTGAGCATTAGCTCTGCAAGTTATTTCAAGTACCTGGCAAAGATTGGCACTAAATGTAAAAGATGATTACCACAAGTTGTGACTTAATGATAGCCTGTCTTCAGAGAAGAAACAAAACAGGATTTGTATGGGTGGTTTTGCCTTACAATTATTCATACTGGCAGTTTATCAATATATTTACACGGAATAAAAAAATGAAAGGTGACTTGCTGCAGTGTTCAATTTTGATTAAAGAGATAGTGATTTTCATGAAATAAGAATAACCTGAAATTGAAATGACCCTTTCAATACACTGTGACTCTTTGGATAAAGAGAGTTTTGTTTGTGTCACTACTTTTCTTTCTAAATCTCTGTTCTTTATTGCTAGCAAACATTAATAGACCTTTTTTGAGTAAAGCAATACCCACAATTACTTATTGGTGATGTGTAATCAGGAAGATTTTTCACAATTTATTCTCTCAGTATAGAAATTAGCGGAGAATGAAAATTCCATTTCACAACAAATTTTGAGGGGTTTAACATCTGTTTTCCTGCCTGACTCTAATAAAAATCAAATCTGGAAGCATTTTTAGGGGGAGAAAAATGGAGTTATTCAGACTCTAATCTTGACTCAGTGCTTGAAAATTCTTTGTTTCTTTATCTGTAGCTCTTTTCATGGCACAAAAATTTCACAAAATCTTCAGATAAAATCCCATTTAAAATAACTGTGTGGCTGCAAAACTTCGTATTGCTATTCTTTTCCCATCCTTCTCCTCCACCCTATCTCCAAGAAAAAAATCAAACATTCTACTGAAGATTAGAACTGGTCACAACGTTTGGGTGAAATGTTTCATTGCAGTAAAAGGCTGAATGTTGAACTTGGTAATTTTGGTATTGTAGAGGACAGTAATTATTTTGTGTAATCTTACACTATTTTATGAGACGACTTTTTATGTACAAGTCAACTTAACTGATGATTCTACAACTTCTAATTTTATTTCCTCTGCAAAAATATACCCCAGGAGTCAATATTGGGGCCAATCCCTTTTAGCATCTTAATTAATCACCTGGATGATGGGATGGAGTATGCCCTCAGCAAGTTTGCAGGTAACACAAAATTGGGAGTAGTGGCTGATATGTGAGAGGGTCATTCTGCAATCTAAAGGGACCTCAACAGGCTGGAGAAATGGGCTGACAGGAACCTCATGAAGTTCATCAAGAAGTGCAAAACTGTCAAAGAAAGAAAGCCAACAGCCTCCTGGACTCCATTAGTCCTGTTGCCAGCAGGTTGAGGGAAAGATCCTTCAACTCTCATCAGCCCTGGTGAGACAAATCAAAAGTGGTGTACCCAGCCCTGGTCTTTCCAGTATGTTAGATACGTTGCTACTGCAGACAGCCCAGTCAAGGGCTAGGATGATTAAGGTTCAGGAGCATCTGTCCTATGAGGAAAGGCTGAGAGAGCTGGGACTGTTCAGCCTGGAGAAGAGAAAGCTCAGGGGGATCTTTTCAATACATATAAATTCCTCACGGAGGCAAGCAAATAGGATATAGCCAGGCCCTTTATAGTGACAGTTCAAGAGGAAATGGGCACAAACTGAAATGCAGGAAATTCCATTTAAATATAAGAAGAAACTCTTTCACTCTTGTGATGATTGAACACTGGCACAGATTTCCCAGAGAGGTTATGAATTCTCCATCCTTGGAGATATTCAAATGCTGACCAGACAGAGTCCAGAGCAACCTGCTTTAAATGATTAATCTTTGAGCAGAGAGGTTGGATCAGATGATTTCCAGAGCAACCCGCATTGCATTATTCCATGAAAACAAACCAGGTTGTGTGTCAAATGCAGTCAAGTGTGTTACTCTGTTAATGTCTCCTAACAAAAGTAAAGCCTGCAAAACAAAGCCCTTTTTCTTCTAACATGTGACTTTCATCTATTTTCCCTGCTGGTCTTCAGAAATATACTCTTTGTTGGAGATTTATGAGTTTATGAGTGTTATCCCTGGTGAATCAAGAGCATGTGCTTCTTTCTAAGTGACAGGTTGCTATTTAGATTTTTCTCAATTAGCTGACCTGTTGCTTCTAGCTCTGCAATATCAACAGAGAAATATTTAGAAAGGAGACAATGGACAGGAGCTACACTTTTTTCCTCATCTCACTAGTAGGCAATTGGTTCACCCAAGAGCTGTCATCTGAAGTCAATCCACTGGTTTTACAAAGTGCATACAATCTCAGAATTGTTTCCTCAGAGGATGCTGCATCCAGCAAACAAATCGGAATGAGGTTTATTCACCCGTGGGCCATTATAACAACAGTGGCAGCTTGGTAGGGAAGAAACATACAGCCAATTTAATCTGCAACTAACTGGCTAAATCTATTTGGCACAGGAGAGAAAGAAAAAAATAACAACAGACAAACAACCCAAGAGTTAAAGACAGAATCATTTCATAGGAAAAGCTTTTCTTTCTCTGCCTCTAAGAACAGGACCCATTTTTATTTCTGGTGGTTTGTGGGTTTTTTCCTTTTTATTCCCTAAAGTGCTCTTGTTTCTTTGGCCCACCTGCTTACTAAACTGATTTCCAGCTATGGCTGAAGTGCATGAAGACTTCTTTATTTGCAGATGCATGCAGGTTCCCTTTAGGCTACCTGGAGGGAAAAGGCAGTGGCCTGTGCAATAAGCAGACATCCACAGAAATACTTCAGGCCTTCATGATCCTCTTGAGGGAAAGAAAAGCTTCAGGCTTCTTCAGCCTAGAAGAAAAGCAGAGAGGTAGATAGATTCAAGCCTCAGTAGCTCTGTTCTAAATATTACATAGAAAGGAAGATGCTCTGAGAATTGCCAAGGCAAAAAGTAAGGGGAAGGATGAAAATCACTGTGTGAACTGCTGTGAATTGATATTTGTACTGGATTACAATCTTATGGCTGACAATGACGACATATTGCTGTTTTCTAAAGTCTGCTGCAGAAATCTTGACTAGCATCTAACAGTTCTGTGATCATCATTACTCTACAGGTATGCTTCCAAACCTTCTCTTCACATGTTAACCATTCTAATTCCTCTGGTGAAATGTGTCCAAGTACTATTTTGCAGTTATTTCTGGGTAACATGTTTTATTTATAATCCAACAGGCTGAGTTGCTTCAGAATGTGTATATTCTATCCCACCTTAATAGTCACCTATAGCATGTGATCTGCTTTCATACATTGGTTGGACACCTTTTTCAAACTGTTACTTATCATCCTGTCATCCCTCCAGCAGAGCAGGAATTTTCAATTTCATTTCACATTCCCTGGCTGTCCTCAGACATGTGTTACAAAATAAAAGATGCATAATTGCATTTTCCTTGTTTTATTGTCACTTATCTCATACTGACATTAAGCCTAAACAGCTACAATAGGAGAGCCAGTGAGAGCTTGATGTTGAGCAAACTGGTCTCAACATGAAGAAGAATCCTGGAAATCATGCTTTGGAGCTAAATTACACTGTCACAAACTGATGCACGGGAACCTGTAGTGAGAAGGGGGAGGTTACTGGTAACATTTCTGTTTAAGAGGCTCCTAATTGTTTCCATGCACCCTGGACATCACATTTCAAAACTCTTCATTTTCTCTATGTCTCTTTTCACTGAAGAGGACAGAATAAAATGTTCCATGATACATCTTGGTACTTCTGTGATCAGAAGGGATCCCTCTGGAGTGACATAAGACTTTTCCATTCCTTCTCTGTCTACATTTTAAACTACATATTCTCCCTCTGAGACTCAGTAGACTGCTTTGGCCTGGGCCATCCCATGATCCCACCTGCACCATTAGTTATTTCTGCCATCTCATTGCAACTTTGTTTTTTTATTCTATGCTGGCTTTGCTTGCTATCTTGTGTTGTTTCCAAAACACTTTCCAATAATTGTCATGTTGAGTAACATCTCTCTTTATTATAGCCATTGTGCATATCTCTGTTTTTCTCTCAGATTACATTTGTTGCAATGTAGGGTGTAGGCTGTTCAGGGAATGTTATGAGAAGCATTTAATTTACCTTTTTAAAGATTCAGTTGTGTGTTTTGCAGATCATGCCCCTGAGCTCTCACTGGATATGTTGCTGATACACTACTGTGGCAACCTGTTTCTATTATGCCTCTTTTTGCTTCTGGAGCCTTGTATGGAAATACTAATAATATCTGAGAGAAATCTTTAAGTTCTAATAGTAGAGGAGGCTCCTATAAATCAAACTCTACCCAGTTACATTCCTCAAAACCTATTTACAGTTTCAAAACAAGGAATGTAATTTAGAAGTAAAGTTGTGCCTGATAGTAATAATTCAGAAAATACACAGCTTTTTTTTGACTAATAGGTAAAAATTACCTGTCATTCTAAACCTGACATTATTGGTATCACACCACTGAGATGAACTCCCTGCTCATGAAGTGTTAGCATTGCAGACATCTGGCAAATTGGTTGTTAACTTCTAACACAATTGATATGCCTTTTATTATTACAATATTCTGTTCCAACAAAAGAATGCCCATTTCCCAGTGATGAACCATTTTAATGATTTTCTGTAGAAGCAGAGCTAATGAACAATAGTGGCAAGGGACTTCTGAATTCAGTTTTTTGTTCTCCATTCCAGCAGTACTCATTACAAAATCACAAAATTATGTCTTATGAAGATAACCTAGGTACACTTCAGTTTTGGTTTCAGGCTATCTACCTTAAATAGGAAAAATTGTGCTAGTATCAGGACAATGTACTACAATGCTTGGATTGTCCAGCAAATAGAAGAATTAGAATAATTTATTCTTTCTATTACATTTGTCATATCTATTAGCTGAAGCATTCATCTTTCACAGTTACTGTTCTCTCTTGATACGAGCATCCAAAATAGGAAATGAGAGCCTTAACTTAGCCTAAATTTTAAAATCAGGCTAATACAATTTCTAGGCTTAAGAATACGCATAAAATACCAGAAGTACAACTGAAACCTATTATTATCACTGTCATTCTATTATATTTCTTTCTCGAGCACCAGCACACAGCAATTATAAAAAAAAAACAATGGAATATAGTAAGATAGAAATGTTCATGCTCATGGTCTATTCGACTCTGTAGCTTGTCTTTATTAGCAGTTAATGACAGATCAAATCCTTTTCAAAGAAAGTATGAGGACTCTATCTATGATCCTGTAAGCTGTTTACCAGACTTTTTTTTTTCTTTCTGTAAGTTCTTTCAACTAAGGGATTTGATTATATGCTGAGATGTGAATGCTTATGTCTCTTTCCTACCTTACAGTATCTGCCACAATATGGAAAATAATTTGACATTCATAAGAGAGAGAGTTGAGCAGTTTGGCTGCTCTTGAGGTGTGGGTAAAAGACAGATTTTGATATCTGTTCACAAGCCACCCTGTCTTTTGTGCTATTATTATTATTATTTAGTGTAAAACAACTGATGGGAAAGCACAGGATGTTGCAACAGCTTTATGATAGTGTGAACCAGTTTGACACTTCTCAGTTGAAGGTTACATTACCTAAACTTTTCTTAACATGCTTGATATGTACTTTTCTTAATATATTTAAAGTGTTGACAGATTTTAAGTGCACAGATCATTTCAAATTACTATATTGACAATCTTAAAGAAAGAGATGAATCAATTTCTGTATGGAAATGTTCTAATCCTAGTATGCAGGAAAAGGCATTGATTGTTATTTGTCCACCTGTATCCTTTTTTTTTTTCCCATCAGGTGGGTGATAATATTTTTTTAATTATTATTTCAGCCAGTTTAATTGATTCCAAATTATGGTTCAGTGATCTGTTCTGTCTTGGATGGCATCCACATGGTTTCAATACAGATACATATTTGTCACATTCCAGTCCCACAGAATGATATCTGATTTTAATGAGCTTTTTTAAACATTTCCCTTAATAGATCAGTATTTATTCTGTTTTTTATTCAAAACCCTGCAAAGCATTCAGTCTTGGGAACTTAAAACTTAATTTATCAATTTGTTCCAGTTTGTCTCACTAGAGAGCTCACAGGACTCTAAACACAGAGAGGAGGAAAATACCAGCCCTGCATGATGAAGTCCAGCACTTTGTTCAATAGGCTTGTAAATGCAATAAAACCTGAAACAAAGTACTTCTGGAAAGTGTACAGTTTGTCCATGCTCTAGAAAGCACTCAATACAATCCAAGAGCAGCATAAGTGGCACACAATCCTGCAGTGAAATAATGTAAGAATCTCACAGCAGTCTAAAAGGGTCCTGGAAAATATGTGGTGGGAGATTTGTGAATTGAAAATAAGAAAAAACTAGTGAAGAATCAAGAGAAATCAAAGTGTTTTCTCTCTTGCAACATACTATAGATGAAACCTCAGTTTTGGGGAGGAGCTGGAAAGATTAGATTTTGGGTAGAAGCCCTCAAATTGTAAATGTAATTTCTCAACACACACTATATCTGTGTACGTCATTTTATTCAGTATATAGCCTTTAAGAAAACTTGTTTCTTTGTGGAAAGAGAAATGTAGGTTGCTTGCTTGTCCACTTTGGTATTGGACAAATCATCTTTATTAAACTCGGTTTTAATAGTAACTTAAGTGTTATTTCACTGTATCATCAGTAACAAGAAGTCTGTGTTGAAAAACATTAACAAGCCAATTATTTCTATTTAGTCAAATTAATTGACAGAATTCTATTTTAAATAATGCAGCAATTAAATTTAGTTGATACAGGGCAACATTAGCAGAAAGGCACTTTTCTATGCTTGCTGTCAGAACATAGGAGTAACAAAATTAAAATGTATACTAAATGTCATCCATTACTCTTTTAATGCTATCACACTATCCTGCCAACCAGCAAGTCCAGTAATACTAGATCTTAAATCACACATAAGCTGAAGCAAATACCCCGAAGTCTAACCCATAATAGCTATATACGATGAATTCTATTAAGCTATATCTTGTTTCTCTGAGGATAAATATCACTACACCATGAATCTTTTACTAAATAGACATTTCAAAATTGCCAGGAAGGAGTCAACAATCTGAATCAGTCAGGACCACATTAGGAATTGTGATACAGTTCATTACTTTTGAGATGTTACACAGCATTAGAGACTTCCATGGACTTAATTTGACATGAAATCATCAAACTGTAAAATAAATATAGGAAAACAAACTTCAGATACATTTACCTTCCAAATCTGAATTTTGCACACATTTTCTTCCCGAGACTCCAAAGGTGTAATGTGATGATGGGTATTTTAAGAGAGCAAAAAGAAATATCAACATTAATCTTTATTTTTTGTCTAGTCATATAATTCACTATTAAGTGTGAGAAAATGAAACACTAAAATAGAATCATAGAACAGTTACAGCTGGAAGAGACTTTGAAGCTCATCAAGTCCAGCCTTTGTCCTAGCCCTATCAACTTACTAAATGATGCTCCCCAATGCAACATCTACCCGTCTCTTAAACACCTCCAGGGATGGGGACTCAACCACCTCCCTGGGCAGCCTGTTCCAATGGCGAACAACCCTTTCAGGAAAGAAATTCCTCCTAATGTCTAGCCTCAACCTCCCCTGGCGCAATTTCCATCCATTTCCCATTGTCCTATCACTCTCCACTAGGGTGAACAGACCAGTCCCTGCCTCTCTACAACCTCCCTTCAGGTAGTTACAGAGAGCCATGAGGTCTCCCCTCAACCTTCTCTTTTCCAGGCTAAACAGGCCCAGATCCCTCAGTCTTTCCTCATCAGGCTTATGTTCTAAGCCCTTTACCAGCTTGGTAGCCTCTGTCCCCTCTCCAGCACCTCAATGTCCCTCTTGTAGTGAGGGGCCCAAAACTGGATGCAGTACTGGAGGTGAGGCCTCCTCAAAAGCTGAGTAAAGGGGCATGATCACCTCCCTGCTCCTGCTGACAACACTGTTCCTGATACAGGCCAAAATGCCATTGGCCTTCTTTGCCACCTGGGCACACTGCTGGCTCATGTTCAGCTGGCTGTCAATCAGCACCCCTAGGTCCCTCTCTGCCTGGCAGCTCTCCAGCCACTCCTCCCCAAGCCTAGAGCACTGCTGGGGGTTGTTATGGCCAAGGTGCAGCACCNAGATGGGAGTTATTCTTCCTCTTTTCCAATCAGCTGGGACCTCTCCAGTCAGCCCGGACTGCTGATAAATGATGGAGAGTGGCCTGGTGAGCACCCCTGCCAGCTCTCTCATGATTCTAGGATGAATCCCATCTGGCCCCATAGATCCCTGAATGTCAATGTGTAGGAGTAGGTCCCTGGCTATCTCCTTGTGGATTATGGAGGGGACATTTTGGTCCCATCCTCTTGGCTTGGGGGGCTGGCTTCCCTCAGTACAGGTGTTACTTTTATTAAAGACTGAGACAAAGAAGGCATTAAGCACCTCAGCCTTATCTTTGTCTTTTGTTACTATATTGCTTTCCTTCTGGGTCTAGCAGAGGATGTAGGCTCTCTTTGTTCTTTCTTTTGTTATGAATCTGTTTATACACATGTATACACATATATATCTATGTGTTTATTGATACTTTAATATAGCAGTTAGTGCTACTGAAAAATATTTTATTCTGTGCTAAGATTATACTAAACTAGTACAAATTATGTGCTACAAATTATTTGGAGAATTTTGTCTTTTCTGTTGTCCATAAATTACTGGTAAAAATTCAGAATATTTCGGTCTTTATATAAATGTATTTTAGCCTTTGAATTGCTTGCAAGCTGTGTTTGTGTTTGAAGCATTTCGTTCACTGAAGCCTACATTCAAGGTTTATTTTCTATAAACTTTTAATGTACTAACTATCTTCTGAGTGTGTTCATAATCACATTAGAGGAATTTTTTTTCAGCTCAAAATTGCTCACATTTTTTCCCCAGTTTCAATAAAGTACCATCATAAGTGTCATCTTCAGTACTCACTGAAAGACCAAAAGATATACCTAGAATGCATAGCCATAGTAATACCAAAAATACACTGTAAGACAGCTCTCTGTGAAGAGAAGTACAAAGGACAACAAAGAAAGCCAGACCTTTCCCAATCCCTCTGGTTGGACACAGATGTTACCTCAGTGTATTCAGGTGAGTAAATGGTACTGTTGATCTACAGTGGATAGGACACAAAGATAAAAAGCAACCTACTGTTCTTAAGAGTTGAAAACAGGTCATTATGGTTTATAGTATGTACATTACTTGTTACCTGTAAAATCTTATTTATTTTTTTAATAATCCAATCTTTATTCTTGTCCATTGTACCTCTTTTCTTTTGTTTCACTTCATGCCCCAGTTCTGTAAAAACTTACAAAACTATGTTGAACATTGAATTTTGTCAGGAGTCTCAAACACCTCAGTGGCCCTTTGCTTCCAGAACTGAAATACATTTTTGATCTATACAAGCCTGATGCTATAAACTTATACAGTCTGAGGCAGGAGCTCTTTTTATTCTCCAGTCTGAGTATTGTTATAACTGACCAAAGTAAGTAACACATAATAGTGCATGATATCATTTAAAATTTAACTACTCAGATCAAGGTTAGAGACCTGTACTTGAGATACTGAAGATTAAAAATCCCCAAAATAGTCTTTCCTGTTGAGTTTGTGCCATGGAACTGATTGTGTCTTTTTTTCTGTGATGTGTAGAAGGGGCAGAGAAGGGATATTTGGTGGGTCAGCAGGGTACAGGACTGCCTATAACAGAGCTCAGGCTATTTGATTCTGTTGGTATTTATTGCAAATATCCCTTGGCTTCCAGCAGGCTGGGATTTCACCTCCTGAATTAATGGGAACAGAATGAAAACAAAGTGCCCTGCCAGAATCACCCCACTGCTATCTACACATCTGAATTGCTATAGTCTGGAAACAAATTAAAGGAGAAAATTTTTTTCAGATAGAGCCTCTGAGAGCTACACATCATTCTGAGGTGGAATTGTTTGCACATGCTTTCTAACTTCTATTTTTGCTGTCATTTGAAGGATAATAGATTCCTCAAGATAGTCTTCATATATTTATTAATATCCCCTCTACAGGGGAGTACTCCTTTAGAATAAAGAGGATCTGCTTAGGGAAGACAATTTTATTGCTGTTTCTGATTTACTGTGTCAATGCATATACAGTCTTTAATGGAAAACAAACGTTCTCTTTCTTCACCTTGTGCCAGCAGTAGTCTTGATTAGGTTTCTCTGCGTGTACATGCTTGGCTTTTGGAAGAGGAATTCACTGTTCTCTGAAGAAATGAGTGGATGAATCTGCCTGCTTTTTGTGCAATGGCTTGCTATCCTACCACTTTCTAATAACTCATCAGAGAGCCAATGGACAACAGGATCAGCTATGTGACTGGTCTAAAGTAAGGATATGGAAACTGAGCGTAAGGACAGGGCTCTGAGCAAGCTGATCTAGTTGGGGATGTCCCTGCCCGCTGCAGGGTGGTTGGACTAGATGGCCTCCAGAGGTCCCTTCCAACCCAAACCATTCTAGGATTCAATGACAAGTGCCACACTGCATGCTTAGAAGAAACAATCAATCCTGTTGAAGGCAAGCTTGCCAAACAAATGAAATAGCTGTTCTGCAGAAAGGTATCTAGTTGCTCTGTGAAAATTAATATCCACAACGTTGTGTTATTGCAAAAATTCAATCTAGGACAGATGTTCACTAATTCAAGTAAAGGTCCAGGGCAGATCAAGAAGAATGACTAGTGGTCTAAAAATGTAACTTTTAAGGAAAGTTTTAAGAATTTTTTTCTATTTATTCTGCAAGAGAAAAGTAAAGAGGATTGCAGAATGACATTCATCAAATTAATGAGAAGCTGTTCTCTCCATATGTGTGGGGGAAGGACAAGAAGTAATTGGTGACAAGAGAGATTTAGGTTAGTTGTTAGAAAGATTTTCTACTCAGAAGATTGATTCACCAAAGAATGAATCCTGTGAACATTCCATTGCTGCCAGTGTTTGACTGCTCCTGTTAGGCATCTGTCCAACATGACAGAACAAGTACACGTAACTTGGAAAAACCCCTCATATTCCATTCCAGATTTATTTCATAGAAGTATTCATTTGTTTCACTTTTTTCATTCTATTTTAATACAATTCTGTAAACCTTAAATAAATAGTACTAGTGAAAAAGGCACAGGCTGGAGCCATAATCCAGCAAAGCAGATTTAATAAAGCATTTGTACTTCACAAAGTAAAATGCTCAGGTGATAACCAGGTCTAAGTTCGACAAAAGTAGGGTAAAATAAAAATCAAGTAGTGATGACAATGCAGCTAACAGATTGGAAAACAAAAGTGAGTAGCAATTCTGTTTCTGTCGGATGAGCAATTACTCAATTATGTCCCTATTACTAAACTTGAATAAATTATTAGTGAAAAATAGAGCTAGAGGCAATAATACAGATTGGTATGGGTAGATGCATGCAATAGTAATTGAGATTCTATGCTTACTATTTTGTGTTGTGTCTGCAGTACGACATTACAAAATGTGGTCACTTAGAAAGTATTTCATTCTACACCACATTTACAATATTATTCTTGAATGATTTTAAACTAGAAATGGGGAGATAACTTCAATTTCTGTAAGACATATTGACTTACTTGATTTTTAAACAGAACCTTGAAAGAGATTGCCTTTTAGTTCTAAAGCCTATTTTTACAAGGAAACTAAAATTCTTTACATATAATAATAAATATTAACTAATGAGTATGATGGTTTGCAAGTTGGGAGACATTTTGCATTCTTAGTTATGCACAAACACTTTATTTCAGAACCCTAAATATTTTATATAGCTCTTGCAAATATGGCGATCACAAATGTAAAATCTCACAAGCCACTTACTACATTTAATTTTAACTTGCACAGTGGAGTTTGAAACACCCCTTTTGAAGTCTTTAAGCATTAAGGGAAAGAACAATCTCTCACTCTGAAACACCATTGTTAGTTCCCTCACTAAAAACACGAATATAAAGTTTGAAAAAGTTTGGAAGATTTGAATTTCACAGCTGAGCTTTATCAAATATTGACAGGCACTGCATAAAATATATAGCTTATTCTGCAGGAGATAG
Organism: Bucco capensis; assembly: GCA_013396975.1. Classification (NCBI taxonomy): domain Eukaryota; kingdom Metazoa; phylum Chordata; class Aves; order Piciformes; family Bucconidae; genus Bucco; species Bucco capensis. Next base: position 612,558 of record VWZO01003221.1, read on the forward strand.
TATGTATTCCATTGACTGTGTGTTGTGGAATAAATTTGAAAGTCACATGAGCAACAATAATAAAAACAAATAAAACATTAATTCAAATATTTTTTCTATAAGTTCTAGCTTTGAATTTTTTCTTTATACTTTTTAATGCAAAGAAGCCCGTAAATCTCAGGATTAACACTCATTATCATCTAACATATTACTAATAGGGTGCTAATGTGCTCTTGCCTTTCTTCATCATAGTAACCATTGCAAATTGCATATAATTTACATAATAATTGAAATAATAATTTAGATTAAAATAATTTATGTCAAAAAGCATAAATACTTATATTTTGTTCTAGTACCTTGAAACATTAGGCATTGATACATACTCATTTTTACTTAATACTTGATGGGATATACTAAGGCATTAGGTCTAGAAATGTCAGTTGCAGAGATGTAAAATGTAGCCAGTGTTAACTTGTGACTGTTTCTGAGTTTTTCATTAAAAATAATCATCTCTGAAAACGAACATTACTTCAGATGATATTTTAACTTTTTATCAGGGGAAAAATGTCTCAACTCTGCCCATTGCTTCCCATTATTGTATGATATATTTAACCTATTAATGGACTACAGTGAAAAAAAAATTATTAAAGAGGGTATGGCCAGCAAGCTGGGAAGCAGGTCTATTGTTCACACAGTTCTGGCTGTGCAAAATCTCCTGGATAAAAGCAAGGAGCCTGAGTGCAGAGAAGCTGCCTCAGTAGGCGTGAGAGATGCCTGAGGAGCCTTGTGTCATCAGGAGCAAACACCAACCAGGAGAGAAGATTTTTTTTTTGGAGCCTGAAAAGAACAGTGAAGATCTACTTCAGTCCAAAAAGCAATTGGTAGTTTTTAGATAGGAAGGTATGAGAAAAGGATCAGCACACAGAGAATATAAAGTCTGTGGAAGATGTTTTTAAGTGTTTTATGTGTCACCTAACAGATCTCATTTTTCCTGTTCAAAGCATTGCTTTTCCTGGGTTATCAATTGCACTCTAGCAAAATAGAATGTTAAAACTCCTTTTGATGACTTTTGGCAACTCATGTCAATAAAATAAGCATGGCTCCGGCTTAGAGCTCTATGCCAACAGCTGTTTCAGCCAGAGCTTGTCTTTCCCGGGGACCCTCATTGCCTTAGGAAAACCTGTACACCTCCCCTGTGCTCCAGAAGAATCATGTTAGTCCTAAACACTAAAAGTCATGGGGCAAGTCCTCAGATGAACCAAATACTTCAGAAATCATGACATTTCTTATTCTCTGCCTCCATCCTGTAGTTTCATGGGGTGTACTTCTGCTATAGTTTTAGAGTTTTATATATTAGTTGCTCAGTTTCATACAGTCATAACTATCTTGCTTTTTTTTTTTCTTCCAGCAGTTAGATCTCTAAGAAATTTCAACTTAAAATCAAATTGTAAGTATTATCAGCCCTGACTAATTTGATTCCAACTGCTCAGGCCTCAAAAGTCCCATTTAAAAAATCCTATTTAATGTGCAAAATAACCACAGGGCTTCTCAAAAGCTTTATTTTTACCCAATGTGTGTTTTAAAGAGCAGTTCTATTCAGAAGAGTCTCCACATGTGCATACAATGTCACTTCTGCCCCCTTCAGTGATGAAAATTAGTGTCTAACACCTTTTATTCCTATTGGCCCTGAAAGATTAACCCCTCTGAAATAGCTGGCGTGTGACTTGTTATTACCTGGGCAATCACAAATTATTGCCCAGTTCTCACTGAGACATCAGGTGGTCACGTGAATACAATTTTATTAAGATGAAGGAATAGCTGGAGCAAAAGATATAATACTTTTCATGGTTTTTAATGGGGAAAGGGTAATGTTATCTGACTTGACTTGAGATCAGACTGAGTTTGAAGGACTCAAAGCTGAAAAAAGTCTTGTTTCTTTGCCACTTAAAACAAGCACTTTCAATTTGGAATGAATTCAAGGACAATAAATGCAGAACTGCTTTTCCAGACTGGAACTACACTTTGAGGTCAAATGTGTCAAAATATGTCAAGAAAGTAATGAATTACCAGTGGATCCTGTACAGCAGAAATGGAGGTGAGCCATATCTTTCCGTTAAGCCACCCTTACAGAGCTCAGGGAGTGACAGGAGAATACTAAGGTTGGGCACTGACAGCCCTCTCTACCTAGGGCGGCTCTTGGGCTCAGTTTATCTTGGCTTCCTGCTCAGGAATACAAACAGCAAAGTGAGAAAGGCCATTTCATGCATGTCATTCCTCTGACTGTGGTAACACTGCAGGAAAGAAATCTGTTATCTCATATATTAGATATTATTGCATGTAAAATATAGCCCTTGATTGCATAGTTATTTATTCTATTGCTTTGTTGTTTCCTAACAAGCTCTGGATGTCTTTTGTAAGTTCTGTTCTGAGAGTTAAATCAAGGGAAAAACAAAAACAAAAACACCATCAAAAAACCCTAAACAACAAACACTGCAGCTATGACTGGATTACATATTTCCTATTGTGACAGGAAAAAATATATATATTGAGCTAGATGCAGATTAAACTGGACAGTTTATCACAATTATGACCAACAACCACTTAAACAGTAAGAGTATTTTTTAATATTTAAAATAAATAATATATGTGTAAGAGATATCCAGCAAAGTTTAGAAATAACAATTGTTCACTTGAATAAGAAGCAGACTTGTAATGTGATTTTTTTTGTTTACTAAAATTTAGAGGTGTTTTATTTTGGTTTTATGAGAGCATAACTGGAGTAATCCAAAGAATGAAATGCTTAGTACATTTCAAGCTTTCTTTACACACTTGGGACAAATTAAAGTTAAGATAAATAACATTTATACATCAGTTTTCCTACTTGTAAAACTACTGGAAAAAAAGAGGGAAAAAAGCCCTTCTCAGTATTAGGACCAGTATGGTCCTAATGGTTCTGGATAGAAGCACACAATAAACCTGTGTGACCAAACTTCACAGAGCAATATACAAGAAAAGAGTCATTATTTAAGGAAGTTTTCATACATACAGAGCACACTTCATTGTGTGAGTTTACTTCTGGGTTTTTTAAATATGTTCTGTGCAGTACTAGAAACAATAAGTGCCAAAAACTGTTATAGAAGAGATTGTTAGTTAGTTATGAGTCACTTCTTTTTTTATCCTTTATGTAGTGAGAAAAACAGCAATTTAAAGAGAAGGCAGAGCACAACCCATCCCAACAGTTAGAAATAAAAGATAGCCCTATGTCACTCTTCATGATCTCTTGAGAAAATAAAGGAAGAAAAGACCAGACAACAAGAAAAAGGGATGAAACCTACTTAGGGATTCCAGGTTCAGATAGAGATGTAGAGGCCTTTGACTGGAAGCCTACAGCTTGAGTGAAAGCAACAGAAGACCACCCTCATGCCCCACACATGAAGAACTGTGGAGGTGTGGGCACAACTCAGAGCTTCCTGGGCTCCCCACCAGCTTCAAGAGGGATCCAGACCTGCATGCACTCTGCCCTTGGGGGTCCTTATTCTCTCTCACTGGCTGAGAAGAGGGAAGACAGTATCCAGTGGGAGGAATAAGAACTTCTCCCACACAACCTGGGGTTAAAAATTCATTCCTGGGTCTGTACTTGCTCAATTTATACAGCAGTTGTAAGCAGGGCATGTGCTATAGTTCATTCCCGTTCTGTCATGATGATTTCCTCCTGGACAGTCTCAAGCACACAGCTGACATAAGTGCCCTCATCCACCACACTATCCTGGGCCTCCAAGACCCTGCACATGGGATGCTTTGGCTGTCCCTGTCACCAAACTCAGAAGTCTGGAAAACAGAAAGGTCCAAAGTCTGGTCTGAAGAGTCATCATCAGAACACTCCTTTGGAGATATCATATACGTAATCACTTATTCCCAAATTCTGCCCCACCACTTTCCTTCCCATCTTGCTTCCCCCAAAGGAAAGAGAGTTGTATAAATTTGCATTTATACACAGATCCAAACTTTGCACAGTTGCTACAAGTTCTTCTAGTAATATTATTCACACATACATTCGGTACTGCATGAGAAAACAAAGTTTAAAAGGTTTACCAGTGCTGGTCATAGGAGCAGATCTCTGTAGGCAAATGTTTGTGGCTGCCATTCATGTTTCCTGCACCAGTGAGTGATGTGAATAAAGCAAAATGTTCTATTGAATATTGTTACAGCTCTGGGGGGAAATGAATGGCAATACTGACTATTTATTTTGCATTTATTTTTAAAATTCTTTCTTTAGCTGGTATTTCTTCTTTTTACCTGTCGATATGTTAGTTGTTTCATGCATTTCAATGAGAGCAGAGAAAGGTTAGAGTCTCCCAGCAAACGATATGAAGGTCCTATAAATTCTACCTAGAAGTTGAAAGCACTGATATTTTAGTTTTAAGAAAGTTTCTTATCTGTTTGACTCAGAATATTCTTGCTGCCAACTGTGATTAGCAGGTAGGTTATATTAGATATTTTGAAGGCAAGTTTTTCCAGCTTACTATACTCTACTTTGGACCCCTATTCTTGCAAAACAAGTTACAAATTTTAGTATTATCTCACCTCATTCCACAGTCATCTTTGAAATTATCACACTGCGAACCTAACACAAATAGCTGTAAGATACTATACAAATACTGACATTTCAAATACAAGGCACATTTTACATTGCAGAGTATACAGTTTAAAGAGAAGTTGGAAAGAAAAATAATGTCAACTCTGGGATATTAACAATCTGAATATAAAACCATGACACCTCTCTAATATAGTATGTTATTATATAGCAAGATGTCATATCACTGCCCTTCTGTTGTCTGTGATAATAAAAATCATTGCACCTCTTGTATTATTTAAGACTATCAGAGCTAAAACCTGGGGAAATGTGCTGGGAAAGAAATTGCTTCCATATGTTTATAACACATGGGTTGGCTGAATTTGCCATATTTTAACCCTTTCACAAAAGAGTTCAAACATGTATCCAAAGTAAAGTAATGGTTGATATAAATGCATGGATTTTAAAGTCATCCTAGATCTGTAACAGCTAGACAATGAAGCATCTGAGATAAAAAAGAACAAAAAAAAAGAAAACCAACAGACAGTGAAGTATAGAATTTCATTAATGTGATGGGTCAACCTTGGTTGAGTGCCAGGTACACCCACCAAGGTTCTCTACCGTGCCCTTCCCCCACACCTCCCACAGCATAGGAGGGAAGAGAACGAGATGAAAGCAGCCTGTGGGTTTTGGTAAAGGCAGTTTAATATGCAAACAAAGAAAGGCAAGGCCGTGTGTGCGAAGCGAAGCAAAATTAAGCTTTAGTCTCTTCTTCCCATAACAGGTGATGTCCGGCCCTCTCCTGGGAAGCAGGGCTCCAAAACACGTAATGGTTGTTCGGGGACAGATGTCTTCTTCTCATAGATACTCCCCTTCTTTCTCCTTTTATTGCTGAGCTGATGTCATATGGTATCAACAGCCTATTAGGTCAGCTGTCCTGGTTGTGTCCCCTCTGAAGATCTTGTCCACCCCATCCCCTTGGTGCTGTGCCAGCCCTTCTCAGCGCAATCCCAACACCGTGTATTATCTTCAGCGCAAGGCACAGCACTGAGGACTGCTATGGGGGACATTAACTCCATCTCAGCCAAACCCAATACAATTAATAAATGGATCCAAATGAAAATACGGTATAACTGGGTTTTGAATGGATGTTAAAGATGAAATATATGAGAATAAGGACAGCAAAGCATGACTGCTTACCCTGTCTCTGTTGTGTTTGCCACTGCATAAACAAAAAGCTGTATTTGTGAATGTAGCTTCATGTATGAAGCCATTGCTGTCTGCGTCTTTCTGACTGTAGTTGTACAACAAATCATGCTGTGGTCCTGCTGAAACTGGACAAGCGATGCCAAGTATATCAGCAAGGTTATAATTTGTTGATCTTTAGAATAAACCAAATGGGTCACTTTAAGCAAGTCTGCTACATTTGCATTTCGAACAGGTTTTTCTTGTGAAGGGAAAGTGAAAGGCAGCAACAAGGTTCTGGACTTTGCTCTCAGGACTTCTTATACAACAAAAATTTCATGTAAGAGATGTATCATTACAGGGAGCTGGATATGAAAGCTCAATGATTCTTCTTCCTAGATAAGTGCTTAAACCACATGGTGAGAATTAACCCCAGGACGCAGGCAGGCTCTCTTGCTGCCTCCTTTGTTTGTGAGTGTCCCATTTCATACAGGCTGCTCCAAGAGGGAGGGCTCAAAGACCCCCTGGCAAACTCTGGAGCTGTGACAATTGTGTACCCCATCTGCCTTTAGTACAATCAATCTGTAGATCTTATTCTTTCTTGCTTTTTGGAAGTGCTAGAAGGCTGCACTAACCTGCCACAACCTACTTCAGAGCCAGGCTTCAGTGGGAGGCTCTGGGTCAATTCTCCTGAAGAGGCACTTGACAAATGGTTAACTAATATTGACTGTGAGGAAATTTTCAGAGGAAGAAGTATCTATTGAATATAGGCATTGCAAGGCTGGGTGTTTTTTTGATACAGTATCTGTCTGAGACATGGAAGGATTTTAAACAGACAGGTTCCCAATATTTTGGCTGTCATCTTCTAATTCAGCTAGCTCACACCAAAGCCTTTTTACTCAGCGAGTTGACTAAGGTGAGCCTCACTCCTCCCCCTTCAGATCCTTATTTTCAGAAACTTCCTGGAAATTACTCTGTATTTCACTATCAAATCTATTTGGAAACAGTCATAAGTACTGAAAAAAAAACCTGAGCTGGAAGCTGCCATAAAAGCACACAGCACTCTCACAAATGTTTTATGTCTTTTAGAAGCCAAGGAAAAGAAAAAAGAGGTGATCCATTGTGCAAACTTCTGATTTTCTCGGATGTCTATATTAAATGCTACTTTTTTGGTAATTTAATAATTTTTACAGCACTCTACCTTCAAAGTTCTTCCATTAGAAAAGGGGAGCAGAAAATTTATGGAAAATAAAGATATGCTGAGTTCAGTTTTCTTATATAGCAGATGAATCATTAATCTTCTATAATATAAATTACAACCAAACTGAGTGTTTAATTAAAAAAAGTACAAATGGAAAAGCACTCATATTGCTCTACTCCAGAGATCTTTTGATGCAGAGTTTAAATGAAGAAGAAAATTCAATAAAGATCGTAATCTTTGACTTGGTTTCACTGAAGGATTCATTTTATTGCAACTTTGTTATGCTCTCTGAGTTTGTTTGGCTTTAGCAGAAAACACATTAACCACATGGAAACTTCCATCTTTTTGATGAACTAAACATATTTTCTTTGTTTCTCTTTCTTGCATCATTGACAACAGGCTTTTGTGTCCAACTGTGATAATGTCCTATGTTCAGAACATACACATCTCTGTATGAATCTAACAACAAACAATTGACATCTTGATTGCTTTCTTGTCCTCTGTAAGGGGGTGAACACATGCATATGCAGCCCATGCTTAAATGCAGAGAAAAACTTGTTCTGACTAGCAGGGCTTTGGTACACCTGTTGTCTTTAATACATATGTCAGGCACCATCTGTTAAAAACACTCTTCTTTGTCTTCTTGTGCCTTAAAGAAGACTCACAAATAAAGTACTGAGAAGCCCAAACATTGCAGATGTAAAGAAACCCATGTTAATGGCTATCCACCAAGACCTGCGATTTCAACATAAAGAACACATTAGAGCAGAATAAGATCTGAACCAATGGATTGTTCTGTTCCTAGAGGTCATATTCACACAATACCACAATGAATTCACAGTACTTTATTTGTGGTGACCCAATACTACTACAACAGAGCACTAATTGCTTTGAATTATTATGATCAAGTATTCAGATTGGAATTGCTGTTGAGATTAGCATTTGCTTTAGAGTCTTTGTCCTCCTATCTTTTTGATCTCTTGATTGATATGCAGTCATCCCTAAATTGCAAGTAATTTGTGAGCTGTTGCCTGTATTTAAAACACTCCTTTTATGTTTGTCCAACTACCTTGGTGATTAGATAACCCCCAAAAATCCCCCAAAATACAATTTTCTAAATCTAATTCTTTGGGGGGTTTTCTTTATGGAGGGTAGCTTGTGTCTGAAAATGGATCTATTGTGTACAAGCCCTTTTTTAGCTGTTTTGTTTCCTAGTTTGAATAAATCTAAATGAATTAAACCCTCTTGGTCTTTTTTTCTGAGAAGCACTGTATTCTGTCTAGGGAATATTTTGAGAGATTTTTCTTCATTGCCAGCTGATCAGTGGATGCAGCCAGAGGAATCTACTCTGCTTTTCTGTAGCCACCTGACTGTGTAGCATTTTCTTTGAGTCGGATTTGGAATCTGGAAATCTTTTGGGTGGCAGATCATGACTGATTTTGAGAAATAGGAAGAATTCCAGTTTCTACCCAATGCAAGTGTAACAACTCTCATGAAATCTTCATTCCTTCCAAAGACCCAGTTCATTGTTCATTTCAGCTTACATTATAGTCAGGAGATTGCCTGAAGGAAGTCTAAATGGAAGAAATAAGAAAATTGGTTTAAATCAACATTTTGTCTATATACATATCAACACACACTAAAATTAAGATGATTTCTGACCCTGAATATTGTTATCAAATGAGGTTTCAAACTGACTTAAGATATGAAGTTATGTAAAGTAATGTGAGACCTAACTGATTTAGTAAAATATGTGAAGAATGTTTTTTTTCTAAAATTTAATCTTTCCTGCACTTAAGCCTAGACAAAAGTGGAGCAATTATTCTGCTTAATTTGTTTTCTCTTTATCTCTGATGTGCTGAATTGTATGACTGTACTAGCTGATAGGCAGGAAAGTGGGAATATACTCAGCACTCTATAACTGCACAGAGTGAAGGTCTTGCTAACTGATAGTGTTTCACTTATAACAGTGTGCTGAAACCTACCCAAGAGTATTCCCATTCCAGCTAATGACAGAATAATACTTAAAACTATAGAAAAAAACTGTGTATGCTTGAATAAAGCTACTTTTCTTTGTGGAAGCATCCTGTATCAGCTAGAGAATTGATTCAAATAGTATGTTTAGGACATAACTGTTCTAACAGTTCAAGCCAGGTAAATAAAAGCTTTTAAAATCATGGCTGTCCCTTGTAGCACCTAAGTCTGCATATGTGGAGATCCACCTTGACTCCTAACAGAGATCTTCTTATTTCCAGTTTCCATGATTATTTTCTGAGCCACTATGCATGGTAAAAAGTATCTGGTTTGGGTTCTGTGCTCTGTTATTATCGTGATTTAGAACTCTGTTTTGATTTCACTGTAGATGGACAACTACCAAGGATCTGCATGAGTCCTCAGAGCTACCAATGATCCTGAGCACAACCAATGTTAGTAGTGATGGCAGCTGCCTTTCTCGTGATATATTTGTAGTCACAGCACATCCAAAGGAAGTGGTTTGCCTCTATTCTGGCGATAGCCATCCTAGGTATGTTTCAAGCCAAGCTGCTGGTCCAAAATCCTGCATCACAGTAATTCGGAATAAGAACATTTGACATTTTCTGCTAATGTAGAGCCAACTCTGCTGCCAAGAAAGTAAAGTTCATGAGACCAAACAGAGCTACCAATAAACAACCTTACTCTGGGAAAATAATTAGAGTAGTGTCCTAATCTTCTGGGCTCTGCTCCCAGGACTTTCTGTACCATCATTTCTTCAGAAAATGTCAAAGTTTTGCTAGTACTGAATAAAAATCACCACTCAAGACAAAGAAGTAGAGGATCTTCTACTCAGTCCTAGGTATTATAAGGTTAGTTTGAAAACAATAGAAGCAAGACCCTACAGTTAGAAGCAAGATCCTACAGTAAGTTTTGAGGTTTTATCTTTTTTTTTTTTACTTAAAATCAAAAGCTATGCATAGTTCCTTAAAAGCAGATATGTGAGGCCTGGGTGCTACATATCTAGCATTTTTCTTTACATCTAAATGACTGAGCTAGAAAAAAAAAAAGATGTTCTAGTTAACACTTGGCACAATTGCTGGTATTCAGAAAAAGAGTAGAAGAAAACAAAACAAACAAACAAACATCACAGAAAGTAGGTCTATCTCTCAGTATATCATTGTCTGCATTCTCTTTCCAATTATTACCTTTTACAACTACTGCACTGTTTTGGATAGATGATAATGTGTGTCTATAAGGTCATGTATTTCTTTCTTGTGAATCCTGATGTTCAGTTGCAACTAATGTGACATTATGCTTTTTAAGACAGCTTTTTATACTCTTTGCATTTTAGTGCTGATTTTGTTTTCTACCTGCTTTGGGATTTATTTGCATTTTCTTAATATTGTGCCTTATATCCTGCATTGTTGATTTTTCAGAAATAATTTTTCAGCTAAATTCCCTGGTGTATGAATACTTGGGCAATAAACAGAGATAGCAACTTCAAAGCAGAGATTTTAATTGTAAATGAATACATAAAATTGATTATCTCAAGGGCTTAGTGATACAGAACTTTAATGTTGTGCTCCTGTTATCTCACCACCTAAGATCCGAATCACTCCTTGGAAGTGCCTATCTCCACTGTAAATAAAATTTGCCTAGGGAAAGTAGCCTACAAATGTAGGCATTATGTTGCATGCCTAGCATTAAATGGACTGATTCCAGGGTGCAGGCCTCAGAGTTTGCCTCATACACATGAATAACATATCTTTAGAAGACAGTTATTTTTTCTTCACATAATCTTTTGTCTCTTACCTGTGCAAACCACGAGTCAGACCCTATAGAGATAGCATGTCAGTTCACAAATTTATGATGGGCCTAGTTTGGTTCTAGGACCCTCAGGCATCTTTTAGACATGCCCAATGACTCAGCAAAGGAAGATTCTTGAACTAGCTAGTGAGCATGTGCAGCCAAAAGACAAGATGTCCTACAGGACTGCTCAAGGGGAGGTCCAAGACTGCCCTTTGCCTATAAAAGGTGGGCACACTAAGCCCAGGTTGCATGTGCCCACGATCCAGGAACCCTAGAGGAGGAAAGCGCTATTTGATTAGCATGGGATCCTGATGGATATCCCCTTTTTCTACTCTTTACTCTTTTATTCTTTCTCTTTTTCTCTTTGTTCCCCCATATGTAAGCTTAATTTCATATCCATACTGTTAATGATTGCTGAGGTTTTTTTCTGTTTATAATCGCCACTGATTCATTGGTGTTGAGTAAAGTGTTGGTTTTGACTGATTCTGAAGATGGTGTTGTGGTTTAGTGTCTGAGACACTGACTCCTCTGTGCCTCACTAGGGTATTTGAAAGATCACCTATCCTTCAACCCACTTAGTAGGTTAGGACAGGGGAGTATTTCTGTGTTGCTTTGCCATGCTAATAAACAATTGTTTTGGCCAGAGTTTGAGTAGGTATGAAACACCAGAGGGAATCCCTAGCCATGGTTTGTGCAGTGCTTTCTCATCGCTAGTATGACCAGCTACTGAGATGCCATCTCATTTGATCTAGCAAAGTGTTCCACATTGTAATGGTCCCATACATTAAAAATGCAATCACATGCAATGCTAAACTCCACAAACTCAGTGTCCTGAAAAACAATAAAATTGTACATGACAGCACTTGCTTGGGTTACTTCTAAACAGCAATATTGCTAGAATGCATTTGGCTCATCACAAATGAGTGCACAGGCTCCAAGGGTGTGTGTCTAAAGAGGATAATCTAATCTCCAAAAACCCTGGTCCTGATTGGTTTTATCCTCTAGGAAAAGGTGAGGCAGAAGGTTGAAAAACATATACCTGTATATATTATATCTTCTGGCTTACTGGAATTTATCTTTGCAGACTTTTCCGTAAAAAAAAAAAAAGGGTTATTAAAATAGCTATTGTATGCCAACATAAAGAAAATGTCCAGTCCCTTTTCTTAAATGCCATTTGTTCAGTTAAAGACAAGGAATTGTTATAGTTGATTGAAAGTAGCTGTTGAATTCTGAAATAATCTTGTCATTGAAATCAAATGTTTCTGATGCTTTGGACACACAGTTTCATTTCTGAGACTTACATTTTTATTTGTAAAATTCGGATAGGATATTAGGATATTTAATTGCTTTCCTTAGTGGGGATAGTATAAGGATTCAATAGCTAATATTTGTACAGTACTTTGATTATGTAGAATTCTGTGTAAATGCCAAGTAATATCAATATTGTTAGAAAAGAAAAAAAAGTTTATATTTTTGCATAGTCTGTCATTTCTTCAAACAGGCAGAAAAGCATTGTGTATGGGAAACATGTTCAACATAATTTCACAACCAGGAATATATGTATTTCATTTTGGAGAAATCAGCTGAAACTAATTGCAGCTTTAGGCCAAAAATCTTTATATGGAAAGAGGCTTTTTCTGGAGTTGGTTTGTCAAACCGTTTAGCACTGACAAAACTATTCCTATTGCATCTGTTTTAAAACTCCCAAAAACTTCAACAGAGGTGAGGTGAAATTATTGACTAGCATGAAACACGTTTGAAAAAATTGCTCTATCGTATTGCAGTAAGACAGGGTTCTCTTTGTATAATAATTTATGCTCTAGCGTCTCCAAAATTAATATTATTAGTTTCTCTTAGGTCTCTGTTTATAATCTCCTGTAACATGCTCTCTGTAACTGAAGTCAAACAAAATATACTCCATCAGCTGTGTGTGCCTTAAGGGAGGCTAGTGCCAGCCTATTTAGGGCTTTACAGGAAGCCATCTCTACATTGAGTGATGTCTCTAAAGGAACAGGAAGCTGTTAAAGAAATTGAAGCAGAGGTGTCTGTCATCCGCTTATATCAGCTGAACAAGTAGAATGTTGTGCTATACCTCATTAAAAGTCTCTGAACTGCCTTCCTGTGCAGGGAAGACCAGTACAGGCCGTGTTACTTTAGATTAACCTGAAGTTAGTGATGGCATGGACATCTGTGACTGTGTGCTTCAGAAAGGAAAATGGCACACTGCAAACTAACTTATCACAGGCATCTGAAGATCAGAGCTGGTAGAACCAGAAAAACTCTGACCTGTCAATACACTTAAAGCAATTGCATCTCCCTACAATCTGCCTATAATAATCATAATATCAATCACAGCCCCATCCCTCCCTCTCGTACAACCAAGCATAATAAAAAAACATATAAATCTCTGCATATTTATGGGGAGGCAAAGACATTCAGCGTACTATCTCAGCTGAGAAAGAAAGGGTAATAGCTCTGCTTCAGAGACAGGAATACATAAAACTGTGCATTATAACGATGCAGGTGATATCTCAAGCACAGCAAAGTCTCAGACTTTCTTACTAGTATATTTTTTTTATTTATACATAGGCATACACATATTCACAAAAGTGTTTGGCAGCTCTTTCGAACAGATGGGGTCCTATAGATCTCTAGGGGAAAATCTTGTGGAAACATTAACAAAATACGTATTAAGATCCTTAAAATAAGCTCTGAAAGAAATAAACTACTGAAGAGAAATCTTACCCACATGTCCAAACTGAGTCATAGCTCCCAAATAAGCCAATACCTTAGGGTCAGATAAAGAAGAACATGGTCATTTAACATGTGGTCAGCTTCATAACTGAAAATGTTACTGCAGATTCTGGTGAATGACTACATAATAAAACTGATATTCTGGAAACTGAAGGCATTGAGATTATTTTGAAACATACACAATCTCTTTTTTTTACTCATCCCAGAGAAAAAAAAATAAAATCCAGTACCTCTGAGAATGATTGATCCTCAAGCAAAACAAAATCATACTAGGAAACATTGGCATTGCTGACTTCTACTATCCATTTAATTCTCTCTGTTCAGTCTCTAAAATTCCATCTCAGAGCTTATTTTGTTTTGCAACTATGTCTTTGTGAATATAAAATAAAGTGACTTTAGAGTTCAAGGAAACCTTCAACGTGGATTATAATGTCTGCACAGAAATACACATTTGCATAACAAAGTATGTATCTTGCTATAATCCTAGTTAAGAAGGAATTTTTTTCTTGGAAGATAGTTCAGAAAGTTATACTGTCAAAATGTAATCAGACTTGGATTCCTTTTTTCAAGTTCAGCAATTGCGTGCAAACAGATTTCAGAGGAATTTCCTAACTGAGCAAAAGGCAGTAGCATCATGGAAAGACAATTCAACTTACAGATATAGATCATAGCTTCTAGAAAAGTAACTAATGGTATGGCAAATGACTTCAAACTGTCAGTAAAAGTACCTTAGAGGATTCTGAAGGATTCTAAAAGGTTTTAAAGATTAGGTATCATAAGTACAGTACCATAATTTGTTCGCTTTGTCATTTAAAAACTGCTATGTATCCAAGCCTATTTGTTTACTTTATATAAACCTCTCTTCCAGATTTCTCTTAAAAACCCTTGCATTATGTGTGTAAATCAGGAACAATTTTGTATTGTTAGGTTTTGCTCAGCTTACTCCACTCTTCTAATTCGTTTCAAGTAATTCAAACAAATATTTAATTCTATGGCTCATTTTTATCACTTAATAGTTTTATGATTGGTCTTTAAGCATTTAGAACTTGATGCAGTTGCATGCCCAGAAATCTACAGTGCCACCTAAGACACCTGAGGATATCCTCACAGTCTCCACAAAGAAATGGCGAATATCACACAGTTGACAGGAGGAGACTAATTCCCTGTGGAGCCCCAGTTGACAGTTGAGCAGTCTGCTACTATACCTTATAGAGTACTATACATATGAACAACAGATTCAAGTACAGAGGGTATATCATAAGTGGCCACCTCTTTTCACACTCTTTGCTCTGGGTCCTGGGATGGAGATACAGGTTAATTTCTCTTGTGCCTAAAAAAAGTTCTTGCATGACCTTGAAAGAAGTCCTCTTCCTCCCACTCTTCCTTAATTCCTCATGTATTTGGGAGTGGCAAGCAATATTTTTTCATCATCTGTCTTGTATGGCAACATCCCTAAAAGCATCTAGGCATGAACTCTTCTATATTTCAGTGAAGAGTTAAGTGTCCTACAAGAAGCTAAGCATCCTATGTCAGTACTTAGTGTGGTTCTGATGTTAATGCAAAGAGCTGCATATGAGTACCAGTAGTTTTGTCAGTTAACCCTGCACATGCACCATATGGTCATGAATGGAAAAAGACCTTCTTAGCTCACTCTTCTACTCTTCCCTCTCCAAGAAATTCATCTTCTTGGATCCAGGTCAATGTGTTTATACAGTCCTCCTGATCCTGATCAGGAACAGTATACATAAAATATACTAAAAACGCTAAATTCTAGGCATGAGTTCGTAGTTTTATGAAATGAAGAAAAGATACAAGAAAGTTAGGAGTCTATCAGAAAACAAAATGAATGCGGACACTCTCAAATAAGCTCTTTTAGCCTATTAAGAGAAAGCACACTTTTTACATATTTGGTGCAGTCAGTAAGGTGGCTACAGGGAACATTGCTGGTTCATACCAGGAGCAGCAAATATGTACCCTGTGGCCCAGCTGGCCCTCACTCACTCTAGTCCAAATGAGCTATGTAGCTCATTGTCTGAGATAAGTATGATGCATTATTCCCTGGGATGCCTAGTCTGCTCTACAGTTCCAACAAAGTAAGCCCACTTGACTAATACAGGCTATACACTTAAAGTTAAGTCTCTGAAGAAAAGATGCATGATTTTTTTTTCCCTGTGTGATTTCCTTGAACCCTGTGGCTTTCTCTTTGGATATGGACCATGCAGGTGCTGTGCCTCAGACAACAATCCAGACATCACTTTTTGTCTTCCAAGCCTTCCAGTGTTGAGTGGGTATGTGTTAAAGAATGCATTTGCAATATATTTAAAACCCTATTTAAAAAAAACAAAACAAAACGATTTAGTTAGCTCTCTCTCTACTAATAAAGCACAAGTATTTAAAAGAAATGAGTAGATGCCATCACAAACTGTCCAATGCTTACCTCAGAAAGTAATACATATATCTCATCAAGCATAATGAAATGCATATTTCATTACAATTACCTTACCACTGACCCACAGAGAGGTGGGTATTATTAGATGTGAGGTTTTGTTACTTTGATTTCAGTGACAGAATGTTTTCTTTTTAAAAAAGCTCTTACATGTACAACACTAGGAGCTAATTATCTATTGATCACAAAATGTCATGGTAAGATACTTCTGGTACATTAAGAAGCTGTGTATATCCTGAAGCAAGGGCAAAAGAATGGTTTCAGATCACCCAAGATTTATGGGTGGGTTCTGCCTACTGGCTTTAATTGTCTCACATAGATGCTACAATCAATACTTGAAATGCCCTTGCCTGGTCCTATCAAGATGACTCCGATTACCTAAATTACATGCCTATTGTGCCTACACGTGGAATATACTCTACAGAAATAAATTAAAAGAGTTGGAAACCCTGCAGAGTGAATCAGAGTGGGTTCATCCATTTTGCCTTGTAATCAAACTCTTGCCATCCAAGCCCTTTGTGCCGTTGCCCCAGCAGGTCTGACAAAGAGATGAACCTCCTCTGACCTTGATAGCTCTAAAAGCCTGCAAGAAATTCTGACCACAGGCAGGTTGCCAAAACTCCTCCTTCGATAGGGCACCTAGGTGGTTCACTGTAAGTTCTCTCCTCCTCTATCTTTGGGAGAAAAGTTGAAACCAGGTTCATTAACTGTAAAAGGTCACCACTTTTCAAAGCGATAATTGGAGCACTGTGAGCTCTAGCTCAGTACATTTATGTAAGACTTGTAAGACATTTCTGAAAGTCCTGGGCACCTCCACAGGGTGAGCAATGTTAGCATTGGTAAGAACTCAGATGCCTCCAGGACTCAAACATGCATTTTGTCAAATAGCCTGTATAATTACATTTTATGTTTATTTTTCATAAGGGTTATGCTGTATTTACTGTCCAGTGGCTGGTGAACATAGTATTTTAGATATATATTTCCCTTTGGTTTGCAGTTATGTGCTGTTTTGCAACAAACAGTAACACAAGAACATTGAATTTTGTTGAAATGCCTGTAGCTTAACTAAATTTGGGAACATTGTGTCTGTTTATGTGCACAGAAAACCAGGTCAAACTTGTTTGTTTATTCTTAATGCATCAATTTTAGATCATTCCTAACTATTCTTTTATTTGCTCTTTGCTTGGGATTTCAAAGTGTGTGACAGATGCTGGCCTCACTGTTTTGCCTAGTAACAGCGAGGAGATGATAAATACAAAATGCTTATGTATCTGGAATTTCAGACAGTAGGAAGCTTCCGTTTATTTATTATTTTATTCAGATAAACAAAAGAAAACTTGGCATACATCATTGCTTTTTCGTTATTCTTTTATTTAGAGATATAAAAGTTGACATGAAGATTTGTTTATCAATATTATAAATACTGCCCATGATCTAGCAGCACTTATAGAAGCCATAATGTTATGAAAACCCTCCAGTCCTAGCTGCTGTATAAGTTGCTAAAATGCACTCCCTATGACCTGAAGACAGGAAGAGGATGAGGAAATGTTAGGCAGAGATATTTCATATTTGTAAGACAGTGTTGCCTCAGTTCAAGAGGGTGCTTCCTATCTGTGTAGGACAGTATGTGGTTCAAATGTCTTGGTCTTTGCACTCTTATTTGCCTTCAAGTTTTCATTTTCATTCCAAATTATCTATAGTGGAATATAGTAAAAGGAGTGGAAAAACATGGGTGTGAGTTATTAACACTCTTGCATGCATGCAAGGGAAGTACAAGGGGAGCTAGAGGGAGGAAGGAGGAAGGAAAGAACAACAGGAACACTCGGCTGAAGTGCTGTTTGGAGAGCAACAGCACAGTTTCATGGCAGCACGAAAACATAAGATAAATATCTCCCTGGAGGTACCAAAACTGTTGCTAACACTGTGCAGTGTGTCAATATGTGGTGGGTTGACCCTGGCTAGATGCCAGGTGCTCACAAAAGCCGCTCTATCACTCCCATTCCTCAGATGAAAAGGGGAAAGAAAACACAATGAAAGGCTGATGGGTCGAGATAACGACAGGGAGAGATTGCTCACCAATTACCATCACAAGCAAAACAGACTTGACTTGAGGAAATTAATTTACTACTACTCAGAATCAGAGTAGGTTAATGGGAAATAAAACCTAAATCGTAAAACAGCTTCCCTTCACCCCTCCCTTCCTCCGGGGCTCAGCTTCTCCCGATTTCTCTACCTCCTCCCCTTGAGCAGTGCAGGGTGAAGGGGAATGGGGGTTGCTGTCTGTTCATCACATGTTTTCTGTCACTCCTTCCTCCTCAGGTGGAGGACTCTTCACATTCTTTCCCTGCTGCAGCATGGCATCCCTCCAGTGGGAAACGCTTCTCCATTAATTTTTCCAACAGGAGTCCTTCCCACAGGCTTCAATTCTTCACTAACTGCTTCAGTATGGATCCTTCCCACAGTGTGCAGTCTTACAGGAATAGACTGATTCAGGGTGGATCCCCCCCAGTGTCACAGTCGTGTCAACAAACCTGCTCCAGCATGGGCTCTGCTCTCCATGGGTTCAGAGTTCCTGCCAAGAACCTGCTCCAGAGTGTGCTTCCCATGGAGTCATAGTCTCCTTTGGACATGCACCTGCTCCAGTGTGGGGTCTGCCACGGGCTGCAGGTAGATGTCTGCTCCACTGTTAACCTCCATGGACTGTGAGGAGTCTTCACTGCAGGGGAATCTCTGCTGCGGCACTGGGAGCACCTCCTCCCCCTCCTTCTTCACTGAATTTGGTGTCTGAAGAGTGTTTCCCTCACATATTCTCACTCCTCACTTCAAATACAGTTGCAAAGGTTTTTTTTCTCACCCTTTTTAAATAAGTTATTACAGAGGCACTACCACTGTCAGCGATTGGCTCAGCCTTGGCCAGCGATGGGTCCATCTTGGAGCTGACTGGCAATGAGTCTACAGGACAGAGGGGAAACTTCTAACAGCTTCTCACAGATGCCACCATTGAAGCCCTCCTTCTACCAAAACCTGCCATGCAAACCAAATACACTCCTTTACTACCATAATTTCAACCCCATTTCATCACATTTCTCATCCTATTTGTGACAGTGTTTGCTTTTGTTACTTCTTCATTTCTAAATTGAATAACTAAACCCTAATTTTGATCTCATACCCACATGTAGAAACCCAGACCAGGAAGACTGTAGTTAGTCTGGATTTTGTCCTCCTCCTAATCTGACTCTTTGACAAAAATTTTGAATTTATTCTTGTAAATTCAAAAGAATATGACAAAATTGCCATACTTAAATCAAATGATGGTTGTGTCTCTTTGATCTTGGTTCAGTAAAGTCCTTGCACCATGCCTAACATTTAGCCTGAGCATAAAGCTCATCAAAACATGCATGTGCCTAAAGCCCTAAAATAGGCTTTCCTGGCAACAGACATCTGTAACTGGTTAGAAACATTTAACCATCCATAACCATCTTTCTGCACAGTGCTCCTGCTTCTATTGCTTCATTATCAATCTTCATTCCTGTCTTTTTGTGCCTGGACAGAAATTGCTTTTGTTCTTGAAAATCTAGCTCAGATTTATTCCTGTCCTCTTCCCTTCCTCTTTTCTGTTCATGTAGAGATCTTTCCTTTCTATCAGCAAATCTCACTGAAAAGCAAACCAAACACACATCCTCTGTGTGTCACAGTGACTTTGAGACCTCTTTCCTCTGTCTTTTGTAACTTTTTACTCTAGAAATGCCACATGCCCCCTGTGGGAAATGTTGATAGTGCATGGTTTTCACCTTTTCATTTTCAGGTTGTTCAGCAAGATATTCTGTGAATCCCATTAATGTCTTCAACTTCCTAAGTACGAGTTTTCAAACCATGACATGCTTTTGAAAAGACTTGTTTGCAATGATTTTTTAACCTCGCTATTCCTGGATTGTTTCCTATTATGATCTGCAACTTTCTCAGACATATTAAATCCTGTCCTATAACATTTTCTCCTCACCAGTTTTTTCTCTGCAATTCTTTGAGCTCTGATTTGTTTCCAGCTCCCCTTCTTTTTTTTCCCCCTCAGGTTCTGCAGGTATTTCAACAAACTGTATTCTGTATTTAGCATCTCATGTCTGTCTCCAAATGAGATTACTAACAACAGTAACTGAGGTTGGTCTTAGTCTGTATGAATTGTCTAAAATCTATTTACACTAAATCTACTGATGAATTTTCAACTACCTTTTCTATTTGAATACTTCTTTCCTGTTCTATCACCATCCACAACTGAACTTATGTTAATGGTACTTCTGAATTTCAGGGTAGACATTGTTAACAAGAGAATACATTTGACTGAGTTTTACAGGATGAATGACAAGTCATGATTTCATGACAAACACGATGAGGGTACAGACATTGCAGCCAGAGATTGGATCTGAAGCCAGCAGTTCAGCACCAGTGAAGCAAAAAAGCCTGTGGAAAGTTTCCCCTATTTGACTTCTAGGAAATTTTACCTTGGCCCTTAAAGCACACATGATGAGATGGTGTGATGGGACTGAGAGATATTTGTGTTAATGCAGGTATAACAAGACTATTTTCAAAAGTTTAAGAAAAAAGGAAGCATGCAATCCTAACACAGGACTTTTAGTACTTTTTTTTTTTTAAGTCACTTAGGCTTGGAAGTATTTAGCATCTTGATTTTCAATTAAAACCAGTGAAATTGCTTCATGAAATGAACGTGGTATTTACACGTGTAAATACCATTTAATTCTGGACCTTTGATCTTTTGGCAGCATTTTTACTGACCTCCAGAGAGGTCAGTGAAACTAATGAAAAAATTAACATCAACCATTTTGAGTCAGGACTGAGATCAAGAACCTCAGTTTTCCTGGTTGCATGGTAATAGAAAGAAGTGAATCCCTTTCATCTAAATATAGCTCTCCCTCCACCATCTTCATATGTAAAATTCACAAGCTTAACTCCACCATTGGTATCAGTGAGATGCTTTTCCCAAGCCACTTTCAGAAAAAGCTATCAGAAATTGTTGCTAAATGTCATTTTCAGTATCAGCATTGCAGCTTCTGTCCACTGCAGATTAAAAGTCTCTTTCAAGCACCACTTTGAATTAAGTAAATCACAGTAGCACTTCAGCTACCTCATAATCTCTACTGGAACACTTTCCTGGCATATTTAGACTACAAACCTATTGCTATCAGCACCAAGGAAGCCAAGAGTCTGTGAAACCTCTTTGCTACAACAAGGCTCCAGAGGAGAATGAAAGCTTTTAATTTTTAGCAATGCCTTTACAGAGTACAGTATTATAGTGACAGGGATATTTTCCTTTTCGGGCTAGGCAAATCCAAGTTGGTAATAAAACAAACTTCTATTCTTGGTATTGTATATTTGATATTACTTGGTTTTATTTAAAAATTTGTTCTCTGTGGAATTTATTGTTCAGAATGCCTGAAGTAATAATTATTACAATTAATGCTATTACAGTATTTCAGTTTATATATTAATGGAGATTAGCTATATGTATTAAATACTAGAAACCAGGAAGCATTTCAGCTGAATTTAGCACATTTCATTGATTAATATCTTTTTTTTTCATTTATAACTGTGTAAAACAATATATATTGCCTCTTTAGTACCTTTATTGCACAAAGTCTGGTGATACAAATGCTCTGTTTAAAGTACAAAGTAGGTACTGCTGTGAGGGCATACAAATGAACACAAAAGATCAAGTGTTATAGCAAGGATTCATGCCCCAGCTTCAGGCAGCCACTATTCTATATCGTAAATACAGAGAGAGAAGCAACTCATGAAAGATTCATGCCTATGGCAGCCTGAGTCACCCTTTGCAGGTGACTAACTTGCACCATGGGGCAGTTTTATACAGATATTTAATCATTTAAGTCCATAAGCCAACAGGCATTTAAGCCTCTACCTTCTGTTGCAATAAACTTAACAAGGGCACCTCGGTCATTCTGCCAGGGTCTAGCAAGACTTTCAAAAGCAAGTAGGTACCTAGGGTAGCATTCAACCCATCTAACTTCAGATGTCTCCAATGTAAGTATCTATGGCTAGGATGGGCATACAGATTCTGATTACAGCAAATGGACAAATATAATCAACAAACTCAGTGAAGATTACAGTGTAATTCCTACATTGGATGTAGATATTTGCTCTAGAGTGAGGTGCAGGCACCTACAACAGTGACACTGAAAGTCAGCAGAGCTGAAACCATACCTTTAATTTGAATCAAAGCTCACATAGAATTTACCTTCCACTTATCCAATACTCTGCTAGGCATCTGCATGTCATCAACGAATTGGTCCCCACAACCCAGTTTTATTCCCAGTGGAAAACCTCATCAGTTTGAATGGAAGTTGGGTCAGGCTCTGACAAAAGAAGTTCACACTTAGTTATATCAATCACCCTGTATGCTTATGTCCAAAATAAGCCTGGTCATATAAGCATGCAGAGAGGGGGTGTTTGAGGTAAAATTAAACTGCATTTGCTTCTCAGCCTTCTCAAATATGAGACTTAGCAAACTAAGGCCTGATTTGATCTTATTCCTGCTTCTAGACAGGAGTGACTTTATGGCTATTCTCATTAATGCAGGGCAGAGTTTCTATGTATTACTTGTCTTCTGCATCAATTATTCATTTGCAGTTTATTCACAGAACTCTTTACATGTGCCCTTGAAGAGTTATCTTCTTCAAATGGCTGAACTGATTGCATTACACAAAGTACACCAGTAAAATATTTTTGAGTAGTGAAATATTTTAGTCTTTTTAAACTATTCCTGATATTCAAACTGCCAGATCCATTCCTGGGTAGGAATGGAGCATGCCAGCAGCATGATTATGGCACTGGTTATCCCTCTGAAAAATTATACATTATGAAACTTTATAAGATTGGCTAATTGTGGATGAAATCAGGCTAGAAATAACATGCACTTTTTTTTTTTACAAGAAGTAAAAATCTGAGGGAGACCTCATGACAGTCTGCAGCTTCCTCACATATGGAGGCGAAAGAGCAGAAGCTGACTTCTTCTTTCTGGCGACCAGTGACAGGATCTGAGGGAATGGCATGAAGTTGCACAAGGGAAAGCTTGGGTTAGAGACTAGGAAAAGGTTCTTCACCCAGAGGGTGGAAGAGCATTGGGACAGGCTCCCAAGGGAGCAGTCACAGTGCCAAGCCTGACAGAACTCAAGAAGCATTTGGACAACGACCTCTATCATGTGGTGTAATTTTTGGGGTTGTCCCATGCATAGGTGGGACTTGGACTCAATGATGCTTGTGGAAGCTTCTATAACTCTATAATGCTTTGCCTTGGCAGACAGGCGTACCAAGAATTACAATAATGAGGAGGTCATGAGAACACAAATCTAATGAATCTAAGCTAATAATTATAGCTCATTTAATTACCTCTGAGATAAAGCAGGAGCAGTAATTTTTTTGTAATTGATGTTACTGACATCTTTGTACCTTTCAAGTGTACTAGTTGAAAAATCTGCCATGTTAATGCTGAAGTTGATAAAAATGTCACAAAGTAAAGCAAATATAATGGAACAGGAAAGTCTCTAAATGTCAAATAAGTAGAAAGATATTGATAGATACTTTACTGCCTTTATGCTGCACATGAGCTCTGCAATAAGTGTACAACATGTGTGAGGAAGTGAATCAGGAGCTTCTGGATGAAATACAGTCAAGATATTTTTTGGTCAGATTTTCTCAATGTAATCCTAATTTTTTATACTTGCCTTAGGCCATTTTCATGAAAGCAGATGCATTAGACTAGACTCTTGATGGAGGAATCCATGTTATTATACAGACATTCACATTAAAATATTGGATAGCTTCAGGCACCAAACCTGGTAAACTTGTAATTACATGGCAACTATATTCAGATAAATTGCTTATTGAAGTTTTGTATCTGCCACACTGGGAATTTGGAAAATAGTCTCTTCAACAATTGAAAAAATACCTGGCTCAATAACATGAGGGTTTTTTTTTCATATAGAGCATTGATTATTCCTTCTCCATGGGCTGAGCCTGCACCTCTGCAATCAATGAGAGTTTTACAGTCAATGAGAGTTTAAGTTCACTGGGAATAGGAGCATGTCCTCTGTGCCTAATGGACCTTGAAATTAACACAACTTTATATTTTTGCTTTTGCTCCAGCACTCTCTGTGCCAGAGCAGATTTCAAAGAGGTGTTTCCACCATCTCACTTTCCCCCTGCCAGACCCTGAACAGCAGAGGACAAACAGTGTTGAAGGTAAGTCCCACACAGACAGAAGAGTTTGTTATGCATACTTGATTGGTTGTGTTTTGAAAGTCATGTTTGCCTTTGTCAATAATTTTGGTATCTTTTCCTTCCTCACATTTTAGGCAGTATGTTGGTGGTCAGGGGTATGGCCTGGGAGTTCAAAGGACACTATTGAGTAGTCTTGCAGAGCTCTACTCTTGGTGCAGTAAGACCTGTGACAGTGGGCTGAGCAGTCAGATGGGTTGTCTCCAGCACATGACATTGAGATTACCAAAAAGAAGCAGCTCAGAGAGCACCAGTCCTCTTCCTACACCATGGCCCAGGTCTTCTCCCAATAACGGGGCTGTCCAGACACGAGGGTAGAAGAGGAGGTTTGTGGGAGAAAGATAAGATCACAGTCTAATGCAGATATCCTGCTACAGTTGCGTAAGTTTATTCTTCAGCAGAATGAGGGCAATAACATGTACCTTGTTTTTGACTTGATTTAGATTAAAAATTCTTAGAAATTATCTCTGCCTACCTTAGTTTACTACCTAGTGCTACTATATTTCTTGATGCCTATTCTAACTGTACCAGTCATGACCTGTTTTAAATTTAACAAACTCTGAATATTTTTTAATTGTAATATCATTTAACAGGTAACAACACGTAGTCTGTTCTATATACATCATATTCAGTATAAAACTGAGAGTTAGTTCCTGAAACCCCTACACTGTGCTTGGGCCCTGGGGTCTCTTACATAAGAGGTGGTGGACTGGTAATTGTCCTTAGAACAAGAAGAAAGTCAAATAAAACCATGTCAAGAAAGAAGATTACTAGGGAAAGGAGAGGCAATAATAAGAGAGGTAGGTTATTAGTAACAAGATGAGTATATTGATACAGCTTGTTTCTCAAGCCCAGTCTCACCCACCATCTGTACTGTTTACCTGCAGGCACAGACTTATGCTGTTCCCCAGAGCATACCTAAGTGGAAAAGTTAATAGAGCTCATGTAACTGCAAATCCAGCTCCTCCAGCCAGAAAGGCTGGAGCTGAGCACCTTCCAGGCCTGTCTACCTGCAGAGAGCTCAGACGTAACTCTTGCTTATTCTTCAGGTGACTTTTATCTTGCCTAGCTTAGTGTAGACACCAACTGAGTTAATCCCTTAGTTCCTGGAAAGAAACAGGTGCTTTAAAGGCAGGAGTTATCCGACCTAGTTTACATGACTAATTTATGATCAAATTAATTGTATGCTGGATATACTGATCTGTACATTGACCTTAAAGAGAAACATTTAGAAGAGCTGCTAGCTTTGGTGTTGGCATCTGCACTGCAGATGTCTTTGTTAGTCAAATAAATTCATCCAGGGTATATAGCTGAATTCAATTTACAAGTCAGCTTTGGGACACCTATGCACAGAAGTTTCGTGGTTCAATATGTTTAACGTGCTCCCTCAGTTAGGTTTACATTTCCAATGATGCTGAGTAATTGTCTAAATATCTAATTAAGAGATATTTAATCTCATAATAAGTAGAAGTATAAAACACATTCAGACTGTTATGTTGATTACTACTTTCTGAAGTAGTAGAAGAAGGGTTGCATCATACCTAGCAATTGAGTTATTGAGATGGGCAGAGGACACAAGCAAGGAGGTCAGGAATACACAAAGATTTGGAGACAGGCACAAAAAGGGAATAAATGCACCTGAATTCTCCCAGCTGCCACAATCTAGAAGGAACTGGTACCAAACAATTGCTCTAACACATGCAAGTTGGCACCTGCCTTGCACTACATCATCACTGGGAAGTGTGAAGGATGTTCACAACACATTTGTTAAAAAGCCTTTCTATTTGTGATTTCCACAGCTGTAATCTTGATTTCATACGCTATGTGGTTTGTCTTCACTATATTATTCATCATTTTGAACACGAATCACACCTGCTGTTTGCTTTTATCCTAGCCAGGCCTATCTTATCCTAAGCTAGACATCTAAATCAGATCACCTCAGTTCATTTTCCTTCAGTTATTTAAAGAAGCAAGAACTGTACCTCAGATTTTAAGGTATGCTTTGTAGTTATATAAAGACCAATGAATTTAAATCCTGAGTTTTGTTTTTTATTACTAAAATAAAATCTCCCCTATTTTACCTTTAACAAATTTAAATAGTTTTTAAACAGTTTTAAAACTTCTGTATTTTGCTCTCCACAGATGCTTGGAGATAAGTATGTGCATGTTTTCCTGGAGAGGAAGGCTTTACTGAATCATGGTCTTAACGATTACACCTTAAAGAGATGCAACTATGAGTATCATTTTGCATTTCATTGAAAATAAGCCACCACTGGAATGGAAGAGACAGTTATCCAGCCATTTACAGCACCATTACCCAATAGTTCAAGGTTGAAGGTACATAACTTCTTACTCAGATAAAATTCTCTGATGCAATTTGAGGTAAACAAAATATAGATTTCTGATACAGAATTTAACAGCTGTCTTTGCTTAACATATTGATTTGCTTCTCTTTCTCTCCTAAAGGGAACAAAATGTGTTGAAAATCTACATATTACTGCACAGAAATGTATTTTTCTTAGCATCCCATATCCTGTTTCCTTCTTTCCCAAGTTTGCTGTTCTCAGCTTCCCAAGTACAGCAATCCTCCAGCTGCATCTGATAATTCTCATCTCAACAACAACAAAAGAGAAAAAAAAAAACCCTCTGCAAAAATAATATACTCATTTTCATGCTAAATTTTAAAGAAATAAGTAAATGAACAGCTGGACTACAGTAAATGATTTTTTACTAGTTTAAGGGAATTTTATATACAATCTTCTCTAAGTATTTCCTCCACACCTGCAGCAATGCCTTTTTTTCCACAGCCTATTCCATTTTGACTGAGAATGATGATAACATAGGCTCTTGAATCACCAGTTAATCTGGAAAAAAAATCTTTCATTGAAAGAAACAGTTAATTCTACCTTTTGATTTGATGTCTTCTTCCTTTTACTTTTTCTGTGATAAAAAACAAGGCTCTAGTGAATCCTTGTATAAGAATAATGAAGAATTTTGCCATAAGGAAGTGGTTTATTTTTCAAGAATACTACAAAACAAATCTGCAGTGTAAATTGGGTTATTTTCATTTACTTTATAGAAAAAAATTTCCTACATTCCAATATGGGAGTTGTGGACAAGTAGAGGAGAAGCCTGATTAGTGGAAGTGTATGCATAAAAAAATACATTTCTCAAATGTTTGCCCTCCCGAAAAAACAAAACTGAATATGAATCACATTATTTCAGTATTTCCACAACTATGCCCTGTTTAATTATTGCCATTAAGATCTATGAAGTACTTTCTAGAAATTTCTAAAACTCCTGTTGTATTAAAACACGGAGCCTACCATTTTCCTCTGCCAGTAAACCCAGAAATAAACATTGAGCTTGCTTAGGCTCCACTAATTTAAATGTTTTAAAATGTAAAAATGGGATTAAGCACACTTTGGAATTACACAAAATAACAGTGGACATTTAAAGGAAAAACTGTTTAAATTTTATATTTCTGATATTAAGATAACAGTATTATGAGAAATAAATTATTATATTATTTAAGAAATAAAAAAGTTTTATTCACCTAAAAAGGCACTAAGTGTTCCCACTCTGTATTTCAGGAGATAATAAATTTTGGTATTCACTGAAAGCATATACAACCTATACTTTTTCCTCCTTCTACACACTGTTAAAATATTACTTGATAAGTATTGCTACTTTTGTTGATTGTTAAATTTCTCCAACAATGAGACTGGTATATCAGCTCCTCTAATTAAACAATTTACCAAGAGGGTTTGCCTTTTACTATGAATATTCCAAAGGACAGACAAAAAAATAGCAGTAAAAACTACTTACGCTCTAGGACACAAATAATACTAGTTTTTAATAAACAATCCAGAACCAATGGAGGAGTACCTATTTTAAAATACCATTTGATTGACTGACATTTCTTCAGGCTTCATTATTCATGTCAGGAAGTAAATAAGTGAGTTTTATAGACTTTATATTCATTTACTCTGGCAGTTAATTTACTCTGGCAATATTGCATTCTGGAATATTATAACAAAGTTTGTACTGAAGGATGATGAAAGATTTCCCCCTTCTCCTCCTCAATTTCTAACACTTTGGTTTCTTCCATAACTCTCCTGTGATCTCATAAGATTGAAAATTATTGCATTACAGTACACATGAGAGTGCATGTCTACACATACATACTTTTTTGCCACCTTCACAGACCTGTCAACATTGATAGGAAACTTCACAGCAGAAGGTTTGATGTGGACCTTGTTAAATTCACTGGTGGTATTAGGTGTGCTTATTTTTAAGAGGGTTCTGCATGCCCAGCAGCTTCTAAAAGCTGCAAAATTCTAAAAACAGGTATCAAAACATAACCTGCTAACCAACAGTGTGAAAGACTAGTGCTGATATCAGAAGTCTTCTGCCAAAAGTGGATGCGCTGGCAGTTATAGTTAACAGACAGGATATCCTTTGGTTTTGGTTTAGTTCTTAGTTATGCTTTCCTATTATTTGCAGTTCTCTTTGTACTGGAAAGAAGAAAGAGATTTAGCTGTTTTGCATATAAAAGAGAATGGAGGTGGGGAAAACCATACAAGTCATCTTGTTTCAAATGTGAGAATAAAGTGTGTGGCAGAAGTCCCACTTGATTCAATGGGGCTGGAAGGCAGCCCACCCAAAAAGAGCTCACATTGCTTGCCAGCAAGATCTGCCCAAACAGGGCTTGGATGCTGCTGAAGAACTGGCGAGTCCTGCAAAGGCTTCCCAACTGTGGCACACCACTCAGGTCTGTTCAGTTCTTTCTTTTTTCAGGACAGGTTGTGTTGTTCCATTGGTTTGAATATTGGTTTTGTTCGTTTGTTTGCTGTATTTTTTGAAAGCTTACCTTCGGAAAAAGAGAAATTGCTTTTTGAAAATGCTAGAGGGACTAGGAGTGAAAAGAGTGTTTGGGAAGTGGGAAAATGTCTTTTTGTGAAGATACTTTTCAACAAAGTTTTGTCCCATCCTTTGGCATCTGTAGGGAATTCTTTAGCATTCTCCTTTCCACCACTTTTCTATAAATTGTTCCTCTTTCAGAGGAAGAGGATTGATTTGCAAAACACTTGATTTTTTTTTTTTAAACTGTAGAGGATACCAAATTTGATCAAATATATGAAAATGCAATATTTTTGTTGCTTTGCCAACAGAATGAAAGCAAGGCACAGTTTCTGTTTCCATAACGTGAGAAATCTTAAATCTTTGACTTCAGTAGTACCATCAGGTTCTAGCTTTATTCACTAGCAGTTGAATCAATTACCTTTCCTGATAAAACAATTTTCTGTTGTTTCAGATTTTAAAATAAGTGATTTCATGAAGGCAACACTCCCTGACTTCAGAGCAAGAATCTGCTATGCACCTCATTCACCTCCTCTATAAAGAAATGCAATTTAGTGAGAAAAGGCTTGTTAGAGTAGTAGCTGCATCAGACACTGGTGGAATCCTTTACATTTAAATGCTGTTTTATGAATCACTGCAAATGCATGCATACTGAATTGTCTTCAAATCTGAGATAATAATACAGGTGTGCAACACAGTGATGTTTACTCTATAAGGAAAACTATAAACTTTCTTCTAGAATGTTCCTCATGCAATGGGAAAAAGTCTACCCTTAATCAAACGATTCTAAGCAGAGTAGTTAAAAAAATCTTTTTGTTTTAAAGGATCGTTCATACCAGACATCTCTCCCTCCTCCTCTAAACTGGAGGTTAAAGACCACTGAAAAGAATAATAAGTAACATTAAAGACATTTGAGGCAATGTGCATAGCCAAGTAGAGGAGCTGGTTGCCAAGAGATGCTGTAGAGTCTTCATGCATGGATGTTTTCAAGACCTAACTGGAAATGGCCTGGGGAACCTGGTCTAACCTTGTAGATGACCCTGCTTTGAGCAGGAGATCAGTCTACAGACCTCCTCATGTCCCTTACAGATTGAATTACCCTGTAATCATGGGATTATATTGTCTATATTTTTCTAGGTAATTAATGGCTTTCTAAAGATTACTAAAAAGTACTTCCAGGCAGTTCCTTGGTGTTCACCTCACACTCTAATATACATTTAAAATTGAAGATAACTCTTGTTTTGAATTGCATGTTATAATTGTACATAAAGGCTCCAGCTATGCACAACTACATTTAGCTAACAAAAGGGGATCCGTGACATTAGTGTCCAAATGTAGAAAGTACAAATGAGATTTTTATGTTCAACTCCAAATCCTGGCTGGGATGGGACACATCACCAAAGTGAAACATGGGTAATGCTCATGTCCTCTGATCTGCTGCCCCTTGCTGAGCAGGTCTTTGCAGCAGGGCAGAGGTTGATCTGCTTTGCCAATAGTCCAGTGAGTTCACTTTTACTTCTCCCCGTCTGAGTTTGTTCTGGAAACACCACTCAAAGTGACACCACATACAGTTGATAGAAAAATACTGACATGTCATTTTCCAGTTCCAGCTACTTTCTAAGAGTTTATATGGGCAGCCAAAGATTAGTCAAATAATTGTTCAGGGCAGCTCCCAATCTGGGAACTGGAAGCCATTAAAACCAGGCAAATCTTTGATTTTGTTTGCAAATTGGAAAACAGTCTCTGGATTTGTCTAAGGTAGGACTCCTACAGTTGGCAATGAAATGATGCCAGTTTACTCTATCTGAATGCTGGCTTTGACAATACTTTGTCAGCTACTTTATCTCTCCATGTCAAACCTTGCATCAGAAACAGCAGCAGTAAGAAAACAGCTGATGTCTCTATTTCTTTTGCCAACCAGAGGATGCAATGTCAGATGCAACACTTGTTTAATCTCAGATCTCAAAAGATTTTTACTCTCTTTTTGAAATACTAGGATTTACCATGATTTCCTGATTTTTCTATGTACTAAAATCTGGACTGTGATTTTGACTAGAAAGTTTATGGAATAAACAAAGATGCGGCTCAAGTCCAAGTTATGACATCTTCTGAATCAGAGTATGGATCTGAGATCTGTATTCACAAAGATCAGGAATATTTTAGTCATTAAAAATACTTTTTTCCTTATGATAGCTTTTCTTCACCAGGAGACAGGTATTACTTAGGTATCTATCTGATTTGAGCACCTACTGTCAGAATTTTAATCTCAAAACCTGCATACTACTGCTGCCTAGATGTGCCTTAAGGTCTGCAGGAGCTTATATTTCTGATATAAAGCTTCTCCAGGGACCTAATTTCTGCCTCAAGAAGGCTGACTCTGTAAAGAAGATAGCTATTAGCAGTCTCCAGTTTGACAACACTCAATTTCACTGGACAGCTTCTGATTCTGGAGAGCTATTTCATGCTAGAAATGCTTGTTTAAGTGTTACCAAAAATTAATATTCTCAGAGCATCCACTCATGAGGGTTTAAGAATATGAAGTAGAAGTAATCCTAGTTTAATTTGAGTTGAACCCTATTTTTCTTTTATCTCTCTGAGCAACTTGCTCTCATTTCTTTCTCAGTAGTACGGGCTTGCCAGAAAGTGCAGCAGTCAGAGACATCACTAAGCTTATAGTCAGGACACCTGTAAAACCCAATTTTCCAACCTACACCAAGAAAAGGTCAGCATCTGGGCAAATTTACTAATAGTAGGAAATAATTCTAGTCCTAGACAAGCTGCTTGTAATCCCAAGGTGTTTTTCCTGTCACACCAGCTAACTTGAGCAAAACAAGCCATCTGGGCAGTCTGTTAACTAATGTGTACACCTCCGGCCAGCACCCAGTCTATAATGGTATCTAATGATCTGTCCCCTGAAAAGGGACAGGTACTCTTAACTTGCAGACATTCACTCCTTTATGACAGCAAACAGATACGCTGAAAACAGTACATTCAGAAACCAAACTCTGTTCAGCTATGCTGATCTGCACAAAAACACTGTTCCTCCTTCGTTGCTAGTCCTCAGCTGTCAACAGTGTTACCTCACTCCTTCCTTCCTATTGGCTCAAAACATGCATAATGTTGCACCACATCCTCAGCATCAAACTGCTTTGCTGTAAAGATCAAGTCTATGGGTCTGTGTTATTTACTAAGAGAGACAGCTTCAGCCAATTTGCCTTTAGCATCTGGCAAATGAGAAGATGAACAAACAAAATAGCAACAAAGTCACCAAAATGCTGTAAAATAGATTGAAAAAGAGAGTAAATGTCATCTCTGAAGTGCCATTTACTATGAGCTGGGTTTTTATTCCCTCTGTACCAGCAGTAGTTTTGCAATTAAGGCATATGCCTTTCTTAGACAATTATTTGGGGTATTATAAAAAGCACTATTATTGTTGTTGCCGTTGTTAATAATAATTATTGTTTGAGTTGTTGTTAAACTCTTTGAACTGTCTGCCAAGCCTGTCTATTGGGGGAAAAAGAATAAAAGCATCCTGCAGGCACAGTTTCTTTGAACTGATCTCTGGGGCTTTGATTTGGTGGCAAGAATATCCTGCCATCTGAACTTACTGAAAAATGATCTCTCATTCCAAGCAAAGTGTACTCTTAATGCATGAAGATACTTACTTTTCTGTATTAGTGACCCAGAACAACAGAGGACAAGGAAATTAGATGGTCTTACCATGTTTAATAGTGTTAAGCTCTACTTGACACGAAAACTTAAACCTCTGTAAAATTATGAAATTTTATGGCATTTTTAATAGTGTGGGAAAAAAAGACATGTGACACACAGGCACATGTTGATGTAGGGCTTTTCTGAAATGGTGAGCATTGGCAAATAGGGATATAACTTTTCCTCAATAAATGACATTTTCCCTGCCATTGAGGCCAGCCTGCATAGAACAGGCTGCATCTAAGCCTGCAAGTTCGCTTAGACTTAGATCGAAGTGGCAAGGTTCCACAAACTACCAGTAATGTCTCCAGGAGCTCTCAGAAGTGTTTGGGAATGAATTAGCCACCATGAGCCAAAAGCAGACTGGGAACAGAGAATACATAGTCACTTTGCAATGCCTGAGAAAGTGTCCCAAACACATCCACTTGTATATAGTCATAATCTAAGAGACTGGCTGCCTCTTCAATTAAGTGAAATAACATCTATCATCTAGTAGATTCAACTGTGCATAAAACCCTAATGAGAAGTTGTATAAAGCCATAAACAGGTATAAACAGAATTTACTGTAGTGCTAAAACCCATATTTGAAAGACATTAAAGAAAGGTCTGCAGAGGTAATTAGAAGCCTAATTTAAGCCTGGTAGGATATGGAGGTCCAAATAATTTGTAGTTCTACAGCTTACCTCCTGAGCCAGTTGTCAACTTTTGAAGACCCTTCCTGAAGCACCCGTATGTCTGCAGATGCCAATACATACTTAGAAATTGGACCCTAAATGATATTTATACCTAAGAGCCTAATGAGACAACTTTATGAGAGGGTTCGGTGACATTAATTCCTGAAACATACTTCATCCCACAATCAGAAACAGTCATGATTTCTGAAATATCTGCTACATTCATTAAGCAGGTGGAGTTGGCTGGGTTTTGATGAGAAAGCAACTTTCTAGGCAATGCACAATGCTGCATTCTGGAAGGTTATGTATTTTATGCCAGTGGCTTAATCTCTAGATTTCTGCCCTGTTTTTACACTCTGTGGTGTCAAGGTTTAGGGTTGGGCTGACCAGAAATAAATAATCCAGAATAAAAAATAAATAAATAAATTTGAAAACCCAGAATATGAATTCATAACTAAATAACAGTGTAGATTTGGCCCTCCTCATCCACTCTGTTTATGTAGGAAGGAAAGGATTTTTTCACCTTGGCTTTATCTACCATGAGGTGAGGTTTTTGAAACACATGATGTACATGAAAATTTTTTCAGTGAAACAAATCTTTAACATATGTTTAGCTCTTGAATCATGGTCTTGGTCCTGTGGAAGTGCTTGGCAGTGTCAGTTTTGCAATTGGACTCATTGACCATAAAGGTCTTTTCCATCCTAAACGATTCTATGATTCTGTGGGGTTTGGGTTTGTTGTTTTTTTTTTCACAAAACTGATAGTTGCTTTAAGAATAGGCCAAGCCACGTGCACCTAAGCCAAGCAAATCAAATCCTGCATATATACAGGGAATTTAACAGAGGGCTTCACTCTACAGATCTGTTTTGAAGCTGAGCATTGTCCTGAATAGTTTTGGAAGAAACAATCTCTGAGACTGTATCAGCTTCCACACAAAAAAAAAAGAAAAAATGCACCAGAAAACTAAAAAATAAAATAAAAAACCCTACACTGCAGTGCTTGATCAGTCTGCTCTTCAGTCATTAACAGGCGTGCAGTCACTGACAGGGACAAAAAGCATCAGGAAGAGAAGAGCCAAACCTTAGCTGATGCAGCCTCTTCTGAAAAGCTGCTGCTGCAGCTGTTTCAGATGCCAAGGCTGTGGCTGCTGGTGACAGTGAAGGTGACTGAGGAGGAGCTAAAAGTATGAATGCCTGGGGGAGCATACTAAGCCCTTGCTCTGCCTGTTGGTCCAGGGAAGTTCACACCAGTACTAATTGATCCAAACGCTTGTGCTGACAGTGAATGACAGCGAGAGATGGACAGGGTACAGCAAAGCATCCAGTCAGAGCCTGCCAAAAACAGCTGAAACTTTTTTTTGTGGGGGTAAAATATAGATTTATGTCAGGGGCAAGGATCATGATGGAAGTGGAAATAGGGGCTGAAGAAAGGGAAAGGCATAGTTCCTCACCAGCGAAACCACAGAAATGGCCTGCAGGAACAGAGACTTGCCAGCCAGATAATGGACATCCATTCAGTAGTAGGACATCCATATTTCCCTTTCTTAGGAAGGTAGGAGTTTCACTTTCTTAGGGGAGAGGGAAATGACGATGTACCCCCAGGGTCACTCCATGGATGGAGACATCCATGCAGACAGAAAATATGAAGAAGGACCTTCGTCAAAGAGGCATTTCCAGATGAGAGGTGCTGGATGTTAGCTGCCTTATCAAAGAATAACTACAACACAGTCATTTAATGTGCATTTGCCCTCCTACTCTCATTGAAAACAAGGCTGGGGCACCTCTCCCAAGATAGGATCAATATACAATAGATGTTTAATTCCTTTTAAGAAAACATTACAGATGGAGATTTATTTTACCTGCACATTCTAGCATTTCACTACTCTTGGAGCAGATCAGACCTTTTCAAATATCTAATCTGAACATCCTAGTTATAGGTTAAATACAGTGTTTTTGATCCTGTCCCCCATGAACAAGCAATAGATTTTTGAACAGTTCTAAATTAAATGGATTCTTTTGTTCTTCTTTGGAGGAGTATTTATCATATTTGGAATAAGCTTCATTTCTGACATGGCTTGCCAGGCTGATGACAGTGAAAATCCAGACAGAACAGCTTTCATGTAGCTATACTTGAGAAAAGAAAAAAAACAAGGAGTATATCATCAGGAAGAATGCATATAGTATCTAAATGGACAATCATCTTTTGTTTTTTTTCTTTTTGGACTTGTTGAAGGCTTACCCTCTAGCTGTTAGAAGAGCAAGGCCAATCAACCAAGTCCAACAGAAAGACAGCGTAGAGAACTGTGAAGACTTCCTTACAGTAAGGCAAAAATGCTGTAAGCATGATGTATACCACAAGTCAGTCAGCAGCAACCTAGACCTCCAGCTTCACTAAGCAGCTAGTGTTCTGACTGCTGAAAGCACAGATGTGGAAGAACTGCAGCCACCAAAACAGCCCCAGTGGAGACAGAGAACCCTAGCTAATAAAAATGCCCAGCTTTGCTCTAATGCACCAGGGAGTAAACCATGGATTACTGATTCAATCAAAATTCAAGTTGGTTGGCCCCAAAGCTAGGGAAATTCATCACAAACAGCCAATAATTTGCAGGAGATTCCAAGACAAGGAAAGGGTTTTTTTCGAGTCAATGAACTCAAATCTGTTTTAGAAATAGGTTGGTTCCATCACAGAAATCTTTCTTGGGAAGGGCAGAGGAAAAAACACCCAGAGAAACAATGTTCCAAAAGCGACACAAAAGTGAGATGCAGCTGCCTAAGTAATGCATGGAGATGAATTAGCATCTAATAAATTCCATTGATAAATTCTTCAGGCATATCATTAAAAATAAGACAGAATTTTCTGCATATCATTAATGGGGGGCAAAATTTCAAATCAGGGGCTGGCTTCATCAAAGACATAACAGGTAGGTAGATTTCCATATAATGAATGCATTTCTATTCATTAAATTCTGCAAGTAGAGAAATAATGAGTAGTGGAAGTGCTCATTATCAGATACTGATATTTATAGAAAACCACCACATTGGGGGGAAAAAATAAAGCCCAAATCAATATTTATGAAGGCCTGTTCTGCTATAAATGGATAAAAACTTTGCTTTTTTATCATAAGTTCTGCAAAGAACTTCTGCATTTTAATTACAAATCCACTATGTTTATTAGCAACTAAAAAAGGTGCTATACTCATTATTCCTTTGAGGATTTCAGTCCCTTGTTGAATATCCTTATTGGATAAGTGCAATTCCCAGTACATTCTGTCCTGTGTTTACTTTTTGATCATTAAAATGCTTTTTAGTTCATTACAAAAAAAAAAACAAAAACAAAAAGCAGCTGTGACTTTAATAAATGGATCCCAGAGAGAAATGTTTTCAGGCAGAAAAAAGGCTTTGACCAGATAATACTTGTTTTTTTTTCTATTCCTTTCCTGGAAAAAATGTGATTGAAAGTGACCTTTAGGTAACTGTTATCATCCAAAGTGAAAACAAGATTATTCAATTAATACTTTATATAGTACAAAAATGTTGGGCCATATCATGGGATTTAAAAGCTTATATTCAATACACACAGATTTAATATTCATGCAAGTAAATCCTGTGGGTGCAGAGTGAAACACAAACCATGGTATTTAATGAGATTCCCTATCTGAAAAATGTGGTTATGGCTAAACCGCCTCTCCTTTACAAGAAATCTAATATTTGATTTAGGTTACTGATGCCTCTTCTCAAATTAATCTTGTGTCTTTAATTATTCAAGTCTTCATCATTACTGAAACCATTCTAATTATTCCCATTGCTCAGTGGTATTAGCAAAAATTATGCTTAAATTTAAAATCACTTTAATGGGGCCATATTATTCTCACGCTCATTTGACTATTTAAAATTTCACCTCTGAGACAAAAAAGGTTGACTGCAGCCAACATCTCCTTTATTAAAATCATCCTCTTTGCATTTTCACCTGTAACTTAATAAGAAGCAAAGTAGTCGAATCTTATTAGATTCTACCCCTGCCTTTCAACTAGTAAATCCCACCCCTCATATTATATCCTCATTTATGCTTTTTAAAGTTTTATGATACTAATATTCTTTTAAGATCTGTTCAGTTTATCAGCTGGCAGGGTTTTATGTACCTTTTCTGGTGAATTGCCATTGAGAAATTAAGATAAATAAAATAGCATGTGAGACCACAATACTGAATGGTATTTCCTTCCATTGCTGTTTCAAGGTACAAGAACATACTATGTAAATGTAAGTTCTAAATGCAGTAGAAGAAGACACAGAAAGTGAAGAGAGGAAAATATTTTAGAAAAGTTCCAATTGCTTTATACTTAATGTATTCATTTTTATCACCTGAAGAGAGCTTGAATTTTAAGACATGGAACCTCCTTTTAGCAAGCTTCATTTTGTTTAGTAATTTTGTCTCATTTAGGGACCTACTGCTGTTTTCAAAAGTCAGGTTCTGTTCTGATTTCCTTTGTATTTTGAAAGTTTCAGCAAATAACTCCCAGTACTGAGTCATCCAAAACTTGATTCTGATCACATCAGGCTAAACAACTTCCAATGCAGAAGAAATCAGACAGCACTCTTCCACTATTCTGGCACTTGAAGATAGACATCCATAATCCTAGGACTTATTTGCTGGGGTAAGGATGGACCTGACTGTTTATAGGTGGAATATTTATCAGTACCATAAAAGAAATTAAGCAGTTCCTTCATGAAAGCAAAAGGTAAAAAGAAAGAGTTCATGGCTTCTAATCTATCTGATCTAATCAAAAGCCAAGCAGGTTTAGTGTGGCCAGTCTGAACTTCCCAAAACTGGTAATACAACTTAGGCATTGCTTATCTTTCTGAGGATGTGACATACTGCTATGTATTGTTTGAATACAAACAGGCATGCCTGGCACCTTAAGTCACAGGTTAGATGCTATTATCTTCAGAAGATGTGAGCTAATGTCTATCACTGCCTGCAGAGCAGGAAATGGAAAATGATTATGTCTGTGGCTTGGCCATTATCTAGCTACAGATTCCTCCCCACTTTCTCTCTTTCCCATTTCCCCACTGATTGTTCCTTGGACAACTCTTCAGTCTCCTACATGTTTAACTCATGTTTTGAGATAGGCTACTGAACCCATTCAACCTCTCTAATCATGTGCCCGGTTAATGTCAACCTGAACAGAAAGAACATGGAGTTTTCCTTCCCCTGGGTTCACTTCCCGGAAAGGAGCCCTAGTGGGAGTATCAGTTGAAATCATTATGATTGAATTTTCAGTAATTGCATCATTATGTGCATTTCCACAGTGTCTGTTATTCTGCAAATGAATTAGAAACACATCAGTGTCTGACAAAAGAAGCAAAACTCTTCTCTACTTGCTTCACAATAACCTCTTTCTTAAATAGATTAAATCCTTTCTTATACAGATCAAATAAAGATAATAAATTTCTTGGGGAACACTGCCTAGACTAATCAGGTTTCTCAGTGGAAGATACTGATAATTAAATATATCAGGGCTGGAACTTTCTCTGACGTTCACAAATACTGGTTATGTAGCTGAAATCCACCAGAATCAGGATAATTCAGCAGGCCTGTCACCTGCATCAATCCATTTTTTTAAAGTATTTCATTTGTCTGGAGTTTGTTTGTTTTGAAGATAAACTATACCTTGTTGACAGGAAAAAGTTGTCAGTTCAGAATTCATTTATTAATCTTACATTAAACATTGCCTGGCATTTGAGAGCTTAGAAAACATGTAGTGCTGATGTGAATGAGAAAAGCCTAGTGTTCAGAACCCACTTGGGACTTTAAAAAAAAAATACCATTAGTGCAGTTGAAATATCAGTGCTGCTACCGTAAAGCTAGTCATATCATCTGACAGTGCCAAAATGTTTAGAAGAGTCCAAAAGATCAGACATGAGTCTTTTCCTGGATTATTATCACCTCAAAGTTGACTACAGCCTAGTTATTGATCCCTGGATCTCTAACAATATGGTAATGCCTGATCTGATATGCATTTAAAAATACCTTTCATAGCGTTCTTAAATGTGGACTATTGATTTGATAGACTATAAGTACAGCCCTTCCTGTCTTGTTGATGTAGGGGCTCCTACAAGAATTATTGATCCTTTAAACTCTAATAGATCTTGCATGCTTATGAACTCTTTCAAATATACACTATTGACCTGTACATCCCCACTTTGTATATGTGAATTATTCTTAGGAAAGCTTTAAAACATTCATTACTGACAACTAAATACATCACAGCAGAACCTCTGGAGATCTCGGCCTCTTCTGTCAGAACAGCTGCCTTGAATGCACACTGAAAGACTCTCATTTAGGTCTCATGTTTCAATTTTTCAGCAGAACTCTCAAGTATAGGACAACTCCTGTCTGCTCAAGATTTGTGTTCTCTCAGTGTTTTAATGCAGTGTCACACAGAAGTGTTTGTTGAAGCTCAGGACACTAAAAATAACCCAGACTTGATCATGGGGAATCACACACTACCAGCTTTTCCTTTGCATACTAATGACTGATCTGGCTCTCAGATTTTATACACACACACACACACAGTGGGCTTAATAACAGTAGCAGATGATGTGATGTTTATCTATACACATGGACTAAGAACAAGTATTCAAACCTGTGGACATGTTCCTCTAGCAGAGAGGCTTAGGTAGGACTTATCCCTTTAGGGCACCATGTGGACTCCACTGTGTAGATTGCCTTGGTTTCTTACCCCCACAGCTGACTCGGCTAGGCTGGTACTTGCAAAGCGATTCACTCAAAGTACAGGGTTTGATGCAGAAGGTTAAAAAAGAAGACTTCTATAAAAAG
Organism: Bucco capensis; assembly: GCA_013396975.1. Taxonomy (NCBI): domain Eukaryota; kingdom Metazoa; phylum Chordata; class Aves; order Piciformes; family Bucconidae; genus Bucco; species Bucco capensis. Next base: position 652,869 of record VWZO01003221.1, read on the forward strand.
TATACTTAAGAAAATTACTGTTATTCTACAGATTGGAAACATTATTTCATTTTGTTTATTTTTACTTCAGGACTTTTTGGTCCAAATTTTCTTCAAATGAATGTTGCAAGAGTCAAGAAATTGCAGCAATCCAGTTCTTGATTAGTTATTTCTAATGTTTCCAAATCCAATGTCAGTTTCAAAACAATTCATTACTTCATGCAAAACCATGGAGTATTAGGTTCCATTTAAATTCCCTTGGCAATATGGATTTTAGGGGCGGGGGGGGGAAATGACACAACCTTTCCTGAAATTCACATTTTGAAAAAATATCCGCACTGACAGCTTTTTGTTTAAGGAAAAATCCAAGCAAAGCCTTTCAATAATGTCTATGTTTGTTAAATGAAATGTTTCAATTTTTGCTTGAAAATGACTTTTGGGAAATAAAACTGGATTTGTGTTAAAGAACATTAAAAACACAGAAGTACTGCATGATTCATTTCTGAATGAAACAATTTCAATATTTTCTGAAATTTATTGTGAACAGCATTTTGAGAGCTACCTAACCCATAAAACACAAAACACTCCTCCTGTCCATGAAATACATGTCCTTTACTCAGGCATACCCAGAGGCAACTCCCTGAGCTAATGTACTGTCCTAACCTCTCACTTGAGACTGAAGGACAAAGCTCTTCCTTTCAAAAATTTAATTCTGTGCAAAACACAGTGCAGAAGAAAGCAAACTCACTTTGCATTAAGTAGATGCCAATGCCAGCCCTGAGCCTGTTTTTTCCCATTTCTGCCTGAAGAATTTCAAAATCTCTGAGGAGAACATCCTAAACACTGTGTCAACACCTTGCCAGTCTCTTCTAAGAGAGAGGACCCAACTCATCTGAAATTTCCCCAGTAGATCTTTCACCTTGCACTGACCTCAGCTATTCGCTGGGTAAGCTGTGGTAAGCAGTCTCCTTTGGGAGGACTTGTATCTTTAATGATTTTATCTGTGGATTATTTATTGTGAACTACATAAACTGTTCTTGGATTAGAGACTGAGGTTAGGTCTCCCAACTCCCATATGAGAGTCCTGTTCCCTAGGGTACTTCAAGAGCTTCACCTTCTGGTTCAGTGTTCTAGATAACTTCTACACCCTGCAAAGTGACCATCTTTGAGCAGTTAGTGACATCCAAAGATGCTGATTAGCCCACTCTCTGGAGCAGGCTATAATCCTTTAGGAGCAGAAGATCTTGCCCCATCTAACCCAGAACCTCTTTAATGTTCGGGAACTCACTTAATATTATATAAAATACAATTGTTCTGTGTAGAAAGGCCTTGTCTTGAAAGAAAGCCATGTTGTTCACAGAAAAACTCTAGATAAGAGACAAGTGGTATAAATAATTCTATCCATATTCACTTCTTTCATTGACAATTTAAACCACAACTTAATTGTATTCAGTTTTTAGAGACTGGTAGATACTGCACTATTTGCAAGTTATTTAGGACTTGTCCTCTTCTGTTTAAAGACTTTTAAACACATTAAACTAAGAAAAAAATAAACAAAACACCTTATCACTTTTATCTCTTATTAAATGTGGAAAAGCTGAGGCATTTTAGATCTTCCTGTAAAAGTAAACCATTTCAGTCCAATGTCAAAGCAGTATTATTTTTGTTATGACACCTTAGATGATAGATACAGAATTTTACCGAGAGTAAGGATAAGGAAACAGTGTCTGTTCCAAGTAGCATGAAGACTGGGAATTTGCTCCCTGGATGTGCTCCCGTGTGAATAGTCTGTACTGGTGTCAAATCAGCCTCAAGGATGAACAGAATGGTAACTGCACAAAATAAAGTTACCTAGAGCTGAGAAGCCTTCTTTTCTGTGTGTGTAATTTTTAAACCTTCCAGCTTGGGACTGAATTCACTGTTGCGTACTGCAGACAGGGAAGAAGACACCTGGAAACCTCTCTCATCCAAACAATCACACAAAGAAACATACGCTGAAAAATTTCCCCAGGGATCTTCTGACTTCCCATCTCCTATACAACAGGCAGCATGGCTGAGATATGCTCCAGGGGGCCCCTCTGTCTTTACAATCCCTGAAGTTTAGGCACTTGTGAATGAAACAACACATTTTGCTATGTTTCCTGTGCCAAGCACCAAGTGGCCAGCAAGGCATCATTCACCTCTGGCAGGGGCCTGGCCATCTAATGGAACCATGCAAACACCCCAGAAGGGCATCCCTTCAGGCATGCTGTGACTGCCTGCAACCTTGGGACTCAGCACCTTCTTTTCAACAGGTGAGCTAAAGCCCTGTCATGAGAGCCAAATATCCCAAAATTTAAACATTGTTTAGGAAAAAATATTATGCCATTTAATCGACAATAGTCAGAAGGTACTCCTACCAAGCCAGTCACAAGCACACCCTTATAGCCTTCTGTGTCAAAAGCTGCATTCTGCCTTTTCTCTCTTATTCATCTCGCTTCATTCTATGGAGAAAGAGTCACAGAAAAAGTCTGTGGAAGACAGTGTCTCAAAAAAGAGAGATGACTGTGTTAGAACTCTTCATTTGTATCTCGAAGGTGAAAAAACATTGATCTAAATCTTTCATGGAGGGAAGAAGTTGTTATTGCCATGCAAAGAAAAACAAGCTGGTAGAGAGATGTCCCAGGACAAAGAGTTCAGTTTGTGGTGAAATGCCAGAAATGCAGCTGAACCTTCAGCAGCATGATGAGTCTGTGCCAGTATCAGCAATGGGAAATTTGTGGGCAAGTATAATCCAATGCACCAGTGACTTAGAGGGTCCTGGGGAGGAAGGTGTTATGGCTTCTCTAGCCATCCCTACAGCAAATGACATCTGGAAAGTGACAGGAAAGACTAGGAAGCAAAGGAGGAAAAAACAGAAACCAAAGAGAGCTTGTAAAATGTTCCCGAAGCTTGTTCACAAAATGCTGGGCAGACAGTTATATGCCTTTGTACATGGGATCCGAAGTCCCTACTACAGCTAACTTACATTTTAACTCAAATGCCTCTGAGCTCTTACCTCCTTCCCTGTTATTTTTCAGCAGACAGCAGCTTACTGTAAATGCCTAATTGTGTATGTAAGTAAGAACAATCTACCTGTAGGGCATTTCCCGGGGATTAATGGCCAGCTGGGAAGAATCTGATGGCCTGAGGTGAAGCCAGAGGCTATTAAACATACTTGGTCATTTCACCACTTGAATGCTGCTAAGCATATGATGTCCAAGGGGTAGGACACACAATCAGATTTTATATCAGACAAATAGTTCTGAGTCAACAAAGAGCTGAGGCTAATACTTTAAAGAAATGCTATTGCATCTCCCACAGCAGCACTGAAGATGTGACAGAGTAGAATAAAGATCCATGAAAATGCCCTGTGCCATACTCATTACTGCTGTTATAAAATCAGAACACTGGGTAGGGAAGGAGTATAGTAGGGCACAGTTACATGGCACTTAATAGGGAAAAACACCCATAGAGACAACATTTTTACTATACTGAGTTCAGAATCACCTATTGTTGATTTGCTTTGGTGATACTATGTTTTTGTAATCTGTAGTATGTGTGCCTCGCTGTCACAGTCAAAAATCCTGTTGTTCTGGGATCTCTGCACAGAATAAAAGCCTGGTCCTTGCTCCAGAGAATTTACAGTACACTTTTAACAGTTCTCTCTTGAATATCTCTAAATAATTATATCCTTGTAATCTACATTAGCCATTTCATTTTACCTGCATTATTTTACAGTATTAAGCCTAGCTGATAACCATCACTACCTTTTAGAGTAAAATGCAACCAGCAGTAAGTTGCTTCATGAGCTTTGAATAGGTGGAATGTTATACAGCTTATTAAAGAACAAATTTCCAACAGAAAATTGTATTGCCCACTATTGCTTATCTAAGGAAGAAAAAAAACCACTATGAAATAGCAAAGCATAAAGAGTTACTTTCCTAATGCCTGAGTTTAGGAGGGGGGAAAAGGCCATATAATTAAACTTTTTATATTTCTACCAGAATATTTAGATCTGAAGTTAGTACAGACAACCAGAAGCTAAATTCTCATCCCAGCTGACATGATTTTAAATCCTCAGCATCTCCACTGAACTCAGTGTAGTCACTCTGGATTTGCACAGGTGATAGGTGGTAATCTAATCCCTATATACATGGGTTTCTGACATGACATTTTCAAAAATCTTATGAAAGCTTTTTCACAGTAAGATTAAAGACTCTGGGGTACCTCTATTTCACAAGTCAAAGCCCAATTTATTTCTGGGCTTAGAACTTATCTGGCATAAATTCAGCCTTGGAGCAAAAGTCTATAGCCATATTATGAAACTTTGTAAATGACAGGGAATTTAAGGGTGGAGAATGTTGCTGCCATTATAAGCAAAGAGAAGGGAAACTGCAGAGTTTGCTGTGGAATGATTTTAATCATTTTTCAAAAGGACATTGCTTTAAAACAATTACTTTTAAAATTACATTGAATTTTAGCGCCTTAATTCCGAAGACATTCTTGCAAACAAGATAATCAGTCCTGGTTTTGCTATATTTGAGCCTTGGTAGAATAATTACCAATTTTAGTATCAGCTGTGCCATAACAGTTTAATTCTATGTTTATACAGTCGGAAGTATAGTCCCTTCTTTTTGCTATGGTGCACCCATGGATCTTAGCGCCTTCATTTTCAGCTAAAGATCAAGCTTATAATTGTAAGGGTCCTGCTTATGACTGTGTGCTTTGTAGCCACATGAAGAGCTTCAGCCCAGACCTAGGACTGTATGAAAAGGTCAAAAGGGAAGAAAAGCTGTTTTCACTCCTCCCTGCTCTACCAATGCAGGAACCATTTCCTCTGTGTGGGGATAGTCAACATCCTTATTACTGTTCTTTCTTTCAGGGTTTTCTGCCTCTTTGGGAAGACATAATAAAGTCAGTGAATTATTACATTTATTGTATTTCAGGAGGATCTTTTTTATCTCCTCAGAGTTGCACTGTATTTGAGGCAAGCAGCTGCTGCTGAGCAACCTACACTTTGACTCTCTGACTTGGTGTTTACATACTGGAGAAACTGTTAGAGGTTATATAGCCTCAGTATCTCCTAGTGATTTTATCTTATAGTATTTCAGATAGTTATTGTCAAAACTCACAAAATCACAGTTACTGCAATGGGATTGAAATAGTTAGTAGACCGGAAAATGGCGGGCATCTATCGCACCCAAAAGGAGAAGTAGAAATACTGTGTGGTTTCATTTTGCCAGTTTGTTTTCTGTTAGTGGTCGGGGTTTTTTTTTCTTTCTAATTTTCCTAATGAACCTAGACCAGCTGTCTGAATACTACAGAGGCTCAAAGAAAATTGAAATTTCCCTACTATATACTGCCTTGATACTGTGTTTTAAGTCTAGCCAATGTGGGAAGTGGTAATTGAAATCATCATAAATTAATTGCTCTGTTTTCAGGCTGTACAGAGGAAAATTAGTGTTAGGTGTAACAGAACGCAGAACAACTCATGAAAAAAGATGTAGGTATGTGTACTAAGTTACCACTCTCTCTTTTCATAGACTCATCACAGCTGGAAAGGATGTTCAAGATCACCGAGTCCAACTGACAGCCCTACACTGCTGTATCCCTAAACCACCCCCCAAAGTGCCACATCTACCCAGTTTTTTTGGAAACCTCCAGGGTTAGCACAGAAAATTTACATTCTTAAATCAGTTCTTATGGCTACATTTTGCTTCACCAGCTATCTTAGACATAAATCCTGATGACCCAGATACTGACACATAGGCTTAATTTTCTCACAGGAATGGTTCCAAGTGGCTTTAATGGGGCCATCCTAGGAATATATTTTTCTGTAGAACAGTATACAACAGTATATCAGAGCTTGCCAGATTCAGTGCACAATTATAATCCATTATTTTGATTCACTAAAGCAGAGAAGATGGTTTCAATCTACCTCACCTTACCTAGAAAATCCTCATCACCATAAAAAGATGCTTACAGAGGGAAATGAGACAGCACTTTCATGCCTGTCCTCCATATTACACATAACAAAATTATATTCTGCAGAAAGCACTCATGAAGAATAATTTTATGAATGTTTTGACCCACCATGTATACTTCAGGGTCTGTTTGCCATCTGTGGGCTCTTCTCACTCTGCCCCATACCCACCTGGAAGGTTGTGGCTGTTCACAGTTTCACCATCTTCTGCCAGGCAAATACTGCAATCTCAGTATCAGATGATCTGATAATATTTTAGCTTCACAGATCTGCCCTGTGATTACCTCCAATAAAAGCCAGTGGAAATGCAAGATGAATTCAGACACAGAAGTAAGCTACATGTATAAATTAACTTGATTCATCATAATAAGGCTGACAGAAAACTGCTAAAATTGGCCCCTCAAACCAGCAATTAAAGATTTATGCTGAGCACAAACACACTTATTAAAGTATTATGCAAAGTATCCACATTTTACTGATTATCATGATAGATTACTTTACAAATGTTTAGGCTAAAATACCCACCACAGACACAAAGACTGGATTAGTTAATCATATTGCTGGACTTGCATAGATTAATCTCCTGCCATGGTTTTATTTGGAAGTGCAAGGCTAAATTTCCATATCAAAACTTCCATTTTCTAAAGCACAACAATTACCTGTGAAACATGGAGGACAATCATATCCTTCCCTTTTTTTTCTTTTTCTTTACTTTGTCTTTTTTCATATTTGTGTCTGAACAAAACAAAATAAAACAGAAAAGAAAGAAAAAAACGTTAAACGCTTCATCAATGGAGGAGAAATATGTAGATTTCCATGAGAAATATTTAACAGGTTAAGAAAAAATCTTTAATCAGATGAGATCTGAAATAGAACACTCCAGATCAAGGGGATATTTTGAATAGATAAGTGGTTGAATAAATTTTAATAATGGCGAAAAGGATGAGGGGAAAAAACTGAAATGAGAGAAAAAGAGAGAGAAATATTAAAATCTCCTTATTTTAACCATGACTTTACCACTGTAAAGTAATCCCACTGCCTCCTACCCAAGGTGGATGGACTTATTGTCATTTTATTGTTGGCTTCCATTCGTGAGATGGTACAGAAAGGTCCTCCTCATAGAAGAGACCATAGAAGGGCCTGGGGTTTTTACTCGCTCGCTGTCGCTCTCACAAACTATCACCCAAAATAAGAGTGTGTCAGTACTGCACAGGTGTGTATTAGCTTGTTGGGCTGGGCATTTGAAGAACATACTTGACTTAGGTCAGCCTCAGCTGGTTCTCACAAGCTGTTTGGGATGAACAGGAGCATGCAGATCCAGGTGAACTCTTATTCACTCAGGGCAGGCAAAGAGACACAGTGCCTTCCTGGGGCTCTCTCCATGCTGGCCTCAAACTCCATTTAAGGAAAAGGCTAAATCTTAAAAAGACCTCATGCTCAATTATATGATCTTGATGTGAATGTAGACAGGATCTCATTAGGTTGTGTGCAAATTTGTAATTTGTGCACAGCTGGGTAACATCCATAGGGGTCTTGGAACTGCCAGTGAATGGTGAATGTTTTTTTCTTAGCTTGCAGCCATCTCTCTGCTTAATGTTTTGTGGTATTTCCTCTGTAATGCTAACAATTAATACCTACTATTTTTTTCTTTTTGTTAGCACTTCTCAATCTTGGAAATAAATGAAATGTCAGTCACAAAAAAAAGTCAAGCAAATAGGAACATGTTTGTGGTTTTCTGTAGCACTCTGATTACTTATTAGGATTTCACAGAACTGATGATTTCAGGTTGCAGTTAAGACAGTAACTTAGACACTACAGTCTGCAAGCATTTTTCTGGTAATCTTCCTTCCTTAAAACAGACACTGTACAAATGCAGTGGGGAAAGATGTTTGTGTCTGTTCTTTTAGTCCAAACTGTTTGTCATTTATAATATATCCCTTTTCCTTCTGCATTCCTTTCACAACTACTACTTTGAAGAATAATAGATTTTTTAAAATTTCAGGGGGTTTGATTGTTTAGGCTTTTTTAACCTATTTCTAGTAGATCATCATTTCTTTACTGAATGAAAAAAACGTTATGGAGATCTTTGATTCTGAAGCTCACAGGCATGAGTCAGCAGCTAAAGCATACTACTGTATAAGAAGGGTATACTATATGAAAGATAAGTACATAAAAAGGCATGAGAAGGCTTTTTCTGCTATTTAGATACCAAATAAAGCAGGAAATGAAACATGCTTGATGCAAGTTTCTTCTAAGGACCATACCAGAAAAGATTGCTGCACAGATCTTTTTAGAGTTGGTTGTAGACTTTTGTTTGCTAATGCCACTTGTATTTCATTTCCTGCTAATTAAAAAATGCATTGGATATTGAATTTATACTAGTAGCACACAGAACAGTAATAAAAAGTACCTGAATTTCATCAAGGAAATAACTGAGGACTTCTAGTCTGGCTCACATCACAACTTCTGAAATTTGCTTTGTATTGATTAGGGAAGTCATTGTGTGTGCACTTGGATTTTGGAACTGGTGGGGTGTTTTGATTGTGCTTTCAGAAAGGCTGATTTTGCATTTAAATAGAAACCACATTTAAATGGAAGCCACATCAAACTACAAAACATTTCAGTGCAAGCTGCATTGTCTTCTGAAAAGCATGTAATTCCTGGTGTTTTGAAAAAGTTTGAGAGGTTTAGTCTCAGGTACTGCACCTAAGGCTAGCCATCAACAGTAGTAGTATTTAATTTACTCAGCTGTGGATGAACTTCCTCTAGACACACACACACACACACACACACACACTAACCTGGGCATGTATAAGCTAAGTCTATCCCAAAAGCTGAACGCTTACTTTAGCAGAGTGCTCTGCTCAAACTGAAGTGCTCTGTCATGTATCTACAGCCTCAACAGAAAATGGGCATCTTGTGGTAGATGAATGAAATTCAGTAATCTATTAGCAAAATGAAACGGAAATAATTCATACTGCTGTTCATCCCTCAGCACTTCATCAATTTGGTATTTTCTCTTCAAAAATGCCTGATGAAGGAAAAGATTAGCAAAAGAGTGAATCATTACCTCTGGTCTGCTGAGTAGGGCCATAGAAGAAAGAAGTATTATTGACTGTACGCTAATAAAGCAAGAATAAAACAATTAAGAATACATATTGGTACTTACATAATTTTTATTATTTAGATTTAGCATGTAGCAGCACCTGGTGACATTAAAGGTCAGAGTCCCAAAGTGTTCTGCATTGTTACAAATATACCACAGCAGACAGTCATTTCCTCAAGTGGCAGTCTAAGTAGTCTCAACAAAAAAGAAAAAAACACGAGGGGAAAACAGACATTGAAGGGACTCATCCATGCTTACAGAATTTAGGAGGTTTATGGCAGAACAAAGAGACTTTCAGGTCTCCACACTGTTAATGATGTACCTTCTCGAAATTCCTCAAATACCATTTTGTATATTCTTAATAACCTTCTGGGTTTGCCTGAGGCTCTAAAGAAAGACCCTTACAAGTAAGAAGGTTAAAGCCAGTGAAGTCTCACTGTACACATGGCTCCATCAGCTCCTACTGTTTCTATGGGCACACTAGTTAACTCCTTGACTTTTTCTTGATGATGTCTTACTAAAAGGCTGTTTCAGAGAAAACTACAAAGATGACAGGGAAAGAAAGCTTGTACTAGAGAAGTACAGGTTCTGTGAAATCCAGTGGAGGCTGCTGATTTTGTAAGGGATATTTATGCCACCAACATGTAGATAGAATTTCTTTGTTCTAAATATTTTCATCACTTATGTTTAATCTCTATTTTATTCTGCCAAAGTGTTTGATATGAGTATTTGAGCTCTCAATTAGCTGCATAAAATGAGAAATTATCTTGTCATCTCATGTTTCTGTAAATTCCAAAGGCAAAAGAAGTAGTACCTGAAGTAAGCTCCTGGCAGTAGTTGCAGCCTTTTATGGGCCATGTTCACAGCTATACCCAGTCTCTGATTTCTTCACTGTCATCATTTACAGCATCAAAGGGATAGTTATGTTGCTTCTGCTCTATTAAAAAAAAAATAATCAAAACAAGTTCATTAAATTATATATACATTTACTTGACAGTTTGTGTTAGATGTCTTCCTTTAATACCCAGTGGAAAGCAGCTTGCTTTGATATAATTAGCACTTAACATGTTCCACAAATTGAAAAGGATATGTTTTTTGTAAAGTTATTTTTTTCATCTCAGACTGAAATGTCATCTCATTCACTAAATGGTTTAAAAAAAATGAACCCCTCGCTTCACTTTTTAAAATAAATAAAATCTCACTAACACCTATTTCATTCCTATAGAGCAAGAGGTGAGTTATAAGACCTTCAGTCAACAACCTTCCAGAACATTCAACTCATTGCTGTACTTCAAAGAGCCTTTGGGAGTAAAGGGAAGTAAAGTGGAAGTAACTGAAGGGTCTCTGTGGTCAAAAATAAATGAAGGTACATCTGCTGAAGACATAACAGCACTAGAGCTCCTGCTGAGCCGTTAGTATGAGGACACTAAAGTAAAAAAATTCGGTCTCAGACAAACCAAAGCTGCATCCCTGACTGCCTCAAGGCTCATGTGAATGCAGGCTTTGAAATGAAAACATGACTCAAGACATAAATGCCAAATACTTGGTTTTTTGCAAAAGTAGGGTGAACCAATGCCGTTGGCCTCACTTTCCACCAAGACCCCTTCTCTCTGTTGATATTTTTGCCAAAACAAGAAATGATCACAACATGAAAACTTCATCTCGCTTGTTAAAACAAGCAGTATTGTACACTCTATGAAATATCTACTTAAATGGTGAATAACAGTGTCTAACTCTCCAGCAGCACATCAATGCGCAGCTCTACTTAACAAAAATCAGAAGGTACAGAGCAATAGTGCACCCTTGTGCCATAGGTGAACCCATATCCAAGATCAATGGCTTAGCTTTATTCCTTTGAATGAAAGCATCAAGTGGCATATGAAGAACTGGGACACTGTGTTCATATCAAGCAGCAAAGAACAGAGTGTGACACCTGACTTGAATGTTACTACTCCACTTTAAATATATGTGTTATAAGCAGAATTTCTCCCCTCTACTCTATGGACTCCTGTTGTATACTGTCCTTTTTCTTTTCTCTCTTCTTTGCCCTCCATCTAGGTGCATGTCCACAGCTGGAGTGGGTGGTTTGCTCATCTCTTTGAACACTTCAGGGTAGAAACTTGTTTTTGCATTTCTTTATGAGCAGTGATGAGTTGTTGCAAGCAATTCTGTCATCAACCAGGGGAACAGAAAAGTATTTCCAGTGGTGACGTTTGACTGTGTATGCTGGTACTCAGAAAATTAACCTAGGTCTCCAGAGTCCTGAAATAACACTCTAAGTACAATACCTTCTCTGCAGCCTTACCTTTGATTCGACACAAGTTTAGAACAATGAACTCCCCTGTAGTTTAGATCTATGGAACTAAGGATCCAGAGTAGTGAGCATCCCTTGCCAAGCAGCCAGCAGCAAGGAAGCTCAGGTCTCAGCTTTCCTATTAAGACAGGCAAAACTAGGTGGTGAAATGAGAAAGACAGGTCAATGAAGGCACAAAGTCATACTGCGTCAGCCTCATCCTACCTCACAAGCACACAGGGTTTGGGAATCTATACAGCTCTCTAGTTAAAATAACAGTGGTTTAATGGGATAGAGTTTACAGGAAACCAAAAGATGTCTCAACAGGCTGATTATATGTGCTCTAGGGACCTTGGATAATTAGGATTTCCTAAGAAAGCAAGCAGCAGGATAATTGCATGTCTCTTAATGGAACATTGGCCAAGAAGAATTGACCTTGACTGTTTTTAATACTCTTTCAGCTAGAGCTGGAAATGATTTCTCAGAACAGTTTTGAAGTGAAACTCTTTGTATTGACTATGAATATTTGTCAACACAAATTTTAGAACGGATAAAAAACCCCTGTATTTCATCTCAAACATAGAAGATGAACATTAAAATCTGAAACAACAAACAATTTGAACAGAGACTCATGTAAGAGGTTTTGGTTTTCAATAAATCAGATGGTTTACTGGTTTATACTCATCGTTAGTAGCAATAATACTGTTATTTCACAGTGTTGTTTTCAAATAACTATGGAGACAGTTCTTTAAAAAACAATATTTTTCTTTTGGTCCACTGCCTACAACTGCATTCCATAGTTATTACACATAATCAATGTTGACCAGTTAAGCAAAAGATTTATTGCATGATAAATTAACAGTCTTACCAGAGTAACAGTATTTTGCCTAGTTCCAAAAATCTAAACTAATTCATGTCCTTTGGGAAGCAACATTTTTTAAATTTACTGTACTTGTTGCTTACAGATCAATAAACATTTCACTAATGCATATGATTGTTGATTGTGACTGATACAATTTTAACCACCATAATAAAAATGAAATATATTCAGCATAGGAACAGTCAAAATGTAATGAAAGGCAGGCAGACTTGTAATAACAGAAGCATAGTAAATGCCAGAAGAATATTTCTATTAGATATCAAAAATAGTGTCATATAAAAGAGACAAAGTTAAAAGCTTTAGCATTACTGTAATTTCAATTCAGAAAATTAAATGAGATTGCTAACAGCAGCTACTGCTGGAGGGTAGAAAATGGTTAATTAATTTAAGCTACCTAACAATGACCTCAGAAGTTCACCTGGGGTTCAGTCTTGTTCCCACTGAAGACAGTGACAGCAAGATCAAACTTTGATGAGGTTCCTGATTTCAGTGTAATGTTTTCTCAGTTCTAAGAAAGCAAATTATCAAAGCCATAGGAAATTTTAGCCATCTCCAAAGCCTATGATTTTTCTCATAGCTAGACTGAGAATGTAGGAATGATTCACATTTCTACATAGTTAATTACTGCCATGTAAAAAACCTTTTCATTAAAACTGTGTTGTTATAGTAAATGGGATTTTTTACTAATTGAATTTCCTCAAATAGCTTTGTTTCCATGGAAATGCATTACTTCTAACAAAATAAAATTTGCAAAAGCAGAAATGGCCTCTCTGACATCTACATGTCCCAGTTCTCCATCAGCCACAATTCCCGTCAGGCACAATGCTGTTCACCAGCCAGACAAGAGTGGGAGTGGGAGTACGTGTGGGAAGTAGAGCAGAGAGCCCAGCCTGAGGGGGTCATGAGAGAACTGGACACTCGAGCCCCTGCGACAGCAGTTCCTAGGAGATATGTGGTAGGTTTCATCCATAAAATCATTTTTCCAGAACTTTGGTGTTGGCTGTTTGAGGAAGGAGGAGTTTGTTTGGGTGGCTTTTTAGTTTGTTTTCTTTTTTTTTTTTTTTTAGCCAGAGCATTGCCATTTTCTATGGAAACATGTTGATCAAGGAAAAGAAATACGATTTAATAATTGAACTATAATTTTCAGATCCTGTTTAGTAAAGTATTTGTCTGACACTACAGAGCTTGGAAGAATTCTTTGATTTGGGGTCCACATTACCTCAGGGACTCAGCAAGAAATCTCTTTGAGTTTAATAAAGAACATTATTCAAAATTATTACTTGAAAAGTGTAACAGATACTTTCATATTTTATACATTCCATTTTCCATAATACTTTAGTAATCTAACTCCTTCACTTTATTTATAGGGTTTGTTATATATTCCTAAAATTTAAATAGGGTAAGAATACATTTAAGTGCATTTTTACCAGTAAAACAAGCAAATTAACAACATTGTTATAAAGTGTGCATTAAGAGGACAAAGAAGCTAGGAATTTGTTTGCCACTACTCTTCTACTTTTAACTCAGAAATAGTAAGTTGGCAATTCAAGGGAGCAAAATTCTGCTCTCAGCTAGAAGTTTGAAACCCCCTTTGAAGTTGAGAGTTTATCGCACGTACATTAGACCAGAATTTTGGCCACATAGTGTTAAAACAAAAATGATCTATTTATTTATGTATTACAGATTTGATTCAAAGTTAAAGACTTAAAAGTTTGTTTGTACTACAAAGTTGCATCACTGTCCAGCAATATGTTTCCATTTAAAAATAAGTATGTAGTCATATAGCTATTGTACTGTGGATAACTGCTCTTAAATCACAGAGAAATATTGTATTTCAATAAAATCTTTATAATAGCCTTACTGAATAGATTGTATGTAGTTATAAGAGTGTAAACACCTAAATTTAACATGAAAGAGTCATAGTAAGTCAATACTATTACTGATAAAAGCTTATGCTTAAACTAGAGTTACAGTGATGAATTTCAGGCAAATTTCTTAGAAGTGGGTAAGCTCAACATTGGACCTGTTACACAGCTAATTCAGAGTTAGGTCCTGGCCTCTTAGGTTTTAAGATGCTGATCTGAATAAACATTGTTTCTATGAGCAAAGGTGAGGGATCTTTGAAATGCACTTGCTTTAGCCCTGTATTTTTTTTTGTCATAAAATAGTTTTAGAGATGAGAACTAAAATATCTAGATAGCCTTAGTGACTGAAAACACTTTCAAAAGGCCATTTACCCAGCTGATGAGAGTTAAGACCACGTCCTCTTTTAGCTCTATATCAGCTACCCTACCTTCACAGAAAAGCAATCTACTCCCAATCCAGTAGAAATGTGATGATCTTGTACATACACACAGCAGAAATGCATTCATTTCACTGAAGGTTGTTCCACAGAAATGTATTAATTAGCATTCCTACAGAGTGTCCCATCACTGAAATCAAGTGATAAGATGTATAAAAATGAGACAAATATTTAGGAATACTTCATTCCTCTTTGCAGAAATGACTGCCAAAAATGGTTGTAGTACTAAATATTAGTACTGCAGTATACCAGCAAGGGATATGAAATATCTCAGTTCTGCTTTTTGTTTTGTTTTGAGAGAAAGTATTTTTCTTTTCCAAAAGTTAATGAATTCATTACAGAAAGGAAGTCTGGAAGCAAAAGTTTAAGTCTACGATCAATATCAAAAATTTGCATGGAGTAAGGGCAGAAGGAAGTTTATTTTGAAATTGCTTCAAAGAAAAAAAATAGGTCAGTATTATTTCAAGAACCCTGAGGTCACATTGATTTCAAATAGCTCCATTTTGGTCATACTTGAAAAGGGCAAATAAATATTTAAGGAAAAGTATTTCAGATGCACTTTTACAGTGTGCTGCTACTTGAATCAAAAGAAAAAACATCACAACAGCGAACTCCTCACACCGACTAAATACTCAGAGATAGATGGATCACAGTGAATGCCCCAAGAATCAATGACACTTAGCTGTGTCAAAATGAAGTTCAGGAATACTCTTTGGCTACCTGAGCTTCTACACTTTTCACTTTGAGACCACAGATTGTTAGTTTGAATGATTTTGTTATTTGGCCAAGCATATAGGAAATCAAGTCACTGTCATTTTGTACTCCACAAGTTAAAAACACTGTGATTAAGATAAGGTAGAGCTTTAAGCACTGAGATGATCACAGAACGAGGTCAAGCATGTCATACTTTCAGGGTTGTTGAAAAATGTCTGATGTGTATAAAGCAAATGGAAATGGAAAGAATATGTTGTACAGATATAGCCAGTGATTACATTAATATCATAATTTCTGCATTATATTTATCATGAGTTACTATTAATTCTCTTCAAATCTTGTCATATCTTTGAATCCTACAGATTCTAAAAGAATTATATGAAGATTTTGCAATAAATCTTAAAGGACTACAAGAACAATACACATGCTAACTAGAAAATAAGCATATCCCTATGGTAAAAATTACCCAATTTCTCCAAGTTGCAGAAGAAACATTAGACTTTTACTGAAGAATATCTCAATACACAGACATCCTTGCAGTAGAGGTTCTAATAAAAAGTGCCCATTAAACAGAATTAAGCATATACAAAACACTGAGCACTAAAAACATTCTTTGGGTTGATAAATCCACTTACCATTCATACTGGTTAAGTGTACACCAAGGAAGGGAGCCAGTTATTCCAAAAGCCATATAAAATAGCAGTACTGGGAGAGAAGAAAAAAATATATATAAATTTATGAAATTACAAGTATGTCTCTTCCCAGCATTTGCCAGTTCTTAACATTTTGAAGTGTTTAACTTCCCTTTAAAGCCCAGAAGTTGTCCTCACCCTTCCACCAGGGAGTAAGTCAGATTGCTCCTTCAAATGAAGCTGGAAATAATTCATAAAGTGGTCACCCTTTTGAACCTTGGCAGTGGCCACAATGACAATGAGTGTAGAGAGCTTGTTTGATGAAATGATCAAACTATATCAAGAAGGAAAACACTGTCATGAGAAATGTTTACTGTTGTTAGAAAACTCTGTTTTCTATACAAAAAACAAACAATTCCTAACATACCAGCTCTTAAACAAATTTCTGCTGACTTTTTCAGCAGGATTTACACATTCCAGAGTCACTTCCTAAGCACTGGGGAAAAAAAGGATTAATGTTCTATTTATTTATAACGGTCAGAAGAAGGAGCTCATCATGTCACATGACATTTACAAACTACTCTGCAGTTTGAGATTTTTTTTCTTTTGGTAGCAGAAATACAGGAAACGCTATCAAAAAAATCACATACAGAACAGCCTAGATAAAACACTGGGGATTTTGTTGCTGTTGATGATCAATAGATTGTTTCAAATGTGAAATAAATTATATACAAAAATCAAATGAAAAGGAAATGAGGAAATACGAAGAGTAAAGTCTGAGAAAAAATACAGATACCACAGTAAAAGGGTTGAAAGAAAATATGATTTTGTAATTACATGCAATTACCTGTGCCTATATACATTAAATTGCAAACTCACTATTTTCTTACTGCTGTAAATCAGGCAGGATTCATTTATTAGGAAATTTAAACACCCTTAGTCACATATAGATTGTAGATTGTAGGCTTTTAGTGATAGATTTTCCATATGAAATAGTCTATTCGTCATGAACCAAATAGAAAACAAAAAAATCAGTGCTTTCTCAATGTGTTCACTCTGCCTTGTAATTGGTATTTACAAGCTACTGATTATTCTCTTACAATCAAAAAAAAAAGGTAATGGTAAACATTAGATATTTCTTAATTTATATGCACTGCTCCTCACCACTGTATTCATCTCTAGTGCAGAATTTAGTAGTCTGCACAGGTAGTTGATGGTTCAGATTGTTTTCCCTTATATTTTTTCATGGCCTTTTGTTCTTCGGTCACACAAAAACTTCTCAATTTTTTTTCCATGTTCGAGCAAATATTAACTTGCCAGCTTGTAGTTAAATTTTACCAAGTTTTTGCTACTGCACTTAATTTTAAAGAACACCTTTGATGATTAAAAAGTGTGTCTCCTGGAAAAATGAATATTACAAACATAGAGTAATGTACTCCAGCAGTGAATAATGAATAGCTAATAAAATATATTAAAAACAAGAAGGATGTCAGAAAGGTGTTCTCGCTATCATTAAAAGATTACACTGTCTTCCTTCCTCCGTTACATACAGTAGCCAACAATAAAACTTGATAACATTTTTAGGCATAAATGGACACTATTGGTTTCATCTCTAAGTCAGTATTGAAATCATAATGAGTACTAAAGGTTTCTTCAAATGGTACAGTAATGTTTTTGTTTGCACAGAGAAAGAAAAATATTCTGATTCTTAAATGAACACTCATTTTATCTCTACGTATTCTTATTTTCCAGTCACCTGAAACCGTTAAAGGCTGTGAAGGCAAGAAATGGTACCTAGAACCTGAGCTCTGACCAGCCTTCCCATGTTTGTCTTCTTCAGAGGGTCACCACTTCTGAAAGAAATTGTAACTGAACGTTCTTATCCTTTCTATTGAGATGTTGTTGCCCACCTGTCTTTGCCCACATCACTGTGACCTTTTGCACAGGAAAAAATTCTGATTTCTGTGCTTAACAGAGAGCCTCTAGAACACTCACCCAGTGAAGGTGGTCATGGAATCCAGCATATAGCAGAACTGTTGTCATCCCATTTACTTACTGGCTCCAAAAGCAGTGGTGTGCTATAGAGACTGTTTTTTCAGCTTGTCAGAAACTGCAATAGGTTCATCTCATGATTCTAGCACTGAATAATCGTCTCCATCAATATTTCTTACAAGATATCTGTCAAGCTACTAATAATCTAGCTACTTTTTAGCAAGAAAACAACAGTTAACAGACTACATACTGATGTGTGCTTTACACCATAACCCAATACTTAACATCCACTGAGATGCAGAAGAATCTGGGCTAGGTCCTTTTCATAGCACGATGGGAGAGAAATCTGTATCTCCAAAAGATTTCATAGTCGTTGGAATGTCAGTTATTCTGTGTGATGTACAACCAGAAGTTGATGTATTTTTCATGGTGAACAAAATATTTACTTGGTCAAAGAGGCAAGCAAAACCAGAGAACTTTAAAGACATCCCCAAGCTTCATCCATTTTACAGAGCTGAGAGGTATTTATGCAAAGAACTCCATCATCTTTTCTGATGGCTTATTGGGGTCTTCCTGTGGGTTACTGTTAGGCCTCCTTCCCTGCCCTTTTCTAAGCATCTTCCTAGAAACCACAATTTGGAAAACTTTGTCTTGAAAGGCTCAGCAGCAGCTGCTGCTCTTCCCTGCTTTCACTCTTTCTTTCTGGGGAAAAGATGGCTCATGGACCTTGGCAGAAGGTTTGCATATCCTGGTGCAATGACATAGCACCAGAAATAGTAACAAAGCTAGCAATTACTTTTTTCAACTTGCTTTTATATTTTACGTATATGAGCTTCAATGAAATATTGTTAATAATTAACAGCAGAGACAAAAAATAGAAATAATATTGATACATATTTGTAGTTCATCACTTTGAATAATTTCAGATATATGTATTATCATAACAAAGCTATAGAATTCTTTAAAATGCTATTAAAATGTGAAGAAAAAGAGTACTGTATAAGAACTTCAGACTGAGATCATGCTTTTCAGCACAGCCAGAATAATTCAGATGTCAGGAGTAACCAGAACACATTTTAGTGGCTCCACCAGAATAAACTGCTCAGGTTGGACAAAGAATCTGTTTAAGAATCACTACAACTTAGTCATACTCTTCAGCATAATGATCTAAAAGAAAGTGTTACCTCCATCTCCAGCTGCATGTAAGAAGATGCAAGCAAAGTAGTTGTGCAAATTAAAGTTGAGTGAATGGTAGTCACACTGTACTATCCAGACAGTGGTGAAGGTCCATTTGAGCAAGATTTGGACTAGGATCAAATCCTAGTCAAAATCTGGAGACAGTAGTTTGGTAGGTGGATAGAATTTAAAACCTGTAGTAGATGCAGCGAAAATACAAAGTCAAGGGGATCCATGGTGATCTCAATGCTGCCCGGATAGACAAGGACAAACATTGGTCTGTTTAGTTTAACAGCAGTGTCTCCAGGGTAGACCTTTAAACAGAGGTCTGAGCATAACTCTGATGTCTGAGAAGCTGAATCACATCTCTACTACAACCAGAATTCAGTTTCTTTCAGATTTCTTCCCTCAAAACCAGAACTATGCAAAGCACATCATCTCCCTTCATATTTGTTGAAGTTATTGGCTTAAGTGCGGCACTAGAAAAAGTAGCAGAAACAAGGCCTGTGAATGTACTTTTTATGATGCTTATATATGNTGTTTAAACAGAGGTCTAAGCATAACTCTGATGTCTGAGAAGTTGAATCACATCTTTACTACAACCAGAATTCAGTTTCTTTCAGACTTTCTTCCCTCAAAACCAGCACTATGCAAAGCACATCATCTCCCTTCATATTTGTTGAAGTTATTGGCTTAAGTGCGGCACTAGAAAAAGTAGCAGAAACAAGGCCTGTGAATGTACTTTTTATGATGCTTATATATGTAAAAAAAAATCATGCAGGAATTCTACTTTTACATGAGTGGAAACCTTGAAAACTATCTCAGAGACAAAGACCACAACAGCCTCTTCCCACTTTACTTGCCCATTCTGGTAAGATCATACCCTAAGGAAGAAAATAAGAGTCTTTTANTGTAGTCTCAAACTCCAGACAAACCCAACCACTACTAAGGCTCCCAAAGTCTGACAACTTGTCCAAGGTTTCTTACACTCATTTCTCACACATCTGGTGCTTCTGAAGGAGCAAGAAAAGATTCCTGACAAATTCTGATACAGCTCTCAAACCTCAGGGAAGCATTTCTCCTTCTAAATCTTCAAGTCTGCTCTGGGGCTTCCTCAGAAACAAAACTCAACATCCTTTCTTACTTGCCCATTCTAGTAAGACCATACCCTAAGGAAGAAAATAAGAGTCTTTTAAAATTCATCAGTAATTATCATCAGTAATTATCACACAAAAATAGAAATTGCCTAGATGAATAAGCTCCAACAAATGTTCATTGATCTGGCAGTGTTTGAGTATGAACGAAAACCTTGAAGTTTGCAACTTGGAAGTTTTCAGAGTGGTATCTCTCCAGAAATATTGATCAGGTTTATGTATAATTTAAGTCAGAACATCAAAGCTTCTGTATCTGCAGAAATCACTCCAGAAGAGTAGTATTTATGAGACGTCTGAATTATTCCTACAGCGCAAATGGACAAAATGAAAATAAGAGGAAAAGGTGAAGTAGAGGAAGAAGGGAACAGGATGGATAATAGAAGAGATTAATTAGAATATAATGATGAAAGGCAGGTTATTATATAGTATGTTATATATGTATATATATATCTCATTCATCACATCAATCTATTAATCAATACATGAATATACTGCTGTGACAATTTCCACCCCTGAATATACTGACTTACGTAAGAATGTTTTACTGTGACCTTCCAAATCACCACTCTGTGTCTGTCATGGCTTGGCATGACCCTGGTCTTCATTTTGTCTGAAGGAAGGATAATATTTATTCTCTTCATTTGCTGGGTCTCTAAGCAGCAGCACTAGAAACCAGATCAGTATAGATGACTTGTGGTTGACTAATTAGAGATGTGTTTAATAACATTTTGCACAGAACAGAGCTGCAAACATCTTATGCATTGATAGAGTATCTGATCTATTGCTCAGAGGTATCTGATAAAGTAAAAAGAGTTGCAAGTTAACAGCAATTCATATGAAAAGGTCAAAAATAGGGGAATATTTTGTCCTCTGCCTAAAATTTTGTCAAAGAGCAGAAACTGGAGCCAAGCAAACAGTGTATAAAATACAATAGTCTTTATTTAAACATGGTTCAAGCTAGCTCACATTGAACATTTTGTAGAAGCCAAAATATCTACTGTCAAAAAGATAATAAAAAGAACAAAAATTAGAGTTGTATGAAAGTCATGTAATGAAGGGAAACGGTGTAAAGGAAACTCATTTTCACTACGGTGACCACTGGAATATAGAGGTCTGGTAACTAATAATTACCTGGAAGAAACTGATGGGTTGAGTATGTGTTCTGAATATGCAACACAGTGAATCAGCCAAAGAAAGAATTTTTTTTTTTCTGAAAGCTGAGGTACATGACCCAGTCCAATGAATTAAACCATATTTTCTTTATATTGCACTTAAAGACATTTCTCCACAGAGAAACATATGAGCTTTAATAACAAATATTGTTGCAAAAGTTTACAAAACAGAAAAAAACCCTGTTTTTTTCTAAACATACCATCCTTACTCTTCTTTTCTAGCTTTCGTGGTGTGATAACATTTCAAATTGCTATCAATCCATTTTGTCCAAAGAGAAAATATTTAAAGAATCTTTCTTCATATCCTCCTGCACCATAGGACAGAAACACCCCAAGACTCAGCTCTGAAGGAGCTATATGACCATGGGGAAAAAGGGAAAGAGATCTGTACCTAACAGCTTTTTGAAATGATGGGGTATACGTAGACAGTGAAATGCTTCTCTGTTCATTTTCACACTGTTTACATGGCAAGAAGCAATGAGAAGAAATATTAGCAACCAGTAGAGGTGACTGGAAAGAATTCTTACACAGTGCAGAGATTTTTATTATTTCAATAGTTTTGTGTTTCACATCACAATTACAGTGTCCATGGTTGCTACAAAACAATGAGATTTATGGACCTCAGAACATCTGAAACAGCACAGTCGCTTAGGATGGGAAAAAGTCTAAGCTGAGACACTGGGTTGTATCGCCCAAAAAGGGAATATAAACCCTGCTTTCACACATCACAGCTGAGTCTGTTACCTCCAGCCCATGCAAAAAGGGTTTGCCCCTAGCATGGAAGTCTCAGCCACAGAAGAGAAATTTTTCTTACCAAAAGTGTGAGCAAAAGCAATCCATGCTCCTAGGAGCTTAGGTTTCTATGGGCAGTATATTTCATTCTTAGCCAGCTCTACTGCACCAATAGTCATTCTGTGCTGGTACAATAACTTGCTGAGATTCTTAAAGCACTGAGCCAGTGCTTTATACAGTTGTGTTTGAAAAGAAAAAAAATGGTTTTGCCAGTACAGTTTATTTTGTTGGAAGAAATGACATAAATTATAGCACAACACTTCCCTTCCCTGGCACAGGGTGTCTCTACAGAAAAATTATTTGCCACTAGAACTGCACCATTTTAGCTACATCAACACTCTTGTTGTAATGCATAAAATGCCTAAGACAGGCACAGTCACTGTAAGAACTGCTTCTAGTGCAGAAGTGGACTTTTGAGTTCTTAACCTGAAATACATTCCTAACTTAATGCTTTTCAGTCTCTATAAAATGTCATAATACATGGCACCATCACAATAGGCAAAATATGCTGAAAAGAAAGCGTCCATTCTTACCAAAAATCCCCAGAATATAAACTCAAGAAAAGGTGAATAAACAATACAGAAGAAATGCTTCGTTCTTGTTAAAAGTACTGTTGAAGCCTACCATTGCATTGCTGGCCTTTGCATATGATTTGGCCTCTGGGTTTGCTTGCTTAGAAAGTGGATGGAAACAAAGGAAAAAAAAAAACCTGGAAAAGGCAACTGAGGATGCAACTTGGAAGAAAATATCAATGGAATATTTTCCTCTCACTCTGCCTTCAATTTCAGTATTTAGTCTGCCTTCAGGTTATAAGGAACTATATTTCCCTTGGTTTTCTGTACTTCCTTTCAGAAACAAATATTTCACGGTCTAATGGAGAGGAATAATGGAAAGTAGAGTCTAAGGAATATTTATAACCAAACAGGTTGACTTCACTTCATTGGAAATGTGATATGAGTGTCGTTATCATCATTAAGAAGTCTCTGGTATATGACCAGTCATATTTTTAAGGTTTTCATGGAGATGTTTTTTAAACATTAAATAAATGCAGAGTTGTTCATTGCTGCATATTGATCCTTCTGTATTTATATCTTCTATTTAAAAAACTACCAGCCAGGAAGTGAGTGAAAACAAAACTAATTGAACTGAAATAACTAATCACACGCCATGAGTAACAGTCGAAATGTACTGTGCCTCTTCTGTGAAAGC
The DNA here is from genome assembly GCA_013396975.1 of Bucco capensis. Taxonomy (NCBI): domain Eukaryota; kingdom Metazoa; phylum Chordata; class Aves; order Piciformes; family Bucconidae; genus Bucco; species Bucco capensis. The sequence continues at coordinate 676,274 of VWZO01003221.1, forward strand.
AGCCTGTGCCAACAGTAAGTGGTTAAGAATTCAGGTCCATGAGAAGGTGCTGTGCTCTCCAAATCCTGCTGAGCATCAGCGTGTTCCCTAAGTCCAAGATGAGGCAGTCAGGTTTAGTACAGAGTGATCCTTGGCTGAATATTTGTAAACACTTAGAACCAGATCTCATCTGCTTCAACCAAGTCTGGATCACTGAAACTTGTTTCCATAAGGCCCTGCAGAAGGACTACAACTGCTTAAGCCTGCAAAACATCCCTCATTGCCCATCTGTGTCCAGAATTATCTATGTCAGTATTTGTGATTCAAGTTCTATTAAAATTTCATTTGGCATTTAAATGCTTTTTGAAAAACCCCAAGGCACCAACTATGGCCCTGAATCATCTTCTAGGTGATACAAATTTTGCTGGCTTCTCACTGTCAGAAGATGTGTGAGAATATGTTGGATGTGATAAATATAGGGTCACAATAGCAGCAGTCCTTTTTCCTCAACTGAGTTGATACACTACTCCTATGCTTCCCAGAAATACTTTTAAAGGAGGAAATTATTTTCTCTTGTGAGATAAATTATCACCTGTACTGGTTTGTACCATAAAGTGTAAGAAAGTGTCCAAGTTCAATGGGCGAGACATTCAAAGAAAGGAAACCATAAATGCAAGAAATACATAATAATCATGCGAATAAATAAATCAGATCTAAAATAAACCTTCTTATTTAAAAATGTACTTACTTTTTTTCCAATTATGTAAATCCTAGTCAAAAATCAAATTAAACAACTGTTAAATGAAAGTGCTGCCTTAAATTAGAACTATGAAAGTCAATGTCAATAGCAATAACTGAGAAGAGACACATGACACACACTGCACTTAAGTCCAGCTCTGGTATCAGAGTTATCAGAATGTGGCATTTTCTTCTGTGTTTCCTCATGATTAACAACTACATAAACTTGCTTTTCAGAGAAAAGTTTGTCAGATACTGTTCATGTGTAAATCAAAGTAACTCTGCTGAAACCACAAGAACAACAGACTTACCTTGATTGAGAACAGGATCCACAATATTTGTTTTCTAAAGAAAACCAGGACTAAATAATAAAACTAACACTAAATAAATGATGAGATTTTCCCATGTTTTAAATTAAACCAGTAGCTTCTTGTGGAAGAAATGAACAATCTATATTTAAAAGGTTTTTTGTTTCTACTTTGAGTCAGTATCTGAGCTTGGCTACGAGCTTGTTTTCTCTTCAAAATTCAGAGTCTCTACACCCTGAGCTACTATGCTTCAAAGGCTTTACAGAGTAGGTGTCCACCTGCTTACACTGATATTGTGCACTTAAGAGACACTGAATGTTTTACAGCAGGGAGAGTCCTACTTCCTTTACCTCAAGTAACTATGTCTGAACTTCTCTACAAAAGGTAAAACAAATCCCAAAATGACAACTGAGACTCAGAGTTACAAGAGAGAAACCTTCTGCCATCCCTCACTCTTCTGTCAGAAATTTTTATGTTTAAGCAAAAAAATTTAAATTCATTTTCTAATAAATCATGTTCCAGGGTGTTTCAGGTTTGGTTTCATTTCTTCTGCAAAGAATCACAGGTTTGAATGGACATTTGGAGGTCAGCTGGTCTTAACAACTGTTCAAAGGGCCAAGTTGCACTAGTCTTACATCCTGTAGAAGTCAACTCATCAACAAGAAGAAAAAAACAAATCCAAAATAAGTTTGAAATTTGACGTGTTGCAATAAAAAAACCTTACAACAAGCAGAAGAACCAATGAGGAAATGTAGAGAGTTAATCCTCAGACATAGCTGAAGAGATTATACACAGCTATAAAATGCACATGTTAACAAGATGTGCACTATATTGTTATGAGGACATCCTTCTGGAACCTCATGAAAGATATGTTCAGAGATACAGTGCAGTATTTCAGAGACTCAGAAAAGTATTTGTGCTCTAAAACATTATACAGCAGGATTGATCATGCAACAGCTAGAAGGCATTGGCACATCACAGTCGTGTAATGAGCTTGCAACACCTTTAAAGCTCACATTTTTCATCTTTTCATTTAATATAAGAGGGTTATGGTTGTTTGTTGGTTGTTTTTTTTAATTGGGGAGAAATGCACTTATTCTATTTTTCTAAATGTAATGTTTTTAACTGTGTTAACTTATCGTAGTTTGTCTATTGTAAACAACTTACCACAAACACAGTGTTCTATAGGGCATTAGGCACTTGGAAAAGCCTGAAAAATTCTGCAAAAGCTACAAAACATTCTGGGGTTTGGTTTTTTTAAACATACTTTATTCGTGGTCAAAGCTGAACATAAACCTACAAAACAAAGGTCAGCTGACATTTGAATAGTGCATACATGTCTGTTAAGTATTTTCTGTAAAAGGATACTAAAAGATGTGGAAAATGTTTAGAAAATAGCTATGGGGTTGATCTCAGGTCTGGAAAAAAAAACAAACCTCGTACTGACAGATATAGAGCATACAATTTGTTGAGTCTGTCAAAAAGAACAGGAGCTGGTACTTGACTATAGCATGGAACTGCTTTGACAGGAAGAAAGCAAGTTCCAAACACCTTTATGATCTGTTGAAAGTGTACACCAAGCAACCATGTTTGGAGACTGGAACTAAACAAATACATTTAAAAATTCAGAAAGTGTTTTTTTCATTTGGCTTCCAAAATAAAGGAATTGTGTTGTTTGTCTTACCTGTCTGTGTCTACCTGTTCATGCTTGAGCCTTTTGATAAATTGCCACCATGTTTGCCACAGAAGTAGATTTATTATCTCAGAAGTGCTGTCTCAGAAATTACTAAGTCTCTGCAAGCTGCCAGAGCAGAAAGATTGTGTAGATTCTCCCCAACAAGGGAAAGACGTGCACTCAGCTCCCATTAGACACCGAAGAATCCCTACTGGAAGAGCTGTTATCCATGCTTTAACTATAAGGAAAAGCTTCCAGTACACCCAACGTTCTACTAGACACTGGAGAATCTGAATTTGAGACATTACTATATAGGAATGGAAAATGCTGTTTCTACTACTGACAGAACTAGCAGCTAAAAATGAGGATGATTAAACTCTGGAGCAAAATAAAAAGGGAAGAAATGCATCACCTTAAGTTATGACTATTTCCAGTAACATCATCTTGTTGACAGTTTCACGTGTACACAGAAGAGAATATCGAAGGGCAAGGGAATGGAACAAAGAAGCATCATAATTGCAGAGTCATTATGTCATGGAAGCTAAGACCAAGCCCAAGTTTTAAAAGTAAATTCACATCTTTCCTCTCTTAGACAAAAATTGTATTTAACTACTTCATGCAACTGCAAGAAAATCTTGTCCTTGGAAGCGAAAGATAGTCTCAGCTTCCAAACATGTCTCATGCTGCTCAGCTGAATATTTCAGCTACTGGCTTATATAAGCTGCTAACTGCGGTGTCTTAGCTCACTTAGGCAAGGTCTGATGCAGCTCTGAAGATGCCTTGCAGATGATGAGACAAGCAACGTCCAATTTTAGGGTTTTACTAGGATTTACAGATTTGTGGGCTTGACTGCATGACTGTGCACATACCACTGTCAGAGATGGCACTTCACATTCCAGGTTACCTGACAGGGAGACAAGCGTTTTCAGTAATACAGTGGTGCTTAAATCTTGTACATGGGCTAAGAAGCCTACAGAGGCTGTTAAAGTTATGAATCACATGGCTTCTCCTCACTTCACACATCCTGAATCATTCTCCTGTTTGCATTGCATCGCCTGAAAATTCATGTCCAATTAATTCTCCCCTGGAATGCCTCCTCTGTTTCTGAGACAGGCTTTCCAAGAGGCAGTCTCCTGATCTGTGCAGATGCTGTGCATTCACAGTTGTGATATTTTTGGCACAGTATTCAGCTACAATGAAATACATCCCACATGAATAAGCCAAGTTTACTAGGTATCTAAATTGCCCTAGGGAGGCATTTAATTCTCATCATTATCTGTCTATAAAATGTCTCATCCATACATTGTATCAACTCTGATCATAAATGTATTTTAAGATCATTGAAGATAGTACTGAACAGCATTCAGCCTCATCTGAATGCCATCAGTAGCCCTTGAAAAGCCTTTAGTCTATAATTCCCTTTGGAAGCTGCTTTTTGAGGTTTGATAGTTAGTGAATTCTTAATCTATTTAATATGTGCTAGAGTGACAATGTAAAGTGACAATTTTTAAATCAGAATGTCACGCAGTGCTAAGTTAAAGGCCTTAAAAAGTTATATTAGAATTGAGAAAGTACCTCTATCAAACAAATATTTTTCTCAAGGTGGACTCAACATAATCATATTCCTAGATTTTATAGAGGTTCCTTACTCTGTTAGTAGAATGAACTGTAATAAAATATCCCTTTGTTAAGGTAAATTGATCCAAAATGTCCTATGTGGCCAATAGTCTCCATTACAAACACTCGTTATTAGCAATAGCAAAGAAGTTTCATACCTGCTAACCTGCAATACCAATATTTTCTTTACAGCTCATTTTGTTTATCTTTCAGTATGGTTCACTTACTATTTAACAGGTCATTCACTCACTGACACCTAGGGAATGCTGCTATTGGAGAACTGTACAATACCAGCGTAAAAAATCTGTGCTGTTATGAAGAAATGGGTAGGTAAAGCATAAAAGTATTTCCTGATTTCAAGTAGAGACTATTTAGCATTAATGTCTGATCATTTTCCTTTGCCAAAATAATATTTCATCAAACTTCTACAAACTAGTAGGCTACCAAATACTAGTTTAAATTTTCCACCCACCCTGGAATGTATAAAGTGAATAGAAGAAAAAGAATATTTATTTGGTGTGTCAGGAAGACTTGAGAGAAAGCACAGCAGAAAAAGCAAAGAAGAAAAGAAAAGGTTACAAATGTGAATTCTTGTATTTTGCTGGTCAAGGGCACTGGTAGTGCCCTCAAGAAAAAGTGACTCCATCCACTGGGACAGATGCCTGAATACATGATCTAGGTTGCACAGTTAGCCAGTTAGGCTCTAAAGCGCATTATTGTAACAAAGTGTGATGGAGATTGCTATTAAAATTGAAAAAGAAGGAAATATGAAAAGTCCTAGTTAGTGACTACTATTTTTTTTTCCCAGAGTGGTTTTTGTTTTTTGGGGGGGGTTTGTTTGTTGGGTTGTTGTTTTTTTTTCAGAACTTTGCCCAGACTAACCTGCTTGGTTCACCACAATGGATTTTTCAAAAGCATAAGCTGATACTAAAATGTCAACACATTTTCTTCTGTGCTCCTAAAGACATATATATAAAAAAAAAAAATCTCCTGGTATTTCTAGTCACTAACAACATCCTGAAGATTTTTGGCAAAACTTTAAATTATTGACTGAAAAGAGATCAGAAATCATTGTGCATCACTCAGCAAGGGCTGATTGGAAAGATCTGATGAGCATTAGTAAGGGTTAGATCTGGTCCAACTTGTCTTTATAGTGTAATCAAAGTCCTCTCTCATATATGAATGACAGAAACCATCTATCTCCACCCAGACTTGTAGCAAGATTGCAGTCAAAAGATCAGAGCATTTGAGGCTTTGTTCCTCCTCTGATTGGGAGGCAGCAGTTTGCTTCACAGACTACTGATTTCTCTGCAACAGTAGTTCCATTAATACCTGTCTCTTTTTAAAAGGTTGCACCCACCCCAGACAAGAACAAATTCAAACACAAAAGGAAATAACACTGAAGATCCATCTATGTGAATATTCCTCTCTAAAATTTTTTTTTTTTTTTACAATAAGAATGAAGAAGAACAGCAGAAGCAATTGTTTCTTGCTATCAGTTTGACATAATACAAACCAAGTGGTTATGGAAGAAATATAGTATTAGCTATCCAAGCATGCATTCAGCCTAGTATGTGCACTCATGTGCACTGGAAAAGCAGTGCAGAAATGCAAACACAACTGAGAATTGGCAGTATCTCATGTACACAGATGGGCAGTAACATGGACAAAACTATGTTCAAAAATCCATTCCATATTCTTCATTACACTCTTCTCTTGAACTCTGGGTTCACAAATGCTTATTACTCTCCCAAAGCAGTCCACACAAATAATCAAAAGAAGCTTTGGTTGCAAAAATGCTTGAAGAAAAGAGAGACTCAGAACATAGCACTGTGCATCAGATCTTCCAGCTTTCTGAGGCATAAATGTAGGACACAATTACAGAAAGTGAAAAGGACAAAGAAAATACTCTGGTAGAGAAATTAAGATATTGTTCATTTTATTTTCTGAATATAAACAAATTCTCTAATAGCATTTTAATAATTTTTATTGTCTATGTAAATTATCTCCAATGGCATAAAGTAACACTAAGTGAACAAGGAAAGAGCTATGGATGTCATCTCTCTGGACTTCTCTAAAGCCTTTGACTCAGCCCCCCCCCAACATCCTTACCTCCAACTTGATGACATATGGATTTGATGGGTGGACCAGGCATTGGAGATGCACAGCTTCATCCAGAGAGCAGATGTCCATACGCAGATCAGTGACAAGCGGTTTCTCTCAAGGGTCTATACTGGAACCACTGTTGTTTAATATTGTCAAGGGTTTAGGAACTCTTGGGCTGAGATCAAAAGCAGAATAGGGTGCTGTAGCAGTAGAGCTGGGCTTCTGATCCTCACAAGGAGAGTTACCAGTCTACCACCTCAGAGGGTTCAGGTGCTCAGTCTCAAGAAAGAGAGGCAGCTCAAAACTCTCCTTTTAGTATTTGCTGTTAATTAGGTGCTAAATAGCTTAATTATCCACCTGCCTTGCTTGGGTCTTAGGCTTTATGTAAGAGACCCCTAGGCCCAAGCTGAGTGTTGGAGTTGCAGGAACTGACCCTCAGTTTTATAGTGAATATGATATATACGCAACAGAATAGCTTGTTGGTCAGTTTCAGATATGACCAAAGCAAAGACCCTGGAGACTTTGATCCTGCAAGTGGCCTGAAGGTTGTTGGAGACCAAGCTAATAACAAGGAGCTTCCCCAGGAAGATCCCTCTTCTTGGGGAATGATATGAATAATAATAAAGGATCTTGGCACAGAATGTGTGAAAATGCCATCAACTATGGATACAATTTCACACTGTCTTTACAGACAATGGCAAAAACTCTAAGGCAATGAAGAATCAAGACTATTACATGAGGTATTTTCCATTTAGGCAAGACTTCTTCCCATGTCATTCTCACTGCAGGAGGAGATTTGTGACAGATTCTTTTTCAGTCTGATGCTGTTCATTATCGCCATTGACCCAAAATGTTAATAGAGTTTTGTAAATTTTTCAAGATAACATTTTTGTCAGTACATTTTATTTTTAAAGTTTTTACAGAAAGAGATGAGTTTTTTCAAACCTTATGTGTATTTCCCTTTTCCTTTCTCTCTGTATGTGAAAGCATTCTCAGATATTTTCCTCTTAGTAAATTTTCTATTAACCTATGAAGTCACACTAGAATGCTTTACAGACAAGCCTTGCTTGGTTATTTATATTGCAGCAAACTGTCTTTCTTATGTGGAAAAAAAAAAAATATTAAGCCACCTTAGTCCCAAGGTATGTAACTATATTATTAATGGCTCTTTTTTGATTACCTGACCTTATGAAAAGATAGTCAATTTTGTTGTTCCAAATAAGTATAAATAATTCAAGAAAGTGTTTTTCTAAGCAGGTTATTACCTATAAAGATGTAGCTTTTAAGACATCCTTTAGCATAAAATATGTATAACTGCCACATATATTATTAAGAGATACCCAAAATTTTTAGCATGGTACTTCCTTACCAGAAAAACAAAATGAGAATTCTGATATGAAATTCTGTATCAGAAAAGATGTGTGAAAGTAAACTTTTTTTCTTAAACATATCTGCCTTCCCTTCATGGGAATTTAAACAAACCTCAGCGTAAAGTCTTCATGATGTTTTGTCTTTTTGTTATACATTTAGAGATAGCAGGAGAAAATAATCGCTTGTCTCACAGAAAGGGAAAAATCATGTCTCACTGGAAGGGAAAATAAGCATATTTGCCATTGAGAGGACAATCTGCTATTTCATTTCTTTGATGCAGTTCATATTATGATGATCACAATGTCAGGATTAATTAGACCAGAGAGTGGTTTAAATGCCAAAAGAAAAAGTTGCTGTACATCTGTTCTAATTTATCTCATGGATGTTCCTTCAGTGAGTAAGTGAAGAATGTGGCTTGGGCCATCTGTGACCCAGTTAGAGAAAGCAGGATGGCTTGTTGCCTTGCGGGTGCCATGACAGGAGCTGTAACAAGAAGGTCAAAGTATGGTCTGAAGAGTGTTGGGCAATTTCTGCCTGTTGTACACAAACCTCTGACTGGAGAGAGGTAGGAGAGACTCCCAGGTGACCTCAGTGGCCTTGGAAGGGAAACTAAAAGCTGGATCATCTCAAGCAATCCCCTCAAGGATAATCTTCAGCCTGTTAGCAAAGGAACAGAAACATTGATACGCGTCCATTTACTGATGCAGAAATAGTGCCAAGAAGAAAATCAGTTAGAGACCCTATGGAAGGAGGAAAAAGTGTCATCTTACATCAACTTTAGACAGGACTTAAGACACCAAATAAAAAAGAAGGCAAATGACTCTCTTTAAGGATTCAATAAAAGTTTTATATTGATCTGTGCTTTATAATATAATATGACGACCAAGGAACAAAAGCTGTGTGCGTTTGATCAGCTATCTATGAAGTTGAAAGAACAGATCAGACAAGACGAGCTAGCAGAAATTCCACATGGTTTTCAAATATTGGGTCACATGGAACTTGCAGAATGAGAGTTAGGAAAATAGTAAAATCGTAGTTAATCTGAATGTATTTCTCACATGGAGCTGCCATACAGGTAGTAAAATGCAGTTAAATTGGGCCAGCAAAAATTTGTCTTTTTATCTGGTAATGATTAATAAAAATACTGATCACAAACACAAAAGGGGATTGGAAAGTAATGAGTTAAAAAAATAAATAAAAGGATAAATCATTTGAGAGCTGAGAAGCTTCTATCTAAACAGTCAATTGGAGATGAGTTTGTAGTAAGCGATGATGGCTATCAGGAAGTCAGTGCAATTTTCTGTTAAATAAGCTAAGGAATCACATCCTGGGGTTTTAGTTTTCCTCTGCATGCTAGGAGAGAATTTAGAGAGGTGTAATTAACAATCATGCTTCTATAGGGATTATCTGAAGAAAAAAAAATTAGTACAGGGATTGAAAGGAATTGGCTAACGGTGCTATAAGGCCAATAGAAGAAAGGAAGGTACTCAGCTTTGGGGGGGGAAAGAAAAAAAAAGATGGGGGGGAAGACAGGAAGAGGTTTTAATAAAGTACCCACATGAATGGGCATAACTACGAATGAGCATGAGTCAAAAAAACGTAAAGAATACGAATAAGAGTGGAAAGAGCAGAAATTATATGAAATAGCAGGAAATTTAAGGTTGAGCATTGTGAGAAATTGTCCCAAAAGTGGATCCTAAGAAAGTGAAGAACAGCCTCTTTAGGTACTGCTGAACCATATATCTATAGAAAGCTCAAAGAAAGCATTAAAAACTCAGTCTGATGAAGCAAAGAAGCTTTCATTACAGATAACTAAGCTTAACTAAGCTAAACAATGCATACCTGGGGGTCATTTCCACCACTACTTTTCTATAGCACTTAATTGAATTAACTAGAAGTTTGAATTTTCATACAAAGCACACTGAAATAGTTCAACTTAAATTTTTTTCCAGGAATGTTTTGCTTAGCTATTACTAATTTGCTTTAACTAGTACCAGTGAGCAAAAGGACTACCAAAACATCCTACTCAAGGAAAGAATTTGGACTAAACTCTTGGATGTTTTCACAGGTGCAGAGGTACAAAAGAATCTTGATTTTATTTTGTGAAGGTTCTCAATTCACTCAAACCCCAGCAGTTCTGAATTAATATGTTACTGTTTTCTTCCTAATGTTTGCTATGCGTCAGTAGTTATAATGGAGAGAGATTGATAGAAAGCTGAGATTTAGTAGTAATTCAGCAATTAAATTGCACAACTAGTCTTTGTTCTACTGTTCCCCAATGGATACAATCCTGTTCATTAATCTGCATGTTGATTATGGCCCCTCTGTGATATTGATCTCTGTTTCACAGTTCTGTGATTGCAGGAACGTGTAGTTGCCACAGGCAGCTACACTACAGCATACACTTCAAATTAATGCTGAAATATTTAAAACCAGAAAAAAGAAAAAAAAAAAAGATTGCTCTTTAAACTGATTTGAGCTTATGTACTTTTGGTACTGCAATGTTTTGTATATCTCTCCAGTTGCTATTAAAACAAAGAAAAATTAAACAAACTTAGACAAAATAAAAAAAAAACAACCACAAACTCTTAGAAGTTATTTGCATGTAGGAATCTCACAAAAAATATTCTGTAATTGTTGAATCAATTTTAGGTCTTTACCATAGCTTCTTCCTCATGTTCAGATACATTTCTGTGGACAAGTACAAGGAAGATAATCATTTGTCATTTATTCTCTAAGACATAGTAAAAGCATGTCTTTTCCTCTTTCATCCCAGTTCTGTATTCTGAATTCTTATTTGGATTTGCCCTAATGTAACAACTGTTTCATTTATTTTTTGTTTATTTAAAGAATACATGCTCAGATGTAATAGTTTATATGTGGATTCATCCATGCTTGTACTAGGCAATTATCCTAGTGGCTGTCTTCTCTATGCATCTGTGCTATAATATACAAAACCAGAGGTGAAAGCTGTCAGCTGAAGGAGGAGGCCCTCACATCCCCATTGGAAGAAAATCCAAAAAGTGATGTAGGGTGACAATCTCAAGGAGAGACATTCTGTATATGACTACACAAAGAGACAAAGAATCACACAGAATGTTAGGGGTTGGAAGGGACCCCTATGCAGGAAAGGGGAAAAGAAATCTTAACACCAAGGCTGCCTGGAAAAAGCATGTAATGTAACAGCAAAAGTAGCAGGGCTGATATAGTCCATGCATGCACCTCAAGAGCTCAACCTTATCCCTTTGAGACATGGCCCACTATGTCAGTAGCTTTCCTCTAGTGAGGCAGAGAAAATACTCCTCTACTATTTTTCTTCAAGATTTCTCTTGTGATGAAAAGGGAGTCACTGCAAAGAAGAAAGAAAAGTTGATGAAAGGAAAACAGAAGGAAGAAAAATGACTAGGGAGAAGAAAGACTGATAGGAGGAAAAAAGAGAAGCAGGAAATAAATAGAAGCAGCAATGCACAAAAAACAAAGGCGGCAATGTAACATTAACCAGAAGATGGAAAGGTTTTGTGCAATATCCATCTTTAAGAATGAAGAGCAAAACAGATGCACTACAAAATAAGTTTGATTATGAGTAGGCTAACAATAAAAACATACTATCCTAGTCCTGAAATATTAATGCATTTACATCCTGGGGATTTTTTGTTGTTGTTTTAAATATTTTTTCCTGCACTGAAACAAGAAGAACCTGAGAAATCTTTTTACCTACTTTTGCAAGCTGCTAATAATACTGGTACAGTCAATAACCACTAAGTTACAATGCAAATGTGTAAAAAATGGGTTTGGGTTCTTGGTTTTACTGGGTTTGTGCAGAGATTTGTACAAGCCTGTCATATATTTATGTGAATGCCCTATGAGTATAGTTCACATCCTGTGAGATCCTTATGTTAGTCTCTTTCAGGGTGACTGTTTACAAAGATTATTTAATAGCTTCTGTTGGTGAGATTCCATTTTATATGGATTTAAATTATTTAAAATATGTACTGGGTCAATAACTATGTGAAAGCTCTGCCTCACTTGCAATGAAGCTAATAGCTGAGGTGGTTTAAGACCATCTTAATCACTGCTTAACTCAACACTTCACTGGGGAATACCAATCAGGCTTGATTAAAGTGAGCCTATACCTTAGCCTCTGGAGTTTGTAGCTTGACATCTTAATATCAGCAACCTTTGGCAAAGAGACAGAGAGAGCAGACAACTGCAGGCAGCAGCTTCTCAAACTGCCAGAGCTGAATCTGTCAGAAATTTTCTGCCTGAGTGTTAATTCACAACCCAGTGGTAATGGTACTCACCTGAGAAGAGACAATCACAAGTTACATCACTTCCAGAGTTAAGCAGAACAGGTATATACTGCTTCTTTGCCTTGCTCAGAGAAGTGTCCTGTGTTTGACAATATCCAGTTCTGGTTTTTCACCAGCACTTCCTGTGGATTATTGAAAATTTTCCCAAAAAAGAAGTTTGTCAAAACAGATCAAAGTCCATGGTGTGTTTACGCTTTAGTGAAGCGGTGAGGTTTGTTTTCTGCTTTCTGCCCAGCCCCTGAAGCATACAGGCACCTTGAGCACAACAACAGACAGCTCTAAGTAAGCTGGAGATTTTCTCTGACAATAGTTTTGTTATCAAACATCTGACTGTGCTTATTTTTCATTCACTGACTGCTTGATTCATTGCCAACATTTCTCTGTATTGGAAACATCTACTCCAATGAATAGCCAGCAACACTATGCCTTTACACTCTGGCCAGATTTCACAGAGTTTAGCTAGCAGGAGCTGCCTGGAAAACACACAGGGTCAGTGCATCTCCTGAGTGCAGACAAGGCTGTGGCTGGGAGCTCCACAGTACCCAGACCCTGCAGGGGCTCTCTGGTATCAAAGACTGCCAGAGCTTCCACCCCTCACTAATGAGCTTCTTAAATATGCACCCAGCTTTGACTCTTTCCCACTAATGACATTTTTCTCTATTGCTAGGTATGGTCATTTCCACCTCCGAGTTTTCTGCTTCTATTCTGCATTTGGTTTAGCCAGTTCTTGCCTCTTGCTAGTGTTTCTGTTTTATTTCACATCTTCTATCTTCATTACATTGTTCTCAGAGGTTTTTTCTTCCTGATGTTCTATATTCAGACATTTTCTTTTGCTGGCTTTATATTTATGAGTCACCACTTGGGGTTTTTTTGTTTTTAATTTTGTTGCTATTGCCTCCATTCTTTCACTGTCATTGCCATTTCCAGCAGCCTGACCTCATTCTTTGGACTACAGCTCACAGCCTCTAGAGCAACACTTCCTCCTGGCTTTGATCCTAAATTACCTCTTTCATGTGAGGCTCATTCAAATCACACTTGGAATTTGGATTTCCTGAGCTTGATATTGCAAGGCCCAGAGTAGTTCTTGTGGAAAAAAAAAAAAGCCACCTGAATTTGATTAAGGCCAAAAGAGTTGGACAAGTTGTCTGTTCCTGCATGGATCAGCCCAAATTCTCCAGCTTGGCAGAAGTGTCCTGTCATCTTACTGCTCTTGGCAAGCCTCTGACTGCTGCTTCCAGCAGCAACCTGCAGGGTAAGGCACCAAGCAGTGTTATAACGGTTGGCAGAATCCAGCATGATTCTAGAGTTTTCCCAGAGTGCAGTCTTGCTTGTATGCATGCACAGGTGATGCTCTACATTGGTTGTTCCCTTGCTCCTGACAGATGCAGCTTCCACTTCCCTACATTTAATATTAGCCATACTCTTGTATTTGCTTATAAAGACTCTCTGTGATGATGCACTTTACCCATTCTTTTGTTTATTATTTTAAATCCCTTTTGAAAAGCCCAGCCAGCCTTAGACCCAGAAGGTTGATTCACCATCTGTTCAAAGTGGAAAACATCAGGGTAAATAAAATTTGGGTAAGAAGGCTCAGAGTAAACAGGCCAAATCTTTCTAAAATGTTGGTGGTGACAATGCATCTTAATCATCCATTTTTCTGCGTACTGAATACAGCCATTTCATTTAAAGGTTTTGTAGTCCTTAATTTTGAACCCTTGCTTTCCTTTCAGCTTAGACTACAGCAGATCTGAGATACGACTGAGACACTTAGGGAGGAAGGAGAGTTAACAAGTTGAAGGCATGGGCTTTACATAAAAGCTAGTGTTAGTTTTTTCCACACCAAAACACAAAGAATGGGCACTGAAATGACCTAAATATCTTTTTTACAAATAGGTGCCTTCGAGCGAATGGATTTTAATCTCAGCTGCTCACTGCACATTGTTGTCTATCTCAGGAAATCTGATGCTCTTAATGCTTGCACATGTGAAGGGCTAATTTTTTATGCATTTTTCTGAGGTACAGAAGTACCTGGAGTTTTGAAATTAGACCTTAAATTGCAAGATAAAAATCTTGATTTACCCAGATTTGTCTTTCAATTGTTTACATTCTGAGGGGTGTTTCAGCCTCGGAATTCAGAGGATTAAGTTTATCCCTTAATTATTGCAAGTGACCAGGTATTTATTTCCAGTCTCTAACATATTGAAAATCATACAATTTTCTTGAGAATTTTTAAAGAGAAATCAATATGTTCCCATGATAAACATACTGTCTATCCATACTCACACTAGGGAAGCCAGTCAGGGGAAGTTAATTGCCTAGACCCAGCAGTGCAGAGAACAGCATTAATAAATGGGGTGTACTGGCTTGTATAAAGGACAGATGTGAGTTTTCTGCTCCACTGTACGATGAATTAATTCTCTCTCTTTTCCACTTTTTCTCAATTTATATATCACAGTGACCACTGAAGAGCTGCGTTTACAGGCACTCTGGCAAAGTGTTCCCAGAGCCAAATCCTGGCCATCTCTTACCCTGTGTGGCCACATCCTTATTCAGTCCTCAACCCTGAGTCAGATCAGTACAGAAATCTGAGACATAAGTGAAGTCTAATCTGAAGATAGATATAGCTGAGCAGCAGGGATGGGAGAAGTTTGCAAGCTGACCCATGTCCCATTTCACCTCTGTAATCCACAGACACCTTCCCTCTCTCCCTCCTCTGTGTTACTACTTGCCCCTGGAGACTAAAATTTCTGAGATCTGTTGCAGCCCTTAACAAAAAACCTTGCTGCAGAAGTAAAGGTAGGATCCAGAAAACAGTCAAAATGGGGTTGGCAAGTCAGACAATGCTTCAGGCAAGAGTGACTTCTGGCAAAAAGACTCCATAACGTTCAGCTGTGCATGGAGTAGTTCAGGGATCCTAGCTTTCCATTTGGCTAAGAAAGGGCAAGGCAGCACCTCATGGCTGTCTGGTTTTCTGGTTTCTGCCCACCAGAGCTTATGCTGTTCGTTATGTGGGTGAAAGATTAGGGCAATTCAGCCAGCCCAGGGGGAAGTAGGGATCTGGCATGCTTAACAGAATTGCAAGGCTACAGTGGATGGAAGAAAGAGTCAGCAGTGGCAGCCCCAGCTTCCTAAACCTATTCAGATAGCTCTCATCCTTGTAGGCACACTGCAGGCCAAGAAAGATGGATACTGTTGTGGACAGGAAAGCTGCTAACTCACAACATACTGATTACTTCATGGGAATTTCCTGCATGGATGCTGCTAGCCAAAGAGGAACATGGAAGAGGGCAAGCACCATCACACTGATGGGGGGGAGCTTATGAGCAGCTACCTAGGTTGTTCTTGTGCAGTAGCTATGTACCCTGCAGTACTTTTATGCCCAAAGACGAAGTCATTATCAGCTCTGTTACAATTTTAGGGTTCAAAGTTCTTTTAGAACTTTTCTATCCTTTTAAAAGGCAGGACTGTGAAATATTACCCTTCCATGCTTCTGTCACTAACCTGTGCTTCCCAGCTCCCACCAGAAAACAGTCAGACAGTGTTTAGAAATATATTGGTTCAGCAAAGTGCACTTTTGCCAGAAAAAGAATTTGTCTAAAATTATAGTGACCTCTCACTCTGTTATGCAGAGGACTTGTGCAGGCTTGGGAGTTATGTAAGCACAAATCATTAGAGTTGTGTGTGTGTATATATGTAAATACTCCATAGTAGTTTTAAGAAGTCACTTTTTAAACATCATCTTTTAAAATTTCCACTCACTGGGGTCAAGGGGTACATTTCAGATGATAATTTCACCTTGGTTTAATCATTCTGCTGCTCCAATCTACTGTTCCTCACACACTTGCCATGGTAAGTCTGCGTGATCCTGCTATATATCTGCAGGCATTTGAGACATTCAAACTACAGCACTCTTCCAAGGTCATTCAGGATTTAATCTAAAGACCAGCAAAATCAGTGGGACTCTTGACAATTAATTTAGTGGGGTATAGATCAGGAAATATGTAAAAAGACTCTTTTTATAAACATGTGTGCAAATATTTGGTACTCTTTCAAGATTAGACAGTGAAAATATGAAGTTAAAAAAGGTAAATGATAGGCCAGAAACATATAGGGAGCCTAAATTTCATTTTAGCATGAAAATTTTTAATAGAGAATGCTACACTATCTAAAGCTGTACTGAATCCATGCAATAGAATACCATAGCAAACATAACATTAAATGCTAAAGTCTATGTCAAAAAAAAATATGGAAAGCTTTTAAAAATTACATTGCACTTTCCCATCAGGTCTATCTTGTCTAGTGCAACATGTATTAAAATTAAACACATAGCCCTCTTTCTCACTGCCTCATCTCTTCCTCTTTGCTAGCACCACTGTAGCACTACTCATGCTAATATTTTCTGATGCAAGAGGGCTTAAACTCACACCTCCTGAGGGTATCAAATTAAAAAGCTGTGGTCATAATTCCTCATTCTACAGGGAAAATATGATCATATCTCAAAGAGCATCCTTCTTATCCTCTCATTAACACAAAGAAACACATACTCACACTAATAGAATTACAAACACTGGCTAATCTGTAGTGCTTTCTTTCCCTTTCACGTATCCTTTGGGAAAACTACTGTCTTGTTCAACATCTTTTTCTATCCAGCACTTTTTCTCCATTTACAATGAGACTGAGTTCATCTTTTGCATAAACATTTTATTTACACTGTTTGCTCTCTTTGGAAATTATACTAATTTTGAGCTCTCTAGCTGATTAGCCCTTACACACTCTAGAGTACTTGCCTGATATATACACAAGCACACACATGTACAAGGAGAGAGACTTTTAGCATTACTATATATTGATAGAAAAGGAATAAATATTGACATTCTAGTAATTCCCAAAGTCTCTAGTGAGGACTGACAAGGTATTGTGGCTTGCATTGTATGGAAAAGAAAATTTAATTGCATCATACAGAAAAGAAACAGAGTTATCCCCCATGCCTAGGCAGTATGTGCACTATAAGTGGGAAAAGGCATCAGCAGGCCCTTTCATATTCAATGGTACAATTACATCCCATATTTCAGAATGCAAACAATTACAGTGTATATAATCTACAGTATTGTATTTAAAAAGAAAAAATACCCAAACCTACACTAAGAAGCATCTCCTGCCAAACTCTGTCAGATATTGTCTGTAGTATGGCAATCTTTTCCAAAAAAAGTGGATGGAGTCTTTATAAAATTATTTTACTTAATTCTAATGCTATGGAAAAGACTTCTCCTTCTTGCTGTGGCATCCTGCTCAAAAAAACAAAGCAAAATCTCATCTCATTTATCTTATTCTGATTATATCGTTTATCATTACAGTTGTAACTTTGTTTTACTTCTGAACTATCCATTTCAATTATCATAATTATGAATCTTTTTGTGCATTTTTTCCTCATCAAAAATTACACAGCAGTTTTAGGCAGACTTTACTGCAGATGAATATATGCTGAGAGACTATTTAGCTTCCCAGCGTCTTCCCAGGCCATGCTCTCCTGATCTAGTAAAAAATTATTCCTGTATGCCTGAGGTCATTCTTCTTTTGAAGTGGAGTAACTTGGGAATGGAAGCCAAGCTGGGATACAGCACACACTTCTTAAGCATGACCAGCTTTGGCTACCTCAGCCCTCAAAACCTAGCCCAGAAGACCTTGCACTTCTCCAACTCAGTCCTGCATCCCCCTGCTGTGCCATAGGGCACACACAACACACTAATGGCATCATGACAGAAAAGAAAACAAAAGCATCCTGGCAGGCTCTAGCACAGTCCTTGCAGTTTTTCCAACTTTTTCACTGAACTGAAGGAAATGCATAAAGAAAGCAAGAAATTATTTCCTAGGGACGTGCTACCCAGACCCTAAAGAAGATATGAACCCAGTCTACAGAACAATGAGAATGAATATAAAATACATTGTGATTTCACCTGGGAGCTAGGCACCATTCCCTGGAGCAGATGCATTTTAGCAGCGTGGGCATAGTCTAGAGGTGGAAGATGTCTGTACTGCATCATCCAAGATGTGAAGGTTTCTTGGAAACTAAGCTGAACTGTTGATTGAATTTTCTCTCATATAGGCATTTTAAAACAGCCACACAGGCTGTCTGCTATGAAAAAAAGGTGGGGACTTTCTGCAAGGTCTTAGATACTAGCAGCTTCAGGAATTGGGCCTTTGACCTTAGAGGTAACTTGTGGAAAAGTGACAGTCACGGAAATGCCACTTCAGTCTTTGACATCATCTATTTCCTCCTGGATCCTTTGCTGACAAAACTCTGAAGGGGTTCAGGACCCTGCCTCATCTATGCCCTCATCCAGGGAAGTATCAGTCATGGATAGTGCTCCTGATGGTGATTAAGACTACCTTCTGGCCCAGAGAGGGAGTGAAGGAGCAAACCCAGAGTGAATTTCAGAGGGACACCTGTAACAGATACTACAGCTGAGATCTTTGAGATCTGGAGTCACAGGCAGAGTCATAGTATAAGAGGAAGAACTAGGATGTTATCTCAGACTCTCTGCACTCTGCTGCCAGCAGCATGGGGTTCTCCTGACTCCTAACCATGGAGCACACGTTAGAAGATATAATAGTGCAGGTAAATGAACATGTAAATACATAAACATGTACAGAGATTTATGCAGTTCTCCATGTAGCTGCCGTCTCACTTTTATCACATTACTGGGACTGATTTTTCACTACTATACAGACTAGAAAGACATAGTTTTACAAGACATGATCATCAGTAATTTCTGACAGCAGTTTCTTGGCTTTCCTCTACCTATCAGTGGCTGTGCATGGTATGAGATCAGCAGCAAGCCACTCACAAGAGCTGGATCCCATCCTGGTAGGAGCTGAAGGAGCATCAGGATAAGCTGAAGTGCCTAACCACAGCAAAAAAACATGTGACAGGTGGAGACAGAGAAATGACAGGGCAAGAAGCAAAGCCTTAAAGATATTATTTTATTTGAAAGAAACAGCAAGCTATTAGTGGGAAAAAAATGGAGACAGAAGCTGAGTGTCTCACCTTGATGCAGTGTCCTAGCCTACACTTGATGCAATTTTCAGTGCATTCATAGCTTAAATGAGTAAATATATTCCATTAAGATTAGTAGCTCAAAGATGTGCCAAGTGTTACTGAAGAAAGTAAGGTTGCCATGGTAAGAGCACACACTATTTCTGTGCAGTAAACAAATAAAATCCAGGTAATTTTTTGTGAGTATATTACTGCTTCCTGAAGATTCAGCAAAAAAAAGACAATCTTATTCCTAACTATATGAAAGTAAAGATGAACACTGCTTATATTACTGCTTGAAATGACCAGCATTTAAAACAAAAAAAAACCACATTGCTATTATATGCTATTATATTCAAGTGCTTAACTGAGAGAAAATGGGAAAATGAGGTTTAGGGTTTAATTTGAAAACTGAATAATTAAAAGTTTTGAGTAATTAAATTAATGTTAGTTTGGTAAATCAACAATATTGCAGTAGTTTGAGCACAAATGGGATTTTCCTGCCCTCTATGATGTTTTCATATTGGTTTAATACCACCTAATTTCAAAAGTTTGTATATACAATTTGTGGCATAGATAAAAAGAGCATAAAGTCTATTATCTTTGTATCAAGTACGGAGTATATAAAACCTATTTATGATGCAGCAAGGCAAGATTCAGCAAGATTCTCTACACTTTAAATACTGTGATTGATATTTATCTCCCCTCACATACCTATATGCATTTATTCTGCACCCTTCTGATTATCTGGATTTTTTGCATGGGCAACATAAGCAACCACTTTACCTAATTAAGATATCCACATTACAGTGAGATGAAATACACTGTATTTTCCTCCATTAACTATGAAAAGACCAGAGGACTAATTCAAATGTACTTTTCTTGTTGCCCCTGTTTACATAGTATTAAACTCTATCTGAACTTCTGAAACATTCTTGAATCCTTCCCTCCGTTATCTTATCAATAGTGGGATATACAGCCATTGCTGCTGTCTATGCTTGTGTTCTCTCCATTAGGACTGAGGTCACTCAAAATAGGGCAAACCACAGCACAAATTCTGTCATTCAAAGTATTTGATCCCTAAAATGTAATTCTGCCAGCTTACACCTTTCTTTCTTCCATGGTATGTATTGATGGAGATGGAAAAAAATATGCAGTGGTGTATTTTGACAGTATGTAAGTACATTTATCCTCCAAATGCCTTCCTGTGGCACTTCAGGAAAAAAATTGTCTCATTTGCTTTGTTCTACATCACGGGATGAATAATGTGAAATTTGATTCCTGAGTTTCAGCACAGTAGTTTGTTGCAGACAAACATGACAAAGGCTGTGTTATCATTTTTAACGTAATTAGACTATTAAAATGATTCATGTGCAGTATTTCAATCACTCATTTTGCCCCACTGTTTTCTTCAATTGATTAAATCTTTACTAATAAAAAATGTTACATTGCAGACTTACCATTTATTTTGACTACACTTCATTGTTAGGACTGATCATTTAATAAAAAAATCAATTGAGCAAGCTGCTCAAAATTCACCAAATTTAATGCATAAAAATGTACTTAGAAGATAGTAGTTTTGTATAACTCTGCTCCCAGAGAATAAATAGAAATTTACAATTAACCTCATGGGAAAAGAATTAGGACAATGCCTACTGAGTTCTTCTGCAAAATCATATTATTTTGCCCAACATTATGCAAGTATAAAGCAATCCCTTTGAAAACTGTACTCTTAGAGTCCTAGAGTTACATGGTCAAAGAAAGAAGACAGAATACAAGATCTCGTGCAAAGAATTGTACAGGATGTGCTCTTGGAGAGCCTTCAATGTATAATAAAAATATGTCCATAGGCTCTGTGAAAATCAACTTATTTAATTATACTGATAATAGGAAGAGTATAATGCTGAAGTGCTGCAAGGCTCAAGATTTGTTTTCATAAAAGCCCTTCCCTAGGGAAGAAGAAAATAATTAAAACCTTTTTTGTTTTTACAGAAAGTATGGAGATCTGAAGAAAAACAGAAGTTTGAAGGAAAGTCATTAGTCTTGGTCAAAGTTCTTTGATAGAAAATTAGTCTCTCTTTGCTATATGTGCCTGTTTAAAATGTAAGAAAAATGGCTATATTAACTTCTGCTTTGCCATTTTTGCTTAAAAGACCATTGTTGTGTGTGTTGCTCATGACTAAATATTCCAAAATACTATTCTTGCAAGCAGATAACATTCTTTTGGTGAATTGAGTCTGTCCAGTAAGGCAAATCACTGGGAACATTTTCATGATTGCAGTCACACTATCACCATTATGAGAGCATGTACTGTCCTTTGGAAAGTCTGGGCTTGATCCCATGGCCTTCACCAGGTGTTACTCGGCTTAAGCTATAAATACCCAAGGAGTTCAGTTCATCTTCCAAAAAGAAAATGTGGACAAGGATTTTTCTACATGCCACAAAAGGTGAATCAATGTCCTTGAAGATTAGCCCCAAGAAGAACATGCCCTTGAATTTACTATGAAGCAGAAGTGGCATTCATGGAAATGATATTTGCATGCGAGTCCCCAAAGAGAGTACTTTCTAGCCACAAGTCTTTCCTGGAGACTCTCAAACAAAAACGAACTTGAAAATGACCATTGTATGTAGTTAGACTATATTACACTAGAAATATGATCTAAAGATTGTAAGCATTATGTAAGAAGAGCCTGTGAGCAGTGTCTGAAGTTTTTCGGTTCAGAGACAGCATATAGAAAAGTATCACCTTATTTGTCCTATTATGAAAGCTTAAAGCTCTCTATCGTAACACTCGTATGGCTACAGTGTAAGCATATAATTTGATAGGAAGCCAGAAAGAGTTCTTAAATGAAGGAATTATCATAATTTTGATAGTGCTTTGAAGTGTTTCCCTGATCAGGCAGCATTGCTCTTCCCATGAGATTACTCAACCACTGAAATTATTGCTGCTTTGTCAAGATCCTCTGGCTCAAAGCAGAGCACCAGAAGTCTGAAAGAGGTGCTCTGCCACTGGAATTCTTTGCCTCTGTCTTTCTCAAGGGAAAATGTGCACAAAGGTTTGGTAAGGATCTCCCCACATCACACTGCTCTCTCTCAGGATTCTCTAAGGACCAAGTAACTCCTAGGAATCGGCAGTGACAAAAATTGGGTAACGGATGAAAGTATCAAAAAAATACTATTGGCTAAGGCCAGGAGAAAAATTTAACTGTTTTTTTCCTCAGTAGAAAGAGATTTCAGCCCCCTTATTCCCTGAGATATTTGGCAAACTCTAGGGTTGTCCAGCCCTGAGGTTGGGAAGTCAGGACACAGACAGAGCTGGTAGCCAGCCTACCTCACCACAGCACCCTATGTCAACGAAAGGCACCAGTTTGACTGCCTGTGCCTCCAGCCAAAAGCTCACCAGCCACCAGCACGGCCTAACAGCAGGAGCTGCTGGGAGCAAAGAGGCAGGGGAAGCTTCAGGGAGAGCAGCTAAAGCAGCTGTGTTCTGATTTCATCTGCAGTTACAGCTTGGTAGTCTCCCTGTGCGCCTCTGAGGATGCTGACCATGAGCTCCGCCAATACCAGCCCACTTGCAAGCCTAAACCTCCTTTTCCAGCCCTCTGCCAGCAGACATGAATTGCAGCAGCAGTGCTTTTCCCCCTGCCTTTACTGTTTTCAGTGTTCTGGAGACACTGCCCAGGGTCCTCTCCATCTTCTTTGCAAATTACAATGAAAATCCCTTGTATTAGAAGGCATTCAGGAAGGTCAACCATCCAAGTTAATTAAAGAGTGCCTCAGTCAGCACAGCCACACATAGATCTTGTGTGTTCCTTTTCTGCTAGAGTTAAATTCTCCAAGGCCAGTGCCTCTGTCAGT
Source organism: Bucco capensis (assembly GCA_013396975.1). NCBI lineage: Eukaryota > Metazoa > Chordata > Aves > Piciformes > Bucconidae > Bucco > Bucco capensis. Next base: position 699,269 of record VWZO01003221.1, read on the forward strand.
GATCAAGCATCTGAATTCATTTCATTTTCTCCAGTGATTTCTATTGCCCATTTTCCAAAAATATATTGCTCTTAGTTCAAGTTCTGGTTAGAGTATTATAGATCACAGCTTTTATAACAATATTTTGGAATACTGATGGTAAACACTGAAGAATTATAAAAATAAGGACAAAGTATGTAATTACAAACACAATCAGGATGTTGTCAAATTCATTCACCACATACCTGTCAGCCAATAAAAAGACTCCAGGGTAGCAGCTACTCCTCTATCCATCAATTTTCACATCTTTTCACTTTCAAGTTAGAAACAGCAGTATTAGCATCAACTGATAAAGGCATAATGACGGAGATGGATGGAGTTCCACAAACATATACTGGGGATATGACTGATTTCAGAGATTTACATATATTAAGTGAAGAGCTTGTATTCAGCCTGGTGGAGCCAGTGTCTTGATCTCCCGTACCAAAAGAATCTCACTAAGCTATGCAGTCATTTATCAGACAATATGGTAATTAAAGTAGTGTCAGCAAAGGCATCTTGGCAGTCTCCACTGAAAGCACAGTTTGTAAATTTTTGCAGAGGTACTGTTATTGTAGCCAGAATTGTCTGCAGGAAGCTGTACAAAGCTAGTAGGCAGAAATACATCTTTTATTCAACTTATTGATAGATTTGGAAAAAAAATCCCTAAGATTTTAGCCACAAAAGCTGTTCTTTACTATTGAAACAGAGTAACCTACAGATAAGTTTTAATTGTTGCTTAACTTGTTAATCAGTGGGACTGGGACAGTAGAACTGTTTGTACTGAGGAAGGAGTACCAGCAGTTGAACTGCCTTTGCACAGTGCAGCCCTTAAGCTGACAAAGCTGATTACAGAGGGCAGGTAGAGAGGCAGCTGCCTCAGGTCAGGCTGGGAGCTGGGCTGGAGGGACCACTGTACTGCACTGTATTGGCAGATGGGCCTCCAAAGTCTAAGGATCCCATGAAGTGCTCTGAAGATGAGTTGTGTCCCAGCTGCATTAAAAGTGTTTCTTTTGCAAAACACTTTTCGTGAAGATAAAGAGGATGCTGAGGGGTTAAACTTTTGTTCCAGAGTCAATATCAGTGGTAGCTGGCTAACAGCTGCATCAGTGACAGCATTGCCAACACACAAGGAAATCTGCTAGCAGAGATGAGTGGGAAACAAGCATTAAGAGTGCTAAGTAGTAAGTCACCTTCTCCTTGCCCATTATAGTATGGAAAACCAAAGCTACTTTGTATTCACAAAACTACTTCTACCAAAGGCTTTCCAAACTTTTTCCCACCCTTCAATACTCAGACCTCCCAATATCCCTTGGGGGAAAAGTATTATTATGCAAAGGCTAAATGACTTGCATTCTGCTAAGGATAAATGATTTGCCTAAAGACAGAGAGCAAATCAGTGGCTTTGATTAATAACTCTGATCTGGCCTGACTGCAAGGGAAGACTTCTGAATTCACATGAAGTCCCATTGAAGTTTTCAGCCCTCACTGGAGAAAGAGACAGTGCAGGGTCAGCATCCAGCAGTCTGAGTCTCAGTACTTGATCTAGGAGCAGGAAATCACCCTTTTTCTTGCCCAAGGTACCATCTGCAGAGTAATGCCTGCAATGTCTTTGCATTATGTATTTGACAGGAAAAAAATAAAATCTAATAAGAACACTATAATGTGATAATATATGTTTAAATGCATTGCCACTCTTAAAATTGTGTTTGAGCAATCTAGTTCTAATATTTCTTGTTCCTGTAGAACTCTTTGCTAGCTAATTTTGTAAGTGTGTCTGATCAGGCTCATTTAATTCATCATTTTCATTTGACTCATTAATCTTTGCCTCTCCTTTGAAAGATAATCTGCATTTAATGGCTATGTTATGTAACATGCAGCAAGCCAGGAATATCTTGTACACTTTCAGAGGGCAATATTGTAATGTGTCGCCAGATTTATCTATGCATCAAAATCTCATTTTTAAGATGCCCAAAGTGCTTTCAATTACCAAGGAGGTGAGTTTCTGAGCACTGCTATAATTTGTTTCTGGGAGAGTCTGAGGATTAGAAATTAGAGTCATGTAAGAGTTTTTCAAGGTATAGCTGCAATCACACAAGAAAAGCTAAAGACAAGAATAAGTTAAAATTAAATTTTATGCTTTAAATTTGCCTATCAATAATTTCTTACCCCAAAGCCATCCCTTCTGACAATCACTATGCTAAATATTGGCCATGGGCTGATTCCAGGCCCTGGCAGAGGGACAGTAAGCCCAAACTCTCCCATTAGCTATTCTTGCAGCTCTCAGTAAGGACAGCACAGTCTCTGCAACTCTGCTATTGGCAGGCAGGAACAATCCATTTCTAGTGGCAGATGTCAATCTACACACCTTTTAGCTAGTGAGTGAATGTGTTTGATGTTCTTCAAACATCTTTTAAAGACACGAACTGACAGCAGTTGAAGATATATAAAGACACAACGGAGCAGTAAATCTGGCCCACTGTTGATTTCAATTCAGTCATTGCCTTTGTAATGTTTTCCAAACTGAGGAGTCAGTGGAAACATTGAGAGGGCACTTGCAGACTGCTCACCTCAGTCTGGCATTCCTTTTCTTAACTTCATCCCATTATTCTTACTGGAGGATTCACCCTGTCTGTTCTAGGAAATCTGGCAGAGCTAAGCTATAATGCCTCTTCCCTCCCTTTCCAATTGCTTCTAAAGACACATATTACCATAGGTGATATAAGGAACCAAATAATAAACACATAAATGATCCAAATAATTCAAGATGAAATTGCAATTATTCTTCTTTTAGGTATTAGGACTCCTCTTGTCTTCAGATATAATCATAGAAACTTCCTCTCCTTTACTGTGTTTATGTTACTCAGACTTAGTCACTGGTCTTTAACTTTTTTTAATTATCATATACCTATTCAGTGTATATATAAATATACAGACACTATTTTCAAAATCAGATTGCCAAGGACTTCATTTTATTAAAAATTTGAGACATCCAATTAGAACAATCAAATACCATCTCCCTAAACCCTGTCTTTTTTCTCATTTTGAATTCTTTCCTATTCATCAAATCCTCTCTAAGAATGAAAAGCCATATCCAACTGCAGCCAAACCAATACTGGTAGACAAAGATTATAACTCCTTGCTTGATGACACTATGGATTACAGTGTGATCCCATAAGAGTGCAAGCTCATTTTGCTACTGTAACTCATTGCAGACTTGCACTTTATTTGCTCTGCTAAGTCCTCTATTGAGGTTTCTCCAGTCTTCTGAATAACTGAATTTGTTAATGATTTTTCTGAGGAGAATTAACTTCCATTTAGAGGTGAATCTTATTTCCTGACCATTCTTCAACTCTATAGGCAAGGTCTTGTAAATTTTCTCCATTTTTACTGTTGTTAAAAAGTCCCTCACACTGTACATTTCATTAAGAGACTATGCTTTCCTTCCTTTCTGAGAAATCATTAATGAAGATATTAACACTTGAGCAAACCCAGGCATCCACTAGATATCTAAGTCTTACAGATTCCCACTTCTCATTATCTTTTGTTAACTGTTCTTCAGCCAGTTTCAGTCCATTTGAACATGTTTGTTCTCTGGCCAATTTTCAAAGCTGCTGTCAAATGCTTTATTAAAATACAAATAAATGTATCTACTGATCTAAACTCATCCAATAATTTTTCAATTCTTTAAAAAAAAAATAATCATTGAGTTTATCTTGTAAGACCTGTACTTGGTAAATCCACACTAGTTAATAATGTTGCTTTCATTATCCTCCAGAAGTCCAGAAATGCCTTTTTTCCCCTAGTACTTTGGCATCCTCATGCTCAAAGTTAGACTTATTAATGGCAATACTGTGACTGCCTAGTTACATATAATGATTCTGTGCTCCCACCTTCGATTTTCTGAAGCGTTGTAGTAGGTAATAATCGTTTTAATCTATTCCTCCATTTAATCTATTCTGCCATTTGCCTACTACATTTCTAATAATGGTTTGAAATGCGTGTAGGTGCAGGGAAGCCTAAAGCTGCTTCTTGCTTAGTCAAAGTAAAGAGTTCATCTTTATACATAAATCTCAGATTATTGACAACATAATCTACTGTTGTCCATCCATACTCCTCTCTCACTAAGTACTCAGTTTCCTGGTGCTCTTTTCTTGTCCCAGATTAAAGTGGTATATTAATCCACTTCAGTCCAATGCTTTTGTTCAAGGCCATGAGCACTTTTGCTATTTATTTATATTCCTACAACATTTTTTCTTTTAATAGCCACCTTGTTCTTAACATATTGCCAGTTGCCTTCACTGTGAAGAAAATCATCACACCACCTTATGTTTGTCACTACATACTGCCTATAAAATACTCTTTGTATGATGAAAGACAGAGCTCAGGTACTCAACACAGATAATAGAAAGGATTTTCTATATCAGACATCTCCCTTACTATGACATCAAAGAGACAGAAGAAATTACATTAGTCATTAACAAAATAAAGCAGAGTCTTGCTGACAGAATGCATCTACTTACTGCCCTAGGAGTACTTCAGCAGTGTCAAGGGTTAGGGCTGGGTCAACCACCAACCCAGGGACAGATATTCTCTATTATCCCTCTTTTCCCCCACTCCAGGGAGGAAAAGGGGAAACTGACAGAGAAAGAGAGAGAGAGACTTGCAAATTGGAAATGAAACTTAAACTACTTTAATAAAAATAACAAGAAGAAAATGAAGAGTATATACGCACACGCAAAACCAATGCCAGAACCAAACCCCCTTTGATGGTAACTACCTCACCACTGATGCTGTAGCAGGAGGATTTCAGCAGCAGCTGGAACTCATGCAGCTGGATCCTGGGTCTCAGGAACTCTTGACTTGAGATGAAAGGCCAAATAGGGAGAGTCTTGCAGGAGCAGAGCTGGGCTGGGCTGCTGATCTTCACAAGGCTCAGCCTTCCAGGATTGAAGGCAGAGAACAGAGAGATACCTGAGGAGCAGAGCCAGGCTTCTGATCTTCACAGAGCTCAGGTACTCAACCTTCTGACTGGATAGAGAACCAGACCTCTCCTTATATATACACACACATATGGAGTTGTTAATTAGCTGCTAATTAGCTCAATTAAGCACCTGTTTGCTTGCTCTTAGGCCTCATGCAAGACACCCCAAGGCTCATGCTTGATATCAAAGCCTCAAGGACTGCATATGACATGTATGGCATGGAATACTTTATTTTGACTCAAACTAAGACAAGGAACTATGCTAGTCTTGGCCAAAAGCACTACTCCTTGGCTCTTCTTGAGTAAGGTCATCAGGGAACAATCAAACCCTAAATGCTAATTAAGTGAACAAAAGATAATATCCCACATATGGTGTGGGGCAAAAAAATCCAGGTTTATATGAGGATATAAGAAAGAATCAATTTATCAGCTTTGCAGCAATTACCTGCTATTAGAGGATTGTCATCTGTCAGGACAGTGTATATCCTCAAACATGTTTTTACTAGGATATATTGCTTCCCATTTAATACAAGTGACAGAAGTCTAAAAAAAAAAAAGTCTAATAAAAAAAGCCCTACTGAGACTGTCTTGGTTTGATGGTTATTGTTTTACATTGAAGCTCTGCTCAGCTCTCTGTGTTGGGCTTCAGTTACTAATTTAATTTACAGCCTATTGAGTCACTTTTTCCAAGAAGTTCAACTTTCACTTCAGATTATGCCTTAAAATCTCCTATGTATATTATCAGTAACTACTGAAATTCATTATATTCACTTTTTCTATCCACCTTACTGTACTAGCTGCATATTTTATTAAGTGATTTATTGTTGTTTTTTTCCTCCATGTTGACTAAAGGATCCCTGATAACTCGCTCAGATGCAGACATCTACATAGCAGACAACTAAACTTAGCAAGTCTGACACACGCTGTAGGAGCAAAGCTCTTTGGAAGTAGGATATTGCACTGGTTTGTCTCAACTGTTCAAATCTCTCTACCTCTGCTAAAATAGGACTGGATAGTACATTACTACCAGGATACATGGAATTCCGAGTCCTGCTGTGCTTTCAGACCAGCAGATACAATTCTTCTGTCACCAACTCTGATACAAATTAGAAGTTGCTAGCATAATGTAGAAAAAGTGAGTATACTTACTTATTAGGAAGACAATCAATCTTGCCTAGCTGAAAGTGAGCCAACTCTGTTTATTACAATTCATCCACTTGTCTGTACATGCCTGCACTTAGCTTGCTGAAGTTTGTAGAGTCAATTCTCATTATATATTTCCCTTGGTTTTAGCAAATCTCATTTTTTACTCAGTTTTTCAAACCCAGTGCAATTAGCGTTCTGTACCTTTATGTCCTGTCCTGGTGAGCAGAAGCTGCAGGTTCCACATATGTAGGAAGGAAGCAGTAGACTTGTGTGCTTTTATAGTCTAAACAAATCACTTAGACATTTAAAATGTGTAACACTTTTTTTGTAACCTATTACAAAGTACAATGGCTGAACACAAGTGAAATGTTTTTAAAACTGTAATTGCAATTGCACATCTAATTTTAAACCTATGACCTTCATTTTCCCATTTATAACGCGTAATTTTAACATCAATTTTTTTGCATCAATTAAATATTTGCCCATTTGAATTTAATGTCATATTGAGCACACAGACATAGTAAAATGCAAACCCCATACACGCCTTCGAAATTTTGGTGTTGAGCAAGGTGATAGAAGAGTGAGTTATGTAAAGACAGATGCAGAGACAGCTTTTATGAACCATGATCCTTGTATTTTGTCCTTAGTATTTTATTCATGTGACTATTTTTCCCAGGCTGGACTACAAGTTACTGGAAAATACCCTCAGTGATAGTGGGACTTAAATAGAATAAAAAATTTCCTCAGTCTACTCCTACAGAATTCTGAGAACTAATCTTAGTTGAAGCAAGAGCTCCCCAAGCAGTTGATATATTTTAATATTGTACAAGCACTCTGTGTATGTGGTACAGCTTAGACCTTACATTGTTTTAAAACTAAAGGGAAAAATCTGCAGTTGCATAGCACCATCGGTAAAACCATAACCAAGATTCCTAGCCCACCAGCCTAGATCATTCATAATAAGGCAGTAAGGTTTTTATCTTTTACTGCTTCTCAAACCCATCATACTTAGTGGTAACCATCACTCAGTGTTTGCCTTCATCAGAAGTAACTTGTCTTACAGTTGTTGGTAACTACAGGAGGAATATTTTAAAATGAATGTGTTTCATCAATCTTGTGACATTGTTCAGTGAAGACATTTTAACATAAAAACTTGGATTCTCTCCTACTACACTGGTTCCACTGGAGATTACGGTAACTGCTTGGCATGAAATTGGTGCTGTTGATGTAAAACAACCTGCTGTACATATTTCTTTCTGTCTTTTAATTCAACATAGGCCAAAGTGCCTTCTTTGTAAGCTTTTCTCAGAGCCACAGTCCTAATTCATGCTTGTATCTTGGCTTTTTGTTCATTTGCTCCAGGTTCTTTGGTTGGGGTCTTCCTCTGCTTGTCCTATTTCACTCCAAAAATCTACAGAAAACAATCAGCAAAGACCTGCAACCCCCTCCCCAAAGAGCCTCTGCTTTCCAAGTTGAAGCATTCTCCTTTGGAGTAATTTATCTGTCCTGAGGTTACTTACCTGCTTGGGTTAACCTGCTTTTGATATCAACCACCCAAAACCTTGGCATAGATATTTGGGGGTGGAAGGCATTTTGAAAGGGACAGAACTGCTCTGATTTCCACTTGTACATGTGGAAATATATTCTGATTTGGTGCTAAGACTTCTATTACATCATCTTTAACTTCCATAGAAATGTGAAGTGCATCAGTCAGCTAAGCAACTGAGTGGGGTGGGAAAAAACTGGTTACATCCGTGGTGGTAGAGCAGAAACAAAAGACACTTTTGGTATTAACTATAAAATGTTAATGGATCTAGAAGTGCATCTCTGAAAATATTACCATTTATTACAATCGTATTTGTGAGCCATTTCATCTTTTTAAGGGATGGATTCACATTTGTGCTTGTGCATATTGTGACCTTTTGACAGTTTTATTGTTGAAAAGTTCAAGGTACATCTCATAATTGTACCAGGAACATGCATTTATCACCAGCAACAGTTCTGTGCCACATGAAATGAATTACTGTAATAGACATGTCATGTAATAGCATCTTATTATCCTCCCCCTCTTCCTCCTCTTTTTTTTTCTTAACTTTGTGCAGTGAGCAGGTCAAAAATGATGGTAAGTATAACAGACAAAAGTGATTCCTGAGTAAGTTCAAGAAGCAAAAAGATATTTACTAAAAGTAATGCTGTAGCTATACAATGAGTAACTAACATCACGTTCAATAGACTGCAAAATGAAAGTGCTATACTAGGGCTTGAGCCTTAATGCTGCTGCTTCGGGGCAGGATGGTTAGCACCATGGAAGATCAAGGCCATTTAGATCATACTACCTTGGCTTCTTCATTGCAGCCCTCTAATCACTGCTGAAAGGCAAGGTGATACAAAGGCAAAATCATGCAAAATGTACCCAGGCCCTACCTGCTGTTCTTACCATTGCTGTGGCTGGAGAAGAAGAGCAGCAAGACTGTGACAGAAAGGGCAGAAGGATCAAGTCTCACTATGGCCCTGCTGATGCATTTCTCATTCAGCCTTGTGCCATTAGTCCAAATTATAATAGATTGGCTTGGACAAATTGGCAAGGCAAATCACGGTATCATTTAAGGTTGGAAGAGACCTCTAAGATCATCCAGTCCAACTGTCAGCCTATCATCACCATGCCCACAAACCATGCTCCTGTGTACCACATCTATACATTTTTTAACACCTCCAGGGACGGTGACTCCACCACTTCCTTGAGCAGCCTGTTCCAAAGTCTAAAACTCTTTCAGTGAAGAAATTTTTCCTAATATCCAATCTAAACCTCCTCCGGTGCAATTTGAGGCCATTTTCTTCTGTGCTATCACTGGTAACCCAGGAAAAACCTCCATCTCACTACAACTTTATTTCAAGTTGTAGAGAATGAGAACGTCTCTCCTCAGACTAAACAAATCCAGTACCCAGAGCTGCTCCTCATAAGACTTACTCTCCAGACCCCTCACCAGCCTCATTGCCCTTCTCTGGACATGCTCCAATGTCTCTATGTCCTTCTTGTAGTGAGGGGCAAATACAAGACCGTACAGGCTAGATTCAGAACAGAGGAAGTTGTAGCTTAGCATCAGCTTGAAGATGCAAACAACCACTAGTAGGGTGCCTCCTTTTAGCCATTCAGCAATTTGTTTAATCAGATTTTGGCCACAGTAGATGTGTCTGCAAACTCAATTACTAAGTTTCAACATAATGAGGCTTTAATTTCCCAAGCACATGCTTATTATTTCACATCATTTCAGCCTTACCTTCATTACATTCTTCTGACAACTACCTTTGTGCACATTTTTCCACCCTATCCATAATACAGCCTCAGCCATCAAAATACATTGTTCTCAATACTGTTCCAGCTCACTGAATTGTTTCTTCCCATGGCCAAGGCCTTGGTCCTTGCACTATGCAGGAGTCAGAATGTCTCTGACAGCAGTGGGACTCTGCACAGTGGCTTCTATGCTGATGGTGCAGCTCAAAGGAAGGTAGATATTTTTTGCTAGGAATAGGAGGAAGCAGGGAGTGAGTTAGCAAAAGCTGATTTTCTATTATTCAGATAGCAAATACCTCTAAGTTAATTTACAATCCAAAGGCTCTAACTTATCTCCCTCCTACTCCCTCCAGCTCAGCTGCAGAGCTTTCAAAGCAAATGGGTGCCTTTAAAGTTCTGTTCTTACTGAAGACACTGAGCTGAGAGCAAATAAACAGCTATTCATTTGGTCTTGTATGAAAATGTTCAACTTGAAAGCAGCTCAGCCTCTGACTGAAGTGCTACTGATTGCAGTGGCCATACCAGGGAAAAAAAAACCAGCATGTTCTTTTTGATGTTTGATTAGGAGATGTGCTGCCACTGGGATTTCAGAGGAAGTGGTATTTTTCCCTCCTCTCCCAAGGATGCTTCCAAGGTGGCTGTGCATTTCATCTCAGCTGTTTCAATACTCCTAGAGAGGTATATGATGTAGAAAAGGGAGGGACAAGGGCCCTTTTGGGACAGTACATCCTAGCCTTTCACAGTTCACCGTACATACCAGTATCCCCTCTCAGTGTGACAGCTCTCTACTGGCCTCAAGCCATCTATCTCCTCAAGCCTCCTGAACTCCTGCACTAGACCTGAACTCAGGAAAAAGAGGTATGAGGGGTATGCCTCCATATTCTACTGATATATGCATAAGGGATGGTCAAAACTCAAGCCCCAGTCTGATACAATGAAGTGTTTAATGGTAGGTAGGACACTATAAACACATTCATTAAGGCCCCAGCTCTGCTTCCCTATACTCAAAGCATCAGTGATGCCTGTTGTGCTTTGCAAAATCAGCACCTTAAAAATTCCCTTCAGCTTTTCAGCAGACTAAGATGTGCACTAAAGAAGAAAACATCTTTATTGTTAAAGAAAAAAGACAGCTGGCATTGAAAGGTATATTTTGAAAAACACAGGGTTCGCTTTTACTCTCAGCGACGTCAATGTCAAAGCTCCAATTAACTTCAGTGGGAACATGATTGTATCCAATGGGTAAATAATTGCACATATTTCACATCTCATTGTTACTGAAAACTGTTCTTCAAAAAAGGAAAAATAATAGCCTGAATTCAAGAACTCTATTAAAAAGTCATTTGAACTGCATTCCAATTGAAATCACTTTTACCAATGAAAAGACTATTTTTGCTTATTCAAAATTTACATAATTAGAAAAGCACGAAAGACAGACTTTACTCTCTATACCAGTCTTAGTTTTGGAGTGCTTAAGAGTACTTCCAAGCCCAAATTTTGTATTTTCTGCAGATCTCTGCTTTCTACCAGTCCCCGCATTTTAATCTGCTTTGAAAAATTTCTCATGTCAAAAAATACTTTCTCTTGCATGTTTTTCATTGTAGAAGTTCAGTGTATCTATTCAGCATTATTAAACTGTTATCTCAACTGAAATGGGAACATAATCAAAAGGCTGGGTATTATTTATCTTAGCCATGTCTCCACGTCAGAAAATTAAGACAGTGATGAATTACACATTACTATACAAAATTTTATTATCAGAGACAAAATTCAAATTTGTTCTGCTTAAAATACAGAAGATAAAGTTTCTCATAAAAAAAAAATCCATTTAGTCCTTAAAGTGGAATAAAACTTTTATGTTGAACACACAGAGGTTCCATATTTACGGAGTCATTTTTAAAGGCATATCATAGAAAAACACTTTCCTGCTAAACTGTAAGAGAATATCATTTATTTGGCTAATAGTTTAAATTGCTGATTAGAACTATACTCATTAATTATTCTAAGAATAATTCTGCTTTTATTCTCAAATCCTAGGATGCTTCAAGCATTTAATGAAAAATCTTGTTAAATTTGGCATTTTTAGATATTCAGTTAGTGTCTCCCCTCTGTATGCAAAATATGTTTTTCTATAAAATGAACAGAGAGAAGAGCAGTTGGCTCTATAAGGAAAACTGTGATTTTACATTTAGCAAAAACACTTCACCATATCCTCCACCTGAAACGTGCAGAAACAGATTTCAACCTAAATGACTTTCCAGAAAGACTGTTTCAGCCAGATCTGATACATAATTTGAAGCACTTGATTAATCCTACAGAAATCAGTGGTACTGCCTCCATGTCTACGTATGTAGCTGAGTCATGGTCAATACAGACTCCCATCCTGTCTATGCCCAACTGCTTTGCTGAATTGAAACCTTTGAGTAAGAGCTGTAAGTACAAATAACCAACGAAAGCTTTGTCAAAGCAAAATGGTCCAGAATTAGAAGCTACACATGTATGTATATACATGGTACATAGAGAACTGTGACATTATCCAATAATCTATATTTCCTTTAAATGAAAATGGCATTCTGATCTTGCAAACACTCATTTGTGTGAAATCATTGGCAAACAGTACCTAAACTGACCCAGCTCCACCTCTAATTTGTCAAAGAGCTGAATTCCAAAGAGTACACATTTGAGAACTGATGAAAAAAATACGTTGTTCTAATTACAGTATTCAGAATTAATCTAGAGCTGAGACAGAATTAATAGAGGGACTCATCCATTATAACCAGCATTAATAGCTGCAGGACTTCTCAGGGTGTCAAAAGATCTTACATGTGGAGTCTCTTGGGAAAATAATGCAATTTATTATCAAGGCTTTATTTTCAATAGTATTTATGTCATTGACATGTCTGTACTGGAATAGATCATTAGCTTTCAGGGAACTGGTTTATGTTTATCTTCTGCAAAAATAGAGCAACTGAACACCTTTCAATAAAACATCAGTAAGGGAGCTACAATCTCTGTTTTTGTAAGGCTATACATCTCACCCACACCAAAGCTCATTGTCCTTCAAACATAAAAACAACATAGCAAAATTACATTTACACATATAATAAAGCTGTCTTTGTACATGGTGGTTATACAGGAATTGAAATGATGTTTCTAATAGAAACTGTCAGAATATTTTTTTTCACAGAGTGCTATGTCCAGGGAAGTCCATCTCTGCTAAAATCTACTGTGTGCAGGAAAAAGAGAGGGTAGTAGCCACACTCTTCACAGTATAGTTTCCTGCAGTTCTCCAAGCATTTTATAAAACATTATGACACCGGAACCAATTGCAAAGTATTCTAACAAAAAGCAAAAGAAAACAAATTGTCATAATATATGCTACTGAAACATAGACTACAAAACCATGAATATCCTGTACTCCAGCCCAGCTACTACCTCAGGGAGCTGTTTCGAAAGCAACGGGTTAGATCCTCAGCTGCAGCTCACATCAGTCACATCAACAGATCTACCTCACCACACAACAACAGAGGGGCTGCAGCCACACACATAGAATCATAGAATGGCCAGGTTGGAAGGGACCTCAAAGATCATCTAGTTCCAACCCCCCCGCCACAAGCAGGGATGCCAAAACACTAGACCATGTTGCCCAGTGCCACATCCAGCCTGGCCTTGAACACTGCCAGGGATGGGGCAGCCACAACCTTTCTGGGCAACCTGTTCCAGTGCTTAATCACTCTCCTGGTAAATTGGTTATGGTAAAATGGTTATTTTGACATTAGGGAAATGAACATATTAAGTGGACTAAAATATCTCACACAGAACTGAGACTGAATCTTGGCTCTTGGGCTTGTCTGCTGTTCCAAGGCTGCCCTTATCAGGCAAATCCAAGGAATGCTGTCCAGGAAACTCTGGGGCACCCTGGATGAAGCCCCCTGGTTCGTGACTGCCTGCTGCGGCACAGTCCCCACTGCTCTCACAACGCTGCTCACTTCAATGCTCTCTACCAACATGGCTTTGACATTCTTAGGAAAAGTGCATGAAAAATAAGCAAAGCACTCAGAAATACTATTTGCCAATGTTAGACTTACTTCACTAGTTACAAATCAGCCAAATATAAATGCCTTTTTTTCTGAGAAAGGACACCAGGCCTGACCCACAGCACTTGCTCATGGGGATGATTCTCCTTCAACCCATCTCAATGAAACCAGCTCCATACATTTTTTATAAAATCTGACCTTAACTGTGTCAAGGGGTATTCAAGGTCAAGGTATCCTCCACTGTCAACATGGACATAAGATGGAGCTAAGTTTAACCAGCTTCTTCAAAATACACTAAATTTTAAAATTTCACTCCAGCTAGGGCATGTGCCTTCCTCCCCTACCCTCTCACTGAAGACTGAATTGCTCCTGTTGTCATGGGCTACTTGCTCAAGGAAGAGTGGTTTCACTGAGTTTCAGCATTGGTTTTAAGATAGGCAGAACATTCCACAATCATATGAGAAACAAAGTGGCCAATTTTTTACAGTTTTCTATGCAAAAAGGGAACTGCACAGACACTAGTGCCATACAGGTTTGCACAGTTTGCACAGGTATCTGAAATTTTTTACAGTATTAGTACAGTGACTACTATCAATACTATTAATCCTTCCAAACCCTTTGTTAGAAAAAGGTCAAAAAACTCATGGCACATTTTCAACACTAACAAAAACACCATAAAGGAAAAGAAACTTGGATGGAGCCTCTCTGCACATCAGTGGTTCCCAGCTGCCTTCCTGATCTGACTGGGTTGGCAGCAGCAGCAGGTGATACACTCAGCAGTTTTTGGACTGCTCCATCCAAAGTTGGACAAACAGCCTCCATCCAGGCTGCTCAGAAGCAGGATGGTCCTGCTTAGGACTAGCAGCCTGATACAGGGAGTACTCATAACAGGAGTGGTGCTAAGCTGATTATATACATGAACAGTTTGCAAAGCTACATCCCTTTTCCTCAGAGAGAAAGCTGCACATTCCACTCAAAGTCACTTAATTCAGTATCAGCTATGATCATGTGGAAAACCAAAACATTATTATGCAGGTATCTAAACAATGGCATCCTCATCTCCAAATACTGGCTTCAGTTTGTTCTATCCACATAATAAGACTTAATTGACATTTTATGAAAATGATCTCCAAGGAGGATTTTTCACATGAATATATAATACATCATTTCCTTTTTATTCTTTACTACTAAGGATTTCATTGTATGGTTCAGGATCTTTGCTGTAAAGGCACCCTTCCTTCTGCATCAGTGGAGATATTTCCTTTGACACTCTAAAGCTCAGTGATATATCCACAACAGACCAAAAGCTACACAAACTTAATCCTCAGTTTCTGACACAGTATTGGAATTCTTGCTATATTCACTGAAAAGATCATCAAAGGTCACAAATTTGGAGGTACTTAAGGACACATTAATTTTTTTCATCAAAGTCAAACTCCAAGTACTCCCCACAATAGCAGAAGTAACATCTCATTCCAGAAGAATGTTTTCACATTGTTCTGCCCTAATCATAATTGGTAGCTACCATCTTTTTAACAGCTATTAGCAGAGGATACATGAATAGTTCTACCAGCTACAAAATATTAGGCTGAGATTTTTGTACTGAACTATGTTATAAAATACAGTATGTATTTTTACAATAGGTATATTGTTATGCTGTTATAAAATCATGTCTATTCATATGTCTTCCTATGTGATTTAGTAAGCCATATCAATAACTGCAAAAGATCGCAAGGCATATAAAGGCTAATTAGAGATATAGGCCTCACAAAGCCCTATAAAATGATGCCCAGGGCCTGGGTGAAGTCCACATCCACACACCGATCCACATTTTGCAGCATCTCCTCTCATTAGAAAGGACAAAAATAGATCCTGAATTTGAAAATGATGAAAAGTTTGGGGTATTTGTCTTCCTAATCACAATCCAAACTCTAAAAATGGGGTCCATCTTCATGTAAGGACAAATGAAGAAAAGGACTAGTAAAGGAGAAAGAAAATCAATAAGATAAATAGATTTGTCTAAGCAGACTGTATTAGAGTTTTTCATGAGCAACACCTATGCGTTAACACAGATGTGTGGAACTTCTTATCAAAAAAGTTTCTAAAGACATATAGTTAAATACAGAAGGGTGGAATATTGTAGAAAACAGCTATAGTTTTGTTGGATTTAATCCATTTAAATTTAATCCTGATTCAGTATGAAACAGCAAAATACAAAATATAAAAACTAAAAGAATGAGGAATTGTAATGGAAAGGTTAGCTCAACCTCAGCTATAGCAGTAATACCAACATTACCAGGATACAATAATTATAAGTGATACATCAATAGGTATGTATAATATACATTTAGGGCTTGGTATCTGTGGTAGACCAGTTGCTCAAGGCCACTAAAATATTAATTTACATCCAACATCAGTTAAATGTGCAAGAACTTCAATTCAAATGAGCAACAGTAGAATTTTCTGTGTACTGTGCAGAATACACAGACTGAAATAAACTTTTGACTTTGGAACATACTGTTAGCCTGCCCTTTATTAATGGAATGACCAGAAACTCCTGTGTGCATCCTGGAGGTATGCAGTTTAATCTATGGTAGTGAAAAAGAAAAGTCATCAAAGACAATCCTAAATAATTGCAAAGGGACAGACCATTATGCACACTTTTCTTACATCCTCAAAGCAACTCACATTCGAGGGCTTGGTTTTCTGCACATTCTTTGGATATCATAGTTTTGGCCTTCATTACAGGGAAAAGGTTATATTATTTAATATTTGGATTGCTTTTTTATTATAACAAATCAGCATGTGATTTTGTTCAGTAAAATTAAAAATGTGATGCTACTTACTGGCTTTGAGGTTGAGTTTGGTCAACCACACAAAATAACATTTTGCACTTTTAAATGCCTTTCATCAGAGGATATTCAAGTGCTTTGCTAACATTAGTCAAGCCTCACAACACCCCTGTGAGGTAGGTAAAATACAAAAGAGGAGGAGGATTTCACTCAGCTGGGACACGATAATGCCTCTGGGCATTATGCTCAGTAGGACTGTGACATAGCACAAAGATTTAGGGTTTACTATGAGGCAGAGTTAACAGTACAAAAGCACAGGATTCCCTCTTCTGTTGGTTATATGTGGTCAAGCTAACATGTGGTGATACACAGTACCAAACAGTGGAACAGATGCCCACACAACTATTTCATGTATGCATCCACAAACAGTACCCTCTGCACATTAAAAGACACAAAACAACCCGCTCAAGATAGGTAGGACAGCTTAGTTATGGGATGTGTCTACCAGCTCTTAAGGAGTAGAGTACCATGGGAATGAGAGCCTAGAAAACAATACTGTCTCCACACAACTCTGGTAATATCTGAAGATGCTTGGGCTTAATTCTAATGTTTCAATTCACAAGTCAGGAACTGCAACAGTAATGTGTATTGGTAACTTCTACACCTCGTGACGGAAAACCAGATAAAATGGGTGCTCTCTACTTTGGCTGGCCACATGTTTCCAACGTACAGGGCCGTGATGTGGCCAGATGGGTGTGATAGGCTGAGATGCAATAGACACTGTCGTATGTCTACATTCCCCCTGGGAAGCTGCTGCAATCTGTTTCCTGAAAACTCAGTAGTTCTGCGGAATTTCTTCTCCATAGTATAGATATGGAAGAGTATTTGGCCCCTATCAGTTTTGTCCTCAACACTTAGCACCAATGCTATAGGTGGTCATTGTATAAGTAGTAGTTCCACTGTGTCACTGATCTTTCAGATTAAGGATTAAGAAACAAACATATGCTTAAGAAAAGTATCTCTCATCTACAACAGTCTATGTGAAATGCAAGGAAACAGAAAGAAAACAGTATTCCTGGTATTAGCTAGTACACACAACCTCCTCTCACTCTTTCTCCGTATTTCACTTTTCTAATTTAACATAAATGGCACATTCTATATTTGCAAAAGTATTCCCCATATAGAGAATTCAACCTGTCTAACATAAATTGCCACAGAGGCTGGTCTACCACATGGAAGACAGCCCTCCTGGGTAACTTCATGTCTTTGCATACAAGATACGCTCCCTTTTTGCTAATTTCCATTTGAATCCTATGTTTATTTATAATACTTGTGCACTATTAGATGGGTAACTTACTACTGCACAGCTTGGGTGACCCGTTGTATCACTGCCTTGTAAAATAGCCAAGAAGACGTGGTTCACAGATTCTGTGCAATCAATGCAAAGTTCCCCTCCAAATGTATATGATTATAATGCATGGATGATGCCCTTCTCATTTTGTCTCTTTCCACCTCCCTCCTCAAACCTTTATCTTTCTTTTCTGTCTATATATTCCATTTATTTAAATATGGGAATATGGAGACTGCAGATAGAAAAACTAGCAACTCAAAAAGTCATCTGGCATCTTTGTAATCATCAAGAGACAATCTGAGTGACAGACCAATTGGCAGCTACTGGAAAGTTGACTTTACAGCTCATACTGCCCCAAGTTGGAGGCCTTCTGCATTTTCTTTTCCTTGCTTCCCTTTTGTTCACTGCAACACTGATTGTCGTAGATAGTCTTTGTGCTTTGTATAATGCTCATCTTTGATGTAACTGGAACTCACATACAAAATGTGGCTGTTACAGATAAACATGCTGGAATACAGGCAGGGACAGTACAAGCATGCATAAACTAGTCTTTGAAGGGATTTTTGTTTGTTTTCTTCTACATTTACATGCACCACTTAATATCATGTTTGGTTGTGTACACTGAGGAATGGATTTCACAAGCATTCATGATCTTCTCTTCTGGAAAGCTTCTTTACAATTTCACAAGAGCCCAGTGTAAAAAAACAATCCCACAATTAAAAAAAAAAAACAACCAAAAAGAAAAAAAGAAACCCTTAACCCTGCAATCTGATCTTGTCTTCATGATTTTAATGTTAAACACTTCTAAAATGTCTCTTCTTCCCCTTGCAGCGCTTTATGTCCAATGGTCAGCTGGAAAGACAATTAGTGTGTCAAGGACTTTCTTAGCCACTGGAATAGTTCTTCCTTATAAAGCCTTTGCCACCGCACGTTGGCTTCCACTGTTTCCACAGCACGAGAGAAAGAGGCAGCAGCTTCCCCTTCGTAACTCTTTATGAAGCTCTTCAGCTGGAAATACAAGTTAACAGGTTAAATTTGCAGGAACTAGGGAAAGTAAATATTTCCAGTGCACACAAACAAGTCAGGCATTTAGGACAAAGCTCCACGATCGCTGCTGAAGTAAATGTAGTACCATGCACAAAGATTTAATAGGAAATGTAATAAGGCAGCAGACTGTCAATTAGATGTGATACAATTGCTTCAACTTGCACTGGAAGATATTGACATGTCAGTGCCAGATCACATTAATATCATTACCTCCTTCTCTCCTGCAACCCAGCTGCTGCACTGCGTAAGACAGCTGGCCTGCTTTAAGCTTTTATTTCTACCTAAGAAATCAAACTGGGAGCACTGGAAAGACTTCTAATTCAGGTTTAAATGCAAGTATCAGAAGAAGGCAGCTTTATGCCCTTTGGTTTTATCAAGCTTCACAAAAAAAATGTATTTCTTTTTGATTTGTAGAACCCTTTTGATGATATAATACAGGTCAGTTGTTTAGAAAATGAAGGGATTGAAATAGGGTAAAGAGAATGGCAAAATAGCAAGCGGGCACTCATTTGAAGATCTTTGAATGCCTGAAACAGATTCTTCCCTTATGAGAAAACTTTGATCTTTTTCCATCAGACTGAAAAGGCCTCTGCTCCCTTCTTTTGTATACTCAAATTATAGCACTATCACCTGGATTATTACAGCTGATGGCACTGGTGTGCTTTGAATGACTGTTCTTTTTCAGTAAGAACTGCAAGGCTGATCTGCACAGTAGGTTGCTGGTTATGTTGGTCTGTATAAAATTAGGTGGTTTTAGCGACACTCACTCACAACTAGTTAATTTCTTCTTCCTGGTGACACCAACTTCACCTTTTTTATCGAAATCTAACTTCCAACAACATCTCTGTGCAGTGGTTCAAAACTGAAAAGGCTGATCCTGCAACTGTTTCATTCCTGTCACAGTTAAATATATGGGAAGAATCTGGAAACTATCAAAATCAGACTTAGCAGATCTCTGTACTTTTTGTACCAAAATTCTCACAAGGCTAGTTTCTTTTAGCAAAATTATAAACAGGCAGCCTGCCAATACTATCATGGAGGTGGAAACTACAACGACAGGCTTCCTTGTGCAGGGCAGGTACTCAAACCTAGCCAGAACTGTCCTTCCCACCTGGGTAGCTTTGAGGAAACCAGCTGCAGCTCTTCCTTAAGCTCCTGAGGTCACTAGACCTGAGTGCAGACAAATGGTTGGGCACAAAATATCATAGCGCAACCAGAGTTCAATTAATGGTGCTTATGCTGCATAACAACAATTTGATCCATTTGAGGTAATATGAAGCAACTGCTAAGCAAAGCATAGTATAACCACACAACTACCTCAAATCAGGGCAGATGTTAAGTTAAAATTAAAAATCTTTGCAATTAAATAAGAAGCACCTTATTAGCATTTAGAACAAAATTACTGTGGTGTAACTTGGCCAGAATATCAGGTTAACAGCTTTTTTCACATGAAAGTACTGTAGGCAGAAGAGAAATAGGCAGCACTGGTAGCTTCTACTTTCAGCACTGGGTTTTTTTAGGGCTGCTCTCTGCAGCATAAACTACTGTGGATAGAAAGACCTCACCTTTAGTTTCTCAACCAATAGTCAAGAAAAAAAAACAACCCTACATCTCCATCCAAGCACAGAGAAGTGCTTGCACTACCCACTTCCTGACACCACCTGTATGCACTGGGATGCCTTTGCAATCTGCTCCTCATCCTTGTGCTGCCCAGCTGTAGCACAGGCCTGTGACTCCAGCTGAGCAGCCAGAGCTCCTGGACAACTGAGACCTTATTGCTCCTGTCCCGCTCGCTGCTTACAACAAATACAGCTTCATGTGCTGAAAGTCATTTAAAAATTACCTCTCTTAGTTCTTCTTCAGTGTTGAGGAATTCTGTGACCCCACTGATAAGCTTTGAATTCATAAATAATGCTTCTCCATACCTGCAAGGGCAAAAGGAAGATGTACAGAGTTAGTGCAAGTACCAGGCCAGCTGAAAACTAGAAAGTAGTCCTCCATAAGCAAGAGGGAAGACTTATTCTGGGGATCCAAGGGAACAGCACTGGAATTGGACACTGGCATTCCAATGTTTCATGCTAAAAACCTGGACTGAGACCTTCTTCTAGGCTGAGCTATTTGTAGATAATTTTTAGTTGAATGCTACTTAGCAGAATGGGCTCAGCCACACAGAGATGAACGCTCCAGAGGAGGAGAGGACCAAACTACAAGACCACCTTACACTTAACAGAACAGCTAGCATATATTGACACCAAGCAGCTCAAAATGCAGGCACCAAAAGAGGAGTGGAGGAATAACTATGAAGAAGTACTCTGAGGAAACCTTGTAGCTGTATCATTAAAACAGACTTCTTTTAGTGCTGCAGCCTTCTCTGCATTTTGTATTCATCCACCTCATCTACATTACAAATAGCCTCTTGATAAGTGAACTGAATCAAATTTTCTAGTTCCAGTACCTGATAATTAAAATAA
This sequence comes from Bucco capensis, assembly GCA_013396975.1. Lineage (NCBI taxonomy): Eukaryota > Metazoa > Chordata > Aves > Piciformes > Bucconidae > Bucco > Bucco capensis. Next base: position 720,404 of record VWZO01003221.1, read on the forward strand.
ATAATACAGACAGATAATAATATAGCTAAAATAATCCCCTGGGCCATGATGCAGCATCTTCAAAGAACCAACCTGGAATGAAAATTTGAAAGCTTAGGCAAGAATATTTAAAGGGCAGGATATTCAGTAGCCATCAGCAACAACCCTCTGCAGGTAGCTGCTTTGAAACTGGCCATTCAAATCCTGCTGCTCCACTTGCTTTTCTACAATCCCCCAAATGAACATCTACATCACTTATAAGACTAATCAGACTACCCCTGAACTTTTGCATTTCATGTTGGAGCAGTTTGTGGTGGTTTGTTTGTTTGGTTTTTGTCATACTCTTGAGAACTAAGAATACAATTCCACTGGAAATCAAAGCAGGAGTCTTGTTCAAGTTAGATGTCATTCAGTATAGCAAAGGGCACTTGACAAATAGTTATCCTTATCTTTATTTGTACATACATACAAAGCAGTATCTAGCTAATCTGAACACAACTCGTTTTAAGACAGGCAATTCAGCTCTCCTGTCATTAATACTAACAGACTTCACTGCAATTAAGTTTATCTGGAGGAACAATTCAGTTCATACCCTGCTTTTACAAACTGATTTAGAGGAGGAGTTCAAAATTCAAAGTGAAATAAACTGGCACAGTCACAGCTTTCTGTTCTGCTTCTATTAATCATCCTTAAATGCTTAGGTACTATAAACCACAGTGCTTTCAAAAGAGAGAAAATAAGAAAGGGAGAGGGATAGAATGAGGGAGAAGGAAGAGAACTAGGTTTTCTTTGAGAAAACTGTTTTAGGGAAGGTGTACACTGTGTAGCTTGCTACTTCGAGCTTTTGTAAGGGGAAACAAAGGTATCAAAAATCCTACTCCCTGACAACTAATAACTAACACTCATGGATACTTCAGCAACTCCAACTCTTTCCAAAACTTCAGTCACACTGACATATACAGACATCCAGAGGCAAATGCTTCCTATGGGAAGCATGGATTTCATGGTCCTCTAAGCATGTTTAGGCTTTCTAACAAAGCCCTTTATTATTACAGTCTCAGCTTAGCCTCATAATTGACTGCTTGGAAAATTGGAAGCTCCTTTGATGGAGGCTTTTGACAAGGTTACAAAACCACTTTATAGAAGTGACCTCATAAAAAACAGTTTGCAGGGATTTCGTTTTCCTTGCAGTGTGTACTGCAGCCACAATGCAAACAAGAAATGGCAGAATTCCTTCCACCAAAAATGACACCTTCATGAATACCTGTGCTGATTACTGCCCATTATGCATACTTGACAAAAAGGCAACCACTAGCAGCAATTTCTAAATGGACTCTGCTGGCAAAAATTCTAGAAAAGCCACCTCCCAAAATAGTATTTTGCAGGTGTGAAGCGTAAGAATAAATAGAAAAAGTGTTGGGTCTTGCAAGTATCAGCCTTCACTCCCTTCACAGCAAAGACAATAGAACCTTACATGCCCAAGCTCCCTGGAAACATCCTGGAGTCATGGGATCTCCACCTGCTCCTTTACTTCTGAAGATGTGAGTCTCCAATGCCTCACATCCCTACAGGATTTGCACTCATGTGAGCTCAACTTGAGAGGCAGTGTAAGTCCATTTACTTTGGACAGATATAAGTGGATTCTCAAATACTGTCAAATCCCCAATTGCTGATAAATGATGCTGCACTTGAGAATGAAGGAATTCTTATTGGCAGCTGTTGGATTAAATTTTTACACACAGACACACATGCACAAACATGACAAAAATTATTTAGGAGCCAAGGTAGTGCATGCTCAGTTAATAGGAATTCAAGCACAGTATTTTCAATTATCTCTCTCAGAAGTTTAGCAGTCTTAGTCCCACAGACTTCTTACAAAAGACTTGTTAGGCACTTCAATTTCTAAGTCATCTTTGTAAACAGGATATAAATGATTTTGAAGACTTTATAGATTATCAATGTCTTCCACATAATGTGAAAACAGACTTACTGTAAAAATATAAAGGGATAACAATATTTTGTTGTCGTTCTAACTCTTTGATGTGCTCTGTTTTAAAATTAGAGGAAATAGCATTATAGTATAATTTAATCACCCTCAGTTATTTTATATTACTATCTCAAACATTAACACTTTTTATAATAAATGAAAGGAAAAATACCATTGATATATCACCTTATTAAATTAATCTTTTATACAAAATGTTTTAACTTCAAATAAAATTAAATAATAAATTATAATTGCAGAAAAAAGGTGCCTCGGGACAGGGTATACAACAGGTTTTTGCCTTGCTGATTGTTAGGAACTCAGGTAACACAATGATGCATTCCAAGCAAGTGAGATAAATAAAATTCAAATTTTAGGTGATGTTAAGCTATATAAAATTAAAATACACAAAAAAATTGGCATCTGGCATAGTTTTCCAAATCTTGTCTATTTGTCTAGAGTGCTTAACCTTGTCCATGTCTAACATCACAGGTGTTAGCTAGGTGGTCATATGAACACATTTGCCAATGCAGGACACAATTCTGCACATGTATCTGTAGCAATACAGATTTTGACATATTTATGCCTAAACCCTTCATAAATCCCTGGACAAACCTGAACAATTCTTGGCTATCCAGAGCACAACTATCTACATTGGTTGCATAATAGTAATGGGTCTGCCATCCACTTTCTGTGTAAAAGCCCAGTTCCTAGAATCATAGAATCATACCAGAAGCAGATCATTCTTAATTTTTAAACTCTTCAAGCACTCTTAAAAGCTTTTTGGAAAATGCTTTCAAAAAAGTATGTCCCTGTAATAAAAACCTCACAAACCAATTCCATCTCAAACATATTCTCCCAGTTGAATTTCTTCTAAAATCCCACTATTCTATAAAATATTACCCAAAATAATATGAACAACTTTTTGAATCTTTAGGAAAGTTGCAGTCTCTGAGTTTACTTACCTTTTCTTTTGATGTCATGAAATCTATAGTAAGTTTGTACCTGTATTCGTGAGGGACTAGGATTTAGTTGCTTAAATACTGCATTTTATATATACCATTTCGAATATTCTGTGGTACACTAGATGACTCCTCAGAAGTCTAGAATGGAACAGATCTCAAATACTTTTTCTGCCAAAACCATGGGTGTGGCTTGGCATGGAGTGCCTGAAGGTCTTGGACATCTGCCTTTTAGAAACTGAAAATCATCTGAGTTGTGGTTCCTTCTCATCTGTCAGTGTCCGATGAGTTGCTGTGAAATCTTTGAGACCCTCTGGCTGTCCCTAAATAACTACAGAAATTTATCATTCCTTCAATTAATATCAAAATCTTAATCATAAAAAGATTTTAAGACTTTGACTGGACTTCTGAGTCCAGTCCAGTCCAGTCCAGTGCATGTAGCACAAGTTCAAAGAGAAAGAAGTAGGTATAAGGAACAACCCTATTACTCTCCTATTACTTGAAACTCACCTGAAACACAAAGGAAAGGGGATTATATTAGCATCCTTTTGAAAATGGAAATGTTGCAAAAAGGTTTTGGTGGGTTTTTTTTCTGCTGTTTAACTAATGTTCTTGAAAAGTTAGGGGGTTTTGTTTTGTTTTTCTATCAGACTTAAAATCAGCAAAATTCCTTTGGGAGCTGCTGCTTTTGTATTTATGTAAAAGTAGGACTGCAGCACTCAGCATATAGATAGAACTCATTATTGTAAGTGGAGACACAATACAGTATTAGATGAATATACAGATGACTGCTAAGAGATAAATGTTTCTATGCAGGTGTGTGACAATCCATGAATAAATGCATTTAGGACTATATATATGTATTTCATATTTAGAGGCATGTCTATTTGTGGATTAAAAGAGAATGGACTAGATTTAGGAACTTACATGAATACATACATATACAATACTTACACAAATTACATCAAAATAAGAAATGAAAATAAATTTAGACTTTTTGTCTTTACCTGGCATTCAGTATTTTCCATTTTTCTCTGAAAAACTTCCAAGCAAGATCCCTTCCATGTGGATTTCGAGCTACATGGATTATCACATCAATTGCATCCTGATCCAGGACAACTTCTGAGTTGAGAGACAAATTCAGAAGCCTAGTGGGAGAAACAAGGGGGGGGAAAAGCTATTTAGTTTCACCAACAGATAGTCTAACAACACCACATCATAACTCTCATAAAAAAAAAACAATCACTGCCAAATGGTTTGCCAAGTCTCCAAGTGAGTTCTGTGGTTTATTTCTATGATTCCAAAGACCAGACACATCCACGAATCAGAAAAATCTGAGTGTAAAACAATTTTAGTAAAAGCTGAGTGGAACTTTACCTATGTATCTTTATCAAACCAGTCAGATCAGACTGGCCAATACAGTTAAATAAAGGACATGCTAACAAAAAATAACAATTATTACAGAATTTCAAACATTTCCAATGAACACAGGAAAATCTGAAAGCTAAAATACACAATAGGCACCAATTTTCACACACATTAATGCAAAAATAGAAGACTGTCTAAACAGACATTAAGTTTGTGCTTGAAAAGCAAAGTTCTTTCATTTAAACCAAAGCTCAAGTATGATCCATAAACATAGAAGTGATTATTGGTAATAGTGAGATACAGATCTTTGCACCTGTTGAGCAAGTTTCTGTCATCACTGCAAGTTAAAGCTTCTAATAGTATTTTCTTCTCAGACACTGCTGTGGTTGAATGAAATTTCATCCAAATGAACTCCCATACATCTTCATCCATCAGTGAAACCCCTGTACAGTAGACAATGTCTCTCACATTGAGGGGGATTCTACAAAAGAAATCAGTAACAGCATTGTGGTAAATAAACAGCCTCCTGATACGGGAAAAAAAAGGAGGAACATCATCAAATTTATGAGACTCCAAACAGCAATCTTCTTTTGAAAATTATATTTGCATCTCTTTACTGTCACCAAAATCTTCCAGGCCATCCTAATGGACTTTCTAATGGGTAACACATACTATATATTATGGTCATCCAGATAATCAACAGAGAAAGTGCCAAACAACCTGCAGGACAGGTAACATAAACTCTCCAAATTAGCACATATACTTATCACTTTGTTACTGGGATCTAAGCCAAATCTCCTCTTTTTGTCCTTAGTCTTGAGGTTTTAGAACAGGAGCTGATCTGCCATAACTCATCCTTTCTTGTGCTTTAAAGTGCTCCATCTTGATATAGAAACATACAAGTAAGGAAGGATGTGCTGAGACAATGCAACTTAAAAATGGTGTTTCAGGAGTGAAGAAAATAGAACTGTTTATTTTTTCAGCATATTAATAGCAACAGAAATCCAGCTATACCATAGGATGTTTGTGAATGTGATTACTGCTCAAGTAATATAAACTCAGACTACAGTTAAATGAAAGATTCTTGAAATCAAATTCTGATCTAGAACAGGATGTGCATATGTATTATCTTCTAAAAAGATCTCAGTGGGGCTTTCAACTTCCTACCTCACATTTCCTATACAAGCATAGAAGCTGAAACATTTGCAAGCTAAAGGGTATTCTTGCACATAACACCAGACATTTCTCAGAGGAACGTTTTTCTGATTTGTGGGAAAGAATGCCCTCTTTCTGTTGAGAAAAATTATACCAAAACACAGTTCTCTAGTTACTAATAGCTAGGCTGAAGCACCTCTGGAACTTCATATACAAGATCTCTTTAGAGACTGTAGATGTATGTACAGCTGCTGTCAGCACCTGAGCAATAGTAATACAGTAGGGCAAAGAATGAACTTACGTCTGTAAAATTTGATATTAAATCCTACCCAGTACAGAAAGAAAAGTTTACATCAACACTTTAACTTTCACCAAAGTCTTATACCACAAAATGGGCTATGCCTACCAAGAACAAAGAGATTCTTTTACTCCTATCTATTCATTCTCCAGAAAATAACCTTGCTTCCACTGAAATTTTCTATTGTTAGGTTCTGTGATGAGTGCTTTTGTTAAAACACTTCAGTTGATCTCTGACTCTCTCGTTTTCCTCTTTGTCGCTGGAAAATGAACCCAGTGTGGCTTTTCAGCATTTCAAAGTTCTGGTTCCTCTTCAGTACTTCAGAACGAAGTAGGCAAGGTCAGAAACCATATATTGATGACTGTGAAGGAATACAAACTGTTGTTGCCTCTTTGGAGTTAGCTAGTCTCAACAACTACAATGGTTTATTGACAAAAAGAACAAAAGGACTATTTAGCTAAATTAAGGCAAAAATGGGGGGGGGGAATATGCTTCTCCTACTGGCCTAAATAACTTCTGGAAATTAATGCCTACTGCTTTTTCATTATGCTTTTTCTGAGGCTTTATTCATGTTGCCTGGTGAGTGTAGTCATCAGCTCAATGTATATCCACAGGTTCAGATGCAGACAATCACATGAATTTTGCTCCTTCTGAGCTGATGTGGCTCAGGATAACGCTGCTTCTTGGAGACTTTTTAGCAGAGTAACATGTTAACAGAGCCACAAAGGGCTGACTTGACCACTGTTGAGGTATTTTGCATTTAATGCAGACAAACCCAGACATTTACTCAGGAGTAAACTCTCCAAAGCAAAACTGAAAGAGTGGACAAGAGAAATGTAGTGCATTTTAAAGTTTCTAGGACTATGAAACTTGTAACTATGTACAGCACACACCAGCAATATTATCTTCTAAAGCAAAATCAGAGGTGCAATGTCTCACCTCTACCGTAAACTGCTTCCATCTAGCCAGGGTAGATTGGTACTACAACACAGATCCTGGCATGTTCAAGATCTTACTGCTCTCGCTACCAAAACTCTGTGTGAGAACATGCCTGTCTTGAGGCATGCCAGGCAATCAGCTTTGCTATGCTTATGACCATGTAGATCAAGGAATTCCTAAGTGTCATTGACACATAGATGGGACCCCCAAAAAATGCAGGTTCTATAATTCCTCCCGCCTTGATGCTTCCTACTACCTTCTTAAATTTCTTCTCCTCATATTCAAATGACCTAAAAAGCTTGGCACTGAATAAAGTTAGTAATTCTCCTCAGATTTACCCAGGATCAGTAGATTTTGGCTTATGTATGGTCTTTGTAACTGCTTTTGTGGTCTCTATAGAAGTACCATGCCAAGACCAGGAAAAACAGAAAATCCTTAAAGATGACCAGATCCACTAAAAGAAATAAGAGTTCAAACATACATGAGCAGTAAAGAAAAAAAGTTATCACTTCCACCAGCTTTTCCATACTACTGAGTTTTGATTCTCAAAAACCAAGCTAACATTAGTAAAATGTGAGTTTGGCTGACATTTAGAGAATTATCTGTCTGTGCTAGGTGCTGAATTTCCATTTCACTGTAATGGAATTTGTACCTCCTACTTGAAAGTCTGTCATTAAGCCCTTGTTGTGATATTTCAAACTAATGAATATCAACAGTTTATTTTCTCCCATTTAACCTTTCTTTCACAAAGTCCATATAAAGAAAACTGCATAAAACTGAGTCTTTTACAGAAAATTAAGACTACGTATTTAAACACAAGGAATCAAGACTAAAGTTAATGGAGTAGAAATTTAGGTGCTGCCTTTGCATTGGCTTTTATTAACTCAGAAAAAGGCTTAAAGTTTTCTACATAACTGCAACTCTCTCAAAACTTTGGGTCAGCAATTACAGTAACATAAATATGCAGCCACATAAATGCACAGAACATGAAAGTGGTATCAGTTATTGCTGTGTCTTGATTTTCTGATACACCAGGTTAATTGTCCTTAAAGCACAACTTCTTTTCCAGTCTATGTCTTTTTTTGCTTTTAATTTGGGATTTAATATACTGACAGCACCCATAATAACATATGCTAAACTAAAAGGACTGAGGGATGCTATACTGACCATGGGATCAAACAACCTGTTGCCCCAAATCTATCTTATGTGATATCTGAATACAAAGAACTAAACCCAGTCAAGCCTTATTGCAATGATGTACTTGACATGCAAACACTGAATCATTTTTTAAAGCACACATAGTTCTTTCTGAGCTTTGCCAGCAGAAATATTATTTTTAGTTTACTGCAAGAGATGTGACTCAGCCAACAGATACTCTAAGGAACTATAAGGCACCTGGAAAAGGTAATTCTTTTTTGGTTGATTGCCCCATTAATCCAGGTAGAATTAATGAGCACTGGAAAGACTTTGGCTAGTACAGTCAGCAGCAGAGGTACTTGGAAGTGGATGTCTAACCCCAGAAATGTCAGCATTCCTCACTTGAGGTTTAAGTTTCTGAGATTTACAGTTCAATAGCCTTTACCATTTACTCCACCTTTCATGTTCTAAGTGCCAACACTAGTGATTTTAGCAGCAATGCAGTCAGTAATCACAGGATCATTTGCATGCTCTAGGAAAGAGCACTGAAGACAAGTGATGGCACTGATTCCATGCTTCTTGCTAAGAAAACTCTATTGCCACCAAATCAGTAACAGTTCACTTGCAGTGCTACAGTAGATCTATGCAATATCATACAACCAATTGCTCTAGGGAAGGTTTTAGGTCTCTATATAGAAGCTAAGTCATTAGAAGAATGAAAAAAAAACAAACAAAAACCCAAAAACCAGACATCAAAAAAACCCACTGATTTTAAAAGGCTTAGCTTCAGAAACTATAAAACTTGTGGCTATGAAAAGCAACAAATTACTCCTGTGAGAAGCTTGTAATCAGGAGCACAGACAGAGCAGTTCTTCTTGTGGAAATGAAAATTGTTTATGAAAATGTGAATATCCCCAAAGTAATTTCTCTTTAACTATTGTCTCAACAGAGAGCCCTCTAATTGAATTTTCTCCATTTGTGAGTTTTTTTGCTTTCTCTCTCTTCCAGTTATTATGGGGCTGTATTTCATCATTATCTAATTGTGAAATCTCCCTGGTCTACAGATTTTTCAATGTTACAGCTTCATGGAAAATGTTGTTCTAAACTTGCGGTTCCAAGGCACTAGATTAGCATGTGGAATGTTTGCTCACTGTGTTAGCTGAATCAAGTAGATAAAATTACCATTGTTTCAGTACTGCTTAGGTAGTAACACTGCAGAACATATCCCCTTGTTATATTAGACCTCATCTGGGCCTTAAATGCTGCTCTCATTTTTAAAGACCTAATATGATTGATGGATACTTCAGAAGAGTAAAGACTAACTTCTGAAAGCATCACTTTAAATGGCTTTTATTTGAATACTGATCCAATTTATTTAACTTTATTTTTCTTACTTGAGTATGATGGTGAGAATGAAATATGTAGCTAGCAGAGCTAATGTTTAAAAATTAAACACTTTGGGAAAAAAGTAAAAAATTAAACAGTCAGAAAAAATTAATTAAAACCATGCTGTGATTTTACAGGCTTTTTTTTTTCAAGAGTGAATAATAAAGCTCTACAATGAGCTAAGAATAATCTTCTAAGTTATAATTAATTGCTACATACTTGCTCCTATTTAAAGTATGTTCTAACAATTTGAGATACACTTATAAAATTAGACCATAATTATTTATCTTCTGGGCAAATTGTGTTCTAATTTTTTAAAATGTAATTGCACACAGTTTAGACAGTTCTTTGATTAAGTGACAAATTTCAATGCCATTTAGAGTACTATTTGACAATGAAAATTAATAAGAAACATTATTCTTTATTTTTGCAACCATTTAACATTTAACTTAAGCCTATTTTTCTGGATGACTGTATTTATAGTCTTGTTCAATAGGTTACAAGGCTCAGATGAGGAATAATAATGAAGTAACCGGTACCTTGTTGGCAGATCTGTAATCCAGATTTTGTTGTAAGGAACAGCACTACATAAAGTTTGGTTTTTAAGATGGTAGTCCCACAGCTTGTACAGCCATGCTGCTGGCACCAACTCTGCACACAGAGAAGGGGAAGATCCTCTGCATAGCACATGCCCAATCTGAAGAGAAAGGGTAGAATTTCCCTAGAAAACTGAGGAACATAGCTTTGATGGGGTTGACATTTAGATGCCTGTCACATTGAATTCAGGGGTTATTATGTGGCTACTCAGGGTGGATGTGGCAAAGCTATGCACAGACATCAGCTCTTCAATGCAGATTTTAATGACTAAATGGTGAGTATAAGCACTATTTTTGTGAGACTAATCTCTGAGTAGATATGCCTTGTTTTATCCTTTCTAGACAGTTTATGCAACAAAAATATAGTATTTTCTGGTTTTTTTTGTTTGTTTGTTTTTTTCTCAAGGTTTTGGTGAGATCATTCCTGAATGAGAAAACTAGAGACAAAAACTATCTAACTTCTAAGGATTGCAAATTAATTACTGCTAATCCATAACCACTACAGATAGGATCATTTTATTGTGATCACACAAAGAAGTCAGATGGTAAAAATGCTACCTGAACCAGCTGCCCCATAAAGCTCAGTTTTGTCTTTCTCAAGACAAAATCCTCTCTCTTCCTCAGATATATTCCCCATACGGGTCCTTCAGAGCACTAACTCCTCGATTAACTTGTGCACTCAACAGTATTTTCTTCCTCCTTAAACAGTTTTATTGATGAGTGCAAGATTTTACTCAAATGTTTTAACAACATATTAATTAGTTAAATCACTTCAGCAACATTGGCTGACATTAACTGGCAAAGCTCCAGTAACATTTCAAAATGCATGAATAGCTATGCCTGAATTTTTTTCAGTGATTAAAACTTCTATGGGTTGAGAACATAGAAGAAGGGACCCATTTTATTGTTTTACATTTATCAGACATTCATGTGTGGGGAAAAAAAAAAATTCTCATTTTTTCATGTTTGCTGCTAATGATTTCCAAAAACAGCTGGTGGGCATCAAACCCATGAAAAAAAGCTAGTGCCTCTTTCAAGCAACTAACACAAATAATTAGCCTGTTGGACACATTCCCACAAATACTTATTTAGGTGGTTAAACTTAAGTACATTTAAAAGTTGATGCAAGACTCTAGCACTAGTGTGCCCATGTGAAATAAAGCATCAAAATTATGTATCTCGAGGCATTAGAGAGAGAAAGAAAGGAGAAGGAAAAGGAAAGAAAAAAATACTTTGTTTAGAAAAATATTTATTTTCTATCACCAAAGGCAGACTTCATTGAAATTATATCAATTAATGACTGGTAATTTATTATTCACTGCTCCCTCAGGTCTATGGATAGTTTCATTTATAGACTGTTACAGTCTCCTGTACACTCCTGCAGAGTAATTTATTTTTCTGGTGTCATTTCCATTGAGTAGTTAAAGGTCCATCCAAGTAAGCACACTGCCAATTTAGGCAGGTGGATGGATGTGAATCCATTGTTCCTTGCAGAGGAAGTATGCAAATTGTGCACAAACAAGTATGCATATCTAGTACTCTCAAGTTAGGCTTGTTGGTTATCATTGTCTTTGTTCAAATTATGTGATGGAAGTCATCTTACTTCATTACTTGTGCCTTTCGTAAGACGAATAAAGAATTAACTAGTGTTCCTAGTGGTCACAGCAATGTGAGAAAATGATTTGAAACGGTAAAGAGAGAAGACCATATCCACATTACTACACTTAAAAAAATTAAACAAGGTAATTGAGCAGTAGGATACAATCACCCAGGATCATAGTTTCATTTTTCATTAACCAAGAGCGGTTCATCTATAGCACAAAATGACACACAGATGTGTTCTGACTTGAAGCCCACAAACCAAATAGGAAAATTCCCAGCATATTCTCTTATCAGAGATCTCTGGCCCCACTACAGCACCCCAAAACTTCTCAGAACAACTAAGATGATTAAACACCAGAACAGATTAAAAATATCTGGATTTGCGTTCAGGATCATCCGGCAGTCTCTAGTCTTGGTTATGAAGAGAGAGAAATACAAACTTCATTAACCCATGTGCTACAGAATGGATGCTGACTTTAGTCTAACTCAGTGCAACAGCCTGCACTTCACTGTAAACATCTAGTCATTGCTTTCCTCCTTTAGTTAAACACAAAAAGAGGGGGGGGAAAAAGGAAAAAAAAGAAATCCCACAACTTCCTGTCTCTTGTGTTAGAAAGCGTAGACTGAACAAGGAAGTGCAAAAAAAAGCAAAAAAGTATTAGAAAGAAGCTGTTTCAAACATTAGCTCTACTTGCCAAATGGCACAATGAGCTTAGCTCTGCTCATCAAAGATTAGCAGATTTTTATCAACAAGAAGGTTACCATAACAGGTGCAAGGACAAGAGCCACCAAATTTGCAGACATTAGAATGGAGCTCTCACTTTATACAAGTTTAATGTGGCAGAATTTTGGATTTTTCTATTTTTTTTTCAACTGATGATACCAGCAAGACAGTATCCTAAGTAAACAAATGATTGCAACAGAAAAATAATAGTAAAAATAGGCTCACTGCTGCATATTAGCAGAAGAATAGCACCACAGCTCTACTAACAGAACCAGAATAGAAGCACTCCTTTTTCTTCTCCAGGAACAATCAGCTGTCTCAGTTCAAAACAGTTCTCTCATATTCACATGTTCACACTAGCCTGCTTAACTCTGCCTCAAGCGAACAAACATCCACAGTCCACCTTGCCAAGCAGAAACGTGAACATAGCAAGCTGTAACTGATGGATACTAACAGTATCTGGAATAAAATCACACCTGCACCCACAGAAAGGTTTGCAAAAACATGCTTGTGTCTATGGATAAGTTATGTTTTGAGCCATCAGAGTGTGTATTCACATATTACCTGTTGTTACGGTATCTTCTATGAGGAGTTTACAGATTGTAGCTCTCCAGATATTCTTTACTGAACCTCAGAAATACATGTTTACTCAGTCTACCTAAGGGAGAAAAATCTGAAAATGCTAATCCTCTTAGAAACATGTTTTTCTTAAGGAATAGATATGCAGTGAAGGTTAAAGGGGTTAACAAGGCTGATTCTTAAGATCAGGCAGGCATTGTATGGTAATTTTGTTAATTTTTTTAGGCTGAACTACAACGCTGTTATATCTAAGCAGTGTGAATAATATATTTCTTCACACATGAAGGAGCTTCACAAGGATAAGCTCAGTTAAATGAAGGTAGAACCAAACATCTTAATTTTCAGCCAACAGTACATTCTCTTGTATAGCATTCTGCTGTTGACTGAACCCTAGTAAGCTGACATTCTCAAACTACAGGGAAAATCTGAATGTGCTTATATGATTTTTACTAGCTATGTATTCCTTATCCACCTGGAAGTTTCAAGGGTTTCCATTGCTCCAATATAAAAGTAGCATATATCCCAATTTAGCAGAGAGAAAATTCTTGCCTTCGTATCAACTGTCAAGTCAGTAGTCAATACTGACTTCCAAGCAAAATGTGCTGGAGCCATAAGCCATCTAGAAAGAACACAACTACTTAAATTCTATGATTAAAAAGACTGTGAGACATACCTTGAAGTTTAAACTCAGATTTTCAGCTGAAAGAAATAATTTCTTTTTTGACAATTGCAATGACTAAAACATGGTAATTCTAAGACCACTCAGAAACAGATGTGTCCTTACAGCCTCTTCTATTCATAATGCTATGTGTTTAGTTTGCTCCTCGTAAAGCTAAACTTCTTTCTTAGAGTTAGGTTCCTTGTTTTAGCATCATGTTTTGCCTTGCAAAATGGTAGTGGGCAATAGCACCTAAAGCCATTTTCAGACTAACTAATCCTGGCATTTCAGATACTCAAGCCTCCCTTCCTCAGATCAACGCTCTCATCTTTAGGCTGCAGGGCTATATTATTTCTTTTGGTAATAAAGTAAATCCCAGTGGTTAAGCTTCAACTAGAGGAAGAAAATGTTTTGCAGTCATAATACTGTCCCATACACCTCACAGATACGTCACCAGGGTGGTCTTCTGCACATGGCACATGCAGGACTGAGGTACTAAACTGAGGCTCTACCACCATCTCAGAACTGCTGTTTAAAAGGGGTTTCAGGAGAGGTTTCTCTGCCAGGTGGGTTTTGAAAGAAAAGGAATAGATCTTTTTCTGGTTTAGTGATGCTTTTGAAAGGCATCTTTTGCAAGGACCCCTGGCACTATGATCTCCATTTACATATTCATTTGACATAGGTATCTCTCTACTTGCAGTACTGGACCGTAAGAGGGTCTGCTCTCTCTTCACAGTCTCATGTTAAAAGGCTCTTTGCTCAGCAATAGAAGCTGACACCAACTTCATTTTTGGGGTTCCCAAATCCTCTTGCAGGAAGTGTAACTCCAAGCACCTGATTTTTCTCTGTGACCCAGGCATCTAATACTGAAGCACTGCAACACCTAAGTCACTTGAAAATCAAGCCTTCCGGACTCTCCTGTGACTTTCACGCGTGGAGGCTAATGTTGCAGATCACAGGTGTGGGGGTTTTCTTACTAATTCCCTAAGAAAATCTGCACTGCTACACTTAGAAATCTAATGGCTTTTTTCAATTAGTGCTGGAAACATAAAAAGGTTGTCTGGCTTTATGCTATGAATGACCATTATTTCACTTGGTGAACAATGGCAAATTATTTGTAGAGTAAAGAACATATAATTACAAACAGAAACTGATTATTATGATTATTTCAATCCCCCACAGTGAAGAGTAGATGGTAATTTCTGGACCTACTAGACTAAATATATTACTAAAACCCACAGTAACTGTAGGCTTATGTTGGTAAAACAGAGTTAGATGTTACTTTATTTATTACCCAACACCTTAACCATAATTAAATGCTACAAATAAAATAGAAAAAAATTTTCAAAAGAACCTCTAAAAAGCCACAGATTAAAACCATGGCTAAAAAGCTAAGAATTTCAGCATTTCTATGGTATTATTAATTGCACACTGTTACCCTTATTCAAATTTTAACTGCAGTAATCATCAGGGGATCAAAAAGCTTCCTCACAAAATTTTCTACCTGTGCATTTATGTTGTATTTAATACCACATATTAATTTAATACTACCCTGATTTTGTATTAATTAGAATCTCGGGATGGAAATCTAATTTCATAGTCTCATTTTGGGGTCTACTGTTTTGAAGAATTTGTGTCCCTCCTTTGTAATGAGCTTGTAAATTAGCTCATTGAAGAAACATCTTCCAAAACAAAGATTTTGGGAGAGGATGGGTGAATAGGTTACAAAATTGCCTTTACTTTTATTCTTGTAGTCAAACTCAAATTATATCTGTGTATAAAAATATCTCTGAGTTCTCTGGAACTCATAAAGACCAGGGACTGTGCAATGCATCAGACAATGACTCTGTTCTGTTTCAGGGCAAGGGCATCTTCAAGACATAGTTTTCAGCAGATACAACTTCACTCATTGCTGATAAGGAGTGGAACAGGCAACTATATATAGTTTCTGTGCTTGTCATCAGCTTCCCTCACAGCTGTCAGAGAAGCTTGGAGAAAGATGAGCAGCATGAGTTTCTCCTCCTTTGTGAGGAAACAAGGTCTGAGGGATTCCTACAGATTCTGAGGTAGCTGTTTGCAGCAAATTCATGAAGAGCTGTTAAGGGCATCAAACTAAGCAAAACACTTGACTGATGAGAAAGAATACAAAACGGCACCTGTTGGATGCGCTCTCTGCGTGTATCTTGTACTTATCTGCTTGCCCTTTACACTTGAGCCAGCTATTGTCTCTGAAGTGTTAAAAAAGGAAAAAGCATGACTCAAACACAGTGTTGATTAAATTTTGAATGCAGAACCATCATAATTTTCTTGGTGGAAAAGCAGGGAAAACAGCCCCTCATCTATTTTCAAGTTTCAGACTGAGTTGGTTTAAACTGAGCAAAGGTGATACCTCTGATGGGGTACCCTCTGATGCAGCAGGGGTCTGAACATTCCTGAGAGAACATTGACAGACCCCTACAAATGTTACTGTGAAACACAAGCTGATTTTGTCTACTGAGCTGCTGTTAGTAGTAGCCTTTGCAATGTCAT
Source organism: Bucco capensis (assembly GCA_013396975.1). Lineage (NCBI taxonomy): Eukaryota > Metazoa > Chordata > Aves > Piciformes > Bucconidae > Bucco > Bucco capensis. Next base: position 736,300 of record VWZO01003221.1, read on the forward strand.
TTCAATGTAAGTAGGTAAGAAATGAATCTGTTCATATGTTAGTTAGATTCAGTAGGTGAGACTGCTCTCAAAATAGCAACTGGTAAATTATGGGGTGGGGAACTGAACAAATCCTATAATCTTAATAAATAAATAAATACATGTCTCAGTCTTCTTTCAAGTTGTGTCACTATTTATCAACTGACAGTTAATCTGTATTCTGTAATTACATTATTAGTTGCAGCTATTTTTCAAAACTGTGCAGTCCTTTTGGAGAAATGCACTGCTTTAACTTAGTAGCTATTCTCTCCTGCCCTGCTGTGATGCTTTTATCTTAACATTCGTTATATGCTGGCAACCACAATCTTGTGCACCCAAGAATGGCCCCATGCAAAGGCTCAGGTCAATCTTCAGATGGCTCCTCAAATTCATTCATTTCTTTTCTTGCTATGGTTAGTAAATCATTAAGCTTCCTTCTTTCCCATCCCCCCCGAAGCCTCCTCCTTCAATCTTGTTGGAAAGGATGAAGACACAGGGTAGGAGAAAGCTTTTTAACTGAATAATCTACTGCTGTGCATGCTAATAGATGGTGCTAAGTTTGATTAACTAATTTTGCAAACGAACATCTAAGTAAATTACTTTTGCAGATTTTGTCCAATGATTTTTTTTCTCTTTAATCTCCTCTTTGAATAGTTTCCTACTGATTGTTACTGCTGATGATAAGAATTCACATAAAAACCCTGGGGTATATATTTCATAGTAAATATATTCTGTATCTTACACAAGAATACCCTCCCCCTCACACACATCTCATTTAAAGGTACATAGTCATCATTTCAAGAGAATGGGGTTTTTTTCAGAAGCTTTGAAGAATGCAATTTCCATTCATGCTCAGTTCATGGCTGGTTTCAAAAGAAACTTATGTACTTACATAACTGGCTATGCCTGTAAAGCTTTTTCAAAGATTACAAAGACAGACAGACCTATTTTAATTGTAAACAAACACCTGATTGGACCAAGATGTCTTTGAAAATTTCTACATGCCTATATGACTACAGAGAGCTGATCCTTTTGCAGAGCCAATACAAGATTGAGACTAAAAATGGAAGACTTTATCTTCTTCTGTATTACTTGAAAGTAAAAGATCTTCCTTTAAAAAAAAATGTCATGTGATGTACTTATGCAAATACATCCACACCTATATTCCACATAATTAGAAAATCCATCATTATTTCTCAGGAAGTCATAGTCTTAACCTATAGGCTGTATCTCATTGTCACTACACACTTGAATACTTGCACTTTGAGTAATTTATCATTTCATAGACGCTTGCCTTTAATAGATAAACTCCATTCACCATCCATGACCTCTGTTGCCTTGCCTTATGTGAATAAAGCTGTATCTGGACAGTATAACTTACATATCTGCTGTCAAACCACTACTGTGCTGCTAAAGCTCAACACATCAGCTATCATATTATCCCCTCTGAAACCTTACACGAGCTTTTCCATATACTCCTGAACCACATTAATTTCTAAGTCTTCATCCTCATGTACTTCATAACATTTCTCTCAAATACATTGTTTCATCTCCTTTCTTCCTTCTCAGCCCTTATGCCTCTAACCCCTCTCATGTCTTCAATCACTTGGCACCTTCTGCTCTTGTGCCCCGAAACAGGCTCTCTGTTTGTTTGCCAATGCAACGTTCCCTCATCTTTCTTCCTTTAAACCCATCTTCTCACCTTCTAGCATATAATTATCTGACAGCAATTTATCAAGAGTGGACAGAGGCTACATGGGTGTCCCCTCCACCCACACATACCTGCAAAGTCAACTAATTCATTGTGAAGCCCTGCAGCCATTTTTACCTAACAGCCAGTGACCTCTGCTTCCTCCCATACTCCTCTGCAGAATGGGGCACTGCAGATGGGGGTGGGCAGGAGAGGAAGAGCATGCCAGCTGTATTGCCTCTGAGCATGAGAAACAGGAACTCTACATTTCACTTCCACTTACCTGTTCCTATTGCTAGAAATCCAATCTGAGATTAACGTTGCGGCCTGCTGGTGACAGTGTTTGTTACCAAAGCTGCAAGCCAACATGATGACTTCCCGACGCAACTCTCTGTCCAAATTAAAGCAAGCAAGAAAGCTGTATCAATGAATATGTTTGAATACTTACAAAAAGCTACTCATTATAACAGTGACAGCCTATCAAAGATAACACAGCTATGCAAATCTCAGAGTCAATTTAATGTCTACAGCTGCTGAAAAACTAAAGAAAGGTTGTGGGCCAAAAATCAGCCCCCATTCACACTTATGCACTCTTCTTGATCTCTGTGGTCATATGAATCCAAATTCATAAATATCCAGTGCACTCAAACAGTAACTTAATGTTTAGGAAATCATGTTTTCCAAACTCAGGAATGAGGAATTCATCTCACAGCATCTTGCCACTCTCCCTCTAACCCAGAAAACAAAAACAGAATGATGACAGAGCTAGGAGAGTATGACTTGCTGAAGATGACACCAAATTTTATGACAGTGCATTATTACAACTATATCCCACAAACAATAAAGAAAGAAATAAAACAGTACTCATGTTGGTACGATGCTTGAACAAGTGATTTGTTTAAATTATTCATTGGCCATCCAAGCTTGAGATACATTGATGCAACTTGTCTTAAAACATACTCCTAAGGGGGAAAAGAAAAATATATTTAATGTTAACATTTATTTTCGTTTGAAATTGAAATACTACTGACTATTAAGTTTGTCTCTCTTTTTACCCTCAAGTAATGTACAACTTTCCAAAGATTTTGATTTGCATTTAGCAAAGTAACACTTCCACTTACAATACTCCTTCACCACTACAGTGAGAAGGTGTAGAACAGCTGATTAGATGCCTAGGATAAGATAATTTCTTGTTATAAATCCCAACAATTGTCAAAGTTTCTTACCTGCTCTTCTGAACTGAGAACACATGGCAGAAAAGTTGCAAGAGTGTCAACAACTTAACTTCTACTCTATGGCGAATCTTGACTACACAATGCACATCCACTTTTAGAAGAATATGCATGGAAAACATTACATAAGTATAGTCAGTTAACTTCAGAATACAGAATAATGTGGCTGCAAATACGCTTTGTACATTTAATGATACTATGCTTGAAGTTTAGGTTCTTGGTGTGCTTAAAGAACAAAACCATTTTAATTTTACTTTATACAGGAGACATATTTACATATACTGACCAGCTGTGAAGAAAACCACTGTCACTGTATTCAGTGTAATCTTTTGCCAGCAGAATTCACCAATTTGAAAGAGAATTGAGATATAAAAAAACACATAGGACAGCATCTATTTTATTATTGTGGATGCACAGGCATGCATATATGATGTCAACTCAAATGAGATTCATAGTGCAGCTTTCTCTAGCAGATATGTTACTCTGTGACTAAAAAGACTTTTTATTTCATCTGCTATCACCTCTGCTTTCAAAGTAGTGATAAAACACAACCCAGCTGTGAATTTTACTGGTTTTATTTATGAAAATTGTATTTTCCTTACACAGCCATGTTTAAAAGTGAAATAGCAATGGCAGACTCGTAAGAATTTTTCTGTGCATTTAACAACAGTCTGAACATGTAAATGACTTCAACATCATTTTATATTATGGCTCTAGTTTGCATGGAGGCTTACACTGTAGTTTCACAAATAATTTCAGTGTGTCTTTACTAAACCATAGTATATGTTCTACAGATATACTCCATTTCAGCAGGTAGCTCTGAGTATGTATGTGTGTATATATATATATGTATGTATTTCTGCATATATACAAACATGCAGCCACCTCTAGCTTCCTGCTCTCTGAGAATTTGTGCCTGTGGACACACACAGGTAAATACATGTTTAGGAAGAAAAGGCACATTTAAGAATTTCAGGCTTTAGAGAGTTCCTTCATTTGAAGTCTTTATAAAATTAAACAAAATTACAGTATGTTGGCCATTAAAAATATGTAGACTACATAAAATACAAAGTGAATAAAAATCCCCAAAGTATAACTGTCACTGGTTGCAATCAGATCCTGTGTACTTCATAAAACATGCTTCAGTGTAGGTATTTATTTATTTTTTTTTAATTTCAGGTAAAATGTTAAAAAGTTTGTCATGTCTATCTTAATTATCAACTGCTAGCTGTTACTGCTGTCCCTTTGGACCCAATTATGAATGGGCTTTTGATTCAATGATGGTCTAATCCTTGTTAATTAATGTAACTATACTGAATTCACCATGGCTTTTTGGATTAAATAATGACTACAAATCTTTACTTCAGTTGCATGCATCCTGTTCACTTGTGCCTGCATTTGATGTCCTTGCTGAGCTTGGGCATCAATCTAAATACTGCCGTGGGGCTCCTCAAAAGAGAAAATCTGAAACTAGATTACTCCAGCTCTTTTAAGTGAAATATTTTATTTGTCATATTTTATAGGAGGGATAATTACCTTTCCTTCTATTAATCATATATGCCTAAGCTTGACAATTACTGTGTTTAAAGAATAATTAGGAGGAAAGCTAATATCCCTAGGTCATTTACAGTATCTGACTTGGGAATAGTTCAACTGCTGTCAATGAAAGGGGAAAAAGTGAGAGAAAGTAAGTGAGAGAGGGAGGGAAGGAGAAATAAAGGAAGCAAGCAAGCAAGGGGGGTGAGGGCTGAGACAGAAAGAAAGGAAGACTCTCTCTTACGTTGAAGATGTTGTAGTTTTCTGTGCGGTCCAGCAATTTATCTAGTGGATAAAGAGCTCGGCTGGCAGCATGCCAAGGCAGAAAATCCTTCTCCTCAGAAAGGTATCTGATAATCTCCAAAGGAATATTCTGAGGTAAATAACCAGCTCTGCACAATAAAAAAAGTTATTATTAAATTGGTTTTTCAGAAGATATACAGTGAGGCAAAAATGACTTTTTTTTTTAAAATGAAATTGAAAGAAAGAAAAATATGATAAACTCACCACACAATAATGACATAAAAGTCACCCTTATAAAAATCAGTAACTTACAGTCGCTCCCTACACATATGCAAACATACTTCCTGGATGAAGGAAGGCATAAACACACATGAAAGAACACTAGACAAGCTATCCCTACTTTATATGGATTCCTGCTATAAAAGATGTGAAGTAACTGACTTACAGCAAAAAAAACCCCAAACACAACCAACAACAAAAAAAGGAAAGTGTTGCTTTGCTGATTTGTAAGGTAGAAAGTTGTCTGCATAAAATCAACAACCCAAGGCATTTTGCTTCAGAGAACATTTCCCCTGGCCATGGGCAATTGGGAAGAACTAGTGGTGAAGAAGAATCTTTAGTTTCACCGTTATCCATTCCACTCTTTTCTCTCTTCCTTAGAGCTGTCGCATTTTTTGTCCACCTTAAGCTTATTTTAATAAACCGAAGTGGCATGCAGTGACATCACTTTGGTTAAGGATGTTCCAGCACTTTCCAAATAACCTATATTTTTTCAAGTGCTTATAAATCAATGAGCTAAAGTTGTGTTCCATTCTTTTAAACTCATAAAAGACTTCTCCCTGCAGGGGAAGAAGTTTAGGGGGCTTTCAGGAGGGCTTTTAAAATTCATAATTTTACAAGCAAAGTGTGATACGGACACAAGCATTTGAAAGCTACTTTTTAAAACTGAGTGTGGGAAACATCAACTTTTAGGATTTGCTCTCATTTTCTTTTTCAGAATAGCATTTGTTCTTAACTATCCAGACTGCAGAAACAAAGTATAACCCTGTGGGTGTGAACCTTTCAGAAACACACAGGTCTATTCTTCTCCTGATGCATATGTTTAAATCCCAAAGGAGTTCTCTACTTGCCTAGAGAGGAGATAATGATTCTGTTTTCATTAAACACTTTAAGTTAGCAAGTTGGATTCCGCAAGCGTCAATTTAACACAGGCTAACATTATGATATATCTTCACATACTATTTTTTCTCCCTGTTGGTTGCTAATATTCCCCTTAATTTCCATCATTGTCTGGGGAAAAGATGCATGCATATAGCAAGCAAAGAAAATTACACAGATTATTATGGAAGTGAACTAATACGTATATGTTGATATAGATTTTTTTACATCAGTTATAACAGCATATAAAAACTAATTTGTTGAAATATTTGAAATAGATTATTATTCTTGGTATGGTCCAAACCCCTAATCTCTTTGCTAAGTGCACCACACCCATGCAAGGCATTGTTTTTCACACTCTCTATTCATACAATTACTCCTTGTTGCCTTCATGTTCTCAGGAAAGAAGAGAGTTCATTTAGCAGCTTTCAAAAGGATCTATCTCGTCCTTATGACCCACTCTCCAGGCTGCTTCATGTCATCTTTGTCCATGTTTTGTCAGCAAGGTTGTGTTCTCAACTCCAATTACAGCATGTACTCAAGCAAGATCACTTGAGGACCTCACTGTGTCACTCAGAAACCAAGCAGATAGGAAATGAGAATGGTGGAGCTCTTCAAGTGGCCAGCAGACAGAGTTCAGCGCATCTGAAGACAGAGAAATCTACTCCACTTTATAGGTCTTTCTTACTTCTGAAGCAGCAGAATACCATTAAGATGACTTCTTTATACTTTGCAAAGAGGTGTAACGATAATTAATGGAGCCAGAAGCAAGCTGCATTGACTGCAGTTAAAAATCTTGGAGATAATGTTACAAAGAGGTAAACTAACTTGAAGTTGCATATATGTCATTAGTTCCTAATAGGATTTGTGATTATTGTTACTGATAATTTGATTGACATGAGAAAGTGTGGAGTAAGGAACAAGAGGAATAGCTCTAGGAAATATGCTGCTTACAGATTAAACAGATGAATGTTTATTATAGATGCACTAATGGACACTCAAGATCATGCTTCCAAAATTATCTCTCTCTATACTAAGCACAAAAGGGAAATTATCACAGCAAAACAGATTATTTCTTTTTAAACTTAACTACTCCATAAAGGCACATAAGAAGTGAATTAAGAGAGATCAATCTCTTACTCCATAGCTCTCAGCCTTCCTAATCAGTTGCAAAATCATAATTCTTGGCTGATGATACTCATCCTGTTCACAACAGAAACTGTTAGTCTCATTACATACTGCTTCTAAATTCCAAATTTATCAGCCTGTTCAATTCTGCCTCCCTCTTCCCATCCCCACTTTTCCTATTCCTTCCCTAAGAGTATATTTGTTCACACAAGAACACACTGTGGCAAAGTGACTTTTTCCTGTTGACTCCTGAACTTCCTTCTCTTTTGGGGTCTGACCCTGTACAACTTACGAACAGTATCATATAAATCAACACCCCACATCAAAAGAATCACTCCCAAGAATGTGGGGAGTCCTTGTGGATGACATCATTACATAAGTAACAACAAATTCATCACTTCCGATCATGATTTTTAGATTCCATTTTAACAAAGGCAGAAGTGGAAAAAGACCTTTCAAAAGTTATATATATATATATATACACAGTAAGTGGCTTATGACATTATATAATAAGCACCAACTCTTAGTAAGGTGCTATCCTGCTTACACTGAAGAAATTGCTATGGCGGCAAAAAAGAGGCAATGAACAGAAAAAGAAAGTACTGAACATCGTAATGAAATATCCCTCACAAAGAATTCTCACTAAAAACCTCAGAGCAATCAAAACTAATCTTTAAATTACATGAGCTTTTAATGAGTCAGATAAAAGCAGGAGATCTAGAATATTATGTTAAATTATATTATGAAACATCAGTGTGTATTCAGCTGCATTCTGACCTTGATTTGTTCCTTACACTGAGCCACTGAACTTATGGACAGATCCCAGCACATTCATTTTCCCCTTAGGGACAAAGTACCAAATGGTACTGTAATTGCCAAGGGAAAATTATTACTCTGTTCTGAATTATTTCTATCATAAATCCAGCAACAGTCAAACAGACTCTGTCACAAAAACGACAGGGTTGCTGTACAATGGTGAGAGTCCCACAAACAAGTGCACCATAAATCCCTTAGACCCACCACCCAACAAAGTCATTGTAAGTCATGTGTTTAAATCAAAATTAGAAAATCCAAGCAAACTGGTCTGCTTTGTTGAACCAATGGAAATGAGGTGATTTACTTGCTGCTGGTTTAGAACCCACCCTGCATCATCTGTTTCTTATGAAATATGTAAAACATTATTAGCTTTTTGTCTGGATAAATTTGAAGGAGAAACTGCAGCTCTTCAGAACACCAACATGCAACACAGATTAACTTCAGTTCTGCTTCTGTGCTTGCAATATATGAATAATCAGACCGTGCCCATTAACTCATAAAGGGACAGTTTAAAATTAGGATTCTTATTCATTGATTCAATCTTTTACTTCTAAAGTCAAGTGTGTGGAGTAGAATAACACACAAAGAAACTTGGAGCCAATGAAAATTCACATTTTACTTTATTTGGCTTTTTCTGACCCTATTCATCTCTTGGACCTGCCATTTATGGGACCTACAAATGACTGCTGATTCAGGATAGTGATTTAACAGCAGTTCTTTAGTCACTGAGTGAAAACAGATATGTTGAACCCTGACACATAAACTTTGAGCAAGGTAGCCCATGCAACAGGGAAACAAACTCTTCTAGTTACAGATTTCACCCTGAACTCCTGCAAGACTGGGAAGTCACAGACTAAAAACTTATGATGACTGGCATCCACGTTCAACAAGGCAAGCTGCAAAAACTTTAGAAAACTAAAAAGCAACCTGTAAAAAAGACCCAGTATCAAAGAATTATCTACCTCATCTTCCACTCCCTGGGTTGGGCTGACTTAGGACCAGACAAAGACTCTGCTTTTCTAAGACATTCAATGTGACTGAATGGAGGCATTATGATTTAGACCAGGCTACAGACTTCCACGTAAACAGCACAGGAATGCACACCTGCTCTTTGATAAATATAACAGCAGCATTTGGTTTACAAACTCATTTTAAGTGCTAAGTTCAATCAGCATTCAATCTCGCCAACATCAAAACATTCAGAGAGTATGACAGTTTTAAGAAAAGCCTGCTTATTATTAAGTTGCATGAAAAATATTTGAGGACTTTTCAAGTGAAATTCAACTCCACACAAGAGCATTTGAAGCATCCTACAAAGAATAGTTCAAAATCAAAGTAATTATCAGAGTATCATGTGGCTCTTGAACAATTTTAGAGTTGCCACACAAGCAAAGGCTCATATTAATTTGTATTAACCACCTTTGTTGAAAACAGAGAAAAAAGAAACTTAAATTCCCATTTTTGTAAAAATGAAACAAAAATTCCTTCAAACTGGAGTTCAGCATCAATCCTTTCCTCTTCTTCCACAAATGAAAAAAATGCATTACAAAAGAGTAGTGCAAGATGAAAAGGAGTAACGTTACTGCAGAAAATTGTCTATGCAGTAAGTTAGGTAAATCACATTTTTCATCATCATGAAACCCTGATTTTTGAGAAGTATGTCATTCACACACTTAACTGAAGACATTTGAATGTATTTCAGGAGCTAATAGATGTCAAATTCAGATGACTGAATTATTAGAAGTGTTATTTATTTTCTTTCTTGATGATTTTGTTGGGAAGAGAAGAATGAAACAGCCCTTCTATTCCTTAAGTTGTAAATGGGCAATGGTTTTTATGAGAGCATGTTTGAGCAAATTCAAAATTGAGTTCATTTATTATTAGGCACAATACTTTTTCAGATCTCTCTTTTCTCTTCTAATGTTTATAATTTGCATATAAGTCAGAGAAGTGAAATGTATGTTTAAAAGTTATAAACTTCATATAGAAAGCACAGAAGCCTGATCTTGAAAATACAGTCTGAATTTTGTTTGCCAGAATATCTGCAGAATTGAATATTATTTCTGTAAAAGCAATTCCCTATCAGTGTATTTATAATAAAAGACTCTCTGAAATTTTCATAGACTCTCACCTATTCTCTTATCTCCATTTTACAGACAGAAAACAGACACAAACAGTTTAAGTGATTTTACAAAGATCACTTAGGAAGTGTATAGAAGAAACAGCATCCCAGGTTCCTCTAGTACCTGTACAGTGCCTTAGTCATAACACAGTCCTTCCTGCCATTTGCTGCTTGATTTCTAGCCAAACACTTCTAGCCAAACAGAAAGGAGATAAACTAACACAACACTGATTCACAAGATGTCTCCTAAATTTTATCAAGTGAAGAGACTTTAGCCTACAGTTTAAAAAAAATGTATAAAATCACCAGAAGACAACCAAAAAACTTGAAAGTATAATCTGCACTTTGAATTCAAAAGTTCACCCTTGGCAGTATGCTCTGCCAAGCATACAGAGCATATACTGACAAAGACCAGGGCTCTTCTAGACAACAATCCTGGCCAACAGCAGATAAGCCCAAAAAGTAGGATCACTTTTGAGAAGCAGTGATGCAGTCAGGTCAGAGCAGCAGGCAAAGCAGTCAGTAGCCTAAGGTGGTAGACTGCTTACACTGATGAGGCATTGGCACTGTACTTGCCAGTTACAAAAGTTGGTTCCTGATTTTTAGTCCTGTGTTGATATTGGGAAAGGATAGGGTGTTCAGAGCAGCACTTCTAGCCTTTCTGGGAGACTTGTTGCTGCTACCTTGACCAAGGTAGCAGTAGGGTCTTTTGTTCTCCATACTAGTCCTGCCAGACCCTCAGAAAGGAAAGTAATGGGTTTCTGGGATAAGAGTAAGGAGAAAAAAAATTTTCCTCATATGAAAATGGTGAGAGTAAGGACAGGTGAAGAAGGTGGAGAAAAGGACTGACTAGACAGCTGAAGGGAAGAAGTCTGTAGATGACAGGAAGGCACAGGGAACAGGTGTATGCTTAGGTAGGAGAGGAGAGAGTCATAGTCCCCCAGAATGGCATATGTTGTGAGGCTGGATGAAGACTTCCCCATGTCCCATCAATACACAGATTCCTGAAGTTCTATGTGTACCTTTCAGGCCCCTTTCCAATACTCAAAGTTACTTAGAAGCCTTCAACATGCCCCATGCATGCCACTCCTCTTGTTTAACCTCAAACTCCAAATTAAGCATTTTCTTAAGTGTAATTCAGGCCTGGTTTGATTAATGTTCCCAAAACAAATTTCTCAGACTGCCCCCCTCTCCTGTCATTACACAGCAGTCTCTAGCATCTGCACTGCAACATGGATACATCCACACCAAGCTGACTTAAGAGACCAGCAAGAACCATAACAGACCAAGGCCATGGGGTGAAAAGACAATGGGATAACAATCATTAGCTAAAAATATTTCTTTTAATCCCTTGAAATCTGTCACATTTTCTGATAGCTTATTCTGAGTTTGGCTAAGAATAGAGTTAATGTAGTTTTCAGGATAAAACAATTTCTGCTATAATAACTCATAAGTACCAGAAGTAATTAAGTATAGGCAAATTTTGTGGGGATGTGGATTAACAACATCACCCACTTCTACAGGACAGACATACTAGACCAAGACCTACTCCCTGCACTAAACACTCTGCAGAGAACTTAGATCTACAGTTTTTCTTTCATATATGCTAAAGAGTCTTCCTCCAGCTCCTTCCCCAGCTCTTAGCAGATATTTCTGTTCTCCAGGATGTTCTCACATCACTGGCACTTCCCTGGAATGTGTTGTACAATTTACTGTACTGCTCTTAGCTATGCAACAGGATCAGCAGCATATATGATACATACCACAAAAGCAGAAGTAACTTTTAGTGTGCTTACTCTCAAGAATTCCTTTGATTCTTCTTGTATGCAAATATTAGCTGAAATGTATACCTCCACATAAAGCAGATATCAAGACTATGATATGTCACAGAACTTACGGATTGACATGCAGCATATGGAATAAATGATGGCTACCTCAAGATATTTGTAGCTTTCCATTTTCTCTAAAACAGACACAGCTGCTCTGGCCCTTTGAGAGAGTATTTATGTCAAAGGAAATCCAACAACTTCTGTAGGAAGCCATATCTAAATCAATTGTTGGCGAACCATCACCAAAATTTGCCTGACGGTGAAAGAGATTTACCACGGCATCTGCTGAAATAATTTAGATGAGGCCTCATTCATTAAAATAGTAAATCTATACCACTATTAATCAAGCATGATACAAACTATCGATCTAATACTTACTCCCTTAGCTGGTACTCAGAGGCACTAATTAAGGTTGCTGCTAAACATCTGTGTTGTTTGCCTCTGTGTTAAACTATCAGCAAATGCAGTCAGGAGTAATAATGAAGGCTGGAGTTAAACTGCAGTTTATTCATTCAAATGGACCTTATAAGCTTGTTTATGAATACCTAAGCAAAACAAAGTCAACAAACCTGAATGCAGCTGTTGAAATTTTGAAACATTTTGAAGTACATTAATTGGGCTAGATGAGAACTTCTACCTTTGTCACCTGCTTATTATATCCAGTCCTAAAATTTTAAATGGGCCCTCAAATGTCTTGACTTTTCCTTACATTACCCTGAACAGGACTTTTCATAACACAGACAAGTGTAACATGGAACCAATTGGCCCAGATATGTTGGAAGACTTCAAATGCCACAATAGATAGGAACTTAATCTCTGGAGAAGGAAAACAATGAAGATCACTTTCATTCTGTATGTTAGTTTTGTGATGCACATATTTCAAGCAGGAACTGCAAGAAAACATTCTTCCAGTTCAGTAGTAATAATCTGGAATCTTATATGAAAACATATAAACTACAGGCTTAGTTGCAAGGTAACTCAGTTTTCAGAAATAAGATCAGCTAATCATTATGGAAGGTGGTGCTGCCTCAAAGTAGCTTCATGGATACTATGTTTTTGCCTAAATGGTAATACACAATCACCAGGAATTAACTTAAGGAATAAGGAGAGTACTGGCTTTCATTTTTGGCTTTTTTTTTTTTTTTAATAAAACAAGGGTTCCTAAAGACATGATTTTCAGATCCCAAAGGCTATACCTAGTTAACCGAGACATACTTTTAAAATTAGGTTCTCTTGTCAAGTTGCTGAGAGGTAATCTGAAGCAAGCATTAACTTACTTGATATTTTACTTCTGGAATCAACACTGGAGTCAAATGCACCAGCTGTTAAAGATGAATGTGTGTCAAGGGAGAGAATCTATATTTATATATTGAAAGGTAGATTGGCACTGTCTTCTTCCCTCAGATGTCAGTGTTCTAGAGTCAGCAAAATAAGCAAAAACTACAGTCAAGTTTTATTTTTGGTTTTTGTAAATGTGCAACCAATGAGTGTAGTCTTGATGCACCCTATGCCATCACTAGGCCTCTGACCCACCAAAATCTATCAGGAAAACCTCAGTATCTGAAGAACTATAGCACTGTCTCTTCAACTGCAGAACAGAAGACAAGATATTAATTGATAGCAAGGCAGTCTGTAAGCATCAAAAAGTTCCTGAGCAACTGGCATGCAAATCAAGCACCTGCCACCTTAACACAGAGAGCTTACTATGGTGCAGGCAACATCAAAGAGGTATAAAACACATTCAAGAGGCAAAATTGATGGATTCTTCCAGAACTGGAAATAACAATATTCTAGACGACAGTAAAATAGGTATCTACAGTAACATCTCATCCAACAATGATTAATACTAAACACAAACCAGACCAATTTCTTTGACATAATATTGAATAAAGTCCACCAGTTTAATGAGGGGAAGTGAATATTAAGATTTAGAGTCCAGGAAAGGAAGAACTAGAACACAACACTCCTGACATTAGGAGGGTAATTTAACTTATGGTTAATTTAACTTCTGGTTAAGTAGCTTTGATAGGTCAGGTGCATGTTTCTCTCCATTAACTCTCAGAGCACTGCAAGGTGATAAGCTCAGATTTACAGGTCTCCCTTTGGGATGCCTCCACCACACATACTAACTGACCGCTTATCCTAAGGAAAGAGAAAGACAGAAGCAGCTGACATTACTCACATTCTCAAGAAACAGTAGGACTGTACTTATTTCCTGTGACACTGTTTATTGGAGCTACCTGAACTGCCCTCTGCTCCATTTAAACTTACAAGACAACCACAGTTACATCTTCTCTCAGCTTCCTCAGTCAATACATCCCATTTACCACAATCAAGATATTTCCAAATTGTACTGAAATTTCATAGAAAACATCCCCAAAAGATAAAAGGATCTTCAAGAAGAATGGAAGAGAGATTGCCAAGATGTTATTCTTGCTCAGTGATTTGAAGTATATATTTCCATAGGCTGTGTTACTGCCAAGGCTACAGCTCTCCACATCCTCAAGGTGTGTGCACGTACTACAGTTGAGTACAGAATTACACTTAAAAATCTGAAGAGCAAATATGCTTGCAGAATTTAAACACAGTAGGCAAGCTGTAGCTTTCTTTTATTGTTATTACCCAATTCAACTCTGCTTGATTAATTCTATGGAGCCAAAACACACCAAGAAGAAGAGGGGATATATTTCCATAGAAAATGGGTAAACCTTTAGGAAATTAAAGTTATAGAGCTTAAAATATTCCTTGGACATATCAATTCGTTTATGTTGTTTATTTTTGAGAAATCATTATGCTAGACAGTAAAAGGATAAACAATTTGGAGGGATGAAATCAAACATATCTTTAAAAAATATATATATTGTACTCTAAAATAGCTTATATGAGCAATTTTTTCATATTTCTCCAGATCTAAATATTATTAGATTTTACTAAATGTAAGACTTATATTGTTCCACAAACAAAATCAATTAGTAGTAAAACTACACTGCAATATCATGTTAGGATAGTGGAAAAACTGAGTCAAATCCTTAGGACATGGAATCAGCATTGTCTGCATCAAGTACAACAATACACTAAAGAGTACTCCAGAAGTTTTTAAGAAGGACAAAGAATTCTGAAGACAAGAATTTTGAATATCTCCTTCCCTGGAGATATTCAAAACTTGCCTGGATGTGTTCCTGTGCAACCTGCTTTAGAGGAACCTGCTTTGGCAGGAGGGTTGGACCAGATGATCTCCAGACGTCCCTTCCAACTCCTACCATTCTGTGATGCTGTGATTCTGTATAGTAAGAAGAACTGTTTATGTTAGAAATTCTCTTTTTTTAAAGGACCAGCATGAATTTAAGAAGTTAATGTTTTCATTTTTGCATTGTTTTATCACTGAAAATAATAGCTAGGGATTAAAATAAAAGTATGTATTCCATAGTTCTCTCTTTCAATATATGTATTTTTACAGGTATAGACAAGAAGATAACACATCATTAGGGACCACAACTGAGGATTGAATTACCCTTAAAAACAGTCTTCTCAGAAGTCAGGTCTAAACTACCAATTACTGCCTCTATGCCTGGTAAATAAGGTTGCTCACCTTTTCTCATGTCACAGTCAGAGGCAATCATACACATTTAATCTTCCCATCACACAACACTATACGGGCAGGGAGAAACACACACTGTGTGTTGGAGACAAGACTGAATCAGCACTGCATCCACGAGGCAGGTAGCATCCAAACCATGGTAACTGCTCCAAAAGAACAGCAACACTGTGCACCGTGTCTCAGACCAAAGGGGTGTGTGGGGAAGCTAAACTGCTTTTAGGCTGATGGTGGCCTTCTGAAAACTGACATTTTGAGGAAACTGAATGAGTCTATGTGATTCTGATAGCCCTCAGAGCTTATCTGAGCAACACTGCTGTGTGACGTTGGAGCACCTGACACAGCAGGAGCAGCTGTGCCACACTGCAGCATCAGCATGTGATTCTCCATTGCTGTCCCAACAAGAGCTTTTCCATCTGCTTTGGCACTCCCAATTTTTCAGGAGCTCCACTGTCAAGGCCTGCCCCCAACACACATCTCTTCTTAACGTCTCTCTAGTCCTACTCATGATAAAGGAACAGAGCAAGGATTAGGCCTATTCCTGGTCTTTCTTCGTCTGAGAGGGGAAATGAAAACAAAAAACAACAAACTCTTTTTAAAAAGGTACCACACAGTCAACTAGCCAATCAGACTAACCTCAGCACCACTATAATTGTTTGGATTTTTTTAAGCAGGAAAGATGATATATGAATAAAGTAAAAAGACATCAACAAAATGTATACTCTACATGGCAAGTTTAAACAGGTCCCCGCATCTTATTGCTATTCTTGAAATGCAGAGCATGCAAACATGCAGATCTTTCCTCCACCCTAACTGGCTTGTGAGGCACGTACTCAAAGTAATAGAATCAGAGAACAGAATCATTATTCAGAGGAGACCTCTGAGATCATCAAGTCCAACTGTTAATCTGCCACTGCTAAGTCACCACTAAACCAGAATCACATCTACAAGTCTTTTAAATAGCTCCAAGGAAGGTGACTCCACCACTTCTCTGGGCAGCCTGTTCCAGTGCCTCACACTACTTTCTGTGAAGAATTTTTTTCCTAATATCCAATCTAAACCTTGCCTGGCAGAACTTGAGGCCATTTCCTCTTGTCCTATCACTAATACTACAGACAGCAGTCTGTGCAGAGACTTCAATGAAATAGGAATCTAGCTGCACATCCCTGTCGAAGAATATTTCCTCATAAGTAGTATCTATGTATGGATGTGTATATAATGTAAATATCTAGCTCAACTGCTTTTTTTTCCACAGTGCATGCATAGCAAAACCAGCAGCAGTCCACTGCAGCTCATTGTTAATAATAGAAAGAACTCTGTCATAGCTACATCTGAAAAAGCAGCAGGGTCCAGTATCACTACAAAACTGCTTTGGAAACCAAGTGGGAACTGCATTACTCATCTAATTTCTAGGTGGTTTTCAGGTAGACAAAACTTGACCAGACAATGCAGGTTGAACCTTTAAATCAGGACCTTGCCTTTATTCTTCATGAAGAAGATATCCTACAGCACTAGCTCAGTACTGACTCAGAAGAAAAACACTACCTACAAAAATCAGCTTAAGAAACAGCTTTTTTTCAGTGTCTACATTTTCAGGGAAGACTAGCCACATCCAGCTGCATTCAGTGCATGGAAAAAGAAGAAAGCACCACACTGCTTCGCTGAGGTGCCAAAATCAAATGAAATTGGAACAGACTTACATTACTGAATATTTAGTAGTTCTTCTAATAGTCTAGATATTTCAGAATACTCTGCAATATTCTACTATCCAGGGAGTACAAAAATCATGGTCCACTGAAGTCTGAAATGATAACCTATTTCTAGCCCTTTACTGTCACCAATAGGAAGATGTCACAAGGTAAGAATGAAGGGAAACACAAAAAGCAAACAGATACTCCTTTTCTCCCCATGATGCCACCTTCCCTACTACATCTCTGGACTGTTAAATAAGGGCTAATCACTAGTTTATATCACATATTCAGTCTAGTACTGCAGCAGGAACAGAGTAGTAGGGCACACAACTGTGTTTTACTGCAGTGATGCTGGAACATCACTGAACCATAACTTCTGTGTGACACTATGCTTGAATCTCAAACATCTCCGGTGACCATTTGCAGTGAAATACACCTCAGTACTATCAATTCTTGCAAGGCCCTGCTCAAATACAGCTATAAATATGCTAGCAAACAGAAAAGCCAGTAATATCAGGAATTCTTTTCATTCTGCCTTTGGCATCACAGTGGTTTACTGGTGCAATGTGCCCAGGTACCTCAAGAATCAAGAAGTTCGTAATGTTCCACTACTTTAATCTCATTTTACACTTTCACTACAAACATACTGGATGTCCTGATTTCAAAATGGGGACAATTCCATATGGAAAGAAGGCATTACCTAACTAGCACTATAATGCATTAATTACTAACTCTGATCATAATAAAACACAAAACGTATGAATTCCAGAAATGTTCAACGCTGATTATTCCATGCTGCATGAAAAGCAGCATGCAGAAAAAGAGTCTGTTCTAGCAGATTACAAGAAGCAAAGATACTAGGAAAATGATATAATGGTACAAGTCAGGGCAAAAAAAATTAGTGAAGCTTGAAGGTGCCTTCCATTACAAACTAAATACAGCACAAAGGTCAGTTATAAAAAAAGGAGAGGCAATGCATTAGGCAGAAACAGAAGAAAAAACCCTCAATCATTAGAGAAAGAGGAAAGAGATTATTTATTTCCAAAGTGTTAAAGTGAACTTCCTGCAAAATTGATCAGACCTCTCCAGACTCGGAAATACCCTACGGCAATTATTGATCAAGAGCAGTGAATGTGCTACAGACCATGTTTATGTGCCATATTAAAAAAAAAAAAAAGAGGAAGGGGAAAAGAACTGAAGTGTATTTAAAAGATATTTAACTTCAAAACACACTCAATTGCTGAGTTAATGATTGCATGAGTTATTGTAGCAAGGTGTATAAGAATAGATTATCTTTAGGAAATCATACCTGGCTAGATTGAATGCATCATCTATCAAGCCTGCTCGATTACTGACAGAGATAACCTGTGAGGGCAAGCACAAAAATTGAACCATTCAGGGGGATGAAACAGTGAAGGTTCACCAATGAAAGCAGATTTTAGGGATGAGAAGAGGAGCTTACCTCATAGTTCCTTGTTAGCTGATTAATTAGCAGCCTCCAATTCCTAATATCATAATTAACTCTAAAGTAGCCAGTCTGGTTGATGTTCCCCAGTAACCAACTTGCCTCTTCCAAAGCAGGAATTTTGTGGTGTTCTAGAAACAAAGAATAAAACAGGAAGGAAACTTGATTTTAAACTTAAAAATTCTAAAGACATATCTGTTAAATTCTCTCATACCTTCAATATCAACAAAGGCAGTAAAACTAATTCAAAGACTTAACAAAGCCATTGTGTTTGATGATTAATAATTTCCTTTATCTGTTCTGATGTAGAGAGCACACACCTGACATTCCTATGGGGACATTTTACCAACACAGAACTTCAAGGGTGTTTTTTTCTCTGGCAGATAGTATTTACATGAGATTTTTAAGTCTGGTATTCTCATTCTGGCCATGCTAAAATAGCTTTCTACAATCATAACTCCAATAATTCAATGGATGTGCTACAGAGAGAAGACTAAGCTAAAAAAAAAAAAACAAAAAAACACTTAAGTGTTTCTGCATGTAGCTGATGAAGCTTTGCTATTGGATTTAAAATTAAAGTATTTCCAGTTGTACAACTTCTAGCTACTAACCACTGAGGGGCTCTCCTTTAGAGCTAGCTAGACCAACAAACCTTATATCAACTAATCTGTTCTTCCTCTTTTTAAATAACCATTTTGGGGATGAGAGTTTAAATTTATTCCAGTATTTGTACATTCAGACAGTCCACAACTATTTGAATGACTAGGATTTTAACAAAAAACTCACCCTGAACTCAGAACACACACTTCTTTCACTATGGAAAGAATCATCATGGAATGAAGCCTCAGGCTTCAACACCTCTTGAAGAAACCTTCAATCTAGTAAATTATTCTGACAACACTGATTATGAACCAGAACTCACTAAAAGTTTAGCAACTTTTTTCTACTATAATAAAATTAGTTTGTACATTGTTGACAAAAGCAACATTTTTCTCATGCATTTTTAAAAATAAAAAAAGAAAAATGTAACATTTGTTGTAACAGTAACTCCTTTGGGGAATTGTTTGCTGTGCTTGAATTCCCTGAAAGTAATGAATGAGGAAAGAAGTTAACAATGCAGTCTTGACAATTCATGTACTATCTAGTATATGAAAAGAAATTGATTTGTTTCAACCTTTCTTGTAAAAAAAGTATTTTCTGAGGAAATAATAGACTAGGACTACAAATAAAAGTTATGCTTCTCCCACGACAAATATCTCCAGGAAATACAGAAATAACTATCATTTTAAAGTGCAAAAAATACAAAGAGCAGCAAGACCCCAATCCTAAAAACACCTAATTATATGCTGAAATTCACTGAGTTCCATTATGCACACATAGTCAGATAAAAAGCTGCAGGATTAAAAAAGAAAGTCATCTTCTCACCTAGGTAGTGCTGACGTGATTAAAATCTCTTAAAAACACACTTTTTAGAAATATTAATCCCAGAGTAACTCAGTTGTTGCCTATGCAATTCAATTGTTACTGCTCTTTTAGGATTTGTCTGACACCAGTTCCACTTAACCATATACAAACAACTGAGAAAAGTACAGACCCCAATGATTCCATCTTTAGTTACCTGTGATAAATGGCCAAGCAGGAATATTCTTTAGAAGCCAACATACTCTGCAGAAATGGGACTAAGTGTGAAAATCAGTTTTAAGTCCTATAACTCTGTGAGCTCTCCAAGTATTCACAGGATTAATTCATATTGTCAAAGTACCTAAGCTTTGCCACACAATCTGATCTGGAACAAGGTTTTCACACCAAGTGTCCTGCCCTCCACAGAGGACTGCTTAGCTCAGTCCTAAGCAAACTCTCTTAGACTGCTATACTGAAGGTGCTTCTCTGTTTAAATCCTTTTTTCACTGGACCTGAAGTCAGAATCACCAGTTGCTCCAGCCTTACAGAAGGCTTGAATCTTGTTTCCTGTGTAAATCACTGAATCTTATACAAAGTAAAACATTACTGTAGAAATATATTAAAAGATCATTAACAATTTACAGTACAATGATAAAGGCACTTTCTAAGAACAGATTTGAATCAAATCTGAGAGAAGGAATTTGCATAGGGATCTACTCCATCCTATTTAGTTTACCCAGTGTGGTGCTCTGAATACAGCCTGTCACCCCTAAATCTCAGCTCTGTTCCTTATCAGCCAACCAGGTTTCTTAAGAGGAACAGCAAGAACATCCACTTCTCTATCAAGGAGAAACTGCTGAGGGAAACAATGACTTTTAGAGTTTCTCTGGGTATTCAGAGGTATACTGCTATGAGGAGTCAGGAGCAGACTGCTCATGCCTGTCAGAAAAAAACCTAGCACCTTAACAGAGTACCGCTTTCCACTTATGCTTTTTGTTCTTTTGCAAACTATCTTTTAAATGCCATCATAACTGAAACCAGCTACTTGCAACTGATGGGCTATAAGTACACATTAATCAATATCTGGGTAAATAAATACATTAAATAGAAATTTTCAAAATCAAATGTCAAAACAACTATATAATTTTTATTATTTTTCTTTTTTTGGTATTTGTATCAAATGTTGACCTCTGAAGCAAGGAAATTACTTTTGCTTTAATAGAGTACTGAATGATACTTACCAGTCAAATATGACAAGCTTAAAATAATGTATTTCACAAGTAACAGCTGTGCAACGCCTCCAAAACATATTACTTTAATGGAAAACAGTACCTCCTCAAAGCCCAATGCTGTTTTGGTCACTTTAAATCCAACCATAAACCCTTTCTATTATCTTTCAATAAGACCATTCATGTGTTGACCTTCTCCTGAAATACATGACAGGAATCTTTCACGCCTTTCCAGCTCATGTAAGTAGGTGGTTATAGAATCATAGAATCTGCCTGACATGTGCTTCACATCTATCTATATAATTTCCTGGAATTTGATGTCTGAGTCTGTCAATTCTTGTGTCTTCCTATAAAAGAAATTCTTTCTTTTGTTGACTACATCACTGAAAATTTCCATAGACCTGAGCAATTTCTACATTTAGCACAAACGCGTTTATTAGTTTCCTGTTAAAAGTATTATAGTTAGGGAAAAGGTATTCATTCAGTGTTAAACCCTGTATTAAACCATTCATGACTTTCTAAACAACCACAAAGATTTCATTTGAGAAGAAATCTACCTTTGACGGCTTTAGTTCACCTCTTAAAATTCAATCTAAAATAGATACAGCTGTATTTGAGATTAAAGGGAATTTCTGTTAATCTTCCATCAGAAAGTGGGTTTCTATGGTCATGTTTTGTTTGGATGCCTCAGAAAATAGCACTGCTCTGAAACTTTCAGTTTCACCATATACATATAGGAGACATTTAGGAGGAAAGAGTTAAATTTTATGACATTTGTTTTGAAGTAAGAAAATCAGTTAGGGTCTGACCCTCATTTTATCTGCTCTGGAAGTGTGAGACAGTCTGCCAACTGGTGCTAACTGCACATGGCTTTAAGTTCTGAGCTCTTCCAGCTCTCAAGTAACTTCAACTCGATTAAAACCAGCAGGAATGATGGAAGCCTACTCCTCCACAGAGCAACACGAGCACCTTATGAGGGAGATCTGAGTGAAGGGCACGCCTCTGCAATGCACTACTCCAATGCTGACAAAAGCGTGGGCTAAACACAGTTCTACTACTGTTCCAAGTGTTCAGACTCACACTTGTTATTTTATGTCCTCATTTTATATAACCCCTATCATACTAGGAAATGGGTTTATGCTGGTAGTATCCCTACTGGGAGAACTGACTCCATTTTCCTGCAAAAATAACTACACAAGAGTAGCACAATTTCATGCCAACAACAGCAAGTGAAATGTTTCTGACAAAGAAAATGTTCCATGAGGAATTTCACCACAATCACAGTATTTTCCAAAAAGTACTAGCTTTAACTAAATTCTGCAAATCTTTTTGCAAGAACTTTCCATATGGGGAGAAAGCAAACCAGAATAAAAAGTTCTTTCAATCTCACCTGCCATGTTGCAATAGCTTCATGTTGTAAAAAATATTTTAGTATAGTGAACAACAAAATAAATGGAACACATCAGTAAATATGAGCATCTTGTCTCGCATACTCTTTCCTCAGACTACGTCTCCATCCATTCCTATATGATGAAACTCTTAATGTCTAAGACCATATACAATGTAAGCAGCAGTCTTCCGTTAGGATCTTTGCTCAGCTGTTGAGATAAACGGAGTAATTCTGCCTCACTCTCAAAATCATGCCAGGATTGCAAGTCTTATATCCCTGGTCCTCACTATAGCTGGCTAAATCTGTAAAGCAGGACCTATATATTTATTTTACTTCACAGTGCTTCCCTTCTTCCCTCTTTTGAAAGATAAGAGAGTCAAGTCTGGAAGCAACACAGGTCAAGCTCAGTGGCTGAGTCTCAGAAAGGAAAAGAAAGGGTATTTTTCTAACAATGCACAAAATGCACTGTTCCTCAGTGGGCAACCAGCAAACCTGAGCTCAGAAGCAGCTAACTTCTACAAAATACTTAATGGAGGTGAATCAGATTGTCAAGGGGCTTACTGTTAAGTAGAGATTATCTAGTAGGAGATGTCAAAATATAGTAAGTTGGGACTTGCTGTTCAGAAGGCAATTGCCCTGTTGAACTTTCTTTCCCCAAGTCATGGCAACCCTATGGACTTACTAAGAGTCTGAATGATAGTCACTTTACCAGAGGCAGGGAGGTCCCTCAGAGAAATAGTTTCCTGGGACATAACAAATTAGTCAAGGTATAAGGAAGTGAGGATGGAAAGGGCAGGGAAGCAAACTTAAACCTGCACTTAGTCAGGTCAGCAGCATTTGCTGAGTCACTTGGAAATGTTTCACACCCAGGGAAATGGCAAGCATGCCTTTGTCCAAAGCCTTGCTCACCTGTTTGAAATGGTTGCTAGCTAAACCTCCTCACTTCAGGTTAAGGTCATTTCTCCTGGATTTGCAGAAATGCAATAGGTGAGCCTGTGCTTCCACACCTTCAGCAGCAATCATCACCACCTTCCTTCAAGCCCTGCAAATATTCTTCCTGTGGCGATGAGCTGAGTTCAAAGCTGGTCCTTGACTTTTTATCCACTACTACTTTTATCCACTGCTAATTCCAAAACACTGTGGACATTATGCATTATGTTCATATATCGTTAGAGCAACCAAAAAAAGAGGCAGTTTATCTGGAAGAAATAGAAACAAGCCCTGGATCTACAATAGAATGGAAGTTTGTTACACCAATGACTTCCACACCACCAGTGAAATCTATCATTCTGCACGACTGAAAGTCCTCAGTATTCTTCTTACCCACAAGAAGCAATCCTGTGAACTATCCTTTCCATTCTGAGAATTCCTCCCATAACCCCATGAAACTGCAAGACTGTAGCACAAAGAGCATTGCAGCCATCTTATAGTGATGTCTCTGACCTCAGGATGGATAGGAAGGCTAATCATGACACACCTCATTTGTGAATGAGTTTAGTTTTCAGAAGTTTAATAGCTGTCACTTGCCTGAAGCAGAACAGCCTCATCCATGGTCATGGAAAGTGAACAGGGAAAAAGGTGGCGGTGACATATCTGTGCAGGACTCTGAGAGCAAAAGAGCTGTACAGCTCCATTTCACACACCCAGACAAGCTGAGCCAATAAAAGGGTCATCTGATGGCTGGTATGAACTGATGAGTAGAAAAATAGTTACATAAATGCTATGGCTCACTGGGTATGAAGACGACAGACTGGCAGAAGCACTTGCAAAATGAAAACCTTCCAAAATCATGACTACATACTTTCCACAAACAGGTGTGAAGAGCTACATTGAATAGGAAACATCCCCGAGATTCTGCAGTTTGTCAGACAAGTTGCCAAGGCCTGGCACTGTACTCTCTACAGGATTTGTTGCAAAGGACAAAGAATTACATTTGAAAAAAGATGCTGCCTAGCTGTAATTTCCAACATGTTCCTTCACCTTGATATTGTGAAGCGCAGATAGAATTAGCTCTGTTGCCAGTAGCTGGGATGGGCTGCAATTATCTGAATTATCTAAGCCTGTTCAGCGTATCAAACAACCAGGTATCTGCACACCTTACTATCTCTAGTATATAACCAGACACAGCCAGGATGAGTAGAGACCAAGACCAGCAACCAAGCACCCTACACTCATTGGCTCTCACAAACTGGACAGCAGCCTCTTATCCCTTGCTCATGCAAATGTCAACAGGTATCCTACCATACCTTGATACAGTCATAGACTCTGTAGCAATGAGGATGCAAAAATCAGGAATTCTCTCTCTTGTCCTTCTGGATGTACACAAAGGAACAGACTCTTCCATCAGCACACAGGCATCCCTGGTGAACACTAATTTCCTCCAAATTTGATTTGCGTATCCACATTCAACTATATTCATGTGAAGGGCAATGTGATCACTCCCAATCTTCCAAATACCCTCTGAAGTAGTTTGTTTTATCTCCAGCTTGGAGAGTTGTTCCCAGAGTACTTGCCTAGGGCACTGAAACTGTGTCCTCTGCACGGCTGAAAGTCCTCAGGATTCTTCCTTGCCACAAGAATCAATCCTGGAAACTATCCTTTCCATTCTGAGAATTCCTCCCACATCCCATGAAACAAACATGCAAAAACTCTCCAGGAGTATCAAAAAATCATCTATACCAGCCCAAATACATAACAGCATGCACAATGACTCATCCACTGAGCACATACAGGGTTGTTCTTACTGACTTTTTTTATGTTGAAGAATTCTCCAGCTAAGCTAGACAACAGTAAGTAGAAGGAGGACATCCTTTCTTAGTCATAATTTTACAGTCTCATTTTCAATGAGGCACAGCAAGCAAGGATAATGACATTAGACCACAGTGGTGTTGATTCACTACATAGGAAACTGATAACTCAGAAAGGTTCCTCTTTAATTTCTATATAAAAGCCATCCCAAAATCATTGTTCATTAACTTGTTGATTTCTTGAAGGCATTCAAATAGAAGCAGTAGATCTTAAAAGAGTGGGTAGTGGTTTCATGGACTTGTTCCTCCACAGCACTCTGCAGTGAGGAAACAACTGTGTAGTTAATAGTGATATACTGAATTTTCAGGGCAGGAGTGAAGGGAAGGAGGCATGCATGTACAACCTAATGAGATGATCAACTCTCTCTGAAGTCAGTGAGAATCTTTCTATCAACTTCAACAGAGTTCAATCAAGTCCTAAAGGGCAAAAGTAGAACAGGTCAAGATGGCAAGATTCCTTTGTTAGATGATAAAACCCCACTGGTATCTAGCCCTTGCTGTCCTCAGGACAATAAATGTTATGATCATGTAGGAACTGAGGAAGAAGAAAATAAGCAGTAAGCAGAATAATGCACTTTTGAGGTCTAGCATCTAGTTATCTAATAGAAGAAATACTTCGGAATAATAAGGAAACCTTTTAATGACAGTAAACATTTCTTAGCCTGGTTCAGACTATGGATCAGAGTTAAAACTGCCAGAATTCTAAATACTTTGCATTTACTAAGTCATAAGATGCTTTGCTATAAAAATATTACATTTAACTTTCACCAATCAATAAAGTGAATTGCATTCATCAATGATCTGATATGTATTGCTAAATATAAAACAATTAGCACTTAGGTACACATTTCTATGTAAAAGATTTTCATTATATGGTCTAACTTCTTAAATAATTATAAATCTTGCTTGTTGCTCATCCTTCATTCCTCCTCCCTCCCTTCCCAACTCTCCTTTTTTTCTGTAATTCAAGTAGCTTAAGCTGGGTGCAGAGCAACTTAGCAATTATCTAGGATCAATTCTACAGAAACAGTCGAGGAAAACACAAGTATTCTTTATGAGATTCCACTGGGAGGAAAATTTATTTTTACCTGATTTGTTAGACACCCATATAATTGCCTCTGATGAGATGTGGCTCGTATTTCCTACTGCAATTGTTAATGGAATCTGCCACAAGTAGCTGCAAGACAAAGGAGGGGGAATCTAAGAACAAAAATACTGAACTGATTCTTCTCACAGCAATCAGGGATCATGTCAAAGAAATCAAAACACAATTTCAGTAGCAGTGTAAAGATGTGGATTCTAACAAGTTACTTTGATTTTGAAATGCATTTGCTATTAGCAATAAAACAATGAAAAAGTCATTCATCTTAAAAAAAAACACCCTAAATTATATTTTACATTTTTCACACGCTATCATCATATGAGGACTTTTTTGCAAGGCTTTCCTAATTTAACAAAATTATTCATAAAAGAGGAAATAATGATTTCCCATAGAAAGAACACTTCTTTGCATTTACTTAGTAAAAGAGAACCTCCAGGTAAAATATGCTTTGATTTACAGGGACTCCAAAGTTTAAAAATAACATGCTCTTCTAGCAACTTTTTTAAAAGCTGTAATGGGCTTTCATAGCTGCTGGTTTATAAAAATGACTGGGATGGATCTCCACTTCTTCACCCTATTTATTATCACTTACATGTATGCAAACTGGACAATGCATGCTACGTGTGGATTTGGAGGTAAGCTGATGTAATCAGACCCCCAACTTCGTGCCTAAGGCTTTTAAAAACATCTTTATCTCAATAAACAAAAATTGACTGTATGAAGTCAATCTTTTGGGGGAGAAATGGAAAGGATGAATTCCTGTATGTCTTCATCATCACCTCTACGCCTGAACTCTCACCAGCCAGTGAAAGAAAAAGACATTTTCCTCACAAGTCTGCCATGTCACTTCATACATCAGTCAAGGGGAAGCACTCAGTAATGGTATGGGTGGTACCTTTGTCTGGGGCATACGTGTGCATTTAAGCAAGGCAGCATGCCAAGAGAATGGTTCCAACTCAGATAGCACCATACGCTACCACTTTGATATCAAATAAGTCAATAGTAGTCAACACATGCTGGCTTAACAAGGGTTGCCTTGCTGGCCTGACTTGGAGGTTGGGGAAAGGAGACATCCCTGCCCTGCCAGCCCTGCTGCCACACTCAGCTCCCAGTTCCCCAGCCATTCAGAAAGAGCCCCTTGCACACATAGGGGGTTGCAGCACTCAGACCTGAACTGAGTGTGCCAGGAAACACATGTCCATACAACAGCAATTTAGCAGAGCGAGGGAGATATCTGGAAAACTGTATAGCTGAAAGAACTATGAGTGACACTAGAAAGAAAACATGGCATTTATTGCCATATGGGAGAAGAAAAAAAGGCCCCATGTGATTTGGGTTCTATGAATGCTCATATCATGACACACTGGGAAAATTATTAAACCTACTTATGCAATGAAGGCACACTCCACATGAACACGTGCTCTAGAAGACACCTTTTGGATAATTAAGCTGTGACATTTGAAGATACTACTGCCTTTATCAGTCTGCTCACTCCTTGTGCTGACACTACCACACTCCATAGCACAGCTAGCAGAAAAGGATGTCCACTGGCACATTAGCTTCTCTGTTCTCAGTCTGGGATCTTCACACAAAGTTACCTTTGTTGTTGGCTTAATGAATACTCTGGACTGTGAACTCAAGCAATGAGGTGAAAATATGTATTGCGTCCTGATGCTTCTGCTATAGTGGCAGTAAGTTCTGCGTTCAACAGGTAAGTGCAGTCAGGACATTCTGCAAAGTGATGCACTGGAGAATATTCACTACTTTCTTAAATACCTTATACCTGACTAGACACTCACCAGTGTTTTACAGTCTGTCCAAAAAACCTTCTAGGAAATACATAGTCTTAAAAACACACCCAGTTCTAAACTGTTCTTCAAAATGAAAAAGATGCTGGCAAACTGTGATCGAGAAAAATGAGGCAAAATTAAGCATAAAGCTTATACATTATTTGAAAGAACAGGAACTTTAGTATACAAAAAAAAAAAGGAAGAACTGCATTTGTATGGTATTTTTATAACTCTTGTGACAAACTCCTACTGAAAAAGGTAAAGTGCAAAATAAATGATACTGAGAACTGCCTACATAGTTAATTTAAACACATATATACACATACAGGAATATTCATGTACGAACATATTACATGGATCCCAATTATTTTTAGAAGGAACTTCATAGAAAGACATTCTGTACACTGCAATATCTATACAGAGAAGAATTTTATTTTACCTTAAATTATTATTTTATACTACCTCCATTTAAGGTAGATTCTACTGAAATAAGTACAGATCCTTCTCTGAAAGGTGGTCTAGCTGTGGAACAGGAGTCACACAAGCTACCTATCCTCAGAAAACAAATGTGGATTTAATTGGGAAGATTATTACTGGTAGATTTAATTTTTATCTCCCCAAGATGAGAAACCTCCTAATGTTCTCAGCACTCTCCAGAATCCTCAAATCTCATCTTCTTATTGTTGGTTTACCAGGTGAATCACAGATTTCCTTTTAACAGAGATCTCCAGAAACTCATTTTTCCTACTTTACTCCTGCTGTTCTCTCTCTGTTTATCTGCTTTCTCCTTCTAATCCTCTTCATTCTTGGTGGAATTTCTACTGCTGTTACAGAAGCAGCTGTAGCTAACTTTTTTAGATGTATGTGAGGGATGTGTGTCAGATGTATCTAGCTCACCTTCCAGGAATTTTCATTAGGATGACTTCTATACATCATCTCTGAGTGATCTGTATGGACTGTGTTCTCTAGGTGTGACTAGGAACAAGTATTTTTTGCACTTTTCTATCACGATCTTATACTTTACACAGAAAAGAAGAAAGAAAAAAGGGGCCCACTTGCCTCTTCTCCTCTTGCTTTGTCCGAGAGTAATGTAGACCTTTTGTTTATTGTTTACACACTGGGAAGCCCACTGGTGTGTTCTCTGTATGCATTTGACCAGGACTAAAACATCCTATTCCTCCTGGATATCTGCTGCCTGCTGTGACAAACCAGTTACAGTGAAAATAATAACTAGCCTTGAGGGCCCCAATGACTAAAGCAGCAGGACTTGAAAAAACCCATTTGGGTCTCCTACCCTCAAGACTATGTCTGCAGGAATTGGATGACTCTCCAGCCCCTGGGTGAAACGGAGCAAACAAACTATGTGTCTAATCTGCCTGAGATACTGCTGATCTTTAGAAAGATCCACACACAGCTGTCCCTCTGGATAGTAATGTGATCGCATTAACCACTTAGAGCACTTAATTGTGGTGAAACTAAGGGCTATTTCAGGAATTTAAGAGACCAACT
Source organism: Bucco capensis (assembly GCA_013396975.1). NCBI lineage: Eukaryota > Metazoa > Chordata > Aves > Piciformes > Bucconidae > Bucco > Bucco capensis. Next base: position 766,051 of record VWZO01003221.1, read on the forward strand.
CTGAGGACAGAGACCTAAAACTGGAATGGATGTGGTAAAGATGAACTGTGCTGAACACAATATTGTTCAGTCATAAATGTCTTAAAGACACGTAGGAAAGGGGGATTTTTCTTGAAAGGCAGTATAAACAAGGCTTTTACTGTTGATTTACAAGTCAGAAACTGTTAGCACTTTTTGGTAACACCTCATCAATGCATAATACTGAAGTGTGTTAGGATCTCCATTCAGTTTAAACAATAATCAGAGGGACTTGTGTGATAAAGTAATACAATCTTGCAACATGCCAAGGTACTTGCACTACTAGAATCTAGCTAATTATGCTCTGCTTGGATTGTAGAGACTACACAGCCAGTACTAGTATACTTTATCTCACTCAGAAAATTATCATATTTGTGATGATTATTTCCTTACGCTTTGATTTTCAACAAGTAAGAACTGAGATCCCTTTGTGGCCAAATTCTGAGACTGTTAAGTATTAAGCAAACATAATGCCTCACACTTCTGCCTCTGATGAACAGTAATGTTGTAGTAACATTGGATATTCAGTGGAACAATTATTTGGCTTATTTGTAAAAACCTACAGAAACCCAAAAGAGAGCAGTAGTTGATTTCCTCTGCTGACAAACAAACATTGCAGGTCATTAAAGAGAAAAGGTAAGGTTCCTGGAATTTCACATTTTGCACACCTCTTCAACTTAATGAACTTTTTTGCTGTAACCATAATGTGCCAAGCTTCCACCCACTGCCAGTAGTGAATATCATGTTCCTTCAGTGACAGTTCTCCCATGGAATCAAAACTAAATGAAAAATTTCAACTATTCCTAACCATTACTCACAGAACAATGAAGATATCCACTCAATATCCAGAAGCTGATTATCCTTGGCTGCATTATAAAAAGTATACAAGCAATATGATTGCTTCATTTAAAGTGACGGAGTATCTGTACCAAAAATAACACAGCAGAATTTAGTTTACCTACTTTTGAATGGGAGAGGACGTGAACAACCACATCCCTCTCTATATCCTTCTGTTTTTACAGACCTCGGAGTGAAAGATTCCTAAACTATCCTGCCGTTCTTTATATAGAATCTATACTTAATCTTTCCTAGAGTCCATCTCTATATTTTTTCTGAGGTTTTTTTTTTCTATTATGCTCTTCTCCAGGTTAGAAAGCCAGGCCTGCCCTCAGTGCTTTGAACACCCGTCTGCCATGGATTAAGAGCAGCATAATTCTTTTCTCCTCTACACTCTTTATACTTTCTTAATGCTCCTTTCCTACTAATCCTTACTCTTCTATTTACTTGCTTGATTGTGTCTACACATTGAGCTGATATTTACAGAAAATTACCCACCATAACTCCAAGTTTTCTTTCCTGAGAGAGAAAAGTTTCTTCAGAACCCACCACTGAGCATCTAAGTTAGGACTGTTTTCCCACATGTATTAAGCTTCATTGGTCATTTTATCATCACATCAACCAACAGCAAGGAATACTTCTACAATACTGGTAATTAACATTTGTTTTTACTACCCTCACAAACCTCCTATTAGCAGAATACTAATTCACTCTTTCATGCCGTTTATCACATTAATAAATAGGAAAAAAATTCAGCATAGGCTTCTCAATAATTTAATGGATTATCATCCTCCACTGAGAAATTCAACCATTTAATTTCTTGCTTTTTAATTATATTCAACTGAGATCTTTACTCTTATCCAAGTACAGATTATTTTCTTTAGGAATCTTTAATGAGGAAGCTGGACCTCCAAAAATGCATAAAGAACAGTTAAAATTACACATCTATATAGGAAAGACATCTATTAACAGGTTTTGATCATATACTTAACTTGGAAATCAAAGGATGGGAACCATGACAAGGTAGAAGCCCAGAACAATGTGCAGACTTCAGGAAAAGAAAACTACTCTTTTATACATCTAACAACGGAAGAATAAGTGACAAAATTAAAATGCTATGCACAAAAGCAAATTAAGTGATCTGCCTCTTAGCAGGATATAATAAGCATAATTACTTTCAAGTGTAGTGGCAGTCATAGAATGATTTAAGTGGGAAGAGACCTTAGGAGATTCAGCCCTCTGCTCAAATGTGCTAACAGCACCATAAAATACAGTTTCATTGTAGGTAGGACAAGAGATTAGAGGAGGATACACAGGCTGTACATTGAGTGGTATCACACAACGTCAATCAAGGCAAATGTGGCAAATGATTTGCCATCTACTTACTTTCCTGATCCCTTAAACTGCAAAGCATTTACAGAACTACTTTCAGGAAAGCTGTACAGCAAAAGCTGCATGTACCTTCAAACAGCTTACTAGGCTCAGAAGTGCAATTGAGAGTTGTCTAAATTATCCCAGGCTGGAAAAACAGAAATCATGTACCCATCATCTGGCACTGGTGAAATCTCAGCCATCACTCAGTGACTCAGCTTTTCTGGGCTAAATTCTGCTGTACAGTGTGGTGTCAAATAAGCTGCCATGGGGTACTTGAGATATTTGCCAAGGGCTGTAAAATAGGGCAAAGCACCTATGAATGCTTCTGCCTTTGTAGTGGCAGCACAAGGAGAAGTAAGATACCTGAGGGGATCTCCAGTGGCACCAGCCACCTGTGCAAGCAAAACAGCCCTCTCCATCCACTTGATGTTGACAATACCTTCCACAACTAAACATAAGTTTCCCAAAGAAACTTTATTTCTAACTGAAAAAGGCAAATTTGCAAAATCAAGCTGCTTGTATGAAAGAGGAGGCTTCAGCACAGATTTTCAAATACAGTATTTAAAACAGTCACTGCTGAATCATTTATAACTACTGTTTTGAACAAAAACCTCACGTTTGCTGATACAAAATGAATTTCAGCTGGAAAAATAAGTTAATTTTGAAGGGAGAAGTTAAAATGAGTGAAACTTAAATGTAAAGTACTGAAATTACAGAATTGAAATTAATTTTCTAAACAAATTTTTCCCCAATTTTTGCGGGACTGGAATCCATTTCTTGCTTATCTGTAACAATAAACCTTGTAAAGTATTTTGAGAGCATAACAACCTCAAAGGATATCACTGAAGGATACGATTAAAGCTATTTAACACAAAAATAAAGTGAGGCATAAAAACAATATAAGATTAAAAAGGATAAAAAGAAAAAACAAGGGTAAAACTATCTGGTTAAAAAAAACCCTGCCTCCTTGTTTTAACCACCAGAACTTAATATTCAAAATGCCAAGTCTGTCTCTTCAGTTAAATAAAGAAGTCTGGTACATCAGGGACTCCCCTTGCTCTTAGCTTCCTATTCTCAGCTCTCCAGATGGAGAATGCTGAAATTTCATGTACGCAGAGACATACACTTGGATGAGAAGCACTGAGTCTGAGGAGGACACATCTTCCAGGTGTGGCCAGCTCTGACAATTCCTTGATTAAGTTAGAATGCTGACAGAGGCATTTCTTAATGAGAGAATATACGGCTATGAGCCATTCACATAGAATCATTTAGTTTGAAAAACACCTCTACGATCACAAGTCCAAATTCTGACCCATCACCATCACGCCCACTAAACCCTGCAGTGAAGTGCCACGCTTACACATTTTTTTTATTATTTTTTCTAACACTTTCAGGGATGGTGACTCCACCACATCCAGGGCAGCCTGTTCCAATGCCTAACCACTCTTTCAGTGAAGATTTTTTTCCTAATATGCAACCTGAACCTCCCCTGGTGCAACTTGAGATCATTTACTCTTGACCTGTCACCTGGGAGAAGAGGTCAACCCCGCACCTCATTATAACTTCCTTTCAGGTAGTTAGTTGTACAGAGTGAGAAGGTCTCCCCTCAGACTCCTTTTCTCCAGGCTAAACAACTCCAGTGCTTTCAGCCATTCCTCAGGACACTTGTGCCCTAGATGTTGGGACTTCAGAGACAAAAGAATACGAAAGCAAAGTAATGAGAAAATGTGACCTTCTGGAAAGCAAGCAAGTCTTGCACAACAAAATGAAAACTAAGAATTAAAGATTTGTATTTTTACTTCAGTTGCATACATGACTGATCTGCAGAGACATATACAAATAGTGGCCAGTAAAAGAAGCACTTAGCTGCATGGCTGCAGAGATTTCTGGCTAATAACATTAAACCCTATTATAAAACAAAGAGCACAAAAAGTTGGTAATGTGAATCAACTAAAGGATAGTGTGAAGTTTGGATATTAGATCAGTGGAGAGCTCTCATTTCTTCTCCATATAAAGACAAATGCAATTTCTGTTAGCAAGACAAAAGTAGATCTTCGTTTTCAGTGAATTTATATATATATACACATATGTATATGTGTGTGTGTATATATATATCTCAAGATAGTGGAAGGTTCAAAGATAAACTGGCAACAGAAACTCTGCAAGTATGTTCAACTAATCTACAAAATTACAAGCCTTGTTGCATGACACATGGAAGCATCTATTCCTAGGCTGAGAGTGCAAGTAGACATAAGGTAGCCAATGGGAAACAAGTGAAAGTTGTTGAATAGCACAACAGCTTTAGAGCTTCCTACTACAGAAAGAGATTACACATGAAGCAGAGCTCAGCAGTAACAGGGTAAAATATTCTAAGCCACACTTTCTGGATAGATTGTGTTGCGAAAGATAATTTAAAAGCATCATAGAGATTTTTCCCAAGTTATTATATAGTATAGTAGCTCACTCAGCAAAGAGCACTTCAGGTTCCAGGGGAAGCTCATGTGCACATCACAAGAAATCATGTACTTTTATTAAGTGGGATTCTACAGAGTGTTAGTTCTGTTTAATGGATAAGGAACTGACGATATATTAATGTTGTGAATATCATTCTCACAAGACTGAAGAAAAAAAGAAATTTCATTAGATTTAATACATGACAGTAAAATGATTGTAGGCTGTGCCCAGAGGCACAATGCAACAGAAAATGATGTTATTCCCACTCTCAAAAGCATTACACCTCCTACACTTAGCCAGGGTGTCAAGGGATTCCTTGTACCCTATCAGCACAGAAGATAGAAGATAGGAAGGGAAGATTTCACTAACTTTGTAGCAAAGACAAATACAAAACGAAAAATGAATAAAGGAGAACTTATAAAATAAAGAAGTAACTGAGACCAACTGAGCAGAGCTTGGAGGTATTCATTGGTTACCTGCATATGCCCAGTGTGATCTTAATTTTCAGAGTGAGAAAAACAAGTTCAGTGCAAGCAATGAGAAACAGGTGAAAAACACTGGTAAGGGGAACTGATTCAGTTGGATTCACATACAAATGGGATGAAAAAGCAGACAACAGCAATTTATCAAATAGGAAGTTGCAGTTAGACAATTTGAAATCAGAAAGGATAGCCCATAGGTTTTATTAGCTAGAGAAGGACTGATGGTGTCTAAACTGGATAGGACTTTCACAAGTCCTAGACTTGTAATTTAAGTGAGTTAATTTGAATTAAATTACCCAATTTGAAAAGAAAAAAAAATTTGCATTGTCTAACAATAAAATATCTGGCTATAACTATCTGATTACTAAGCCTTCTCAAAGTTCTGTCCAATTTTAGCTTAACATTTCATACCAAAATAAATTATAAATCAGGTGGTTATAAATATTATGGGCCTTTTCAAAATTGACTCATTTCAGTATCAGTGGTAGCAGAATACCTGACTAAATTTAGAAAAATATTGTGGGCAAAGAATAAGTACTACAAATTCTTTTTCTGTACATGCTTTCTCCTCCCTGCCTAACATTTCCTTTTTATACTAAAACACAAGAATTCTTCTTTTTCGAAAGTGACAGACAACTTTGGGTGCTGAGTCAAATATGGATAGAAAGAAGCTGGGTTTAAGTAGTGTTAAATGTCTTTTCTAGCAGCTGCTCTTAATCACTCCAGAATCTCCTGTACTTAAAGGAGGCCTACAGGAAGGATTTCTTTATCAAGTAGTGTAGTGATAGGCTGAGGGGTAATGGTTTTAAAATTAAAGAGGCTAGTTTTAGATTAGAAAGTATTTATGGTAAGGGTGGTGGGACACTGGAACAAGTTGCCCAGAGAAGTTTTGAATGCTCCATTCCTGGCAGTGCTCAAAAGCAGGTTGGATGAGGACTTGACTAACCTGATCTACTGGAAGGTGCCCCTGGCATGGCAGGGAGGGTTGGAACTAGATGATCTTTAACATCCTTTCCAACTCAAACCATTCCATAATTTTATGACGTGTTATGGGCTGAGGAGGGAGCCTCCTAGTAGGAATAAGAGTAGCATTTTAGCTATGCCTACAATCTTTCAGTATGTTCTCAGAGACTTAGTGCCAAACAGTTTTCAATGTATTCCAATGTTTAGTTCTGATTTTTCCTCAGAATACTGTGAATCTAAGCAAGATTAAAATATAATTTCTATATGAGCTTCTCTTTCCTCAGTAAACTTCCCTAACAGTCTGCTGCCAAAGTATCTCCTCCATAAAATCTGACATTGTACTACTGAGCATGAAGGCTCACATACAGAGATAAGGAAAATAAAAGCCATTATTAGCAACTTAACAAAGCAAAAGGAATAAGAGGTAAAAGTGAAGTACATGGATAGTTTCATCCTCTGATCTACAAAGGGAAATCCACATCTCTGATTTTTACAAAGCCAACAAAATACAACATTTATTCAACTTCATCCCTCCCATTACCCTTGTCTCTGCCAAACGCTGCTTGGGCTTTCCCCAGTCAGCTCTTTACTAAACTCTGCCCCCATCTTAACCATTCTTCATTTTCCTGCTTCTCTGTATTTGCCTATTCCAGCTACACAACTTTAATGCTCCCAACTCCCGCTCACATTTGCACCCTGCCACAAAGTATTCCCTTTGTCTCTGCCCTGCATGTTAGGCAGTGTCCCACCAGCACTGCTGCCCTGATCTTCCTCTTCTCCTCTCCACCTCATTCTATATTAAAACATGGTGCTGCCCTCAAGTATATTGTCCTTCCCTCACCATGACATTGCTTTAATTAATGTGAGTTAATTAACTAGTCTGGATATCTAGCAATTCCTGAGAGTTAGTATTAGCAAGTAAAATGAGGAAAGTGACACAGTCTGCAGTGATAATAAAATAGAGCAGCAGCTTTTCCCTATCAGCCCAATTTCTGTCAGGATACAAGTCCTGCCATCACACAGGAAGCAATGATACAATACACCAAATTTGTCTTCTTTAGCATTATGCAAATTCTAACACTGAGAAGTTGCCCATATCCTGCAGACCAGAGTATCCAGGATGTTTTCCTAGTCAGAAGTGTTTCTCACAAATAGAAGCTGTGAAATGGTTTTGAAAATAAAGTGTTAAATTCCAATTGGCATTTGTGAAATCTTTGCTAGCAGCAAAATCTGGCTGAAGAGAAATCTGCATATATATGTACAGGAACAAATTCTAAGAGTACTTCCCATTCTGATTTAATAATAATGCAACAATCAAAGGAGCCTCTAAATAATAAAAATACAAGACAAAAGACTGGGAACTTTCTAGTGTGTTCTACAGCAAAAAAAAAAAAAAATCCTATTGCAGCAGAGAGTGTGCAGCACAAGAGTTGGGCTGGCAAACATCACCCAATCAACAGCAAAGGCACTCATGCCTGCCCAGAGGCAGGAAGGCTCCCTCCAGGTCACTCACAGAAGTAGCTCTTCTGATTGCTTGTTCAGCAGAGCCATGCTCTGCACAGCACTGTCCTCTCTCAGGCTGCTGGGGTTAAGGACTGTCCCTATGCACACTGAAGGACAAAATCTATTGATGTCATAGAGCTGTTCTCTATACAGTATATGTGTATGTGTAAAGAGAAGGGACTCCCCACACTTTCTCACTCTTCTGCAAGAACAAGTTTTTTCAAGTCTCTGGTTGACCAGCAAAAAAAAAAAAATAAATGGTTAAATCAGTATCTAGCTGTGCTCACACACAGTTCTGTGTTCCACTAAGGATTTGTGATTTTATAGTCTCATTCCTGATAATTCCATTTCTTCTGTTCCGAATACTAGTACCTTCCTCTCCTGAAGCCCATTCTTTTCATCATTATTATAGCTGCTACAGAGGTACTCAGGTCAGTCAAGATGAACCAAGATATCACATCTACTCCCTAAGTAGCAACACAAACATTGTTTCTAGTAGAAGCTCTGATATAAGCATAATATTTCAGGAACAGTAAAGATGAAAGGCATAGCAAGAAAAAACACTCAAAGGACACGAGAAAATGGAAGATTACAGGATATTTTCCAGAAACAGGGAAGTAAATGAGTACTTCTATTTGTATTTATGTTTTGTTAGCTCTTTTTTCTCAGCTTATAGAACAATATTTGTCCTTTTCATTACATAATTAATACGACATATGCTACATTATTCCACAATTGCTCTAGGAAGATCTCAGAGATACTTATCGGCATTCCCCTTGCACTCCTACCATTTTGTTTAGTGTTTAACCAGCCCCTCAGCTGGTAAGTGGACAGAGTAAATTCCCCATCACTGCTCAAATGATAATATCATACAAATAAGTAAAAATACACATGGCAATATCCAAACACAGCTATGCTTTTATTATTCAAATAGTTATCAGTAAAGGGAAAAGCATAGCACTTTTTCCACAAAGCCTGACTATATGAGTGTTGTGTACGAAATTCAGAAGAGACTTGAAGGGAAATAAATTCTGCAGTTAATCATTCATCTTGGAATGGAGTGACTGCTGAGCAGCAATGCTGCCTGTTGTAAAGCCTTTCATTGTCATCATTACTACATGTTGTTAGACCCATGAGTGTGCACAGGTCTAGTTTTGCTAGACATGTCCCTGGTTTGCACTGTTCAGCTGTATTTTCCCTAGTCCAGCCACATGGAGAAAGGCACAAAGGATAACCACACTACAGCATGTATGAATAGCCTGTCCATAACCTGATTTGAACTTCTTCCTTTCTTCTCTTTCCTCACAGCTAGCTGTGTTCAACACCTCACAAGCACCTATCCCTTTAGGATATGATCAGGAACAACCAGATTAGCTATGGAAACCATGTGCATGATAAGAACACTATACAAGTGAATATTACCTCAGCAACATGAATGTAATCATTTTGATAACATTGAAAAAGTTATTTCTCCACTTTTTAAGAGACAAGTTCTGTATATTTTTAAAAGGCAAAACTTATATCCATAACCAGAAAGCTTTGGTCTGCTCTTCAATACAGTATATAAAAGGTTTATGGATTTCATCAAAACTGATTAGTTCATTGTCTAGACCACAGATTATTTTTCATAAGATTTCTTGTCATATCTGTGAGCCTTTCTTGTAATGATGGATGAGACTGGTGCCTTAAAATCATCATTTTCTCTGTCAGCAGGGAAACCCACTGAACCCTGTCAGATGGAATACTACCTCTTCCCCTGCAGTCTTATAATGTAAGGGCATAATCTGTTCTCACAGGGATATACAGGAGTCCAGGATTGAATTTACACATAACCAAAGGATTTTTATTTAGGGAAAGAATATGAATTATATAGTTATTACTGGACTTTTAAACTTTTGCTTAGGTAAGCTGAAATTGCTACTGAAAGACTGTGCCAACCACAGGCTTCAACATTCAAATCAAAGCTGGTGATTTTGGCCCTTCTGAGGAAAGGCATTCCTAGAAGCAGCGTTTGCCATTGTTAGTTTTATTCTCTTACAAAATGAGAACTATAGATCATCTGAAGGCATAAGTGTCAAGTAAAATCTATGTTCAGTTTGCAAAGAAGTGGAATTGTATACCTTTCATAACTTCAGGCCAAATGTTAGAGCTTGGCACGCCACACAGTCAGTTCTGTGCACACAAATAAATTACAGTTTATATATGTATGGGCCTTGGAACACATTTTTCTGTAGTTAGAGAGACAAGGAGCACAACTGTATATGAGATGGAAAAATCAACTATATGCAATCATTCCCTTCTGCAGTAGAATTAAAGACACATGCAGTAATGGACTAGGCAGAACTAGGAGTAAACTATTGCCATAGGTATCAACAATTTCACTTTTACTGTTCATCACTTAGAAAAATCTGCTTGCTGCTTCTATATTCCTCTACATGATTTCAGAGAGAAAAATTAAATATGCTGCTTTCCCAGTTCATTTTTAACAGTTAATTGCTGCATAAATACATAGCATAAAGAAAAGCACAGACATTCCATAAAACTGGAATGGTTCTGAAATATTCAGTTGCCTAGTTATTTACATTTCTTGCACAGCAGATATATCTGAAAGATCTGCTCTGAAGTAACTCTTTCCAAAGCAAGACAAAGTTAAATTTACCTAGAGAGGGTCTGAACCAGAAGTTTAAACTCCTCATCACTTTGAAGGCAATAAAACTGACATTTATTGCTGCATCACGCCAAACTATAGCCCCACCTCTGGATAACTAAGACTATGTGGCAGATGGATGCTTTAAGAGACTTCCCTGGAGCCTTCCAGTGCATATTGTGTTGTCTGTTTAGATGATAAACTCCTATAAAGGCCTGGACCTGCACATTTTTCTGTGTTTTGTGCAGCTCTACTCTTTATGGTGTTTAAAATGTTCATCACGATTAATCCCTAGATAAACTACCCTAAGGAAGCCAATGTTGCCTGCCTTGCAAGAGCATGGCCTCAAATGTGGCATAAATACCATTTGCTCCATGTTATTTACAGTGCCTATTATGGTTCCTCAGAGAGCCATGCGTCCAACACCTAATTCATGGGTCATGCAGGAGAGATGAGCACCGACTTTATTGGACTGTGAATTAGGCCACTCATATGTAACACACCCAAAGCCTGCAGGCAAATGTTATATATGGGTGTATATATATCTATATATACACACACACATACCTCTGTGCCTCCCACAAAATCTAGCTGTGCTATCCAGCACTGCTGAATGCCAGTAAATCCTTGCCAACTTCCTGACCAAAGCCACCTGCAGAATCAGCCAGAACACTGCATCTTGCAATAGTGCTGAACATCCATCAATGTGCTGTTTCCATTCCAGTTATCATCTCCCCTTGTGTACTTCTAGAAAAACTGACCCCTTTGTATCATATCATACAAATTTCAGCTCTTGCAATGTTAAAAACCATGCATCATGAATGGTTATATATATAATGTGATGTACCACATTAATGTGATTTTCCCTGTTTTACTGCTTTCGCAATAATTGAAGGAATAGTAGTATTTTCACTGCTTAAAAATAAAACAAAAAAAAAGGAAATTATCTAGGTCATTGCTGGTGAAAAGATCAAATTTATTTGCAGTGTTTCAATCTTGTTTTTCTGCTTAATTTGATGGTATGAAAGGACATTTAATGACACAGAGCCATTGTGCATACCAAACCCCACATGCCTGTGGGCAATGCACCAACAAACTGCATGTTCATTGGAGACTTTACTCATGAAATACAGCAGCAGTTATTTCAAGCAATACTGAGCACCTAGCAAATATATTTAAGAATTTATATATATAATACTTAAAAGAATTAATATCTTTGTTTTAATCATTCAAAAAAGTAACCATCTCTGGTTTTGGGTGGTAAAACCTAGTCACATGACATTACACATATCTACACTTACAGAAAATAAGGGAGAGAATCTCTCTCACACTGGACTGAACTGTAAGTCATGAACACTTCCAACAGTCCACATTCACTTGCTATATCTCTTTTTCACAAAGGAACTCACTTCATCCCAAAACTTAAACAGATGTTTAATACCCTGCTATGCTGTTCCAACAGAGGCAGAAAAACAAGTATGTACTCTGTGTCATGCTTGTGTTCCACAATATTCAAGCTCTAAGAAAGGATAGTGAACTTCTAAACATTTCCCAACATACATAACTATATTTTGAAGCCTTACTCAACAGGAATATTCTATAAAGTCCAGAGATGTGTCAATCAAAATCTGGCATTATATTTTACCTTTTAATGATTTAAATCTACTGAACAAATACAGAGTACTCAAGGTTGACAGCATGCCCTCTTTCCTGCTGTGCATGAATAGGGGAACACAGAAGCTTCTAAGCCATCTTAAAATTCTCTAACATCAGCTCTGTATTCTTAGTCTTAAAAGATTATGCCAATACTGCTTTGAACAATAAGAAGAGGATTCCCTAGCCTCTTCCAGGAATGTCAGCTTGTCTCTTGGATGAAGAAGCTGTGTGGAGTCAGCTGAGAGCATGAAAGAAACAATCTAAGAAGTATAAATTGGGTAGGGACAGCGATGCCTAAGTGCCTGTTGATTTTGGTCAATGTAACAGTTCTCACAGGACCAGTTAGTTCAGCTAGCTTCAAAAAATGGAACATCTGGAACAACCTGTACAGAGGTCCAGTACAGCTCTTGACTGCTTCCTGAGTCAAGTGAGATATGTATCTGACATATCCTTACATCTGCTTTCTCATTGTATGAGCACAAAGAGGTCCATTGAAAAGTATTACTTAAAAAGAAGTATCAGACCCTCCTATCACATTCCAAATTACTTCATGGAGCATGGCAAAATTAAAAAGAAAAGGAGAGGGAACATGTAAGACAGTCACAGAAAGAACTGTCAGGATGAAAATGGGCACATTAAAAGCTCTCTCCTGTTGTTCTGTCGGTCTAAGGACTTTTTTCAGTTCTTTTTACTGGCCTCATCTTCACTACAGTTGAAATGGAAGGGTCATCACATGCTGCTGATACCAAGAAAAGCTCAGAGATTTCTAGAGTCATCTTCATAAAAATACTTGAAACACTTACTTAAACAACTACAGCCTTTTGAAAGACATTCATTGAGAAATGTAAGTACCTGGTGTCTCCAAGGGCAGGATCCTTGGGTTTAGCATCACTATCATAAACAAAACGCTCTTGGAAGATCACTATTACGTTGTCTGCAGTTTCATTTCCCAAGATAGTGATAACAGGATAACCCATCTGTAGTGTCCACTGATCCATTACTTCTTGGATATTTACAGATTTTCCAACCCTTTTTAGAGCCTTCAAAAAGAAATAAAAGCTTCAATATCTTGAAACAATATCATCATCAAACACGAAACATTTGTTTTGTCCCAGAGATCATAATCCGTTTTAGAGGTTTAAATAACGATCACACATGAATACACCCATTTACACCAAGTATACATACACTATATAATTTAACCAACAGTCTCTACATATCTTAAAAATAAACTCTGAGCAATCTTGCCAGAGAAAAGTGACGGAAAGTCACTTCTCACATCATTCAGGCACTTTTGCTGTAACAGAAGAAAGAGTCTGCTTTATGAGGTTTTAACAAGAGCCACAGAAATACTAGGTGGCTTCCTCCAAAAGATGTTCTTGACTAGCTAAGGTTAAAAAAGACTCAGCGTAAATTGATCTAGGGTACCTACAATAAGACATATCAAAGCACCTGATTTCTAAAAGTATAGCGCTTCTCTGTTCTGAAAATCAAATGACTAGTTATTTGAAAATAGTCTCTCATGTCAAAATTGAGGCCACGTATACAAAGATATTCCCAGCTCCTTCATAACGTGCACCTGTCATAACACACACAGAGGATTAATGTGTTCATATTTGATACTGTATGTCAATAAAAATACTGTTTTACAAGTGGATTTTCATGTGAAACAAACAGAGATACTATGGCATAATAGATGAGACTGGGTATGAGGAGAATTACAGGCATCATTTGTTCTTCAGTGAGGGAAATGTCTCCAGCTGCCAGTCTTAGTTCACAGATTGAGTAACGTCAGATGAATACAAGCAGAATCTATCAAGAAGTCTTCAGAACAAAGCTGCAATTGCAATGCATTACAAACAAAGGGGATGGCAACAAACATGCTTATAAGTGAGGCAAATGGACATGTTAGACATCTAGGAACAGGCATCTGAATCTAGCCCTCAATGACCATGACTGGAGCTTGGACACCTAGCTGTCTAGATAAACGCAGATGTCTTGACCTCCAGCTGAATCCTAGCTTTGGTGTCAGTTACAACTAGACTGGCACACTTACACATGCATTGAGTTGGTACTTGTGCCCAAACTCTGACTGTACTTTACATTGCCTTGCACTCTGGAGAGCCCATACTAGCTCTGTAGGTGAGAAATGCAGGCATACTTGGCTCACTTTATGAAAACGAAACTCCACCCTTAGAGATTGCTTGACCAGGGTGTTGAAACTCAAACCCAATTTGTGCATAGCAACCAAAGGGAGCACAGACATAGCAACTATAAGTCTCTACAGCATGCCAAATGTTACAGTAAATAGTTATCTGTTTACACCAAACTTGAAAGCTTTAATAGTTTTGTCCTTCACATAAATCATAACTCCATACAAAAATGACAGACACATCTGATGTAAATGACAAAGCTCAGTGCTTCCATGTGCTATTCAGCTTATGTGCCTCAGCGTGCTGTCACTAAAGTCAACGACAGCAGATTCCATGAAAAATCTTTTACTGCACATAAGTGACATAGCACTAGCAAGGAAATATATGCTAACATAACAAAGAAGAGAAATTCTGCAAGAAACATTTTAATGTTGCCACTAGGTTAACCCAAATGGTATTTTTTGCATCAATTTTTACATTTGCTCTGGGGTCTGAAGATCTCAATATGCACTTTTTACTCTTAGCCTCACAAAGACCAAAAAAAAAAAGAAAAAAAAAACCCACACTACATTCCTGCTTCTCCCTCAGTGCAATAGATTAAAGCATTTTACCTTTGACAACGTGTTCCAGAGATCATTTCTGGCTGCATTGCCATACTTGTGAATGGTTAAATAGTCCTACGAAAGTAAAATAAAAATACAGATCAGTATTACTACACCCAAGTCAAACAACTAGAGCAGTGAATCACTGCTATTACAATTTAAATCACATCAGTGTTTGCATTTGTCAGAAGTCTAGAAATATACAGTACGTTCATCCTAAGGGAGTAAATAAACAGTTTCTTAAGCTAGTTTACAATGAAGAAATTGTTGCTAAATATTCATTTACATTATTCAGTCTTCCTTTTTCTGTGTAAATCACTCTATATGCTAAATATTTTGAATATATATTTTAAATACTTGTCTAACCTCAGAAGGGGTTCCTAGATAAACCTCAATAATGAAAGAAGCTGATGAAACACAGTTCCAGTTGCTATTTTAGCAAGTCATTCTGCATCTAGTGTCAAAAATTTGCTCATCTAGATGACAGTTAAAAGATTTAACTGAGCAATAGCCTGCCTAAACTAGAAACTCTTATCCAGGGAGATCCTGGCAGTTCAATGCCAAAATATATCATATAGCAACTGGGACTCTAAGAGGTTATCACAAAGGTTCTCCACAACAGGGAGCAGTGAAAAGGGGTGACAGGAACCCAAATCTGTGCTTGTGCACAGGCACCTACATGTGTGTTTTTATGACATAAGTGATTCAGAGTCTGAGGGGGTTATAAACTGAGTGCTTTCACTTATTTAGCTGCAGTTGCAATGACTGACGATCCATTCTTCTCCCACAGCAACCAGAAAGATAATTACTGATAAGCTAACATCATATTAAGTTAAATTCCCAAATTAATAGTTTAAGTATATCACCAGGATAGGTCTGGGCCCTTCAGACAAAAACCACAATTTTTAACAACATCTGGAGAGACAACACTGTTAGTTTCCCATCATCCTATGTCCCTAGACAACAGCTCATTCAATCACAGAAGCAAAATTGTGCATTGTTATTTGAATAACATACATTTCAACCACTTTGGAAGAATTAAGTGAAAAAAACACATCAGAGGTTGTAAATCAGTGGGTTCTCCTGCATTTGAATATCTACCATCTTCATTTTACACAATGGTAGGACACAAACCCTAATTTACAGCACAATGGTAAAACTCAGACAAATTTGCTGACTCTGTTATCTGTGCTTTGTGTGAAGTAAGATACTATGGGAATAATTAGTATTTAGAAAGGAAATTTTCTGATCCACAAATCGCAGCACCTGTGACAGATTTCGCTTTTATCAGCCAACTCATAGCACAACAAGCAGCAACTCCCATTTAATCACAGGCTAGTAAGGCTAAATGAGAACACTAACTGTAAATGCAGTGCCGACTCTTAACAATGTCATGAGACTAACTTGGAAAAAAGACAATACTATACAGGCTGTACCTATAGCACACTGTGCTTCCATTTTGTCTAAAAATACAGAATCATTTAAGGCACAGTGAAATATTCAATGGCTTTCAAAGCTGAAGAAGTTGAATTGCAAATTAAAAAGCTAAAATAGGAATAAACAAAAGCGGGACAAGGTAAATAAATAACAACAAATAGATATGTGCATTCTAAGACGTACTAGAAAATACTCCATGTATTGGTCCTTCTGAGAGTTACTTTCAGAATCACTAAACAGCAAAATAAAATAGATGGAACACTGGAGGATTTACTCAATGCAGGGAAAAATCATGTTTACCAATCTACCATTAGACATTAAATTTGACTTTGACATTTTGCATTCAGAAAAACTGCAAGCAGATGAAATGCTTCTGCCCTTTTGTTTTTTCTCCCAGTACACAGATTGAGAGGTCAGTTAAAAAACTATTATCTTCCAATCTAACATGTTTATCATGCAAAGGAAAACAAAAGAAATCCTAACATTTACAATGAAATACAAAAAAGCAGTGATAAAACATACGAGTACAGTCCTGGTACCATACAGACTTGATCATCTTTTTTTTCATTATTTCACTAAAGTTGTATTGAGAACGCATGCATAGCTTCAAACCACAAGTGTTATCAACTGCATACTACACAAAAGGCAGTCCTAAGCTACACTGTGCATCAAAATATGCTTCAATAGTAAATCCACATTGCAGTTCAAAGTCTGAGTGCACTTTCTACAGGCACAAGGTAACTGAAGCAGTTCCCATCAAACACTCTCATATATCAGTATCCTGTTTTCAGCAATAACCAGTAGCAGACACCTAGAAAGGGTATGAAACAGGACAAGCATACAGTGATACTTCTCTAGTATGCTCACCCATCATCCAGTACTTCATGGAACAAGGAACTGTGAGTAGGTTAGTATGTTTGAATTTATAATTATCTTCTGTGCATTTGGCCAGTTGCTTTCCAGCCAAATGCTTAGCATTTGCAACACTTTCTGAGAAAGCATTTCCCACTTCAGTGATCTATTGTGTGAAGACACCCGTTTCAAACATCTGCCTGTCTGCTGGTTTCATCTGCTGCTCCCCAGTTCTGGCACTAGAAGACACAGTGCATTACTGTTCCCTACTTCACTCTCCCCAAGCCATTCATGCTTTGACAGATCTGTATCACATGCGTCCTCAATACCAGAGCTTGATTTTACACTGAGAACACCACCAGGTCTAACCACTCCCAGCTGTGCTGCGAAGTTATATTTTCTTATGACTATCCAAGCTGTTGACTTCAAAGCTGCTATGGTTACCATGACTCAGACTAAACTTTCACTACCAAACTATCAGCCTCTCTTAAAGTACCCTTCAGGCATAAAATTTAAAAAGGAAAGGAAAAGGCTAATACATATCAGCATCAAACACACCCCATGATGTATTAAAATAGGAATCAAATATATGTCTTGCTTGTTTGTTCTAAGGACAGTGCACACAGGAATATAATCCATTTTTCCTACTGGGGACCTACATCTAAGTCTTAAGTAGCTTGCACAATGGCAGAAGATGTTCTCAGTCACTCTAATTCTCCAGGGCAGGAGTGCTAGCCACTCCTTTGCCTTTACATTTAATAGAAAAGAACCAAAGCAAACAGAAAAGAGATGCAACCCACACAACAGAAAAGGAGGATGACATGGAAAACACAGCTGCCTGAACCAAAGCTGCAATCAGCACAGCTCCGAATGAAGTA
Source organism: Bucco capensis (assembly GCA_013396975.1). Taxonomy (NCBI): domain Eukaryota; kingdom Metazoa; phylum Chordata; class Aves; order Piciformes; family Bucconidae; genus Bucco; species Bucco capensis. Next base: position 783,907 of record VWZO01003221.1, read on the forward strand.
AAGTGACTTAATGCTGCTTACTCAAACACATATGCCCAGAACCATCTGGTTGAAAGGCTGCTTCCCATCATAAACTCACATGTCTATCACCTACAAAAGCTGTTCCATCAACTGGAGCATGCTAGAGCATGAAGATATTCTTCAGCCACCTTCCTAGCTTTCAGCTATATCCTATATCCCTACAGTATGTGTAAGGAAAAAACATGGTATGAAAAAATGAACTACTGTACCACCCAAACACGATAATGCTCATAACTAATACAAGGTAGTGACTGATAAACGCAAAGAAGTTAAGTGTAAAGGGGGAATAAGTCTCCAAACATGTATCTTACTTTCAGTGGAGAGTTCAGATCTACAAACAGGAACTGAAACACCAATTCTAGGACAAAACTCCTTTCTCACTTTATCTGTATAAAGTTGATTGGTTGGTTGAAGGAACAACTCCCAACTTATATGAGTGGTGCTGAGAACTAAAACAGATTAACTTTTAATAACTTTTTCTCCTAAAGGTAACTGGGAAATTTCATCAATAAGTTATTTTTTTTTTACAATGAATTAGTTTAGCTTCATTAAACCTAATGTAGGGACACTCATTCAGAACAGAAGTAGACTAAACTCATTGACTTATAGTCACAATGAAAACACTATTTTCAACTAATAACAGTTAACTTCAGTTTTGAAAGTGCCCACATGGGTCTACATTCAGGTTTAATTTATTCAACTATTCAATTCACACCTTCAGCTAGTTTGAATGAACTTCTGTGTGCCCCTGTATAAACACAGCTTAAACGTTGCTTACTTGCCACTAAAAACAGAACTCTGAATTAGAATTTTACACCACTTTGAACAACCAAAGAATATAGCTGCTATGGATAATCTTTTTTTCTCCTTATTTCTAATAAATCTATACATATCAGTGAAGCTACTTGTTCAATCTCTGCCACATAAATTTATTGGCTAACGTATTTTAAGTGATTAGTAATTCTATCTGTCTCTTCATTTTCTGAAAGTAGTGTCCCTGTAATATGACCAGGCCTACCAGATAGGTCTGGCTGGTTTATATTTTTTTAATCATCTCCAAATCTTCGTTGTAATTTTATTTCAATAATGACACAAAAGAATTATTTTATCTGCTCCATATACAATCACGCTTTCTCAACTGCCGATTTATCCAGGCTGTATTTCTACCATTAGCTGCACTAAGCAATTAAAAATTCTTAAAAGCAGGTAAGACTTTCAATGTTCCCAGTAATTCTACTGTAGTCCACAGGAAAACTTTGTTTAAAATGTTCCCTATAGGGAACTTCTTAGTCAGATTCCAGATTCAGACACACAGATAGGTAAAAAGAAGTTAAAAAAAGCCTCAGGTGTGCAACACACTTCAGAAGCATCATGGAAGTATTCACTTCAGCTGTGTTTTGTCTTCTCTTTGGGCTACTATCTCAGCCAACACATAAAATCCTAAGGAAGGAAATCAGTGGAATTCCATTAACGTATGCCAGCTGAAATTTCAGCCCTTTATTCTCCAAAGGTATATTTAGATTTTTTTCCACACACAACAGTGATACAATGCTCGCAATCGGCAGCAACTGGAAAAACATAAACTGTCAACATGTCATATCTGCAATTAAATCATTATATCCAAATAGCAAGCTGTAACTACTAATTAGGAAGAGTAATACTGGAACCATATAAGGACATAAATCTTCATTTTCACTAGAGTGAATGATACTGAATACACCACATAATTACAGTATTTTACTTTGTCCTTTTTCCTTTGTAATTCATAATAGCACAATACACTCTAACAATAATCAGATCATCAGAACTGACATTTCTGGCATTATATGGGTCAATGGGATTTTTAGCAGTCATTTCACTCAGAGAAGAACTAGGGCAGTGTTGAGAGCATCTGATCCACAGTGCTGGAAGCATAACGTTTATTTAGAGGATACATACAGGACCTACATCCTGCCCCAAACTGCGCATCATCCAAGCTGAGACACAAGAAAAACTTGGAAGAGATAGGAGGCATGAGCCAGCATTAAGTCAATAGTACTGCTTTCTTCGCTCTACCTGCTTTTTGTTGATAAGAGACCAGTACTGTAAATCAGAAGAAACCCAACTGAAATCAATATGGCCCTGTAATTTTCATGCCAACATAAGAAAAGAATCCAACCACAAACCACTGTAAGAAACTCAATTTGCAATTAATACATCTTCTGCATTGCAACTCAGTGAACCCAGTGTGAATGGGATATTTAAAACAGACTCAAATCCAACAGATTTCCAGCTACTTTAAAATATAACCTGCTTTGCTAAGAATCCTTATTAAAAGATCAGAATCATTAAATAGAGGGGTTTATTTCTCTTGTAAAATTCAGCTTCACCTATTAGTTATTACTATGAAGAGGAAGGAGGTTCTGTTTAGAAATGCAACAGCAATTGCAGTGTGGTGGTAAAATAGTTTGCATGCGAAGTCTAAAGGGAACAGTTAGTAGGACTGCAGAGTAACTGCCTAGCAGAGTCTGATGGTATCTGCTGTGCAGTGAGACACCTGCTAGTACATCAAGCTTGGCTTTAAAGAAAAACATATTTGATGCATTATTTGGTAGTGGTACTAAACTACTAAGCTAAGAGCAAATCTTACAGAAATAAAGTACCCTTTGAGAATGAACTGCATGTATTAGACTGAATTTGTATGTTCATTTTAGTTCTGCCTTGTTTGGTTGTACTATACATTTGAATCTAAAACCAGATATTGCTCAATAAATGTATTCTGAATGCACACAAAAAACCGATGAAATGTTTTCCAGGGATATTTGGATGGCACCTGCTAATTGTGACATGTTGACTGCTCATTCCTCCGCATTAACTTGAACAGGGAATGCTAACCAGGCAAAAAGAAATCTCTGCTGTACTTTCCTGTAATATTTTCTATAGAAGACCCAGACTTGGAAAGAAATTAATGCTACTTCCTATGAAAACACCACCATAAATCACTCAAGAAAACTTAATTTTAAGTATGATTTGCATATCAGTGTCTAGATCATAATGATATGCAACATTTGCACAGTAACAATGAATAGCATATAGGAAAGCAGTAGCAGCAAAGCTTCGATTTTGTTATTTATTGTTTTTATCAATTGAGCAAATATTTCCTATGGTGCAGAAGATCATCCTACAATGCAATCACTAGAGCTGCATTTAATTTTGTAATATGAGGACACCATAAAAATCATCAGAATTTACATCTAGCTATATGCTACTGTGTCTACCTAGACAGAGTAACTGATCTTAAAATATATGTAGAGAAAGGAAGAGGGAGAAAGAGAATGTTTTGATGACAGCCTGTTTTATCCAGTAGGGACTCAGCTTTTTCTGAACATCCTCCACTGGGCTGAACAGAAGTAGATTTATTTCATTTCTGACTTATAGTAGAAGTTAACTAGGAGTAGAATCCTGCAACCTTTTTGCTGGAAATATTCCCATTGACTTCTAAAAAAGCTAATGGAAATTTTGACTGCATGAGTATAGTAATATTGCACAAAAAACATGTACTTCCAAGCACCCTGTAAAGTCCTTTGTACAACTTCACAGCAACAGAGACAAGGTTGCCTTTGAGTTCCTATCAGAAAAACAGCATACTTTTATTCCAAAAGAAAACATTTTCTTAAATAGCCACTCAGTCCATGGATTTATCTGAGAATTTATACCTATCATTCTTCTTCTTACTAACTCCTATAAGAAAAAAAATGAAGGAGAAAATAGTCATAACTGAATTTCATGTGCCACAAAATAAGAGAAGCTGACTGAAAGCACACCAAGTGAATACATATGTGGTATTTGCAATATAACTGACTGTCATGGCTAGGCTTTGCAAACAAAGATTTAACTTACTGTAACATTGTCATAAAGGGCAAATCCTATTCTGAGGAAACAAGAAGTTAGTAAATTGTGTACACACAATTTACTAACAATATACTTAACAATTAGTATAATTGTTTTTCTTTTTGTAAGAAGATTTAGCAATGGAGCAATAAAGCAACATTTTATCCTAGCTGAAGGACAGCACAACTTCCTCCTAATGAAAGTGACACCTACTGTAACCTTGCTCTAAAAGTGGGCACTGGGGACATCGCTGGCTATTGAAGTTCAACAGCACTTGTCATCACTACTTTGTCTATGCTGGGACCTCAATGCAGCCAAAACGTAACTGTTTGAACTGAAAACTTATCTGCAAAAAGTCCACCTCAGACTGAATTCTTCTTCAAAATTTCAGACAACAACAGAAAGTAAGTAGGGAAAAATATCACATTTTACCTTTGCTTGTTATTCTCTCTTTTGCTGCCCCATGCACCAGAGAACAAGTCTAAAGGTCAGAAGGGAAGTGATCTTGTTTCAGGAATGTGCTTTTTCCTAGCACTGATCAACTTCAGGTGATCAAGCAGCTAGAGAGTTCCACTCTGTACCAACAGCTTGCAGCTGCTTAAGCTTAGAAGGAGGTAAGAGCCCTGAAGCAGAAAGCAAAGCCCCCGTATCTCTCTTCTCTTGCCAGTCCCTGACAAGTGGGGAAGAAAACTTTCTCATCCAAACACTCCAGGGACAAAAAGCAAACAAGAACAAAGAGTTAATATGACCAAAGAGGAATATTCTGATAACGTAACATTTTAGGAAAAAGCTGTCTCTGCACAGCACCTGTAATATCAGGCAAAACTCTGCAGCACTCATGACAGGTAGCTGCTATAATTGTGGGTGCATTACATTCAGCCCTGTGACCTAATTAGTAGTAGAGTGGGAGTCTGTGATTGAACTCGATGTGATGCCTGCTCTGAATATCTGAATTAGTTTCTAATGCAAAATACCTTTACAGAATATCTTCTTGGGTTTCAAAATAGATATCCAAATTTCATGGATTTTTTTTTTAATCAAATTGGTTCCATTTCACCCCAAATATGCAGACACCCCAGTCTCACTGATTTCTTTACAGCAACATTGATTGTACGATGAGCATTTTCTGGAGGTCCACTATTGTACCCCTGGAAGCTGAGCTACAGCCATGCTGAGCACCCACAGCTGATGATAAAACCAGTGAAAGCTGTGCTTTCAACACATAAACTCTTCCACTCCATAAGCATTAAGACACATAGGAGGGAAAATGGTTGCAGTGAGTGTACATACTGCATACTCCACACTTGTGTAAATTTTAACTTAAATTTCTGTGGGCCTAGATCTATACTTATAAAATGAGGCTAGCACTACCCCTTCCCTCCCCATGAGGGAATCTTCTCTAAGTCTTCTGTTTACCAGCTGTTGGTGATGCACTCTGATATCATAATGGACAGCACTTAGAAAATATATGTAGCAGTTAGGAACTGGAGCTACAAAGCAAATGAAAAGTATACAAAACTAATGAATAGAAAGAATTCAGTTAGCAGTGGGCCACTCTGTGAACTGAATCAGATGGTCCTATGCAGAAAACATTGAGTGATTACATAATTAAAAATACTGGTTAAACTGCATACACAAAAGGAAAAGAATGAAAAGATAAATTAACTTTAGCATTTACCAATAACTACATATTTAAATCATGCATCAGCATCACATTTTTTTCTTTAAACAGAAGCATTTTACTATACACAAAGTATACTCAAACCCTCTTGGAGCCAGAGGAAGGACTTCCATTTTTGGTAGTGATATCCAAAAGTTTGGCCCTTACTTTGCTGTACATATAACAATTTCAAAGGAAAAAGATATTGTGACACTGCAATTGACAGAAGTTTATGTAAATTTTTACTGACCTACTTAAGTCATGGTGGAAAAAGCTATAGAAAAAGTCCATAACACTGAATTCATTTAACAAATGTAAACCTAAAATCCAGAGTGATGTAAATTAGAAGAATAAGAAATGCTGAGGGGCCAGAAAAGGCGAAAGATGTTATCAACCTCATGTGACATGCAGTGCAGAAACCAGTGATGTCAGCTCCTATGAGATTTCCTATGACTTCCTATGTCCTGCTTTTAACATGCTCATGGCATCTTGTTGACAACTATCACTAGAAGTGAGACAGTTTGAAAAATAAAGGGATCAGTTGCAACTGACTTAAGGACAGGTCATAGCCAATATGCCCATGATTATACCATGATGTTCACCAAGGTCATACACTCTGTGCTTTTCTAAACCACAGGAGATGGGTGCAGAATTAGCTGAAAAGTTCTATACTCAACATCTACTAAATGCATCAGCTGCAACACCAGAGATACTCCAGCTGTAAAGATACTCCTGCCTGTGGCAAAAGTTAGATCCTCCCACTGAGCAAAGGAAGACTCCAAATAGTTCCATGTGCACATTGATCTGGGGACAGCACTGCAGCTCATTGCTTCATTGAGCTTGATCTTAAGGTGCCTGATTTTTTTGTTTTTACAGAAATTTTCATTAAGAAGTCTCTAATGACGATACATTTTAAACAGCATACAGCTAACTTGTGAATAGGGAATAAAGATATAAGTAAGTATGATAAAATGTATACACTGTTTAATACACTATGTAAAAAATAGATTATAAAATAAAACTGTGGAAATAGATGAATACATTTCTTGTACTATTAGGTTCTTGGACAGAAGCGGCAAACAATATGGAAAAAAGCACATTAGAGCTACATTTTATACTTAGAATGTTTCTGATAGGGTTTTACATTGATTGCCACATTTCAAAGAGAACACAGGCATACACAAGAGGTGTCTAAAAAGCTGGAAATGCTAAGCAGTGTGGATGAAAGTCTAACTAGTGAGCTTTATGATAGTAAACAGTGATTGAAATTTGAACCTTGCTGCATTTAACAGCCTGCATGTCACATTTCCCCAGACAGCTCCTCTAAAAGGTTGACCAATTTGTTTCAATGCAGTGGCTACTCAACAGCACCAAAAAAAGACAGTGTATATCCAAAGCATTGTACGGAAATTTTTCTTCCAAATGTACAGTGTGAAGCCTGAAGTACAAAAGCAGTTAATTTATCACAGAAGCAGATTCCTACAGTAACTAATTCAAACTGCTGATGATGCACTAAATCAGAGTGAGTGATGAACACATACACAGAAGCAAGTGAAGTTCAAAAGGATACAGATCTTTGTGATCAATGATCTGCCACATAGCAAATGAAATGCAGTGTTGACAAACGTTCAGTAATGGAGATGAGGCTCCAAAATAATCAGATCAAATATAAGGAAAATTTAAATAAACCAGTGCAGAAATGTCTCATTACAGAACTGGAGGTGCCTCTACACACATCTATGTACCAGAACCTGAAATCACTGGGCTTGCTCACTATATTTGCTATGAAAAACAAACAAATAAAACCACACAAATAAAAGGCACATGAAAAACTCACAGACACACACAAAAAACAAACCCCACTAATAACTTCAAGAGCTGCCTTGCCATAAAGCAGCAAAACCTTCCAGGATAAGTAACACAGTGACACCAGTCATGTAAGCAATCATCTATTTCAAGCACACAGATTAGTAACAACAGTTTACAGATTAAAGTATCTCACAAATCTAATATTATATTGCATATTGCTGTCCTGAGTGATGACTGAAGTTGTAAGGCTAACTTACAGCTTCTTTTTCTACCAATATATGCAGTTCAAAAACAAAATTAGATCAAGTGGTGCTGACCAAGTCTTTTCATACTCTAGTCGCTGTCCTAACTGATTAATGGATTTTTGACTGAAAAGCAAAACCACTTTGAAAGAAGAGTACTGGCATTCAGTGATGTGCACCTCTTCAATTCCCCTAGGGAAAATTCAAGAAACTTAAGAAACTTTGCACATCGTGAAAGACATCAGCATTTTTTGAAAGAAAGAAATCACCTACTGTGAGAATGACACATCAGACGTTTTCCACAAAAATAGTATCTGTAACTTTCTTTTATGCAAATATTACCAGCTGTGGCTATTGCTGTCATTATTCAATTATTCATTACAGTCAATATAGACTTGTTCTCTTTTATCTATGGAATGTTATGTGAAAATGGTGAGAAAGTTCTTTCTTTGCTACTAAAGAAAACATCACATGAATCAAGACAACATACGTCTTCAAAGAGCTTCCAGAAAATCATTCCATCACTAGGTAGTCTCTTGGCTGCAGTTTTATTGTGGAACTTCCACACTATAATCCAATGATCTTTCACAGTATGCTTACCATGATAGGAACAGGCCAGTTATTCTTGACAGATATAAATCTCTCCAAAGTCATCTACGCTTTAAAACTGAGCATCTCTACTACAATTTTACCTCCTTGCAGACTCCTCAACAGAACAGTTTGCTGAAATGTTAGGGATCATGTGCATCTTATGTACATTTGCTTCAGCTTAAATTCATTGTTAAAGAATGTCCAATAAAGAGCACCACTCTCTTATCAAGTTTTTTCCTCTTTTTAACATAATTTATCATTTTCCTTGAAATACTAGGGATATTTCTTCCCAAAACTATCTTGATGTGCTCTTCAAAAAGTCCAACTGCCAGGTGAGAGCATGTAACTAGACTAAGAAAAATATGGTAATGAATAAAAAAGATTGCTACTTCATTTACTTCTTACTCTAAACCTTATCTTTTCCTCTCCTTAGCCCAAAGGTTAGCATATTTTTTGTAGCTTCTCATATATAAAAGCTCTAACTCTTCAGCTCTTAATTAGATGATGAATCATACCTTGATTTCAATGAAACCACAAAGAGTCAACATAAACACAAATAAATGGCTACTCATGATGGTTTATGCTAGGGTAATAGGACTACCAGAATACTTTTTTTTTTTAATCATCTGTGAAACATTGAAGGGCATACCTAAAATACTAAAAAGAACTGAAATAACATTAATACTTTAAACGCTGATATGCTCCATGTACTGGAGGCTGATGAAAAACAAAGCAAATAAGACAAAGTGAAGGTCCTTTGCAACTCAGTTACTCAGCAAGCCATTAGAATAATCCAGGAGGAATGAACCATAAAGTGCACTTTCAGAGTATTCATTATTTGAAGAGATTTATAAATAGTATTAATGCTTGATTTTGCAGCTATCATTAAGAAAGGCCATTTAGTTGAACATTAGAATTCCATCACAGAACTGGACCAAGGGCAATATAATGCTACATCCCAAGTAATGGTACAGGGGCTAAATAGCTAAAAAATCTACATCAATGCACGATAGTGATGCCTAAAGATTTAAGTGTATTTTGTAGATTTTTAGAACTTTTAGGATTATGTGAAGCTTCCTGGATTGTTCGTATATTAGAAGCCACTGGGCACATTCTTAAGGTACTATTTTGGACTTTCTCATGCCTTGCCAAGGCCATGGTGTTTTGAAAGAACCACCTGCAGATAGCTTGAAGACAAAACATGAGAAAAGGGCCAAAACCCATGCAGGCCCTCTCTAAGGGGCAGAGCTGAAGACCACAGTGGGGTGGACTACTGGAAAACCCAGTGCCAGGGTTTGCTATAGATATCTATATGTTAATTACTAATAGAATATAAAAATTGTAATCCCTTTGGGACAGCATGTGTACAGAATTCGTGTGGAAGCTTCCAATTAAAGGTAACTCTTTCTCCATTAATTTTGTGCTGAGTGTCTATTTTCTATGAAATTAGGCATCAACAGAAAGAGTAAATTAGTCCTCCAGTTCCCCTTATCATTACCAGATCTAGCCTCCCAACTCTACAGTGCAAGAGCACTATTTTGTTTCATCCACAAAACACAAGGATTACACGATTGACAAGCACTTCCAATTGTATAATTTGTAGCTTATGAACTTTATATTTTGTTCAACCCTGAGACATACACATGGAAAATCTCTCTCTGGATTTCAAACAGTTTTTATAAAAGATGTTAGAACATCATCTTCCTACTGAGCTGATGCCAAGATTTTCATTAGTCAAATTTTCACAGATTTTTCATAGACTTTCATCAGCAAGTAGGAGTTTCTATTTAGAGCAGAACTGATGAAAAGCAGAAATAATAGGAAACCACCCAAATCAAAAAATAATGCTTCGTTAGAACTTTACAGTAATTATGATTATTTAATCCCTGCATAGTCCTATTCTTTGTTCTGAACTTTTCTCAGGCAAACACTGAAAAAGAAAATTGTGGTTTGAGGTGTACCTATTAAATCTTTCTCTTTCTAAAACTCTAAGTGAAATGCTTTTTTAGGAAAAATTGCTATCAAATTTCTATATGAATGGATCTGTGTAGACAAACATTTCTCACTGGAATAAGGAGTTTTACTGGACTAAGGACAGAAGTCTTACTTCTGGCTTAAATGACATGAGGGATTTACACTTGACACAGACAAGACTTTATGAAGGAAACTTTTGATTTCGAGATTGCTTATCTGGATAAGAAGATTATCTAACTTACCTGACCTAGTGTTACAACTAAGAAAATGATCCAATTGAGTTTTTTGAACAAGTGATGCTGCAAACCTTGAATGTCCTGTAAACTCTCCAAAAAGCTGCATTTCCCCAGCAAGTTTCCTTTCATTGACTACTGCATGACATAACCAATGTATTTATTAACTTTTGTTTTACAGTTTATCTTCCAATTTATTCTGTTTAAAAACGACCGGATGCTAGACACAGGTTTATTTAAATTTCAAAATGAAAAGATTCCTAAGAACATATAAGATTGATTGCTCTTTCCATCTTAGCATAATTGTATTTCAGGTGAACATCAATTTACTTTAAAGGACACTTCTAAGTAGCAGGCTGCATCATACATAATTCATCAATCACAGCTGCCAGTAACATGATTTACTCAAGCAGATTTCAGTGGAATAGGGGGAGTTGCATTGTTTTTTATGCTTTGGCTTGTTTGTTTTTAAATAGTTTATGAAACACTCATTTTTGCTGATTTATTGCTCAAAAGAGTTCATCCTTGGTAATTGGCATGTTGAATTTCTTTCTCTTGGTACAGAAATATTACCTCTGTAAATTTATTTTTAAAAGTAGAATGAGTTTTCAAAACATTGTTAAGGCAGAGAGAACTCAAAGGTTAAATAAAGCTCATAGATTTTGCAGTGGGGAAAGGAAAGGCAAAAATATTTCCCAGAAAAGCATTACTAGTTTTAGGGCTGTGTATTTTCTAGCTGCCTTGACATCATTTGTTATTAGTTGTTATACCAGCACACAAATGTAATTGAACAGAACTAGTGCTTTCCTCAGCTAGCCCTTCACACAGTTGTCACAGGGATAAAATGGCTTTTGAAAGGCAGTTGATGCAAAACAGACACAAAACCCTCTGCCAGTTAAAGTGCAAGTGCTTAATAGACCAAGAAACAGAGGAAAGTGGGAGCACCGCAATATGCCTGTTACACCACTCAGCATCTTCCATTAAATTCATCTTCAGGGACATGGTGGTGCCTCAGATGGTTCTGAAGCAAAAAAACATTTCCACAAATAGATGCAAAGATAGTTTTAAAAGAAAAATGAGAGAGCAAAAGAAACTGCTGGATATGCACAGCTACACAAAGACGGAAATGCCTTTACTTACTTGTAAGCCCATTTGAAACACAGAGTGACCCATAAAGTTAGCCAACATTCGAATTAGAGCTGCACCCTGTGGAAAATAATAGAGGGGGAAAAAAAAAGAAATTATCATTTTTGCATGTCAATGCTACACAATAACAATATCTATCCAACACTATCATCCTGGAAATCTGTGATTCCTATAATCTTTATTTGTGCTGGAATAAAAAGAGAGAGAGGAGATAATGAAAATGCTTACAAGCAAAAGTGAAGAAGTAGACTGATACTGTTAATATCCTTCCCTGAATACTGAATAAGGTGCAGGTCATAAAACACACTCCCTCCACTGCCAGAGCACGGATGTGTCATCTCCACAGCTGGTTGCCTCCAGCCTTTCTGTGCACTCAGCAGTACTGAGCAGCTTGAAACGAGGGCAAAAAATAATGTCCATTCTAAATTCTACCACAACTATTCGTAATATTTTTACCTCCATTATACCACTGTAAACCAGGATTTAGTGATACTATGTCCCTTTGTAAAAGCCTTCAAGATTTGATGATCTGGAAGAGGATCACTTTCATAAGAATTTTAGAAGAGTTGGATATACATATTTTACTTATTAACAGTCAGCTTATTTTCCAGACTGTCATGCAAAGAGGTAAGTGCCTGTATAACACACTTTCACTACTTACACCAGTTCTTATCCATTTTCCCCTTCAAAGCAGAAATCTAAAATATTTCTTTGTCTCCGAGGTGATTCTAACTCTCAGTACTTAAGACCAAGAAACAGACAGCTACTTGCCCGAGTTCCTTTCTTTAAGGCATCCCTTTTGTGTTTTCTCACTCCTCCTTAGAACCACAACTGCTTCAAGTACAGGAAATTTTTTCACAGTACTACACAACTTGTCACAAATAGTATTTATTCCTACAGTAGAAATGTGCAACATTTTACTAATTTGAGTTTCTCTAGTTTCAGCTTTTCTTTTCTTGCTTGATTAAAGTTTGGAATAGTTTTGAAATTTAACAATGGTCCAATTTTTAGACCATTTCACACATGTTCCACTGATTTTTTTATTTATTTTTTTTTTGTATAGTGACTGTTTTTGAAGTACTGAAGGGATTACCTGTAATAACCAACATTTGAAAGAATGGTAGAAATAAAGATTTGTAAATTATTAGTAATTTGCAAGGAAATACAAGTTTTTCACACAGGCAGCAGCAACAATATGTAGTTAGCAAACTAACTGAAGAAAAAAATCATTAATTAAGGAGATGTTTGTAGTTGCTTGTAAGAATTGAACAGTGGATAAACCAAAAGATACAGTATTTGCATTATTAACACAATGCTATTTTTATATGGTGGTACATAATCTTACTGGGAGGCCAATCATGTCTGGAGCACAAAACAGTATAGAAAATAATCCCTATTCAAACAGATTATTACGTGAACAGTCAGGAAGCATCATTACCCTTATTTTAATAGAGGAACAGAATGAGTAAAGTTATCAGAGATGTTTAAGCAGATAAACAACAGATAAATCTGTCTAAGCAGATAAACAGAAAATTTTTTAAAAAATCTAACAAATAGTTAAATCCTGTTTATCCTGAAATAACTTGGGGCAACCCAAAACAACTGTAGCAGAACCAAAAATATGTAAAACATAGAAAAGATCAGATTAAACCCTTAAAGACGTATTTCCACTCAACACACATACCTTTTCCTAATCACATGTTAGCATTCCAGGGTTTGCTTCTTTCTCAGAGTTTGAGTTTCAGAACGTAATGACGGACATATATTTATATAGGCACCTTAGCACAACTGATTTCTGTAAGTAGTAAGCAAGCAACTACCTTCCTGTGATCTTCCACATACCTATATTCCTGCCAGTGCAAAATCTGACTCACTTTAAGCCATTGCACCTTATCTTAATAAAAGTCTACTCAGACAAATACACTAGCTATTCATCCAATGATCAACGGCAATACCTGTCTCTGGTGAAGCACAGTGCTCATAAGTGCTTCATAAGTCACTCATATCAACACCCTACAAATTAAAGGGAAATTGAGGCACATCATAGTGAAGTCATTTGCCAAAGATCACCAAGCATGCTCCTCATATAACCTACGACACAGCAGAAGCTTCCTCAGCCTCAGCACTGTGACTCCACTGCTATAGGAAAGGAAGGCAGAACACATTAGCTACTCTGTGTTTGAATCCACATACACTTTCTGTGAAGTGGTCTTGGGAAGAGGCATGCTTATGGGCAATTAGCCAACTGGCTGATGTATTGTAAGTATTGTATTGTTTTCCTTTCCCTGAAGAAACTTGCTTGCACACTCACACCATGGTAAAGACCATGCATAACTAAAATTAGGAGCAAAATCCCTTTATGTGTGAGTCGAATTTGGCTTTGAAATCCACAAAATGCAGAGCCACAGTTAAGGCATTCAGTCTAATTCTCTCCATGCCAACATAAAGCCATATGATTGCAACCTTGAAATCAGATTAAACTAATTTTAAAGACTCACTCCTTTGATCCTGTGGCATAATTACAGGTCACCATTAGTGTAAGTGGATTCTCTAATTTATTGAATGATCCAGTTCCATTATAGACAAACGCTTAAATTAATTGTCTCACATGCAACTTGCATGCTGTGATAATTTCTTACACAAAAGAAAGTACAAAATGGAATTTTCTTTAACAGGGGGGAAAAAAGTAAATCTTATGTATGAACCCACAAAAGTATGAGTACTGCATTCAACACAATACTGTTACACAGTCACACAGGACAGGACAAGACATATCTGACTCAATGTAGGTATCTAGCACTTGTGTCTACAATTACTTTAGCTGTTTAGACTTCCTTTACAGTCAGTGGACAGTACCAGTCACTTATGGGTGCACTTTATCTCATCTTAAAGTACACTTCCAAACAGACTGGGAGAATTGTACCCTAAAAGCACCCATCTCTTGTAATTTACTCTAAAATTAGCCTTGGGCAACTAGCTCATATGTACACATCTGCACTGCAGACATCTAAATTGAGGTAAGATTAATTCAACTGCATTGTTAAAAAGGCCATACAGAGACTGATATCCCACTCTGTTACAAATGTTCTGTACTAGTAAGTAGTTTCCAAGAATTTCTTGGAGATATAAAACCGGTGTAACATCATTTTTTTATATATATACAGTCAAATAACATACCTCATTTTATTCTACATTGCCATGCTTTCATATAAGAAAATTGTATAAGGATATCAAAGGTAGGTATTCAAGAGAAGACCCTGAAGAGAAGGCAGAGTGCTTTCTAGCTGAGAGTGAATATTCTGTACCAAGCAGCAAGAACAGAAAAGTATTTGAAAAAATGAACCGATGAAGCAGTTGCAGTAAAGGGAAAAACATAAAAATCAGTAAACCAGCACATAGGATTATGCAGAAGCTAGGAGGCAAGGACAAGGGGCTGCATGTGAAGAGATACAAATGAGCTGGAAACTCATTCAGCATTGTTCTTTTAAGAACCAAAAATTATATCAGTGTTCTAAAAAGTTCTCAAGAAAAAAAGTCACCAACACAAAGCAGAAACCATGAACTGCAGCTAACTCGTGTGAGGGTGAAATAATCAATCATTCTGTTAATGAGTTGGACTGGGGGAATGGAAAGAGAGCATGAGGCTGACCCAGAAAAAGCATTGCTCTTTCATCCTCCTTCCCACCGAAATTTGTCACTTTTCCCTAGAACATGAACTACTGTTTTCTTTTTGGTTCCGCTTTTGTGTGTTTTGTTGGTTTAGTTTTAATGGTAGGATTGGGATTCATCTGAATGCAGATGTCTACACTGTAGATATCTGATGCTTACTCAGCTGTATACAGCAGAGCCAGTGCCTAGGCTCCCTTTAAAGGCAATGGAGAGTGAAGCAAACACTTCAGCTCATTCTGATTCATCTTATCCAAAGGCATGCATCCAAAGTAGGAGAAACAAATTTCACCCCAAAAGCACCTGTTATCTTCACTGATGATACAGGTAGGTTAGAGGACTAGTCAATTACAGGAGTCTACGCAGTGATTACCCAATGACATGAATCCCTCTGAAGATACTTTATCCTGCAATTTATGGCACAATCTCAGACAATGTCAAAGCATAAACAGTGCAAAACCACCTCCCTGAGTTTGTGAAGTCTGGGACAGCATCTTGCAGGCTCATCTATCCATTTATCTCACATAACAGCAAAGATTGGTAATAATAATTACACAGACCTCAATATATCTCTTCTTCAATGAATGTGCACCTTGCCATCCTTTTTCAGGAATGAAAGCTGTTTAGTTTAAGTTAGAACAATTCCTTTTGTGACATGAAAATTACTATCAAGAAGCATCCTTGTATGAAAAGTACCACCATGGTATCCAAGGTATAAGCAGGGATTGAGGTGTTGAGGAGAACAGAATGGACTTTCAATAAAAAATACATAACTGAATTTCTAAAAAAAAATTATTTAATTTTCCATAAACCCTCCACTCATCATTTTTTCTGCTTTTTCTCATTTAAAACAAAAACAAACCCAACATTGAACACAAGTGACTTATTAACGTTCTTCTATATTACAGTAGAGAGTTCAAAATTAGTCCTGATTAATATATATTAGTATGACTTGTTTTTAAAATACAATGAAACAGAAATAGGAGGCCTATAGTTATTCTTCTGTATGCTGGTATCCCTGCAATTCAAGATTAGGTTACTTTCTTTCTAGCTAAGGGAAATGTAAGTTACTCTATCCGCTACCTCAATTACACTAGATTTTATTCATATATCTCCAGCTGGTTAGTGAGACAGAATCTCCCTTTGCAGCAGTTATGTCCAGGCAAGACCAACATACTTACTCATGCGCTCAGTTATCTTACTCTTAATCCTAGAGTCCATGCCTCACCGGAGAAGGAAGACAAACTTACCAGCCTACAGCTCCTAGGCCTTCCCCTAGAGCCCTTTCTGTACTTCACCCCAGCAATTCTCTGGCACCATAGCCATTTGTAAGGATGGTCTACCTTCCATTGCCAGAAGTTCTGCAGCTCCGCATGTGGTTACTTCAGATGGTGCAGGTGCATGTCACCTAGCTCTGTAGACCTCCTAACAACTAATTCAGTTCTTTCAGTTAGTGTTTCCCATATAACTACCTCAAACTGACAGTTCCTGCAACCTATCCATTACAAAGAATAAACTGAGCACAGTCTTCAGCAGGAAAAGTCCAATGCATACACTTCACTACACTTCTCTGCTTTATCATTATGAATCTAAGTTCCCCTTTTACACTTTGGCCATGATGTGGTCCTTCACCCAGAAAGCCAGAGCCATACCTGCTGTATACACTCAGGTAAGGCATTAGCAGAATCACATAAGATCACACAGAAAATTTCACATTTTGGCAAATTTTTTTTGTATAATGGTTGAAAAGTATCTTTTCTTCATGAAATGTGCTCAAGAAAGATTTTTTTAGAACTGCAAATGCAATAAAAGCAGTATAGGGGCTGGGGTTTTTCCTGAAAAATGCCGAATATATTTTTACAGTACTCTGTCAAATAGAAGCCTCAGGACATCCACAACCAAATGGATCCTTAAGTAAGTGAGTATAATTTCAGCTCAGTTCAAAGTTCCTGAATTCATACATCATTCTTATTTCTCAAAAAATTAGATAATTCTGTGATTCTAAGTTCATCTCAAATATTCAAAGAGCATATTACCAAGCACTCATACAAAGAATGTACACTTGCACATTACTTTTGTAATGTGAACACTAGCCCCCAAGTAATATCCAAGTCACGTTTTCCAAAACAATCATTCTTTGTTGTTACTAAGCAAGCACAGCTGGATGCCCCATGAAATTTAGCTTATTGGGAAAAACACAGCATGAATTAAAATGAAAGAACAATGCACATCAAATGCAGCAAAAATGTGACATTTAGGAAAGGACTTTCAAATAAAATTAAAAAAAAAAAAAGTCTGTTGAATCCTGGGGAAATTTAACATAAAAAGTATGCTTTGCCTAAGTCATATTTGCAGAATTTCCTCAAATGTAGATAAAGAATAGTGTATATGTGTGTAAATGGATTATTTAAGAACTTGGTCAACTGACCAGCTGTGTTAAAATATATATACTGAACTGAAATAAGCAAATTGTTACCCTCAGTACATGAAAAAAGAGAATTAAGAGATGGGAGAAGTCTGGCTGTAATGTCTGTTGAGCAACTGGTGTGACCTTAAGCAAACCAGCAGACATCTCTTAGTTCTCCTGTAAGAACAACTGAAAACTGGGTAACCACTTTCAAATCCAGGTGTTGCATTTAAACTGTGCTTCCTTAAGCAAACATATTCACCATCCACTCATGCTTTCTTCCTTTTCCCCAAGAGAAGTCCAACCATCTGTCAGCTCCTACTCAGAGTGTCATGCTGAAATATATTTTACCTTCCTTCCTTTGTCATCTGGACCATCTTTCATGGTATGAAGCCTTACTCTGATAGTCATGGAACAAGAGTGTCCTGTTCATGTGACCAGTTACAACACAGTACTGTGGTAGTCTCCTGAGAGATCTCTGCTCATGTCCCTCTGTCAAGCTCTAAGCACAGAGATAATTGCATAGCCTTCTCTAGGATTCTTCAGCTGCCTCTATCCAAAATATCTCATCTCTGGGAACAGCAGAATTCTTTTCAGGGAATTAATTAGACTGTATCATGAGTCACCAGCACTAAATCTCTCTTTCGTTTTCAGAAACTGAGCACTGTAATACACCAGCATGGCTATTTTCTGTATTCTCCAACAGCATCTTCAAATACTACAAGAAAAATGAAGCTTAATGCATGTGAATTTGCCTTATATTATTAGATAACAGAATATATTTGTTTAAATGAGTAAACATGTGCCTATGATTTCCTCCCTATGGCAGAAATGTCAAATGTTCAAATGAATTCCTAGAGACTTTCCCTTTGCAAAACACGTAAAAGCTGCAAGAAGTAAGGAAGGAGATAGGTACATGCAGACTATGCAGTATACCAGTACAAAAGGTGACAATATGAACCTAATCCTTAAGATCTTAGTCTGGGCCATTATTTAGTGACACAATGAAGTATCTTAAGCTCATAAGCAACTCTACTTATGTTCCACAACTTACATACATAAAATTAAGAAAGTAACTATGTACTTGGCTGAATTTGGGTCTGACTGGTTTCCCTGCACTTGTTTATAAATTGTTAAAAAGTAAGGCACTCCATTTGTTAAAAGGATATTTGTTAACATTCCTACTTGATATTAGCAGTAGGAACTTAAAAAAAAAACCCAAAAAACAAAAACCCCAATCGTTTAATTTTTCTTCTCAAGTAACACAGAATTTCCAATTGATATCAAGTGGCGCAATATTTTTAAAATCAGCAAATACACCCATAAACGTGTAATATACTGTGCTACATCATCAAAGATGCATAAAGGCATCTTGTGTTTTTTTATAGACTGTTAGCCATTTATCTGATGCCAAAACATCAATGAAAAAGCAACATTATATTCAAGGAGAGCTTTTCACTGGGAAATCATAATCATTTTCTATTCTGACAAACACAGCTGTTCTGGGGCTGGATAATACCAAAATGGTCAGAGGTAAGATGCACTTCGGTGAAATGTTTGTCTCAGACATAAATTCTGTTACAAATTTTAGGAACATGACACAAAGAATAAAATTCAGGGGTAAACAACCATAACTAATCATGTTCTTCAGGTGGATATTGTCACATCATTTTCCTTGAATAATAAAATTTATCAGTTGCCTAGACAAAATGCTATTGGGACTCCACTTAGAACAGGAGTTTCATTTAGCCTCACCACCAAAATCTCTCTTCCATGTTCTGACACCACTGACAAGGACAAAAGCACATTACACTTTTTCATTAACTGCTTGTATGAAGAAATCTTCAAGGATGGACAAACACAAAGTTGATAACATTATTTACAGATAGGCCATCATCAGAATTTCAGTAGTGAGTGAACTAATGTATCTTAAAATCCACTGTATTAAGAATACTCTTAAAATAATAAAACTGTCTCTACAAATTTGTGTTCTCTTTTTACAAGTAATAGCCAAAGATTTTTCCCTTTTATGATGAATACTTACAAGAAGTGCTTACATGGTCACAGTTACTTCACTTCAAAGAGGAAATGCACCACCATTTTACCAACCAGCTCCACAGAGAACCCAAAAGCAAATTAAGGAAAATAAAACTCGGAATTTGTGATGATTCTCCACTGATGACTACCCTGGGGGTCAGTATGATCTGATAGCTATCTATTAATACATCCAGGGTATTCTGTAGTGATATGGTATAGAACTTATTTTTTTTAACTGAAGTATTATGCACTAATAAAAGAATAATTTTAAAAGTCCATGTCTCAACACAATTTATCTTATCAACCACACATTTACTCTCACCGAAGATTGAAATCAGGTCTGTTTGAACAGGTTTCTTTCCATGCAGCATGAAAATTAATACTCCTCTTGTTTTTGTTTTTTTTTTACTAGTTCACTGAATACCAGATAAGAATCTCAATCCATTTGCCTAAGGCTGATTTGCAACTAACTACAATTAAACATGCCATTTTACTTTCTCTCTTTTAATACCTCTTTTAAACTTCAGAAATTATCCAGTACTTAAACATACATTTAAAACCAACAACAAGAACAAAATAGAATGGCAAAAGGTGTTCCAATGAGTTCCCTCCTGCAGGCCTGCAGAATCATATTTTGATCAAAATATTGATCATATTTTTATGTCAGGGTTTTTTTTCTTTTTCTCTATTTGATTACCTCCAGTTTATTTTCTAATGCTTACAATTTGTTCTAAAACACTTGTAATTGTTGCTTTTGTTCTACTGATCTGAACTAGGATGTACTCAAGCACTGTTATTGTTTGGACTCCTTCAGGGGAAAAAACAGAAAACACCTGTAAAAGCTTACAAAGGTACTTGCTGCTTTGCCCTTTACTGAAAATGACCATTACAAAGTGGAGCTGGAGAAGCAGAAAAGGCAAGTGCATTTCAGAAACTCTGGTGCATAGGCTGATACCTCCATGTACACCCACATTTATCAACACTTTTTTTTTTAAGCCATGGAAATATCTGAGACACAGACGCACGATTCTGTTCCTTCTGCTCCCTGCTGGGGAAGAAGTATGAGAAATGATGGCAGGGCACAGTGTCTTGAGCTACCATTGCCATTTCTGTTTTGATCACCTCCTCCAGCCCTGAGGAGCTGCCTTTTGCCACTGCCTTTCGACAGGCCACAAGCAAAACAGGAGTCTTGTACCACAACAGGTTATGCCTTCCCAATTGCTCTGCCTTTACTGAGCAATCTAGTCCACTGAGCTCTTCTTTAAAATAAAATGTTTTTATTAACATTTGTGCTCCATTTTTATTATTTCCTATCAAACCCATGTACAATTATCTCCAGCATAGGAAATGCTCCTGAAGCTATTTATGTACCACACACAGTGGCTTCTACGTTTCTTCTCAGAAAATACTCTTAGCACACACTAAACACTGTAAAAGGTTAATGCCGGTTTGTTTGGAGTCAGAAAGGTACTCAGATACCTTAAGTATTTTAAGCATCTTGTAGTACCTTTCTAGCTTTATGTACTAGTACTCCCTGGCTGGAGTGGGACAGCCTGTAGTCAGGTAGTCATGGTACTGCTCTGAACTTGAATCTAAAGGTTTAACTGACACTGAGTTTCAATGGCTTTCATATTGGAAGCAAAAATGACCTACAACCTTTTTATCTACGCAGAAAGAAACTAATTTCATTAGAAGATATTTCCTCTGTTACAATGCATTACGAACAAATAGCTCCTGAAAGCACTTTCTGCAACCTGTTGCACTCACAAGCCATGGAACAGAAACCAGCATTGCACAAATGCACATCCAGCACTTAATGGTATTCACAGATAATATTATGACTAAATTAGTCGGGGAGAAGAACACTGCAGTAAGGGAGTGAGTTGTAAAGTGAGTTGTAAAGCTACCTCTGTTGCATTGTAAAACTTTTGATTGGCTAGATACCATCTTATGTTATTGATTTAGCTAAGTGAACAACTAAAAAGACATCCTATTTTACTGTATTTTACTATTGGAAAGTATTTATTTAGTATTTTAGTATTTCTTTCACTGTTAATGAGCTGCTCTCATTCTTCAGTGGTCATTTCATAGGTGCATATTGTCACGATTTCATTGCACTCATGAACTGAGTGAATTCCACAGTTTTACTGGGCACAGTACATATTTCAGGGTTGAGGGTTTTTTGTTTGATTTTGTTATTACAGTGTCAATGTCCTTCCCCATCCCAGAGGAACAGAAGTAAAAAGCACAAAGTTTTTAGAGAGCCTTTCCAGTGACTGCAGTTAGACCTCCTGCTCTTCCACATTCTTGCAGAACACATTATGCTGTAAATTTTCAAAGAGAACTACACTCAAAAGGGTGAGCAAGACACTGCTTTCCATTTCTTAAATTCTTCTTTGCCAGAACGGCTATCACAGCATACAAGGAAACTAAGCATTTTTCTTTGTACAAAATTTTAGTTGAACACATTTCCTAACACAGAACATTGCCTTTGAGGGGAGACAGGGAACACGGTCTCCCTTTATTCCTATTAGAAATACATCTTCCTTCCATCGCTTGACACAGAAAGCAGGTAAAAGCATTTTTAAAGAAGTGGCATAGAGTTAAGGAGGAAAAGGAAATTATACTTAAAAAGTTTCAGCAAATAATTGTTTGCATTATAAATCCAGGGTCAGTACCTTATCTAACTGCTGAGGTTAATTTTTCTTACAAGGAGGAAAAAACAGGAATATTCTTCCCTATTCTTGTCATCCTTTTCCTTGTTTTGATTACTATTTGTCACTTGCCAAGATATCTGCTATTAGGGGTACTTTTATAGCTACACTCCATCACACTGGTCTTGCCTGCTCTGATTGCTGCCAGAATCTTCAACCAGCACACTTCAAAGTATGCAGCAGGCTGACAGAAACGAGCCAGATATTATCTGGCTCTCTACAGTGTCCTTGATGCCCTTTCATCTCTTCTCTTATCTGGCTGTGGCTGTTCATCTAGGGCTGTTCATCCTTTAAGTTTTGACTGGGATCACTCTCCCTCATGCTGTTCTGAGTCTGGCTGCTCTCTTTGAGATGCAGCTGCCTGTTTCTCCATTTTATTACAGCCAGTTGTCCCTCGCTGATTCTTGCTCCTCGTGTTATTCTTGCTGCACTCTCTCCACCTCTGTCGATGCAGCTCTACAGAGCTATGATTCCTGCTGTCAGTTATTCCTGGTGTGGAAAGGCTGTCACACTTTTTGCATTGATTTAACAGTTCTCAGATCCACTCTTGTGCTCAACAGGCTGTATTTCCTACTTTACTTGGGATATAACCACTTTTCCCATCATTGTGGGAGGGCACTATCTTTCTTCCAGTTGCATGAGGAAGACCTATTCACTCTGATGTAACTTGAGAGCCTTGAATCATCTTCCAGTACCATTTATTAATGAACTATCATGACTTCTCTTTTTTTTTTCCTACATCTTTTTGACCATAGTAGAGGAAGAAACACTCCTATCTGAAGAATGGCTAGTATGATGCTTCTGAAAGAGGCAAACATTATCCTCAACAGCTTGAGTGGAAAAACACTGCGTGCCACCAGGCTGTAGCGTCTGTTTCACTCTGCTTGTGGAATCCCTGAATACCATTCTTCAGGGATTTATGTCATGAGATTCTTTAACATGTGCAATCACTGAGGACAAGAAAGTGGAAATGAAAAATATATTCAGTACCGAGGCACTTAAATAGCACAGATTCAGTGGTCATGTCTGAAGTGTAGAGAAAGAGGCATGTCTTTAAAATGACAGCTGAGTGTCTGGCAGTGATGGGCACTTTAATGGTGTCTAATTGATTTATGCCATATTGATGACAGTAAAGACAATGACATGAAAATGGCATTCTATGACTTCACATCATTGAACAAAAATTAGATGGGAGAAAGTTTCATCACTTCAATATCATGCAGAAAATCATAAAGAGAGAGAAGAGATCACATGGACAAATCAAGGTCCCAGGGGAAAAAAGTGAATATTTATTAAAAAAAAAAATAAAATTAAAAGAGAATTAAGCAACTCAAACCAAAACGAAAATACAGGGAAAAGATGCCGCACATTGTGATAGACTGTTTTAAAAGAAACATTTTATTTAAGATAATAGAAGAGTCCCCACTGATGGCCCTGATCCAAAGTTTGTTAGAGTAAACAAAAAAAATTTCCAAGAACTTAATACTTGACAGTAATCTAAAAATCAGTCATCAAACAGCCAAAAAATCCTCCCTGAAACACCAGCAACAATATTCCTCCAGCAGGGTTCATTGTGTAAGGAGGGCTTTGAGACATCTGAAAATATTTGAGCACATGCCTGACCAGATAAAAATCTTCAGTACAATTTTACAGTTTGGATTTTATTGACCCATCATTCATCACAGTATTTACCCCGGTAGACACCAGAGAACTAGGAGGATAGGCAAATGTTCTAGCTATCTAATAAATAAGCTTGTTTTCCTACCTGATTTTAAGTGCAAGCTATGCATGCAGGCAAAAGAATTCACACAGGGATGGAACAATGCAAAATCCACAAAATGTTAAATTTGTTCTAATTCATCCTCAAAAAGAAACTGTGCCAGGTGCTAAGATGAAAATACAGAAACAGTGAAAAGAGTAACTATGAAGTCACTCAGTAACATTTCTTCCTGTTAGATATTGCTTGTATCTAAACCAAAAAGATGAATGGTTACAGCAAGCAGCAGACAGACATTATGAGATATAAAAACAAAGACTTCACCGGTGAAAGGGTGCATCTTTTAGTCTCCCCACCTATTCAAGTGTGTAAATTAATTCTTCCATTGCCATTCCTCAAGGTGTTCTGCTAGATCTGGTAACTAGGTTTAAAATTGTACAGGATCAGCCCTGCTATGAACACATTCAGTGTCACTTAGGATTCAGGAGAGTTGGTCATCACAGAAGCTGAGTATATCTGCCATATCCACTGGGCATGGCCACTGTTACACTGAAAAAGGAACCTTTCAATGGACAGATACAAGACAGAGATTGTACTCTCATCTGTACAGAAAACAGAGTGAACCTGCTAGGCTGCATAACCTAGCAAACAGTATACAGATGTGTCCTACTCTCCTGTTTGTCATTTCAATGTAAATGAAAATTACTTAATGTTTTCAGAGTGTTAAGAGGAAAAGATAAGTGTCAAGTATTACAGTTCACTGTGTGATATTACTATTATCATATTAATTAGAAAAAATAATTGGCTTGAAATATTAAGATACTGATGTGAGATAAGCCTTTGAACCTACTGAGGTTCATCTATCACCAGGAAACATATGACTGGAACATTTAAATAATGAGAATACTTCAGTATGCTAAAAGATGCTGTTTAATATGGCTTAATTAACCAAGAGTAATGTTTTCAAAGACAGTTAAGGTGTTTTTGAAAACGTTACTTGGGCTTTTTAGCAACTCTGGCATTTTAAAATATTTTCATAAGTATTTTGTGTTTGCATATTACATTCTATACACGTTACATGAACACAAACATACACACTCTCATCGGCCAATCTGTAAAGGCACAATATCCTTTCAGGGAACGGGATCAAGTTGAAAGTTGGCTGGGAATAACTTATGACTATATGAGAGAATATACCTATTTTTTTAGCCTAGGATGAGCACTGGATAAACTGGAGCTCAACAGGCAAGCCAGTGCTATGCTGCTGCTGTCTTGTTACAGCCTGATGTTAGGCAGCTAATGATTGAAAGAAAAATTATCACCAAATAGAATGACAGAAGACTCTTCCTACTGAATTGCCAGTAGATTGCTCCAGTGCAGCCTCCACAGCAGAAGACCACAAGCAGCAGCCTCTGCATCACACATCGAACAGCTCTGGTCATGAAACTAATGCATAGTGTTACACATCATACCATGCAGCAGAGAATCATCATGTGGTATGACAGAAACCACCAGCTTCTGGGTCATATGCTAACAGCAAGCCTATTCACATGATAGAGGGGGTGGAAGTATGCAGCCCTCTCACTCCTGCACAAAAGCTGTTAAATCCCAAAGCTGGCCAAAAGGCTTTCTATTCAT
Organism: Bucco capensis; assembly: GCA_013396975.1. Lineage (NCBI taxonomy): Eukaryota > Metazoa > Chordata > Aves > Piciformes > Bucconidae > Bucco > Bucco capensis. The sequence continues at coordinate 809,632 of VWZO01003221.1, forward strand.
TGAAATACAAGTTCAAATTGCCTGAATTTAATACACATCCCTTTGCCACCCCACAAGGCTGTTTGGCCACTCACACTCTTCAGCAATGACTTCAGAGTTTTTACTAGTTGACAGAAAAATTCTCACACAAAAAGAACAGGAGAAAGTACATTTACCTTTAGTAGTTGACATGTTTTCTAGAGAGTTTCAATAGGACAAAGTCTACACAACCTTCTGATTTTTAAAGCATCTAAGACAACTCAGACACTGCTACAAAATAAATGGTAATAAAAACACTCAAAGCTTCTTGCTGAATTCTGACAGCTTCCTAAGTTTTTTTATAACATTTAATAACACTCCACATGCTGAATGCAATTGGCTAAAATCAATGTAGTATATTCCAAATATATTCCACACAAATTAAAGTTCCTCAGCTAGTAACCACAGTGGTGTACATATTTTTACAATGGTTACTTCTTTTACAGATAGAACATGATCTTCTAACAGCTACTGATATATTTATATAGAGAGACAGATAGGTTTAATTACTCTTACCTTTTTATAGGCGATCCAGTCAAACACCCTGTCAATGTCTGTGGCTTGCTGCACCTCCTGGGATACTGGATGTGAACTGGCCAAACCATCCAGCAACATCACTTCATGTAAGACATCTGTCAGAAATCTCTGCTTTTCCTAAAATAAAGCATATGCAGTAATACCACAGGCAAATACACATTTATAACAATACAAAAATGCTGCACATCTATCAGAGGCAGTCTCTACATGACAGTTGACTAAAATCAGACCTGCTAGTTTGAATGTAAGCCACTACAACCTTCTACAATCTTGAAAATGTATATAGAATTGACAGGAACAAATTCTAGCACCAGGGATCACTCCGATTTGTTATCTTTTGCTGCAATGAAAGTTGACTGCAATTACATTAAAGACTTTTAAATGAAACACAATTGCACACTGCAATTCTGACAACTATCCACTCATGGTTACAAGAAGTGAAGAGAGAGGAAAATTGGCATAGTCTACAATCACGAAACTATATAGATGCCACAAATCATAGTGCTCATTGCATACACAAGTATGAAAACTCTTGACAAAGAAGAGTTTCGTTTACTCATTTTTTCAAGTCACAAATAAATGCAAAGAGTGAATTAAAAATTATGGAAAGTTTCAATAAGCTTTTTTCACCCTGAAATGACATATCTCAAACTTTATCTAAATTCCAACAGTTCCCGAATTAATGTCAGCCTAGTGTCATAATATAAAGAAACCCTAGGAAATGCTGCATTTTTTTTCAAAAGCCACCTTGATGTCCACAGATAAAACAACCACACAATTACATAATAAATTCTATGTTTAATTTCTTAGGTGACAAGGTTTTGGCATCAATGTGTTAATTTAAATTATATTTATCAGACAGCTGAAAAGCTCTTCCAGTGCTGATCCATCTGGAAATAAACCTTTATGTTAAAATTCATTACAGCACATGAAATATACCTTGAGTTGATTGTATATTCAGGCAATTAAAAACATGGGATGCAGGAAAGCCAATTACCCAAGACTCAACAATGTTCTCAGCTGGCTGTGTGAGGTAAGGTTTGTAAAGGGAAAAGTAATCTTGTTCATATTATTGCTCATTTCCGAATTTTCTCAGGCATACACAATTAGTAAGTGCCCTTTTTTTATGGGGAGAAAAAAAAGGTGTAGAGAAACAATAATTATGACAGTCCTACTCAGGGGAAAACTGCTGAGGTGTAAAGGACTGTAGGTGCTTTGGTTACACCTTACATTGTCTATTAGTAACAGAGCCCACATTTGATCAGATGTATGATATGAAATACAGATAGGTGTGAACATACAGAGGTATGGACTGAGGACCTGTCTCCAAATTCAACTTTTGGTATCACAACTGACAAACAGTTCAGGGAGTGTACTGTTACTATTTGGAATTAACTCATTAAAAGGACAGAACTTAAAATCAAGAAAATCAGCACATAGGAAATGCAAAGGGAAGTTGTAAGAAGAATATAAAATATATAAAAAGGACAGGCTACATTTTTTGTTTTCTGTTTCTTTGCTTGTTTCCAAGGGCTGAAAAGCATCATTTTAGATTCATAATCACTCATTCAAGTTTCCATGAAATTTCCTTGAAATTATGGCAGACCAACACATTGAGATACAATGGGATAGCTAGTATGCCTCCAAATAGGCAAACCTGCATTGTGATGGATAAAGGAAGATCAACTGATGTCATCTACCTGGACTTGTGCAAAGCATTTGACGCTGTTTGGCATGACAACCTTGTCTCTTAAATTGGACAGACATGAATTTTACTGATGGATCACTCTGTGTATAAGGAACTGGCTAGATGGTCACACCCAAAGATTTATGACAACAGCTCATGCACAAGTGGAGACCAGCGTCAAGTAGTGTTCCTCAGGGGTTGGTACTGCAACCAGCTCTTTGTCGATGACATGGACAAGTGTGATCAAGGGCACTCTGAGCAAGACAGCTGACAATCCCAAGCTCTGTGGTGCCATTCAGAGGGACTATGAGAACCTCAGGAAGTTGAACAAGGCCAAGTGTCCTGCACCTAGATTTGGGCAATCTCAAGCACAAATAGAGGCTGGGCAATTAGTGGATTGAGAGCATCACTGCAGAGGAGGACTTGGGGGTATTGTTTGATGAGCTGCTCAACGTGACCTGGCAATGTGCACTTGCAGCCCAGAAAGCCAATTGTATCATAGGCCACATCAAAAGAAGTCCATGGCAGATGATGATCTTTAAGGTCCCTTCCAACCTAAAGTAGTCTACAATTCTATGATTTTAGTGAGAATTAAGAAGGCTTTTGACCTATAAAGTTAAATTTAATAAACTAAAAGGATTTCCAAAACATTCCCACCTTTTCCCTTTAGTATGAAGTCTCTGAGCGCAGATTTCAAAAGGAGACTCAAATATAACTCCAGGGAGACACAGACAACGTGAGAGAAAGGAGTTTGCTGGTTGACAGGCAGCCTGCAGCTTGAAGAGGCAATAGGAAACAGAAATGCAGAAGGAAATTAAGACTATCTTAATTATGTTGAAGAAATGCTACCTCACCTATTAAAGTCTTATTAGCACCTTAATGGGAAAAGGCCAACATACTCGACAAAACTGCTTATACTGATGTAAGGACAGCTTTCTATTCCCTGTTATTTCACCGACACTGTACAGTGGAATTGATTTGTTTTAACATGGTATATACAGAACTAAAAGAAACATGTAGCACAGAAAACGTGAAGAAAAATCAGTCTTGGAATGTGTTTAATCAGGCCAGTGAGCTGTCAACATGGCAGGTGACAGGTTTGTGGCTAGACACAAAACAGTGCCAAAATGTTGTTCAAGATGACCCTCCTCCAAGGGAGTTGAAGTGAAAGAGAAAAGCCAAAGACTGTGATCTTCACGCAAGGAAAAGAGAGCTTCAGGTGAGGCTTGAAGTTTTGCTTGGCATGTGTCGGTAGCTGTATGGAAGTGCAATGCTGTGCAGTGCTAACATAGGACCAGTGCTCTCAGCGGGAGTTGGTATGACAGCACCAGAAGTCTAGTTTGAAATAAGGACAGAGGTGCTTCCACTCTTATCTGTGCCTTTCCTTAAAGGCAAGCAGGAATCCTCTCTGTTCCTTATTTTCTTACTGCCCACTTGAAGTCCTGTCTCTTCATCTCTCCTCAAAGCCTTCCATGAACTATGGATAGTCAAGTCTCAGAGATCAGAACTGTGTTGAGAAGAAATGACATGCCAATTATTTCTGGTTGCCTCTTACTCTTGAGAATGCTTCCAGGTGCAGGGACTGTAGTGATGTTATCAGATGAGTATGCTTTTCAAAGATTTACATTTTTAGACTATTTCCCAAATACCTGTGGCCACTAGATTCAAGTATTCGTTTCTTCATAGCAATGACTTAATTCCCATCAATAAGACCCTCTCTGTTTGTTACAAGGTCATCTTGAAAGACTTATCCCTGCTTTGTGCTCTACCCTCCTTAGCCAACAATTACTGTGAAAAAATCAAATTTCACTGCTTTGAGCAAAAGCAGCACAAATGCTTCACGTAACAGGGCCAAAAACTTTCCCTCTATTGCAATTCTTCCACATTACAGAAATAATCCGGAGATTTTTAAATGTGGATCTGTAGTGTAAATCATTCCACAACAAAAAGAATCAGGAGTAAGAAACCAGCTAACCACAAGAAAGCTCTCTGGTTCTGGTTTATTTACACCTTGTTCTAAGGAGTAAGGTTTATGGAAAGGTAGTGGTCAATCTTGGTATTTTAATCTCCAGCAGCATGCCCATCATTCAACTAGTCTACCTTTAAATGGAAAAAAACAATAGCGAAATAACATGTTTTGGCCAAAAAGACTGTGTCTTCAAGAGCCATTAAAAATTCACTGTGCCTAACATGATAACAATGATGTAATGGAAAGGGGTTGCTGTTGGTGATTTTACAATATCATATTCAGGCATAACGTAAGAGTACAATTTGGCATGACAATAATGTAATACTTAAAGTTATTCACATAAAAATAACTTCTAAAAATTAATATGAAGTAGCAGGGAAAATAATTAAACTGAAAAACATCCAACAGTGGAACAAAAGGACTAGCACAATGAAAGCTAAAACTCATAATTAGCACACAGAAGAGATCAAAGGCCTCAATGTTAAAGGCATTGCCTTTGTTCTGGGACAGCCACTCAAACAGTTTATAGACTAAGAAACCTGTATGAATAAAGCTTAATATTGGTGTGCAAATCTGCAAATTATTTTCCTGACGAATTTACTGGAAATTACTTATCCAAAATCTAGAGCTTTACTAGCTATCTGGAATACAAAGGAGATAAGTTCTCTCAAATGCCTGACAAAACAAGCATTTGCAAGACACAATACTTGAGTTTATGGGGAAAGCGCACTCTAAGGAAAAAGACATAGGGGCAAATTTGGGAAGTAATCAAAAACACCAGTATATACACTACCAACAGTTTCCGCTAATACAATGTATCTCAGGGTGAAGCTTAACAAAATACAGAGGAGTATCATCTATGAGGAAACCTAAGGTTCAATAAAATACCTTAAAGCTAGAAAGGCCACTGAAGGCCAAAAGCAAGTTCTTCCTGTCTGCATGATTATAAATACTAAATTGTCATAGCACAGGAAGTCTCCTGAGTACTTGCAAACCAAAGCAACGTTTGGTTTTTTTTCTTTCTCTCTTCCCAACAGTAGATTTTGTAAATAGATTGAGTAGCTTATAGATTGCCTTTTTTTTTTAACTTATATCTCTGTGTATGTGCTTCAGTTATGCGCACAGTTTGTCGAATCAGGTCTGCAACTCATTCTACGTCTACCAGCTGTGAGTATGTCACAGTTCTATGTCTATCTTCATAACCCTCTTTTCTGCATTTTCAAAGTTCTTGCCAAATTTCTGTCCCTGTACTTGAGAAATTTTCACACTGACTGTAATTTTTTGCTGTTATAAAGCAATGTAATGTTCTAGGAGTTCTTTTTAGGAAGACCAATAGCTTTGAGTATCAGGAAAGAGAATCTGATAGATATTTTCTTTTCAATGAAGTGCCTACTGTCTGCTTAAGCTGCCTAGCAGATGAGTAGTTGATTTGGAGTTTTTAAGCAATTTCACCAGCTACTTCAATGGCTCACCACTCTGTTTTTCTGGTATAGCTTTCATTTGATTGTACACCAGATCCATTATGCCAAAAGTAGGCCTACAAAATGGGAGGATACAGTACAAACAAAGGAGCATTAGAAAAGGAAACAGCATGTACTGATCACCAGCACTTAAAAAGAAAAGACCATTCTCACTCTCCAAGATCATTTTTTCTGATTTTGTATGTAGTTGCCTTCACAGAAATAGAGTCATTCAGATATAGAGTCATGAAGCAAAGAGATGAACACAGATCCACTGTATCCTCATGCATTTGTCTCCAGAGCATTTTAAAATATTAGCCAACAAAGCACATTTATCCTCTAATTCAAACTCCATAGGGGGAATCAGTAGAGGAAATTCACTTCAATTCAAGAACCAGTAAATAACATTTAAATGAAAAGTGACTTTGAGATGTGGTTGGTATACTCAGTCAACTACCAGCATCAACTGCCAGAAGTCACCATCAATGAGAATACTTTTAGGGTGCTCTAACATTTGCTGGATGTATTTTGCACACCTATACTCTTTTTCAACCTGAAAGTGATGAGATTCTGCTAGCTAAGTCCTGAAGAAATCAAAGATGTTTTGTAGGCACACCAAAAATTACTCATAAACTTGTGCTCCAAGTCACTGCACCACTCCCCACAATTTAAAAATAAACAATAGCAGCACATTCAAGACAAATGAATAATTGTGAAGTAGAGTCTTTCAGTAAGGATGTCCTTGAATATACAGCTCCAGTTTTGCCACTGATCTTCTGATATCAACTATATGATAAACTACGTGATGAACAACTGATTTCTACTCTTGTTTCAGTAGGGCTATCCTGCAGTGAGTCCTCGTGTTGGAGCAAAAGTTGCCATGAAGTTTCTCAGTTTTACTGAAGGCAAAGTGGTTACCAGTCCAAAATTATGTGAAATTCAGCCTGCAACTAAACTTTCTCCCTGAAACCAAAACTTCACTTAGACCCTGAACTCAGGAGATGTGAACTGACATGACCCAAAAGCTCTCATCATAATGTCATTTTATCAGCTCTCTCAAGATGAACAGATAATGACATGAAGAAGAGACACTGACATTCACCAAATCTGTACCTAATCTCCTGAATAAATGTTTCCTCTAAATGTTGATATTCATTTATGTCTGATATCTAAATGTTAAGAGTTAACTACTTCAAGTTAAGAATTCCATATATAAATTCACCTTGCCAGGGCATAAAACAAAAAACTATGTTAAGGAAGATCATGTGGAAATGGAAATTTACTTTCTTAGTTATAAGCTAAATTTGGTATAGGGACTTCTAAACTGGTATACTTTAAAAGGACTAGTAATTAGGACCCAGAAAATATTGCAGCTTACCCTTATATACCTCTTTTTTCCTGCCTAAGTCAATTATACATGTGATTCTAGTTAATTTTAAATGGAAAGCCTCCCCCATAGTTGAAACAGAAAATCATACAAGGACTCACTTCACTGAGTAGTTACTGGGAGGAAAAAGCACCTCATGTGGTATTAATTAAAGGCTTATTTTATACCAGCATGGGGAGCCTTTAACCAAAAAAGAGGAGATGAAAGTAGTTTTAAGAAAAATGAGGGTCTGAATCTCTCTCAGTGCTGAGCTAGCATGATATTTATGTTGGGTTAGAAGGATCAAGCAACCTACAGCTCAGGTCTGAAATGCCAAATTAATAATGAAATAAATCAAAAAGGCCCATGTCTTAAGTCTACTTCAAAACTTGTAATGATTTTCTGGGTTTTCTGAGTCAAACGATGCCTAAAAAAAATGTTACAAATGGAAACAAATGCTTTAGAGGGCAATCTGAGTCAAAGGACATTAAAGATATGTATGTGTCTAATGGCCATATTCACTTTTGTTATTTCAAGCCAGTCAATGAGAAAGATAGGCAATTAAGATCATTTATCAAGAATCTGGATAGCATGCTGCATGATGTTCAAAGTACTTAATGTAATGAAGTTAAGTTAAATGTTTTTCTATTAAATTTTTAGGCATAGGTAATTTTTTGAAGCACACAATTTTAAAACAGAAATGTTGATATGCACCTTCAGTATTATTTTCAGCAACCTGTAGTAATGGTAAGGTAGTACAGATGAAAAATTACTTTTCATGTAGACACAAAGTTTTACTTCAAATACTTTAACCACAACTGTTTAATACTAAGAACATTTCTGGAAAATATGACTATCCTTAATTATAAAAGTAGTAAGCACACAAGAAAGTAGGAGATATTATCCCAGAGCTTCAATTGACAGAGAAGGCTGAGGATTCAAAGCTATCACTGACATTCTACACATTGACTCAGCCAATAAATTGTCAGCAAAGTTAACTTTCACATAATAAAGCAAAGGGAGAAGGCAGCTGGGCTCTGTGAAATGCTTTCTCAGCATCAAGCAGGGTACCGACTGTTGAAGTATTTGACGCTCATTTGATGGATGAAAGGAAAAATTTCATGCCAGTAATTCCTGCTGTCATAGGCCTCAAAACTTACCCCAATACCATAGACATTCAAGGACAAATATGATGGTTCCTTCTCCCAGAAAATAAGGAGGCAAAAGACCAGTCAATAAATTCTTAGATCTGTAAGCCTTAGCTTAATTCCTTCCTTTACAATGCCACATACAAAGAACTTCAAGATAATGAGAGAAAGAAGCAGAGAAGATGACAGACTATGCAGTTGCAAATGGGCCTCTGAAAGGAAAAAGGTAAGCAAGGTAGATTAGAAAAGACAGAGTCATGATGTAAAAATTATCAGCATAGTTTTCTGCTGTAATTTTCTCTTCTCTGTGATCCTAAAACTAGCAGAGGCACCTTCCACAGAGGTGAGATTACCTTATTGTATCACTCATAAGATCTTACAGCTCAAGAACTCACATCCAGCTGTTGTTGCTTTTTGATAGCACGGAGACACAACTGAACAGTTACATGGTAAGCCTCTAATACAGAAACCTCATAAGTCATGAAATAGCAACAACCAGGGAATTCACATGCACTCCAAGCACACACGATCAAGCAAAACTCTCTGATCTCTAGGGGGACATTTTGCAGTGTCAGGTTTCTTTTTAAAACCATCCTGACAACACAGAAACTTTTTTTTTTTATTTCCAAGACTTTGAAGAATAAGATTTAAGAACAATAATTTGAGACATTTTAGAAGAAGAGGGTTTTTTTTAAATCTTAATTTGGAGGATAAGGAAGAGGTTGAAATGGGAAAAATGGTGAATTCATTTCCATGGCAAATGTCTAATGACTGTGAGGCAGGGACATATATTTCCTGCAAAATCTAATGCAGTTTCACCTTCATGAAGTAAAATAGTAACATGCAGGGACTTATTTTTTAGCTGAGGGAAGGAAATGAGAATTTCTAGCTTTGATCTGAAGTAAATTTTAAAAAGGATATTAAGACCAGTGGTAGAACCATGAAGGATCTCAGCACAAACAAAATAGTTGTTTTAAAACCAGCAAAACTTTATCCACCTCCTCAAAAGAGTTCTGATAATGCAATGGATAATGGATGACTCTGTCAGAATGATTATGTTCTTTTTATTCTTCACCCAAACTTTTAAAAAGAGGATCCAGGACATAAATATGGGAAGGGTCTAATAAGGACTGGATTTCCTTTCTCATTAAGATTATGCAAGCCTGATAAAGCATGTAAATGCCTTATCAAGACAAGATGCATGACAAGACAAGAAATTCTAGACCTGCTAGAAGGCTCAATAAATTTGTACAGGACCATGGCAGTTCATCAATATTGTTATGCATCCATCCTTCCTGTGGCAAGAGAAAAGCTTATAAAGCAATTGAAGAAAAACTGATAAAATCAAGAACTTCAGAGAAGGAAGAAATGTTTAAGCAAGCTTAAGTACCTAGAGAAGGAGGAAAAGCCAGAAAACAGGTTTCAGATTAAACTCTCAGGTTTGTGCATAACCCAGTGCTGAGGGTTTTGAGTTATAATGGTGTGAGCATGCCTAATAGATAGCTCTCCTTAAGAGTCTCAGGTTCAGCCATATCAAGTCTCTGAATGTCAGGTAAGATGGACACTGGAAAAATGTTCAGCTCTGCTAAAAGAAAAGCATCTTCAGACAAGTAGTAAAACTCTAGGGACTTATGGAACTTTAAAGATGAAACCTTATGTGCCTGTAGCCTATAAGCATCCAAAAAGTTAGGTAGAAAGCTGTGGATAGATCCATTTGATTCAGATGTATCCATACTGCCCAAGTTGCATTTCTAGACAAAATGCCTTTTTCTGAAAAGTCCTCTGCTTCTAAACTCATCCAAAATAAAACGTGACAAAATATCTTTAATAAGCTGAAAATAAACTGATTTTGACATTTTATTCCATGATCTTCTTGTGCAAACTTTCAACGTTTCAGAGCTACGGGATAAAGAACTTAACCATCTAACTTTTTGAATTCTTCAGCAAAACACCACCCAGAATCCTGGAATATTGCTCTGTTTAACCATCATTACAGAAAATATGGTTTGTAGTTCCTGGCTTTGCAAGTGATTCATGAAGTTGTACTGTATCCCCCACTTTGGGGGAATAAAAAAACCAAACAAAAAAAACCCAAAACAAATACTTCACAATAGGTTTGTTTTTTTTACAAATGTATGATTTAAACAGAAAATGAGCTTTATACTGATAACAAAAATACCCAGCAAGATAAATTCCAGTAACTCTAACTGTTGCTTCTTCTTCCTACAATCTCTGTAATAAGGGTAAAACATCACAGTACTGATTCAGTTGCTGATTGAATGCAGCATGTTTTAAAGTTTAACTCATCAAGTGCTCCATCTTGTCACCCATTTTCTAATTATTTCAATATGTCAGCATGGTTATTTTTCTATGAATGGCCAATAACAAAAGCCTTATGAAAAGTTTACGTCTACCTTATTTTTAATTTAAGGGAAAACTTGACAGATGAGTATTTTTTCAGGCACAGCAGTATTACTGTAGTTAATTCTAATTTATGCAGCACATGTCTGATTTCCCAGTTTAAATGTCATACCTTGTTCAACCCATTCGTTTTGCCTGTATTCTGCTAAGACACCTGGGTTTCACATGATAGGCATATCATTTGCATAACAGTGAACATTATATTCATTCCACAGAAATCTCAAGCAAATATTCTATATTCCAAATGACTTCTAAAGCGAAGTTATTCTGCGTTTGTTAAACTGATTATGTGAAGAACAAATGACTGATGATTTGAAGATAAAATTCAGTGTATAAATGTTGTCATCTATGACATTTCACTATGCTAAAATCATAAAGGCCTGCCAGATTTCATTGCATTCATAATTAGAATCATTACATTGTAATTCAGGATGTGTTTTTCATACAGATGAAGAGAATGAGTTTTAGTGCAGCCAAAGCCAGGTAAGCCCAACAAGCCTACCTATACAAGACAGATGTCAGTTCAGATAAAGATGTATTTTCCTTTTCTTAATACTATTATAAATACAAAAGGACAGCTAACAGAAAAAGTTCTCCAAAGGACAATAAAATCAATATAGCAACTTTCAACATGGCCTCACACACAACCTCCTTGCTCATCCTGTGGTCTCATATCTCTTGTTATTCTTACAAGTACAGTATTTCTAGACTATAGTGATTGATATAAACTGGGACCAGACTAGGTACCATATGACATAACAGAAGGACTCCGAAAGAATGTCCCAGAATGGCTTTCCCAGAGCTCCAGTATTTGCACACCAGTTGAAAAAGCCTGTCCAACAGTGTACAGTTGGAAATCATACTGAAACATATTCACAATTCATTTACCCCATGTTAACTTAGTATGTACTGCTAGATGGCCAAATATAAGATTAAAAAAAGTAAATTTAGGGAAAGGAGAACAGAACACTCCATGAAAAAATATGCTCAGTTTTACAGTATGTTTTAGCCAAACTTTTCAATTTATCTTATATTTGTGGATGAAGTTCAATATTCTGTTTCAAAAATATTCCATGTTAAATTGTAACTGGTTTAACCCAAAATTTTTCTGAGCAGAGAGACAGTAGTTAGTTTAATGTTGGGTTATGATAGAATTGACCTTATTTCTTTTGTAATAAACTGCAGGATTACACTTTTGGAATGCTGTCAAATTATTTCACACCTCGTGATTCTGCTTCATTGGACATCTGATACTTGCATGCATCATTTGCTATTTTTCAGAAGTCTCTGTCTATAACAAAAGCAGGAGTATAACAGCAAAGTAACTCCTCTATAAAGATTCCAAATTAACAAAATAAAATTGACTTACCATGTTCCATCCTGGGTAGAGGTAGTCTGTCCCAACAAATTCAAAATAGTGCGCAAAACCCTCTTTCAACCACACATCTTCCCACCAAACTGGAGTCACAAGATCACCAAACCACTGCAAAGAAAGTTCAACCAACCAACCATCAGGAAACCATGTCTGCATACATCTCATTTATACAGACCTTATTCTCTTTACAGGTTTTTATTAAAACAGTTATATATACTACCCACTGAAACCCATGAAATGTTTTTTTTTCCATGTACTAATGAATTTCACAGGATGCACAAGTTACTGAAGTACAACATCAGAAAAGAATAAGCAGGGGAAAAGAAGTTTTGAGAAAAGTATTCATAGTGTCTACTTTTGTTATCTAAAGTAGATGCTCACCTAGGTTTAAGGAAATAGCATACACAATGGATAGGAAAAGGCTTCTGACTTGAGTAACCTGATTCATTACCTGGAAACCTCACTACATATAGTGCGAATCTTGAAAAACTGGGAATACAATCTCCATATCCTAGACCTAAATTTTAGCATTTCTCTCTCCATGATGTCTGCCCAGTAAGATTCACAACACTACTCATGCTCTGTTCAAAGGCCAGTTTCCTATGGAAAGTAGTTCTACACAATTATGCCATCTTTCTGTGATTAGCACTCAAGACATCTAAAAGCAGGTAGTTGATGCCACTTAACATCCTAGGGTATGTGAGATATCCACACAGGCCTAGGAAATGTCATACAGGACTTACAGGAGATTTGCAGCCTTCCCAAACAGCAACCAGAGGCAGTGGGTATCTAAAATGGCACAGTCTACTTACATTGATGCAAAGGAACCCTATCTGAGCTGACTGTCTCTCCTGTTCCCCCCAGGTCACCCTTGAATTTCCCCATTGATTTCAATGCTATTTAGAAAGAAGAACAGGGATTTCAAAGACAAACTCCTACAAAAGTACAAGATCAGCAGCTGAAGAGAGGAGAAGGATCTAAACTGAGGGCAAGGCAAGAATGACTATTCAGAGAGAGATTTAGAAAAATAAAGGTTGTAAAGTTCGTAATACATCCTCCTGTAACTCAAAAGAATTAGTAACATTAATTTATGATGTCACGAAAGATAATTTCTTATACTCCTTTTTGAGTTCTCCAGCCTTACTTTATTAATGACACCCACCTAAAAGAAGTGTTTTGTAGGCATTAGATTAGCATGTGATACCAACACAAAAATGTAGAGAATTTTCTTAACTAGCCTTGAATAGCATAAGAGATAGATATGAATGTCAGAGACAGAGCAGTCCCAGAGACTGCAATTAATGAAGCCAAATTTTCCAGCAGAAAGGTGCTATTATCTTCTTTGGTGTTATATATCTGAAAGAAAAGCATTAAGTAAAGCACTTCATTTATTTAAGTAATTGTGTATTTATTTATTTATGTATTTAACTATAGATACTATTTGCCTGGAGTGAAGACCATTACTACTTTTCATTTTGGGAAAGAAAAACATATTGAAATATCCTGATTACATTTCTTGTCTCCCTGTCCTGATTTGGGCTAAAACCAAATAATTCTATTCAATGATCTTACTTTTCAGCTGAAGCTGTTCTAATTAACTCCACTTTCTGAAGCTAGCATCTTGTTTTCTACAGATAAGACCCAATGTTTTGGCATTATGGCAGAATGCACCAAGGTCACTGTTAGATCTTGAATCCCACAAAGAGAGTGCAGAGCAAAGGGTTACACCTTCAGGGAGGAGCAGAAAGTTCAAGGGACCCTAAAATGACCAACTAGGTATTCCACACAATTACATGTCATATCCAATATAAAATAAAGGGGTCAGTGCCCCTCCTTCCCTTTTCTTCTTCCTTTGATGGCTGGTATCTGAAGAGGACTCTGCTAGTGGTCTCTTCCATCCCAATCAAAGGTTCCAGAACTCAGCTCCCATATACACTATGCTATGGGCTGGTGCTGGGCCTACTCAGAGGTGGCCTAGTTACCCAAAGCAGGGATGTGAGGTTCAATTTTGGTTTTGTATATACTTGTAAACATTTTAATAAGATAATAAAAATAAAGTACTTTAGTCTTATTTTTCCCTATCTGTAAGTTCTCTCAGCTCTTTATTGCCATTTTTCCTTCCCTTTCTGAGGCTAGAGTGGGAAGTGGGATAACAGAGAGTGACTGTCACTTGGTTAGGGGTTCGCCCCAGCCCCTAACCCACAACACTCCCTCAGGTATTGTGTTCAGCTTCACATGCAGAAGGCACTTTTATTTTAAAACACACTGAAAGGACACTCTTTCCTATATGCTTTCTTCACAGATTATTATAAAAACATTGATTTAGAATTTTTTTAATTTTCTTCTGCTTTCATGCCTCTAACTCAATCTGTCACACCAAGTTCTGTGGGAAAACTGCTCAGGTGGGAAAACTATCACAAAAAATTCATTATCACATAAATTCAAATGACTCTTTCTTCAAAGGCTGTAGGTGGGACTGATCTATGATATGCAAATAAAACTGATTACTGCCTTAACAGAATTATTGTAATAAATTATGGTAATTCTTTCAAGCTATCAACTTAAGCTGCTAGAAATATGTGTGTTTTGACCAATATCTCATATGTGTTTTGGGGCTTGGAGGAGAGGCTTTTATGCCAAAACACTCCTCCTTCTATTCTTTTTTTTTTAATTAAATACAATAAATGTTTTAAAAGAACACTCAAGCTGAAATATCAAGCACTAACAACCTACAAAATTACTAAACTACAGTTATCTCTGTAATTTTAATGTCTCTCCTAAAGCACGTAATTAAATAAGTATCTTGTCAAGCATTACAGAGTCACCTGTGAAGAAATCAGGCACAAAATTCTTTCTTACACCTTTTTTACATGTATTTTGAGAATCACAGAATTTCTTTGCCCTTCTGCAATACAGCCTCTCATTTTCTATCTCTCCTGAACACTGTGCTCAAGAATTAATACCCATCAGGTTTGGGAACTCAAATTTTAAACCTAAAAGGTAACAATAACAACTCTTAATATTCATCCAATTTTTCTAATCTTGAGAAAACATTAGCAAAGCAATTGCTGTGTTACTCTAAGTAACAAGGGTCTTATATAGGTCAGTTTGGTACATGCTTAGATATGTACCCTAAGTCTTAAAGTCATGGGTTTACAATCAGGGAAAACAGGACAATGACACAATTCTTCAAAAAAAAGAAAAATTGTATTTTAGGATAACCTATTTTAGGAAAGTTCCCTTATTTCTTATCTGAAATTTTAGAAAATCAGAAGTAAAACTGGAGATGTGGATTCTACTTTTGGCTGCACAAAAGGTGACTTTGGTTAATTCCTGTTACTCTATGTGTAAAAATGAGTGAAGGGGAGGAATATTCATGTGCCACCCCAGGCCTGAAGGCAAGATGAGGCACAGCAAAACAGAACGAAAACTGCAGTGAATAATCAACAATTAAACAGCAGAGGCAAGAGATCCTGGACCCAACCTGGTCTCAGCTCAATATATTTTTTTCCTAAGCTAGTATTGTTTACAGTTCCTTGTCTATGCTATCCACAGCTAAAGTTTCCTTGAGGAGCTTCTGAGTGTGGTAAGATAACAGCAGAAACAACTGGCTAAATAAAGGGAATACTGTGATGTAGCTGCTAGACAGTAGTTTGTGGCTTGGGTTGTTGAAGGGGTTTTCCCTTTAAAACTTATTTGCAGATGAACAATCCATACTCTCTGTGATTCAATTCTGCATCTAAAAAGTAGAAATAATATTGCTTCCACCTAAATATTTTCTGTCTTGTCTAATTATCCAGGGAAGCAGCTAAGCTATGACCTGGTCTGCACAGTATTAAAAGAGAAATAGCAGCAACATGAACAGTGGAAAATACTTTAAATTAAGCAAACAGTAGTAAGTAGTATCAACAAGGACATCAACCAAACCTTCTTATCTGCAATTTTAAGGTCACTTAAAAGCACTTTATGACCACACTGCTACCCTAAAATAAATTCAAATATAGTTTTCATCCACTTCATGATTCTCTGATACTCCCAGAACAACATAAGAAAGCTTTGGTTTCAGTAAGAATCAAATCGACAAACTTGGCAAGTTACTGATATGATTATTGCCCACATCTGAAGTCTAAATTGCTTTAGAAGCAGAGGAAATTATTAAAGTGGTGCAAAGAATGACTTCAGAAAAAGGAAGACCTAAGCTGAACGCTAGGAAAAAGTTATTGACCATCAGATTTAATCAGAAGGTTTTAAGGGAAGCAGCATAACCCTGTAATCAGGAGCATTGAGCCTGGCACTATGAAACACACCACATGGAAGAATCTAATACTAACAGGTACCAGGATTTGATGACCTAATGTGTGTTTTCCACACCTGATTCCTAAAGCACTGTAATTTTTCTAGCTGAACAATGTGCCACTCCATTGTATAGCACAATAAAGACCACATGACAAAATCAGATGTTCCTATTGAAAATAAACCAGCAATAACTTTCAATAAAAATTTCATGTCATAGTTGAGGACTGCATATTCATTGACAGATTAAATGTGAAGCATGACTATGAACCAAACATCATTATTTGCAGGTTTATCTACCAGAACTCCATTACAAGGGCTCCTTTCATATGGTACTTTTTATTTGTAGGAAGTGTTAAAAATTTGCATTGCCTTTTAAAGAATACTGTGTAAAGTTAGAGATGTAAGCCATGCTGATTACACAGTAGGATTTCACTCATTTTAACCTGAAGGCTATGATTATGCCTCTTATAAGTGCAAAAAAGGGCTTCCCACTCCTGTAGCAAATTTTGTCCATAACATTTGCATTCAGCTCAATATCACTGAACACTTGTAATGCGTTTAGTTTGAGATAAAATGATGGGAGAAATGTAAAATAAACTGTAATACAGGTTTATTACCAAGTTTTCTTATTGATACGAGAGTTTCTCTACACATAATGACTCAATTATCAACCATTAGTGAAGATGGTCAATATCAAATTAAAAAAATATGAGAAAAATAAAATAGAACTATGTGTATGAGATGGAAGCTGATGATTACCAAATTGATTTCAGCCAAAACATTTTTTGACATGAACATGAAACTCAGCATGAATCTGCTATGGTTCTGCAAGAAATAATTTTCCACAGTTATCAACATGTCAGTTTAGTCTACACACCACCAACACACACATATAGAATATAATTATACAAAAGATAGGGAAGCTGTTCATTGCTAATAATTTTCTATTTCCATTTTGAGTTTTTCCCAGTTTCTGCATTGTAGTGATGTGTCTTACAGATCTTTACATTATTTGGACTCCAGTTACAATAAAAGCTGCAACTGTCCATGTGAGTTACACAAATTCATTTTCAATTTGGAAAAGGAATGCATGGTTTCTAACATTAAGTATCTGAACACCTTTAATACCTGATGACATAGCTCATGTACAATGACCATGGTGACATCCAGTAGGTATGATATAGAAGAAATGCTTGGATCTAGCAGTATCCTTTGCTCCACAAAAACACTCAGTCCCCAGTTCTCCATAGCAGCATATGGATGCTTAGGCACAGCTAACAGATCTAGAAATAGAAAAAATATATGTTAACTCCTTGTGGGAGCTATTATGCTGAAGAGCTTTTGTAAGTAAAGCCATAAATGATCATTAAAAACATTTTAAACAACTTATATGTAAAAAACAAAACTTAATTTCAGCTCTCTAGCAATGTTAATTAGGAAATGCTAATAAAATTCATTTTTTCTTATGTTACTCTCTGTTCACACGTTATTACCAGTTAAAATTATTGCTGTAATACAGTACTTAGTATTTATAATAGAAGCTTTCTACACAGAATCCGGCTTATTTACAATACTTTTTTGATCTACTTTTGGATTTGATACTCCTTCTCATGTTTACCATATCCATGTAGTAACATGGATATGTTTTACCTTTTCATTAAAGTGACTCCTTTACAAACATCTTACATATCAAACTGTATGTAACAACACACATTAAGGGGAGCACTGAAGTAATACTGTTTCATAACAACCAGAACGATGGCAAAGCGAACAGAATCACCAGTTCTTACAAAACAAGGCATCTTTCAGTGTGCATTATTTCATGCATTCTCTCAGAAAAGGACTGCTGACAGCCACCTCTCAGACCCACAGGCTGGAACAATGGTGCCATACACAACTTCAGAGGTATTACTTCTTTTGTGTTCAGTAATTGTCAAAATATTAAGAAGGCAGGAAGGTCCTTCATCAGGTTAAAAAAAATAAAAAAAAAGGCAGTGAGCAGTGGGGAATTTCTCCCAGTAGCATGAGGTTGAATAAGACAATATTCCAATGTCTATCCATGTGTTAGACAAATCCTACCACAGAAGACCAAGAAGGAACTAAAATTGACTATCAGTCTGAAAAATACAGTAAATTGACATGTGGAATAAACCAATACATGATGCTGCTTCGAACACCTGAAAGAGCTCAGAAACAACCTGTACGTACACAAGACACAAGGTGTTGGTCTCCTGGTTTAAACTGATACTTTATATCTCTGACATACCAATAAAACCTTCCAATCTGATAGGTAGACAAACACCAAGAGATATTCTAAATCACTTTCATCTGACACAGCCCTGTTGCTTTACAAGTCTGGAAACTCCTCTTATGCATCATCTAACACTTAAAGGGCTTTTCTGAATAGACAAAACAAAACATAACAGATGACCCTGCTGGATTCCAGAATGCTCATCCTTGCATTGCAGGTGACACGAACATACTGTTAATGCATCATGAATTCGGAAGTGTACTGCAACACAAAAGCACACTTCTACACTTTCCTAGTTCAGTCTGATGAACTGCACTTCAATGCCAAAGAATATACTTTCTTACTCTCCAGTGACAACAGAACGGACTCTGAACATACTCATTAACATAAAATGAGAAATCTTTTGCTTCTCATTGTCCATGTCTAAGCTCCAAATGTCCAAGTCTTGATGTTAATTTAGAAATGAAATTCTTCAGTTGTTCAGCTGTGATTGCTCCACAAATTACTATTGGCTTTAAATAAAATTCCAAACATGCCTAGTTTTGTAGTATAAGATGTAATAATTTATATCTTTCTCTGGGGAGTCATAAACATTTGATTTTGAAGGAACAGTGTTTGATGTTCAAGTTTCAACATGAGAAATTATATTTCCCTCTGTTTAACACATGATTAGAGCACTGAGGAAGATATCCTGTGCTCCTGGAGGTGACATCTGCTTAGGTTTTAGTGTAATTTTTAAGGAGCAAGGTACAAGAGAAAGGGGGGATGATGCATGTTTTAATGGAAATATTCATAAGGGTTCTGCACTAACTGCAAAATGTGAACTACTGAATATATAACAGCTTGTGTGTGTGCTGCATCCAGTTACTCTGCACACTATTTAATTAAATTCTTTGTAAAGCACTTGTGAATGTTTGATTATGTGGATATTGCTGGGAAAATACAAATGCATGTTATTGCTTGCAGAGAATAAAATCCAAAACTGTTTCTTGAGATTTCCTGATACAGGAGTGCAGAGTTCTGTGCACTGCTGGAGTAGTTGAGGGTCTCCACCTCTTGGCCTTTACAGACACTAAATTCCTGACCAAGAAGTAAAAAATACACAGCTAAAATAAAATCACTTGAAAACCCATCAGAACAAAAAAAAAAACCTCAAACCAACCAAACAAACAAAAAAAAAACCATGCTGGAACTTCACACTAACATACTATACTGATACAATTATTCAAATACAAGGATAGCATTTGGACATTTTTTAATTCTATCTCTGTATGAATCTGATGTAGAAACTGTGAATAGCTCAACAGCTTCTTTACTTCCAAACATTTAATTAAGGCATCATAACATTGTGAGATTATATCAAAATGTAATTGTCTGACATTAGTACCATCATAGCACCAAATAGACATTAGCAATTTAACATCTAAGTTGGTTACAAAGCAAATCAACATTCAATTTTTTATCTAGCAACTTAGTATGTGTGTAATTTGAACAAATCATACTGTTTTTCCTTTTCCCTCACTCAGTTATTGTATTTTTCTAAGCACCATTAAAATTATTAAATTCCCCAAACCACACAATTGGGAACATCACTCTTGCTTTAAATGATAGCAGGGGTTAGAACTGAATAGGATTTAATGTGAAACAAGATCCAAATCTCTCATACAGATTACCTTGAATTTGGAGGTTCTCCCCTCTCCTTTAACATCCTACAAACACTAAAGCATCTTTTCCACTACTGTAATTCCACTATGTTTTATCACCTCAGTTTGAAGTGTTGATGGGGATACTAGTATAATGGACACACATCATAGATATAAATATGAGTGTGTGTATAAACACAGAAAGACAGACATCCACACACATGAACACATTTACTAATATTATGTACTGCAATTTTACTTGGTTTAGCTGCGGGTTGAAATGTAACCAAGGGCTAGAACCTGTAGAACATATGACTTAAATTTCTAATACTCAAGGTGGAAGAATTACTAAAGAAAAAAATAACAACACTACAAAGAGAATAACTAAATAACTAGGTAACTAGATAACTAAATAAATGTGTGAACAATTTCTGCTAATACAACTATTTATCAAAAAAGTTTATACTTCTGCCACTCACCATTTCTGCCAATCAAAACATCTCTTTTACTAAGAATAAGTAGAAGACACTTTTCTGTAACAGAATACCATTTCATGATTTATACAGATTCTAAGGAACAAGCCAAATACAAGAAGTGGCAGCTTTGACAAAAATCCACTAAGTCAAACAGTAGTTACTGTAAGAAACAGCCAAATTTTCTACTGATAAAGAACTACTGATAGCAGTACTTATAAGAAATATCTACACTGACTACCAAAAAAACTTTCTTTTTTGCTTAGTATATGGCACGGAAGTTTGTGCTGGAAAATCAAGTTTGCCTTGCATATACTTTCACCCCCTTAAAAAGTTATTGGGAGGGGACCAAAAATAACAAATATCCCAGGACTTGGTGAAAGTTCTCAGAAGCCAACAGGAAGGTCTCCAACTGACTGTAACAGCAGAACAAAACACAACTACTAGATTTGAATATTCACCTTGAGACACTTTGAGATGTTTGATTTTCAGAAAATACTAAGTACATATTTCCTGAAAACTAAACCATTTCAGTATCTCACTTTTGACACTTGGGACCTAGGTAGCCTAAATTAGCTTTCTTTTAACTATTTTTACTTAAACTACAACTTGATAGCAGTATTCTATCTTCTTCCACTACATGCGAAGTATTCAAACACACAGAAGTCACAAAAAACCTGGATTTCCCCACAGGAAATCTCTGACTAAAATTTCTGTTTACCCAAACACTTACTCTGCCTCCCTTCAGATTTTATCTCTGGGACTACTCCACCAATATCCTTCTGTAAGCATGACACTTACCAACCCACACGGACATTAGCCTTCAGGGTTAATGCAAAGGTCTAAAACTGTTTGCCGTTATTTCAGTCAAATCAAATGACTTTTTGCAGACCCTAAGGAGAAATCACTGACAGAGCAGTTTACAGCTGGGGTTTTTACTGCTTCCTAGTGCTGTACAAAGTATTACTTAACATTAACTGACAAACAACGGATGGATTTCCACAATGTTTGGATACAAACAGAAGATGTTTAATGCAATACAATTACTAAAGGATCCAAGAGAGGAAAAAAAATGTGGGAGACCAAGCTGGGGAGGGTAACTAGGGAGAACAAGCAGTAATATGGGAAGAAAAACTGCCTTTTTTTCAAGCAACTAAAACTTGACACTGGTTGATGGCGAGTTTACAGTTTAAGAAAATAAAATGGAAACTGTTGATTTTATTTGACATGCATATTATTAAATTGCTTTCCATTTTCACAACCCAGCCTACAGATCAATGTTTTCTTATTTCAAAAGTATATTAAATGATTCAATGTTAAAATGAAAAATTAAAGTTGTCACTCGTTGAGGCTGAATTATGTATCATCTTGGTTTTATCGAACTCTACACGAACAATGCCTTTCTTTTAAATAATACCTGGACAGATCATTATGAATTGCTGCATAGTAACAAACAAGGGAAAAAATCTTTCATAAAGTTTCTTTATAAATATAAACCTTTTTTCCCCAGCATTCAGACTAAAATAGGTATTCTAAAATCTTCTTAGACACACATTAGAACAAAGAGTTACACAGAACAAACTGAGATACAAAATGAAATCAATTCAGGTTTCTGATACTCCAAGTTACAGGGCTAGTACTGTATCTGCATCCTTTACAGTTATATACACAACAGATGAACAGAGAAAATACATTCCAACTCTCAACACCAAAAGATCTGGAGGGAGGAAAAAACAAAGACTTCTGTTGCCTTCATAAACACTGTTTCTAACGTAAATACTAAGAGCATTGACATGATGGAAAATTGCCAACAGCCATTTTCCTACCACCACAGTTAATAGAGCATGAGGATTCAAGAGCTGAAAACAACATGCTGCTCATTACTGAGCACTTCCAGTATGGATACTGCCATAAATAAAATGATCAAGTGCCACAGCCACTTCCTTCCTTCCACTGCAAAACAGAGGTGCACATATTACCTAAGAATTGCAACAATGAAGTAAAATAAATCTTTTCATCTGGCATACACAAAACTGATTTGCATCACAGTAATAAAGACACGTTTGCATTAGCACTCTATATACACAGATTTACCTCTTTTATGTTTGCTTTAAAGTGAGATCATGTTCACAGGTGATGGGCACAGCTCAGTAGTGAAAGTAGCAATAGGAATTTGGGGAAGACAGGCATTTTGCATTACCAGTATCTCAAAAAATATTTACCACAATATTCCACCTCGAGATAAAATTACAATATATCTAATCAAATACAATACATCTGAAGGTATTTCTTTGTGTGTGGACTGTATCCATTAATCTTCTCCTCTCCTCCAAAGATGAAGAAATATAGACAGACAGTCCTGGATAGCTCCTGAGATACTATTTTTAGGTCTTGCTCTTTATCCTAAGCCCTAAAAGTCTATCTTACATTCTTACAAAAATTATTTAGATAATATTACATCAGGATAAATTTTTACTCTCTTAATAGTGAAAATAGTCATCTACTTATCAGTTTATTTAATACACCAAGAATCAATAACTTTATGTGATATGTCACATAAAGTCATCATCCTGAATTCTAGAGAAACACAAACAACAGAGGACTCATTCTGTTCTCACACAAGCCCACTCTCTCTCCTCCCCACTCGTGTCAAAGGATGTAACCACTTGAACTAAAGTCTTGCACAGAATCTATATTCACCCTTACAAGAGAGGCTCATCAGAGCAACCCCAATGGACTAGTGGAACCAAAATATGAAATTCAAAGCTGAACTTTTTGGTGCATTTAGATATCCTGCAGAGATTTAACTAAGCGAATTTACCCCCTCATTCTGTTCCAGGTCAGCATAGGAATGTGCAATTACCCATCACAGGTGAAAAAATCGCAATTAAAAAGCAGGCATGAAAGACACTGACAGAACAAAACTATCCTTGTCTACACACAGTTACTCCAGATTTCCCACAGTAAAATGCAGCATCAGGACCTGAACCTCTAAGAACCTTGACTTCCCTGGCACAGGGAAGCTAAGCCAGAGGCTGTGCTTTTCCTGGTATGTTGAGACAGGCAGTAATATGTCTCTAAATGTATAGCATCTTGGGCCCTGAGCTATTGGTTATGAGTGGGGGTGAGGGAAGAAGAAGAAATTGAAATAAATAAGCAGGATGGAAATGTTGAGTAGTGGCTAAAACCTTCACCAGTGGAAAACCTCCCCAAGCATGAAAAACAATGGGAAGAGATTGAAATGGTGCTTCATTCTGCAACTGGAAGCAACAGGTACTAGCAAAGACGACAATAATTAGAAAACAGCCTTATTTCTGCCAGTTGTTGTTCCAGATATACTTGAAGTGTTCATGAGAGTTTCAATTAACTCAAAGTAGAATCCAAACATGAAAATGCATTACAAAACAGAAGAGGCTGTGACAGACCTGGGACAAGTTCTTCAACAACAGACTACTGGGAGACTAAAAGAAGGAAAAGCAAAGTCTGACAAACAACAGGAGTCATTCAGTCCAGAACAAAGTTTATGGAGATCAGATAAAGCTGACACACTGAGTAAGACTGATAATACAATATCCCACCAGAAAAGAAACAAGAAACCAAGACAGAAAATTATACAGAGCTCGGAGAACGTGCGCACAGCTGTACACACAATGACAGCCTGGACAAAAAACAGTTCTCTTCAGTTGAGGGGAAGAAATATTGGAAAGGTGATGAATTAAATCTCATCCCTCCTCCAAAGGAGTGACTATATTGACAAGTGGAATGATTACAGCAACATCAACTTCTGTCAGTACTTTCTGGGAACTTTTATAATACACAAATACCCTAGTGTATGGTACTGCTACACTTCTGTATAAAATAGGCAGTTAGGTCCCTTAATCACATTTAAACCAAATTAAGATTAAAAATCAATAACAAATTTTATCAATAATTTCCAAAACAGACAATGCTGTTACAAATGCTTACAGAAGTTACCACCAAATAGATTAACCTATGCTGAATGTATTTACACTGCTCCATACTCACATTCATATTTAGCTGGCACTGACAAGAGAGCAATCACAGCTCCAGTCCTTGTGCACACCTTATGTTTCATATTTTCCCTATCATCACAAAAATTATTCAGAAGTTTTGGCCTGAGAGTTCATCTGTAAAAGATTAAGTTCTCACAGAGCACTTTCAGGTGTGCTCCTCACCTCACTTTTAGATCTTCATATTTCTGCATGTCCCTTAGCTAAAACTACAACAGGGTTTTACCAATTTCATCTTTGAAATGTTCCTGGGATCTGAACACAAATATCTTTCATCCTGACTCATTCTGTTTCCCCAATTTTCTAGACACAGTCTGTCCATTTTTCTTAAGAGTGCTTGCTCACTTCCTTAGATATGCAAATATCTGGTTTTTAGACTAGGAAGTATCATCCATACTAAACTGGCTGGTAAGCAGCTTCTTACTTCAATGACTTCAATGAGGGGATAAAAACATTTCCCCCTCCCTTTGGCAATTCATTTGCATTTTTCAGTGTGTAATGTGACCTCCACTGGAGCTTACATTCTGTATCAATCTTACCTGCATTATACCAAGATCTAAATAGAACGAAACATATGCAGCTCATTACTGACTGCTAACTGAGACCAGTAATGCTAACACACCAGTAATGAACCACTTTGGGAGGGCCATGACTGATCCCAATTGCAGAAGAAGAAAAATCAGACAGTAGGAATTTTAGCTGTAAGTGGTTCTAC
This sequence comes from Bucco capensis, assembly GCA_013396975.1. NCBI lineage: Eukaryota > Metazoa > Chordata > Aves > Piciformes > Bucconidae > Bucco > Bucco capensis. The sequence continues at coordinate 835,022 of VWZO01003221.1, forward strand.
TTCTCAGATAAAATTATTACAGGCAGGACTCAGTCTATGTCTATGTTCTGATCAGAAGAGGAAGTTCTAGACACATCTGTGCAGACAGGGAATTTCATTGACACACACAACGATACTTCCACATTTAAACCTCTAGGCAAGATGCTGCTGCTTAGGCATTTTTTGGTGAATGAATCCTAGAGGCTATGTGACTCCCAGATGATGGCTACAGGTAGAACCAGGGTCTCTCTTCTTCACTCTTCTTTCTACACTTTACCAACCTCACTTGCCTATGACTGAGACCTGACCCACAGGAATTCCACCCCATGCTAGGGAAACAGACAAATAGAGAAACAAGTCAAAGAAATGAAAAACCTGTCTGAGACAGCCAGTAAGGCCCTAGAAACTGAGGAAATGTTGCCAAAGAAACTATGAATACAATCAGGAGAAACGTTTTGAGGGGATGAAGAAAAGATGGAGCAAATCAGAGAGAATACAAGGTTAAAGAGTACATGATTTAATTACACTTACTCGAACACAACTTACTAGGACACATTTGCAATTCCTCACACTCATTCCCTTAGGTTTTGCATATATTTAATGCATAGAACAAGAGGAAACAAAAAAGCTGTGAAAAAGCTCATCTTTTCCACTGCTCATGTATAAAAAAGTGGAGAAGATGAAGGTTCATGAGGTACTGAAGTAACTCACTTCAGCAACTGGTCATTAACTAGAGGTATCAACCAGCACTTTAGATATTCATGCACTCTGCCTTTTTGAAAAACTTTACATAGCTGGAAGGGATGCAGAGAAGTTCTCGGGAACTCTGGAAATGAATAAAACCTTGGGAGAACTGTGCTTCCAGATTACTGAAGGAACAGCTTTACATAGTGAAATTGTACTTGAGAACAAACTACATACACAAAATGGCAAAGATAATTCAATGGCCACTTGATCATCAAACACACTAAAGGTAAACACATCAGTTAAATAAGATGAACTAGAAAAAGAAGCCATAAAAAAGCAATTGAGTGAAGTGAACATAAAGTAAACAGAAATTCAGTACAACTAATTGCACCTATCAGGTTAACAAACTCAGAATCTCCCTCATTCCTGCCCTTTTATTGGCAACAAGAAAGAGACCAAAACAGATGCAGCACATTTTTCTCCTGAAAGAGCTCTGCTTGTCTACACCCATTACAAAGTCATAAATGTCTGCTCTCAGTACTACTAGTCCACTGAATAAATAAACTTTTCCAATTATAGAGAAATCAGAATGGTTTCTCTGAGTAGAATTTCATTCCCTGCATCATAGATTTAAACATTAAAGTTATATTAAACAATGATAACAAAGTTAGGTTCACAAACCTCATCTAAACTTGATAACCTATGAATAATTTACATTAAAATAATACAGTTCTCATTTTAAAGTGTTTCTTTTATGACTTTTCTCTTTTAGAATAATAATTTTTCCATACCATCTTGCTTCATTATTATTTACAGAAAAGACAATTTCTGATCATTCCACTTAAAAGAAAAAGAATCCAATTAAAGATTTTGCTGCATCAGTAATATTTGATGAAGACCATAAAAGAGCATACAGGTTTTTCTTTTCAGAAAATGTAAGAATAACTTGTACAAAATAAGTGTTGCAAGGTATTTTAGAAGAAAGAGAACAATCTGCTAGGTCATCAGTATAATGAAAGGCACAAAAGAACAACTGATATGAGATCAGGATCTAGGAGTCCTTAAATCTAGAAAGTTTTTTAGCTTTGGATCCTATCAAAACCGTTCAGACTACACAGATAATTCAATGTGCACCACAGAAGTGTTCTTAAAAATCTTAATAATATCGTGTAGAGGACCATCACAGTCCTGTAGAACTGTTATTAAGCCAGCACCCCAAGTCATCAAATTGTCTGCACTGATAGTATGCAAGATTCACACCATAGTCTATGAACCAAGTTCTCCCTCACACAAAGACCTCACCACATCACAGCCTCCTTTTAACAGATGGACTAGAAAAAAGTCTAAACAAAACACTATTTCATTTTTTCATGTGGTTCCTGTTCCATTTTCAGTGCTGGAGCAATGTGTAACAGTGTTAGTTCAAATGTAAATCAGATTCAAAGGGACTAAGGATTTACTTAAAGCAAATGATTAAGTATGTAAAAGATCAAAGCCTCGCACTTCATCGACATCTGAGAATGCAAAACAGATATGCAGAAGAGGATGAAGAAAAACAAAGGAGAACTAGGGGATTCTTTCTTGGTGCAAGCACTAAAAATCTACTGGTTTAAACAGAACAATGACAATTACACCAATGGAAGAATCCTCTCCTTATCTCGTGGCTATATTTCTGTAAGAGGACAGTTTGTTTTGTTTTTTCACACTATTATTTTGATACTCCACAAGAAAGTATTTTACTCCTAAAGCCAATTTTGTTCCCTCACATATAGCAAACATTGATTTTTTTTTTTTCCCCCCGTCTGCATTTCAAATAGAGCTAAAACAAGACAGGCTGGTTTTGTTTAATACCTTCAAAGGTACTGAACATCCTCTGGCTATCTGGAATAAAAATCCACACATACAACTAGCTCTTTATGGCTACTCTAATCCCAATTTCTTCTTCATCAAAGCTTCAATAGCTGTTTAAAAGAAGAACAATGAATCCTTCTTCAAAGACAACTAGAAGGGTACTGCACTTTGCGTTACTACACATGATCTCAGTACATTCCATGCTGTCTGCTCTGCCTGGGAATTCAGCTTGATGGCAGCTTGCAGATATTACAGTGATGACCAAAGATAGTCATTCACAAAGACAAATTGCTAGAGGCTTCAAAAATACCAGCTATCTTTCCATCAACAAAAAAAGAAATATCTTTATCAAAAGGCATTTCAATCTCTTGCCACAGCTACATGCTACACAAGGAACTGCTATTTCATTTACAAGTGAATATTCAGTGTTGCAGTAACACCACAAATTTCAGTGAATGGAGTAATAAGCTTGACAGAGTGTTGAAGAGCAAAATTATAATCTGCCCTTTCAAACTTCAGCACTTGAAGTAACCAGTGGAAAACTTTAGAAGCATCAGACAAAAGATGAATAATCTCAACCGTCACTTTAAAAATCTGAAAGAGCACATTCATCCACTTGGTATTTCATGTCCTAGATACACATCTTTGTCCACAGACTTTCTCTCATAAGTTCATACTAAATATTTTGTGTAATAAATTATGGGTTAGCTTCATTTGAAAACAAATGCCCAAACACAATTAATTATGTAATCTATAAAACACAGAAAGGCATGGGTTATAGAAATGTATTTTAGCAACTAATGGAAAAAGGAAAGGAACCCTCACGATAAGTTATCACAGAATTGTGCTGCTTAGTCTATACAGTAGAAGCCCCTCTCACAGCGGCAAAGGTTGTCATTCCTGATTCTTTTTCTCAGAGTCAGAGAAATGCCTTTCACAGGTGTATCTGCAATTTACTGTGTTTGGGTCTAAAGAGAAAACTGAAGAGAGAACTGAACCTCGTGTGAATCCAAAAGCAATGGTGTCACCTATCCTTGAAACTTCTTTGAGTGTATGTAATCATAGACCCAAAGGAATCATCCACGTAGAAGCTTTATCAGCCTTTCTTACGCAGCATCAGCAACTGCATCTTTTTGCTGCCCTATTAATGTATCACACTGACATGCCAGGAACTCTCCCCTATGTCACACTGGCACAGGTCGATAATAATATTTCTGATCCAGTCTGTTCAATGAGCTATGATCAGCTTAACAGGCTCATATAGGAAATCATTCAACATATTTCCAGGTACAATGACCTCTTGCTCTCCCTTGCTTTCTTGGCAACTTTTGAGGTTTTACCTTTTGTACTAAAGATTTTAAGTGTGCTACAAGCTGTTCAGAACTATTTTGTTGTTTCTTCTGAACTAAAGGATTATTTGAGTAGCCATCTGCAATGATGACTACTAGATTAATTTCTTCAATTGGTTTCTTGCAGATCTGATAGTTTTCTATTCTTCTCTCTTCCTCCAGCACAGGATATCAGAACACCACAGATATATCTGAAATCAGATTTGTGGTTGAAGGTTACACACTGATGTTGACATAAAACTATAATTACCTGCCACTTCCTAGACTTCATAATCTGTTGAGGTCTACTTTTTTTTTTTTCCAGTGGGCTACTGAATTTGCAGGAATCTCTGTGTTATTTTGGTTGAACCATGACCATTGATCTTTCTTCTTCCTTGTACTATAACATATCTAGAAGGGTGATCCTGTTGCAATATGCTTTTTCTTGGCTCTTTATGCCACGGTTCTGCATAGGTACATGAACAAAGCTAGCATTGATGAAGTAGAATGTTTAGGAAAAACACCAGCTTGGCACACAGTTAAAGCAGCATCCACCTGCACAATTGGAGGCTACATTTATCTTCCCTTCACAGCCAAGTCATCTAATGCAGAGATTTTTCTGCTGGCACACATTGGAAATACATTGGAGGTGAATGAATGGCTCATCCAAATATGCTGATCTGGTAGGCATATCTCACTATAATTTTGCATTAATAAATCAACAGATAAAAGGCATATAACTGAAGTGGCTGTCATTGATTATGTTGCCTTTTGCTTAGTAACCACCACAACATACTCTTCAATAAAACTAATCCTAATTACAGTTTGACAATTTTCCCAAATTATCCTTATGATTTATTTTAGCATGACAGTTTCAGAAACGAAAAGAGCTGTTCACATTCTTTTAATTTCACAAGTATATCAAGCAGAGGAAAAGTCAGAAAGAAACAAAAACACAAAAAGTGTCACTTGAACCTCCAGGAACAAGAAAAGCCAGTGTTAGAAGATGCTAATGCACCACAAAAATACTAAAAACTAAACTTGTAGTAACTGCAGTATCAATTTCAGAAACTGTTAAAAAGGAGGCAATTTCATTCTGATCTTATTGGAGCAAATTAATCAAAAATTCTCTTCTGTACTTCACTAGTGACTCACTAAAAACATATTTTCTTTTAACTGTTTTAAACCAATCTCCTACCACTGACATCACATGTAGTAGTGTCCCTTGTAGGATTTAATGAACTGTAGTTCTGCTTTAACTAATTTACAAGGGTTTATTTCCCTTTAATAAACTCTCTGTGAAGAACCCCATTAATAATATATTTTGTACTCTCAAAGTCAGACCAGTTTTGGATAATAATAGGAGAGACTAGAAAGAATGGAGAGAGTTACAAGTAATTTTTAATTTTAAATTCCATTTCTCAAAAACAATTCTTATCTGAATCACTTCAACGTTATGAAATACACTTTTCTTTGTTGGTAGCCTCCTTCTTTCCAGAAACCCGGGGAATAAAGAACGATGTTACTGGTTTTGTCCAGTTTATAACATTCAAGATTAAATGCTATAAAATAAATAAATAAATCAGCCTTCACTCGTGAAAGGTACAGTCAGATTTGGAGAGTTGTCTTTATGAAATAAAGCTTTATAAACCCTTAATAGTTAGCTTATCAACTAGCTTTCTAAATTCCTATGAACAGCATGGAAACCTTTCTTCTCCAGTGCAGTTTTTCTGCAAAGACGTCAGCCAGAATGGAGTAAAACCTTTAAATTCATGTGTTACAAGAAGAATTTCATAATTACATTTCAAAATCACAAGTATGTAGCTAATGAAGGAAGCATCACATCTCTCTTATTCTCTGGTCACTCATACCTGGCACTCTTTCTGGGAAAGGCAGAATCCTTGAATTGCCTCACACCTGGCTGCTGTTACGGTCTCAGCTTTGTTTGAAAATGCTTCAATTATTAAAAAAAAATATATATACTATCTCTGCCTTCAGTTTGAAGTGTACAAACACCAGCCTTTTCTATACATCTTTGCCTTTATCTGACATTAGTCCCAGTAAGGCATATGCTGGAAAAAATGACACAGCACTGGCTGTATAGCTTTAATGCTAAATACTGAGATATTCCTGAGACTTCCTGAGAAGTACCAGCCACAAAGAAGACTAACGCTCTTAATGCTTTACAAGGAGTTTGCAAGGAACTTCTTTTCTCAGCAATTCACTCACACCAGTGCAAAGGCTCTGAGTGTCATTCCCTGGTATGTTTGTTCTGATCCTCAGCTGCAAGGAGGCTAGCACACCTCAGGAACCAAAGTGAAGCAACAGATGGGAAGGAAGAGAGAAGAAACAGAATCAAAGCTGTTCCACGCTGTTTGCTGAGAGGTTGCCAGAACAGACACTGACAGTGCGTAGCCATGGGGAGTATGCATTTCTTTTTATTTATTTTTTTTAACAGTTTCATCCCCTCAAACATAATTGCCAGTGACTTTCAACTTTCAGCAGCAACCTGGAGGCAACTCATGAGTACTTTGTCAACAATGCTAATCTGTAAACCAAAGGAAAAAAAAAAAACACTTCTATCTGTAGTTTTTTTAAAAAAGTTTTCTCTGCAAACTGACACAACTGAGTCCCTAAGGGCCTGCAAGAATCTAAGTGTTCTTCCTTCTGTTTCAGTACTGTAGATCTATCTTTGTCTTGGTCTGTCCCCCTCTCCTACATGCACATATTTGTATTACATTTCGTTCATGCTTGGCATGTATCTCACAGAAATCACAAAGAATGCCCCTGTATGCTCTGGGGTGCAGACGTTTCCTTAACACACACATTACTAACCACATGGTCACGGTTATCACTGGTCACTGGGGGACACTTCTCTCAAATCAATGAATCAAAGTCTATTCAATGCCATTTAAGGGGAGAAGCAGCTTTTTTTATGCCTTTGAATTTAGAAGCCGTGTACTTTATTGATAAGCTACTCCAGTATCCCATTTTTAAGGACCATTACAAGCAACAGGGAATATATTGATGTCAGTTATTTTTAAATCAGCCTTAAATCGAGTTAAAGTGAAACAAACAAACTCATTTTCTAAACCCAAACACCAGTTTGCACAGTTAAAAAAATGATTTAAAGAGTAGAAAGAGGCAGACATGCATCTGCTTTGCACTTCAACCAGCTTTAGAAGTTTCCACGCACACTGTATAGTTCCATTAATAAGTCTGTAGATTTTCTGACAGGACTAGGATTTTCACACATGCCTCATCTCCTAGGGCAGCCTTCACCCTTCTCTAGAAAAAGCCCCAGTAACAAGATGCATTCTTTCTCCTACAATCCAATGTCTTCCCTCATTTCCCCATCTTCTGTCAGAAAAATCTCTTATTTGTATTCTTCAACCCAGAAGGAAAAAAACTACTATCTGCACCTATCACCTTGCCATGTTCTGCTTTGGAAGAGCTAACTTGTGAGGTGGCACTGACTGAAACAAATTAATCACTCTTGTTTTGTAGAGTTACACAGGGGATGTATGTGTGTGACCCACACAAAAGACAATACTGTCTTTTGACTGACACCAGCTATGGTGGTAACAAGTCTCTTTGGCATGATAATGAGTTTTGGATGAACTGATCTTAATCCTGTCTGGAAGGGTACATTGATACCCTAATGACTATCTTAAGCTGACTTTGCACCCTGAGTAAGAAAATGCAATCCCTTATCCCCTCTGATGACCAAGTAATTCTTGCATTCTGCTTTACCCAAATGCTTCAGTGAGCAGCACCACTGGGAATTAACAGTTGTAAAAAACCCACAACACAAGATTCTCCCTTTTTTCATTTGTTAGCCTCTCTCTCCCTTCTGCCCTTCTGTCCCTGTCAATCAGTAGCTGTATTAGTATGGTGCCAAAGCAAAAGGCTTTACATCTCTTACAAAGTCTCGGATAATCTACTGTAAATGAATGTTTTTATTCATCCAACTCTCTTCCTTCTCACAATACCTGCAAGCTTCTGGCTTTGATGAGCCAGAATCACCTGAGCTAGAAGCACCAGGTATTATAAATGAATCTGCTTCCTCAGTCACAGCATGGATTTTCTAAGACCCAGTCCTGGAAAAGAGCTGCCTGTAGTAAAGCTGCCCATGGCCTCTATCAGTACAAGAAACTGAATAGATTTGGGAAAGATATGGAACTGACATAGGCTGAAAAGGAAAAATAATACAGTACCTAGGGAATCTACATGTAAATCAGTAATTCTAGTATCCCACAAAATAGAAACAACATGAGTGATACAGTTACGATTACTTCTGGGCCTGAGTTGCAACATCTCATTTAAGCACCAAAACCAGGACATCTGGATTTTTGTCTTTAATGTTTTTTAAGCAGCTAGTGGTCCTAGGAGGAAATAGGTTACCATGTCATATCTAAATTGTCAGATTTCCCTTGCTTACCAAGAGCCTTTCTTCTCTGTTTATCCTTTCTGCTCCAGGCCCAAGGTAGGGTACTAAGTCAAAAGATTATACTCCAAACCAATGAATCAACACACAAGGTTCAGTCTTTCCTACTTGCATATCTTCCTTCCTTACAGACCAACAACAGCAATTGTGCCCAAGCAGTAAACAGCTATTTATTCACTGACAGCTCACTCATTCCTTTACCAAGTCATGATACATGTACTGTGGAACAAAAAACAAAATTGCACATACAATGTTTTATACAGTATGCTTTACAATTTTCATTTTCTTTCCAAGGCAGCATAAAATTAAACAGTCAAGGCCTCAATGAACGTTAAGAAACCAGACATGAAGAATCCTATTGGTACTGCCACTAGAATTCAGACTCCAAAAGATTCACTTCTGCCAAGAAATTCTGAATTCACAATATTTTCTGGTAGGAATATCAGAAGCAGAAGACTCTAGACGTATTTAAACTGAAGTTTGACAAGTTACTTATATAGCTTGGAGTCAAACACAGTGACCCAGGAGCTCCCTTTCCAAGCTGTGTCCCCAGATATGTTACGCATTCTCTCAACCTGGCCCCAGCAATTCCTGCATTTTCTCCTACTTCAGGTGGTCCCACAGCAAGTCAATTCCTAACATCATGAAAATAAGTCTATTTATTTATAGCAAGTGTACAAGTTATCTTTCTTGGACTGTTGCCCAACCACATTTTGGAAGAAATCTCAGTCTTTTGAAAGAAAAACAAAACCAAAAAACTAGTGGTTCTCAGATATATACAGCTATTTCTGTTCACTTATGCTTGCTTCTCAGTCACTTATTTGAAGGATGCCAATATCACCTGTGTGCCAGGAAGAGTTAATTAAAATCCTGCAGACAGATTTCTATGTATGTACTCCATGGTCCATGCAGAAATCCTCCAGTCACTTCTCCAGTCTCCAGAAAGGAATTCAAATTCATGGCTACCATGTACAAACAAAGCTGGAGTCAGATTTGCAGTGAACTGGGATTCAGCGGAGTCTGAAAAGGCTTGTTGCCACGCACCAAATGGTCTTCCCACAATTCTGCCTCTAACAATATTTAGAAGCTGTCTCAGTAGAGCACTAGGCACCTCATTAAAACACAAAGGCACATGAACAACATGACCATCTACCAGAGCCTCCTACCTGAAAGTTGATCTGCTCTGACAGAAGGATATATATTGAGCTTTTGCACAGAGATTCTGTTCTCTTAAGAACCTTGCTCCCTGGACTGATACAGGAAGAAGCAATCAGTAATTATATATAAAGAGACAGGTTATTTCTAGGGATCTGTGCACTGTTTCCCTGCAATAAAGAGTGTTTCTAGCCACAAAAGAAAGCAGCAAAGGTCAGACAACATTCTTTGGTCCTGAGCCCAGCATTAAGAGATGGATTGTGAAAGAGCTTGTGAAGAAATTCAGATTTTATAAAATTACTTGTTGGAAGCAGAGTGCAGCTTTTTCCACACAGAACAGTTACAAGAAATAGGCTTGCTGCTTCTGCCAGCTCAAAGCTTTGAATCAATGTCTGTGGAAACCATTTCAGGTTTTTCCCATTGACTCCACTGGGCATGGAATCGCACTTCAAACAGCCTGTATAGCTAAAGCTCTAATTATCTTGCTGTACCTGAAGATCATCCCTTGGGCTTTTCTCTCTGTGATTATTTCCTCCAGATGCTTTTATTGTCTCTTAGAATTCATTTAACAAAATAACATAAATTCTTCACAATATGATAGAAAAGACAATTTGCTTTCTCAGCTAATAAAGAGTCAATGGCAAACTATTCTCTCTAGTTACATAATTTACTTAGCATATACTATCTTTTGATGCCAGTTACAGAGGACTATACTAGTTCTTCACGGGACTCCAGCCATACCCTTCTCAACCACCTTTTTCACTTCTATCGTGTCAACATGAGCTTGAAGAAAGATCTCACAGAAAGAGGGAAAAAACATAGAGAAATAACATTTCTCAACTGATTAACAACTTTCTAGCGACAATAACAATCTGTTCCTTTACTTCTCCAGCTACATTAGCTTTATCCCAGACTCAGCTGAGAAGTGGTGACTCAATTCAGGCTCACTTGCAAAGGGAAACGATTTTCAACTAATGCTTTTTGACAGGAATGGCAAGTGTGCTTAGAAAAACATTTGAAAGCTAATAAAATATTAGTTTGTTGGCAGAAAGAAAAAAAATCACAGGAAAAATCTGACTCTCAAAAAAAGGAGCTGACAAAGAACACCACAATGCTTATAAATCTGGTTTAGACAAATGCTGACTTCAGTCCATTGCTTCTCTATTTTTTTTGAATAAGTAATTCTGGACACTTCCATGAGATATTGCCTCATATTGCAGTATGAGGGCAGGTATTGGGCGAGACTTATTATTTGCTGAAAAAGTGGGGTTTTTCCTCATGTATCTTTACAAAGTCAATGTTTAAATTTATCTTTAAAAAAAATGCAGATGTCCAAGAGAATCTCTCCTGGCAGCTTATTTTAATCTGTGTCATTTCAACAAACTGATTTACAGTGGTATCCAACAGCCAGTTTTAATGGCCCATTTGTGCGAGAAGCACAAACAAACAGTAATGGACAGAACAGCTTCATAAGCCAGGTTTCTCTTATCACACCCCAAAATAAAGCCTGAGAGGATCCAACAGGGAAGATTTCCCAGAACTCCAGACCCAGAAAGAGACCATGGATTCAAAAGCTCAACTGAAGAGTTCTCAGTCTGGAAAGCAAACTGTTGTTTGTTTTTTTAACTGGAATCTACATTTGAGTAACTTAATATTTGGTCCTTAAGCTGGTAATTACAAGGAAATCCAAGTAATGGTGGAAAGGCTTACTGGTCTGTTACACTTGCTACTAACATTTGTATTTCCAGATTGGGAAAATCCTGATGGAGAGAGTGTTGTGTAGAGCCATGCTACATTGAAGTGCTATCCAGAAGAGCCAGAGATTCCTCAGGGACGTGTTAGTCAAGAAGGTGACTCCAACCAGCTGTACTGTGCACCAACAAGAAAAGTACTACACAGAGACCTCTAACATTATGAAACATCAATTACTGTATCACCTTTTTATGTACCACTCACTTACTGTTCATTTGTAATGTACGTGACAACACACAAACCAGGAGTCAGCTAACAAACTGAAAGGGAAGGTTTACTTAAAACTGAAAATCTAGGACTGAGAATCCATATCAAAAGTTCCATCAAACAGGTGAAAGTAAGCTTCTGTCTGGAGCACTTCCCATCAACTGAACTATTTTACAAAATTCTTCTTTCCCAGAGACTACAGATGGAAATTTGAACAATGGCTTCTTCTGCAATTATATATCAGGGAAAAGCTGTTTGAAAATCTGTCATAAATACTGGTTGTATTTTTGTAATGAAAGCTTACTAGAGCAAATTGCAAACTATTTCTTATCACCTATGTTTTTCCCACATTTATGAATTATAAACCTCAGCACAAAGTCAAAAAAGGTAAGCATACATATTTGAACACATTTGTTCAAAAATGAAGTCTGTTGCCAGAAAATAAATGTGTTTTAACTATTTGAACTTTGTTTACATTTGTATTACATAAATTTTAAACATTTCTTCTGTAGACACCTTGATATTGACATCTGTTAGCTACCTAACATTCTGTACATTTAATACCACTGCAGACAGAAACCACCTGTTGACATCGCCCAGATTTGCATTTAAAAGTTCAGGGCAATAAGGTACTTAAACACATTAGGTTTGATTCAACAAAAATACTCATGTACTTAAATTCAAACCCATGACTTCCTGAAATAGCTCCTAAATGGAAATCTCCATTGGCAAATTATTCATTTGAATGTATAGGGCTATATAATTCTTTCTCTTCTATTATGTTCTTACAGAAAAAAAGTTAGCTTACGTTCTCTGTCCATTGAGGGTATGCCAGTTAATAAGCCTAAAGAAACCCACTGGATACATTTTAAATCTGCCTTTCTTCTAAAAACATCAACTGCTATTTGAAAACCAAAAAGCAATAGTATTATTTTTAACCATAAAATACAAGAATATTTTGCCAATTGTTATTCACCAAGATTGCTTTTAACATATTTAGATATAACTCTACACTCTAATGATTCCAGAAAATCACTTTAGGAACACTGTTAATCTTTTTATAAATCAGATTTGCAAGCTGTAAAAACTTACAAAACCTACAACTTCACAGTGATCATACTTCATAATATCAAATATTTCTGGTCACAAAGATATTCTTTCAGCCTTATGCATCATCATATGAAAATACATATGGCAAGCAATTTATTCTGAAATGTTTAGTTCAACGTAAGACTTTCATTCCATATTCTGTACTATAAATACATTAAATAGACCATAAACAGAATATAAATGATCTGCATCCAACAATGCAAATTCTTTGAAAAAATAAAAGTACAAATTTTGTTCTATGTGAAGTATACAACTTAAGTTGGGTAACTGATGACAGTTTTTATAGCACTTCAATGTTGACAATTACTTCACTTATTATTTTGAAGCTATTTTGAATTAGTGGAGTTTTAGATGTTGAAGATTCATTTATATACAAGCAATTTTTAAAATGCTGGCATTTCACCAAGCCTAAGTATCCATATTTATACCTCCCAAAATGTAGAACTACTTCAAGGCATGATGTGGTGAAGGATTTCTTTGGGTTTATTTCACCCTGTTGCAAAAGAAGAATTGAGTTGGTTGGAAGCAGAACATCACCAACTGAATTAAAAGACTGTTCTACGTGACAGTCTCCATGCAAATTGTGATCATGCCTAGCCATGGTTTGATTTATGATAGCTGATGGGATTATAGCCTAGTTGAGGCAACCCACAATACACAAATGTGCTATTAGTAGCCATGGTACATTAATCAATGGTGAGGAGTGTAAAAAAACCTAAAATACTCTGATCTCAATATGTTATGGTTTTGCTCAGTTTTAGTGTACAGTAAAGGGAAATTTAAGCAGCAACCAATGTGCACTGATCATATGCTATACCTTAAATGTACATTCAGCAGTGCAGTCATTCAGAACTCTGTTTTAAGAGCCTCTGTGTCTACATAAATACAGAATATGAATGTTCCCCAATCTCATCTTCTAAAATTGTACAACACTTTTTCCTTCGATAGGGAATAAAAAAGGATACGATACTAACTTCTGCTAACTACATCAGGATTTAAAAGAAACATAAAGGAAGTGAATAAAGTCTTATCCAATTGAATAAAATCTCTTAACTGACAACGTTCTACATCAGGTTTATGATAATTTCAAGGCTTAAGTAGGATATCACCTTTTTAATATCAAGTAGACAGAACATGATCTTTATAGCAGACACCATAATGTTAAAGTGTATGTTTTGGGGCAATCCCATTCAAAACATAAATCAAGTATGCATACTGAGGACCAAGGACAACCAGCTGGTAGTACACAAGCAGACAGTTCATATTGATTCTCAAATCTGCAACCCATGCCAGCTCCTGGTAGCTCTCCAACCATGTGCTGAATTTCTAGTCTAACAGCACCTGGGATTCCCAATCTCACTGCTCATCACAGTGCATAAAAACATGAAGGGAAGATGTCAAGCAAAGACTGCTGTAATAGAAAAGAGCTGCACATTCAGGTTTAAAGAGAGAGCCGAGTTCAATGTTAGAAGAACTTCAGCGGACATAAAAATAACGTTGAGAGCAGAAAAGATAAACAAAAAGTTAATTTTATCCTGTTGAGTTCTACAGCTGTACTGCCTTTATAAGTTCTGAATCCCTGTCAACAAGACTAGCATAGTAACATGGAGAAGCTTGTAGGAAGCTGAACAGAGGCAACTGCTCAGTCTACCTGGAAAACTAAACACTCAAGAAGAAATCCAAGCCCATAATTCCAAATGTCAGGAAGTGGAACTTCAAGTGAGATACACAGAAAAAAAAAATCTGTTTTCCTTTCCCCATTTTAACTGCTAAAGAAAAATTATTTTTTAAAAATATAAATCTTAGTATACTGCTGAAATGCATCAAAACGTTATTACATTTTGAGTACATACAAATCTTAAATCTGAAGAAATTCTGTAACAGACTCCCACCAGGATACCAGCCTTATTGGCCTTCTCCCTAATCCTCACCCACAAACACTCATTTATACCACAAACACTGGTATAAATGCTTTGGGTCTCACCCCCAGTCCAGGCACTCTGTCCCTAGGTTCATCTTCAGCTGGCCTGGTTATAACCCCTTCCCCCTTCAAACCTAGTTTAAAGCCCTCTCAGCAAGGCCTGCCAACTCCTGGCCTAGAATCCTCTTTCCCCTTTTGGACAGGTGAACATCCTATCAACCTTACCAGAAATTTTCCATCTTCACACACAGAAAAAGTAACACTGTGCTGTCTGGACTTGTTCATAATCCTTAGGTCAAATGCCTTGATCTTGGATGAGCAGTGAAGAAAAGTTCCTAGCTAGGAGTGTTAAAAATCAGCTTCAGTGAAGCTCACTGGTCTTACAGATCAAAGAATATGCTGTCAGAAGACTCGTTTGGCATGGAATTACCTTCCAAAATATGAAATAGCTTGCTTGTCAAGTCAAAAGTTTTGATATGAAGACAGACATTTATATTATTTCTAGTCCTATTACCTCTCCATAGGAGCCTTCCTCCTAAATAGGATTACTGAAGTGAAACAATTCTACAGCTTCTGTATCTGTCAGCTTTTACTTACAGGCTACTTGAATAATGGAAATGAGTCGCTGGTGGTAGAGTATGAGACAGTTCTTTCTCTCTAGGCAAGTTTACTCTGCCACCTTTATTTTGCTAACAGGCAGAAATCAGAGGCTTTCTGATGCTAAGGTCACCAATTTTGATAACACAGATACAACACATTAGAATCTTCACACATGAAACTTAGGAGTTACTTTATAATTACACTTAAATTTACCTTGTTGTACCTACCATCTGTGACTATAATCTTCCTGCAGTTAAAGTTTCATGAACAACTGCAGCAAAGCTGTCTTAAGAAGTTCTGGATTTTACCCACAGCCCAGCCACCAGTCCCCATTCCCACATTACAGTTCACTGCTTCTCAGCAGTGTAGCTAAACTGTGGGACCAGACTGAAAAACAGATCTCTGGAAAAAGGGAAGAAGATGACTTGACACAACTGGAGTTAATGTCTTATGAAACTGCACATAGGATAGTCTGTCTGCCTCATCTTTCTTAGGTCTGATAAGAGAATACTGCAGTGAGGATCAGTAAGTGGAAGGGGCAGCCAGAAAAAGGTCAGACTTGTGAAACAAGGGACATCCAGCCCACAACCAGTAAACATGACCTATTATCCCCACAACACCCTCAAATAAGGGCCTGAAAGCAAGCACACTTCCCCAGTTCTCTAATTATCCACAGATACAAACCTATCTCCTATTTGGAAATGAGACTCCCTGTTCCCAGACTGCCTATCCTGCAGCACAAACACTGCTTGGTTCCATGGTCAGACTTAATGTCATTACCTGAGAGAGCAGAAAGGCGGGAACTATGGCCTTGGAGAGCCTTCAGAAAAGTCTACGGCACCTGCTGATTGGAATTTTATCTAAAGGGATGTATTTCTATAACCTCCATTAATAGGATGACAGTCATATGTACACAAAATACAACTAGGGTAATATGTATGTATGTTTGCATGTGTCTATCTGTACATATGTATGACTGGAAAGACAGATTAATGTTAAAGGATCATTCACCAACAAATATATATATAATGTTTTGAGAGGCTAGAACTACTTTAAGGAAGATTTGCCTTTATTGTTTAAAATTGCATTACGTTCTCTTATATAGTTTTATTTCTCTATTTCAATACTGTAACATTAAATTATCCTTCAGCTGAGTACTTGGATTTGACCATTTTATACTCCATATTCACAAATATCAGAGTTGTCACACAGCAACTTTATTTTGATTGCATAGAGCAAGCAAGCATTTTTTTTTTCTTTGTTTTGTTTAGAAATAGACTGGTAAAGATAAAATACAGTGAATCCTTCTGGGGCTGGACTTTCATCCAGCTGTCCTCAAATGCAATATAAGCACTACAGAAAGCTGTCTGTTCATTGTTACTCTGAATGACTTCTAGCAATTCCTGAATATCCTTTGGTGTCATCTGACAACATTCTTATCTTTGGAAGGTTTTATTAGGAGCTACATTATATCTTTCTGTTATCAATCACAGCTTGCAGAATTCAGTCCATTTTAAGCTCTTAGAAACTGCTGTATAGTTTCTACAGAAATACCTAGGATGGCATGCAGCATAAAACTGCATTTCTAATGCATCTGTTTGTTACTGTGTAACAGCCATGCTTTTTCATAAAAGTCAATTGTCTATGATTACGTTAAGATAAAACCAAAATTTAAAACACTTCAAGAATATGGAAGAACAATGCCTAGGACATATAATGCATTTTTCTATGTATCTAAGTTATGGCTGACAGTCTTGTAAAGCTTTTTATATTGCCATGCCTGAAAATTAGCACCCCAGGAAGAACAACTCTCAGATTAATTTTAAAGTAGAAAATATCAGAGCCACTTGTAAGGCTCTCACATGAAAATGAATCATCTATACTTAATTATGAAAGGACACAAATTCCAACTGCCTGCTGTTGCAATGCATATTCAAATTTTATCTGACAAGTGAACATTTTATACAGGTCTGATCAGCAAAACATCTGCCTGCCTTCACCTCTCAGCACTCTTTAGCTTTCAGCTGTGCCTCTTAAATAGGACAACCAAAACGTGGTGCATCTCCATTTGCAAAATGCATTATGTATAAACAGCTAGTAGTGATTATAAAATGCTTAGGTATCATAACAACTATGGAAATATCTCACAAAATTTCATATAACTTTTCTTACTGTTTTAGGAGTCATATCAAAGTATAGCCATGTGTCATTAAAGTTCCATCAAAATATCTGTGCTTTTTTTGTACATTATGATTTTCAAAGGAAATCTGTCTGTAGCCAATGTCATAGCGTCAGTGACAGATCAAACCCCCCTGCTCAACAAAATACCTGTAGGAGCTTTCTTGCCACTATCAGCTACACTAACAAGTCCCTTATTGTTGCAGAGCTCAGGGTCCAGTTACAAAGGCACAAACTTGGGGGGCTATTCTGAAAAGAGTTTCTAATGGTTTACCTAAGCCACCCAGAGAAACAGCAATAGCTGCAGAAACTTATGACAAAGATCTTCAGAATACATTTCTAAGTTGTTCTGCGCATCTTTGTGCATCTTTTCCCTTGTCACCACCTCCCACCCATTCTGGGATTCGACTGCCCAGTAACATACAACAGCAGAACTACACTCAGCCATGCCAAAGTTGAACACACCAGGAGAAAAAGTCACTTGATTTCTCTAGACTAAAATATTGCCCGAGTTCAATTTCAGTGAGGAGTAGTATCTGACAAGGAACATATTTCTGACTTGAACAGTGGGAGTTGGTTTATAGCTTACTAAGTTAAGTTTAGCTTAACTTTCTAAAGTATTCTATCACTATGACAAATACATATCTTCATGAGGACAGCTTTGTTAGAAGTGTTACTGTTAAGAAACAGAGAGAGCAAAGGAAAACACAGTCTTCACAGAACTGATCCTGGATCTCGAAATGTTACACTTTAAATACACAAGCAGGTGGCATTTAAATAAATTAGAAGCAAAGAAAAGGAGAATTTATACATGGCAAGGGAGAATAGGGAAAGCAAGTACAGCGGTATCTGCCAGTATTTTTATTAAGTGATCTTTTTTCATATCCATATACCATTTTATGAAGCTTAGACAGAGGGGGGAGAATGTACAGTGACAATTCACTTGTTTTAATGAAAGTTGTTCAGCCATCTTAGTATTTTTACTTTACATTGAAAATCACGGGTTTCCTTAATGCAAAAATTAAGTTGCTTCAGGCACGGTGCTGCAAATGTAACACAATTCATTATGCTAGGATATTTTTTCAGTTACAATATCCTTAGCAAAAGCAATAAAAAGTGAGCACATACATCCCTTTGAATTTCAGTAGCTTACAGAAACTAGCTAGTACAGGTGGAAGGTAGACCATATAACTAACAACTCATTCAGACTTTGAACTCCTACAGTGTTGTGATGGAGTTACTCTCAGTGGAAGAAACTAGACATCTTTAAGAAGAACTGTGTACAGTTCACACAGACAAAACTGCTATGATACCATAAGGATGCTACAAAAATCTACAGGACTAGCCATGCTGGAGGACAGATCAGATCATCATTTTTTAAATTAAGAGGTTGCCAGTCTGAAAAAAGTCAACCAAACTGACAATCATTATCAACCACTGTAAAAACAAGATCAAAAAAGTAGTAACTATTGCTTTTATCTTACAGCTAGACAAGGAAAAAATGAGCCACCTTGCTTGGTGTAACACAGCAATTCCAGGTCAGAGTTGAACAGATGACAGAAATATGTCACCTTGCTAGGAAGAAAGACAAGGTATGAGCAAAGAATGCAGGCAACAACATGGAGGTTCATCATAGAAGAAGCAGCAGAGAAAAGAGGAAGGACAAACAAAGGGGAAGATAGCAGCAGCAGAAAGAGTGCTGATGAAGATGACAGGAGATCAAGCAGGGCAGAAGGCAATATTGCAATGAACAGGTTAGGAACATGTCAAAGAGTCAAGCTAATAGTAAGGCAATTAAATCAAAATGAATTATTTTGAAAATATGAACTGTGTTTTCAATGAAAATAATTACATTTGTTTAACTTCAGCCTTGTAAGAGCTGGAAAATTCAGGAAAAAATATTTTCATTTCTTAAAACATCTACGTTTGAAATAGAGATCATTTTCCACAAAACTGATGCTGTCACTAAAAAGCTTTTTAAACTACATTTCTTCAATTTTCACTCCCACTTGAAGACATTTCACATTTCATTTATAAATCAGATGAAAATCTCCTAAAATGTACCACAAAAAAAATTCTGATTTTTCTTAAAACCTTAACAAACTACACAATTCTTCACAGCAGTGACAGCAGGTGACAGTCCCAAGGCTTCATAGAGCACAGGCACATTTTCTGTACCAACGCATCCTCCTGATGCACATCTGCCACTGCTGTAGCTAAACGCTCTTTTGTCTTCTTCAGAAAAGTCTTTACTACTACTGCAAAAATCCCCATCACAGAAAGACAACAGTGTTTTCATTTTTAGTCCCTTTATTTGCTCTTCAGACTGTTGTGCCTAACCTTCCATTTTCCAGATCAAAATAAAAAATCAGCACTCCTTTGGGTTAAAGACACTAGCACACGCTTAAAGGTACTGATCCTAAGAGTTTGGCTAAACTGGGAAGAAACACACTTATGTTCATATATAAATCAAGTTTTCAAAAATACATCCGTGAGTTTTGAAATTTTCCTTATTATATTTACATTAAATAAATTTAACCTTACTATAGTATACAAAACTTTGCAAAGTACTGTCTAAAGCATCACTACGGAGTAAAGTTTTTTAAGCACTACTTCATATTAACAATTTTACTACAAATACTTGATGAAAAAATACAGTTTTACTTGTGACTATTCTTCCTGTTCTGTTCCAGAGGGATTCAAAGTGGAACATACCCATTTCCAAGAAGATACTTTTAAAAGATATGCCACAGCATAATGACAACATATACAGCACAATGAGTTGAAAGATTGTATGTTGCAATCGTGAAAGATATTCTGAAGCAGATACAGCCACTACTGTCTGCTGCTACCTAGCATCCTCAGTAAACCTCAAGTAACGATGTTCATCCTTTATAGTCAACAGAAAGTTTTTTAGTATTTTTCCCTTTTTTTTGCCACTGGTAAATCTACAGCTTCCTTTATGAAATAATCATTGCATACTTGTAGCCAAGTATAAGAGGATACACAGAAGGTCTGATGCACATGCCATTTTTAACCCATCTGTGTATTTCTCCAGGAGAACAATGCCTGTAACCCACCATTTAAAGACAACAAGAAACAAATGCCACAACTTTCTTCTAAAAAAAATCCATGCAACACAGTGTATTGGGTTTGTGTGGTGGGGTGTTGGCAGCAGGAGAGGGGCTACAGGGGTGACTCCTGTGACAAGCTTCTAGAAGCTCCCCTGGCTCCCACCAGTAGCCAAGGCTGAGCCAATCAGCAACAGAGGTAGCACCTCTGTGATAACATATTTAAGAAGCGGGAAAAAGATCTGCACAAAAGCAACCACAGCCAGTAGAGAGGAATGAGAATATGCGAGAAAAAACTCTGCAGACACCAAAGTCAGTAAAGAAAGAGGGAGAGGAGATGCTCCAAGTGCCAGAGCCAAGATTCCCCAGCTTGTGGTGAAGACCACAGTGAGGCAGGCTGTCCCCCTGCAGCCCATAGAGGTTAACAGTTTATCACATATCCACCTGCAGCCCGTGGAGGACCCAATGCCAGAGCAGGCGGCTGTGCCCAAAGAAGGCCATGACTCCAAGGAAAGCCTGCACTGGAGCAGTCTGCTCCTAAAGGACTACACGCCATGGAAAGAATCCATGCTGGAGCAGTGCATGAAGAACTGCAGCCCATGGCAAGGATTCACACTGCAAAAATTTGTTGGGGAAGTCTGCTGTGGGAGGGACCCCTCGCTGGAGCAGGGGAAGAGCATGAGGTGTTTTCCCCTGCAGAGCAAAAAGTTGCAGAGACACACATATGGTGAACTGACTGCAAGCCCCATTTCCCATGCCACTGCAGGGATCAAGTGGAGAAATCAGGAGTAAAGTTGCACCTGTAAAGAAGGGAGGGGACAGGGGAAAGTACTTGCAAGATTTGGTTTTATTTCTCATTATCCTATTCTGATATGGCTGGTAACAAATTGGACTTTTCCCCCCCCCCACCTCAAGTCAAGTCTGGCTTGCCCATGACCATAATCGGCAGGTGATACCTCCCTTTCTTTGTCTTGAGCCACAAGCATTTCATTATATTTTTTGTTGTGCGGTGCTTTGTTGCTGACTCAGATTAAACCACAACACACCCTCGTCTAGCAACAACAATTACTTTATCTATCTCCTACACTGTTATCTGTAAGACTAATAAAGCTACTCAGCAGGCAACGGACTTAATGAAATAGACCCCGAGTTCCTGGGAGGATCACCTGTGGTTCCAGCTCTAACACTTCAAATACTCTTTCTGCTGCTGAGCAATAGGCTTTTCTGTTTCTTGATCAAACATGCTCCAAAGGCAGGAGGGTGTAATAATATGGTGTAAAGTATTCAACTGTGTAAAAGAACCATTGATTGTGGTGAAAGGGAGAACCAGAAGAAACTATTTAAAAAGTAACAGAAATTGACAGTTTTTACATTAAGGTCACTTGAGCAGCAAAACAAGTTCACAGCAAGTCTTTCAAAAAGCCACAATACAATTAAGCATTAACACTAATCATCATTAATAAACCACATAAGCCAACATAAAAAAAAAAACAACAAACCACAACCTTGCACTGTTGCAGATTCCCAGTTTCCACAAATATTTCCATTCTGTTCCTCATCTAAAGCTGAGGCCCCAAGATACAAATATTCCAGAGCAAACATCTCCCAGTGTCTATCTAATGAAAGTAAGGACCAAAAAAATTGGCATAAAAAAAAAAGAACCCCAACACACTTATCAGTGAGAGGTTGCACTTTCTCTTCCTACTACCTAACAAATTTAAGTACTGTCTGCTTCTTGCTCCTTTCAGTGTGACACTGGAGAGAGGACAATTTGGCTTCTCTTCCTCTGCAGGGAAGAGATAAAAAAATTCCTTACTCATTCATCCTTCTAAATTAACCCAAATATTTCTTACCTTGAAATCTAGTACATTCCAGTCTCCAATTTCCTTTAAAAAAGCTGACTTATTCTCTTGTCTCTGGATGAACTTCATGTTCTAGGGGAAAATCTTACCTAATTTTGGCAAGGAATAGGGCACTTTAAAATAATCTTCATAAAACTCAATTAGTCTCCTTGTAATATTTAGAGCATAGTCCCCCGATCCTCTTCGGATTGCGTCAGGCCTTGCATATAACCGCACCTGTGGAAAAACAAAGTGAAACATTGATCATTTCAGCAACTACATTTTAAAGCTATCCTACCTGCAGAGATGAACTATTCCAAGGCTATTGTGAGTTGGTAGGATTATTCTCTTAAAGCCAAATTTGACTGTCATATATTGCCAAAACACATTACAGCTGAAAACCAGAGCTACTAGAATTAAGGTTACAAAGTTCAGAAGTCACAATCTCCTACTTGTTTGCGTTGCCAAATAAAAGACTTAACACTCCTTGCATCAAAATAAATAGTCAAAGAAAACACTTACATGTGTTTGCTAGAGATATGATGAGAGAATGGATTAGTATAATGGTTCTCTGCCTACTCCAAATGTAGGCAGGATGCAGTGGCTCAGTAGGAGAGAAGTTCATGGTTTGTTAAAGGCACATTATATCAAGCCCTGAATGTATTAGTAGACTGTGGAGAAAAAAAATAATAATTCTCTTTTCTCTGGCAGTGACACAGTTACTCCTGATGGGCTATGGAAGACTGTAAAAACAACCATTTATAAGCTCATTCATGTACACAAACAGTAAACATTCCTGAAGCCTCCATGACTGCTTCAGGCCTCTTTTTTTTTTTTTTTCCCCAGAAAGTAGAAATTAAATCTGTTTATACAAACCACAGTCTGCTGTGTTGGTATGAAACAGCTCACACATCTGATTATATGGAACACTCAAGTGAACAGTACTCACCTTGATAACTCAGCACTCAAGTGTGACCCTGAGTAAGAAGGTAGTGGCAAGCACCATCTAACAGTCCTTAATACTTTATTAATGCAATGATATACAGCTGAGAACAGTTAACAAAGAAAGGAATAGAAAGGAGAGATGCTTTTCATTCTCTCTCCCCATACACTGTCTGATGGAAGCAGAGTATGCTTTGTCTCTAGTGGCTGTGGCAGAAGGTCTCTGTCTGCAGTACATAATGACCTTAATTAAAAAAAACTTTACTGAATGCCAGTCCTAATAATAATATCTGACTTGCTAATACTTTCTGTGTGGTAGGTTTAAATCCCAGCCAGGGTTCTAAGGAAAGCAGCAGGGCAGAAATCAGAAAATATCAACGTAAACATGAAGGAGAAATACCAGTTTTGAAATGTTTCTTAATTTTCTATTCTGGACCAAGAAAAGCCAATGGGATTTTCAGCTTCAGTGAAAGCATTACCAAGTATTGCTTTGCTATTTTTTTCCTGAACCAGTTCAGTTACCTGAGTGGAAACCAACTATCAATATAATGCATTATACCTGTCAATTCTGTTTTAACTCACTGTCTCTTCATTTTCATTATGCAGACACATTATTCTGCTTTATTACTATGTCCATCTTTATATTTTTATCTCTGTGTTGTATTAGACTCAGTGCACAATACACCATATATAGTTATAATTTGTAATGTAAAACAGGTAACCTAATGAGACATGAAATAAAGCAGACATAATCACCACCTGAAAGCATATAAACCATTATCTGAACACCTCCAAGTACCTATTTTTATTTATTGCTTCCTTCCAAAGTTAACAGTGACATGTATATTAAATATTCCCTTATCTGCTAAACTAAATATATTTTTAACAAAAGTATGAACCACAGAGATCCTAATTCAAATATCTCAAAACCTTTAGTTTATGGAAGGATAGTAAGAATCACAATTAGATTTGTGATTAACACTGTTTTGTATCATTAAACCTTTATACACAATTTTGCATAAATGCTTTACTGGCACAGTGGACTGTATCAGCAAATTAGGAAAAAAGAGTCAGCCAACCAAGTATGCAAAAAATCATTCCATTTGACAGTGGCCAAATGTGTCCATAATAAGAAACAGGACAACAGAAGGGAAGGAAAAAAATTAGGTATATACAAGAAACATCAAGGTCCAACTTACTGCATCACAATATGTCTTTTGACAAATGCAGAAAAGGCATTTAGTGGTGTATGAGGTGGAGCCCAGGTACCAAAGCTCAAAACCCACAATGTTTCAAAACTTTCATTTGCCACATGCCTAACACTGAATTCAATTTTATTTTGCCTGTAAAGTTCCCCTGGGTGCCTCTCTGCTTGCCCAGAACAGCTCCAGAGTGCCAGGGCCCATGGCTCATATCAAGGTCACCTCTAAGCTGGAACACAGTTCAGAAATTACCCATGTCTTTGCCCAGGTCTCTCAGGGCCTCTGAGGCAACAGGCATTGCTGAAGCATGGCAGCCATCTTCAAGTGCTGGATCTGCTTCTGCCTTTCATCCAACAACCACTGAGCATCAAATGTATGCAGGAATCTCAGAGGAACCATTACAGACCTATCCCTTGCCTCAGAAAATTCCCTCATAGTTAGCAGCTGGCTACTGCAGAGGACAGTGACCACCTGGCTGGCTGTTTTGGATGACACCTTCTCAGGTGTCATTCACAATATAAGGTGCTTGGTCCAGAGTTCAGTTTGTGTTATAAAGTGGAGATAAAGTTAATAAAGAGAGATTGAGACTAATTCTGGGTGCCTATCTTGACAGCTCTCAATGTCAATTATACTTAACAATTTTATTGCACACATCCAAAGCACTGTTGCCATTATATCTTATTGCAATGGCAAACACTTTATATAGCTTTGAGTCTGGTCACAGGTGCCTTAGTTTGGGTATTAAGAAAATTAGTAACACACGATTAGTGACTAAATGAGACTATGTCAGTTTATGTGATTTGCTTGGCATCTCACAGCAACTCTGGTGGCAGAGGCAGGGAGGAAATTCAAGCACAGCACTCAGCCTCATGTCCACTTGACAGCACTCCATGGTTGAGAACTAACACGTTAGAGACTGTTCGGACAACAAGCATATTCACAGCACGCTGGTGTTGCAGTGTAGCTCCCTGTGTGTCTAAATGACAAAAATACCAGACAAATAATATAATGGATCATATTAGTAATTACACTTTCATAACACCTACGAATATAACAAAGGTCACAGTCAACCCAAATTCTGAGGTTTTTTTCTTAACTCCTTTGCACCTACATTTGCAGCCATTATCAATCTTTCGATAGAAGTTCTCGTTACTACTAATAAAAAAAAAATACAAATCCAAACCTCTCATTTCTCTCTTAAATGGAACCAGACTGACCATATCCTTCCTACCACAAGTCTTAGTAACTAGGTTTGCATTGCAGTGCTACAACCCAGGCTTCCTCTTCAACATTTATAAAATGCTGCTGTTCTTATACCTCACAACTACTGACTGAGGAGATCAGACACTGCTAGAAATCATTTTCACTTTTGTTAACAGCAGAGCAAGAAGATATTAGAGATCCTAAATGAAATCGCTGCAATGCATATTTTCTCATTCTTTTCTAAAGTGAGAAAAAAAAAGTGAGTTGTTTCCCCTTGTTTGCTTTGCAGCAGCCGTAGGCTATTTTCATTACAACTTTATTTAAAGATAATACAATAGTCACTCTCAGGTACTACCACAGAAAAATCATCCTGAAGGATTAATTTAAAAATATTAATAACCTAACTGAAGTTCTTAGAACAAGTTTAGCAGCATTTTTAGATAAAATACTAAAATGTTCCTGAAACTTGTGTGCTAAATATCATGTATTTGTTACAAGTGATCAACAATCTACTTCTCTATAGTCAGTCAAAAGTATTTGCTGCAAAAAAAGCATACTTTCAGAAATAAGTTGTACACATTGTGACATTTTCTGCACTCTATCTTAATATTTCAACATTTGCTACATAAAATAAGTCAAAATAATTTTAAAATATCTGTAAAACCAGGTTGCCAGAACAGACAAAGGAATTGTAAAATGAAAGCTGTTTCCCATAGTGAGGGACAGTTGTGATGTATGCTAAGAAATGTGCAAGAGACTTAGAACAAATCACATCTAATTAAAATCAGGTTATTAACTACTGTGCATGAGAAAATCTTCCTGTCTATAGCAGGTAAAAATTATTCCTCAAAAAGGAAGTTAGCACTTAAAAAGAAAAAAGAGAGGTTTTCTTGTCTTATTACTTCAGAGTTTTTCAAAAATATGTGGAATATTAACTATATACAAAGTATTATGAGTACATTCTGACAAGTACAAACTGTAAATCGCAATGAACACCTTAATTTCTTGTCAGTAGTATGTTCACTAAAATTCTGTACCAAAGACTAGTGATAATTTCAGTACATAATATACAGAGGAATGGGCTCAGAAAAAGTAGAACTGTTCTATTTTGGTATTTTAAAATCATGACTTTTTTTTTTTTCCATTAAAATTGAAGTATGTGGGGGAAAAAAGGATGAAAGGGATGAAGAACGTTAAGGAAAACCCACAGCCATTTTTTTCACATTCTGTGAAACATTTCAGGTCAAACTGAAGACTCTGTTCAGTTCTGCTTTGCATGGAGGAGGAATATGGAATACATTCAGCATTTTCACCATGGAAATAGAAAGTAAAAATCCATTATTCACATGTGTAATTGCAAAAAGACTGTTGCCCAACCTTCTACCTCTGCAGGAATTCACCAAAGATGAAGGAAAACCAGAGAGAACCACAGTATGTTCTCCCTCCAGCACTAGATGAAGCCACTAATAACCTTTGCTAGAGGTGCTACAAGCCTGCCAACCTGCTTCCCCAAGGAATTAAGGAAGCTGACAACCTGGTAGAAATCAGGATGTTACAGTAAAAGGCTTGCAAGCCTGAAGCATGCCATACACTACAGACTACTTCTTACTTTAGAATTAAATATGCACTTCTACATTTGAAGTCATCTCTTAGAGACATTATTCTCTATGGCATCTTCTATTTTATATGTGTTTCCCCTTTGAAACCTTCATTCTTAGAGTGGTGTCATCTTTTTAGGGGAGTGTTACCTTTCTTGATGTCAAGACATTTTTTACTCTTTATTTATTGTAACAGTAAAGTTTGCTGATCATGATAATCCCATATTAGTCTGCATTCATTCTGCAAGGCATCTTTTCTGTAAATGTTTAGCCATCTTTTCCATGTTTTATGACTACTCCAATTGCCATCACTGCCTTTCCTCATGTCCTGGGGGGATCACAGCTCACTGGATGAGAAATACTGCTCCAAGGGAATAAAGTGCACCTCTGTTTCAGCAAGGGAAGACTTGTGAGAGCAGATGGCTCATTGGGCTATAACGGCCTAACACAACACCCGGGGGACTTCAACTGAATGACTCCTGTTAACTACAAGGGCTTTAAATCAGACTTTCAGAGGAGACATGACCAATCCAGCCCCTGGGCTAGGGACACTTCTGCCAAGGCAATCTTCACTAGCAGCATCTGCCATGTCTACAACTTATGTGTTTAGATCACCATTTGAGTAGTCCTTGTTAGGCAGTGCATAGGGAAAAAAAAAACAAATGACACAAATGATGGTACTCTGGTCATGACCGCTGAGAGCTTAAATCATGAGAAGCAGGACAACTAACTGGATCTTACATTTATATTCCATGAGCTATATGGATCTGCTCTCTGCATCTTGAAAACATTTCTGCTAAGCTTTCTGCATCTTGAAAACATCCTGGCACAGAATTTACACAGCAGTAACCATTGCTGTATCTCTGCCACAGCACCAGGTAAAAGGCCAGCATTATTGCTGACAAGGGGAGAAGATGCATCTATAATCCCAGCCCTTGGTTCATACCACTTGACACTGTGAACATTGCCACACATGTGACTCCACAAAACCACTCCCAAAGGCACCCTCGTCCACACAGAACCTTTGCCCAGCCCTGAATGCTGTCACATCACATAGACCCATGGGACAACAAAAGACCTGAATCTCTCTCTCCTTCAGCTTGGCACTATTGCAGTATCTTTCCAAGCAAATGTGGCTAATGTTCCAAGGATAGCATCTATCTATTCTGCTACTGTCTAGATGTCCCCTCCTCCATTTTCCACCTTTGGTTCATTTTGGTACATGTATTTAAATTTGAACTAACTGGGTGCAAATGGGGTTATGGAAAGTGAGGAAAGGTCTCATAACAACCTTCAATCTTGCTGTTTGCTCAGGCAAACATAGATTAGGTAACTTTTTATTGACACATGAATCCACTTCACAATTCCCACCTACTTCAAGTAGAATTAAAAGTTACTTTGACAGGTGTTTTAAAGCAGCTCAGAGTGCTTTCCCATTATGAAACAGATGTTTCTGCACATCAACTGGTGTCAGAAATGCCACCCTGGGAATAATGGTTGATTTCTAATCCCTCCCTCAAAGCCAGCAGACTCCACAGTGTTCTTGGGAGGCCCCTCCAAACTAGCTCCAACCCTCCGTGTGACTATATCCACAGGCTCAGCCCAGTGCTGGTACATGTGGGATATCATTCATGATGATTTAAAAATCTCAGTTCAGGAAAGCACTTAGGCATATGTTTAATTTTAAATATATGTTTAACCTCAAACATGCATTTACATGTTTCAGAAGGTCATAACATTTCAACATTTCAAAATTTTATAGAGGGAGAAAATAGTCTTATGCTTTTTATCTCAAGATCCATAATACTTCTGCAGGATATGATGCTCTCAGATGAAAAATGCATTGCCTTTTTTTGTACTTAAAAACTTTGATTTACTTGAAAATCTGAGATCTTTTACCATTATTTTACACATGTATTACTTTCATTATTGTTAAAGAGATAAATACATGTTCACATTGCACATTTAATGTAGCAGACAGATGTCTGGATGCAACAGTCTTGGCTGTGATCTCCCTGGGCCACTTCTAAAAACAAGGCATTACATCTCAATTAAGTTTCTAAATGTGATGAATTTCAAAGGAATACCACTTCACCACATATGCAAACAAGCTACAAGCTAAGTTCCACTAAGAAAGTGTATGAGTTGTTTCACATTGTCATGGTTTAGGCCTCCCCAGCCAGCAACAAAGCAAACATACAGCTGCTCACTCACTTCAGTGGGATGAGGAGGAGAAAATACAATACAAGGCTTGAGGATCAAGCCAAAGGACAAGGAAAGCTCACTCACCAGTTGTGGTCAGGGGCAAAAGACAGACCAGACTTAGGGAAACAAAATCAATTTCATTTAAACAAAACCACCATCAGTTCATCAACTGAATCAGAGTAGGACAGTGATAAATACAACCAGATCTCAAATACACTTCCCCCACACACCCCTCTCTTCTTACAGGACTGAGCTCTGCTACCTTCTCCTCTCCAGCAGTGCAGGAGGGCAGTGAACAGGGGTCACGGTCAGTCCCAGTCCATTCCATGTTGTTTCTGCTGCTACTTCCACCTCAGAGGAAAAGCCCTTCACATTCCTCCCCTGCAGCAATGTGACATCCCTTCCATGAACATCTCCCACCAATGTGGCTCTCTTCCGTAGCTTTTGCCTCAGTCAGGGACTTCTTCAGGAGCAATCCCTTGCTCCAGTGTGGGCTCCTCCACAATCCACAGACAGAATTCTTCTCTGCCATTGCTCTCCATGGGTTTCAAGGGCACAGTCTCACATTTCACAATGGGCTAAAGGGAATGGCATCTCTGGCGTGCCTCCCCCACTTCTTCCTCACTGACTTCAATGTCTCTCCAGAAAAAGAACACACCCAACAGGGGTTTTTCCCCCTCTTAAATATATTATCACAGAAGCACTCACTGGCTTGCCCTTGGCCAGAAGTGGGTTCAACCCTGGAGCCAAGGGAGCTTCCAGAAGCTTTTTAGAGGAGCCATGCCAGAAGCCCACTCCCCTGCTACCAAAACTCCGCCAGGCATGAATCCAACACACATGTGTGCATAACTCCGTAAGTTGTGTGTGTTCAAACGCAATCAATTTAACAGCATTGATGAGTGAAGGAGAGAAAGAGAGATAACTGTAGTGAAATACAAGTTCCGCTGTAGTGAACATAGTTAAATTTGATAATGGAAAGAACTGACAGAAAAATGTCTCGATTCAGTCTCCTATTCATTATTCATCATGGACAATACCCAAAAGAAACTGCATTGTAATGAAATGTACTTACTGAATTCCAAAGGGACAGCTCATCTTTATA
Source organism: Bucco capensis (assembly GCA_013396975.1). Lineage (NCBI taxonomy): Eukaryota > Metazoa > Chordata > Aves > Piciformes > Bucconidae > Bucco > Bucco capensis. Next base: position 865,401 of record VWZO01003221.1, read on the forward strand.
GGGAGATGACTTTTCTTCAAGAAGTAGCACTCCACTAGGCCTTTTTTGGATGCAATTATAACCAAAAATGTTTTGATAAATTTAGGATTTATTTTTAATACTAGCTGGAAACAGTAAGAGTTCAATTACCTGATATTTTCTGAGAAAACACTGTTTTGCTAGAGATTGGGTAGAACTTTTTTTAAAGTAAAAAACCATCATCTCTTCATCCTTATTCAAGACAGCTTTAAAATGGTTTAATAAACCAGCTAAGGTAAGAGCAGTTGCCACCGAAAAGAAAGTTTATATGAAAGAAACAATCACAGAGGGAGTTATATTGGTAGAGAGGTGTCTGAGTAAACTAAACAAGCACAGGGGTGTCTGAACATTGTTGCAGAGCAAGGGGAAAGAAGCTTCAAACAGACACACCAGATGTTCCTGGATAAAACCTCCTAGCAGGAGAAAGAGAAAGAAGTGAAAAAAACTTCTGGGGTTCTAGCTGACAGTAGGGAAATGAGGAATATTGTGAAAGGGGAGTCAGACAGTGTGGAAAATAAGTTTTGTGCATCTCCCTTCTTAATAAACAGCACTGCATGGGAGAAGCATCTACTTACCTCATCAATTGCTCATCTGAACAAAAACAAATTCATGTGTTTACTGACTGCTGCAGCCAAAGGTGCAACCATACATTTCATCAGGAGGCAAAACTGTCATGCACACATGCTACAATTTCCAACCTGAGATCATAAAATACTTTGGAAAGTTAATGAGCTGCACTTTCAAATAAATCTAACCAATGCTCAGATGGCATAAAATACAATACTGGCTATGTCACTGACCACAGTGCCATTACGATTAATTTAGAGCACTAAGAATCTGTGTCATCTTGTTGAAATGGCTTAGGGACAGAAAGTGAACATGTTAACAACTACTATTTAACAAATGCAATTACAGACACTATTTCATAGCCATTTCGTTTGGCTAGGACTGCCACAACCCCACTACCACACACACAGTCGTTCAGCCTCGACTTTGCCATTGCAGCAGCACTAAGCTGTCACCTAGTTGAGTTATCTAACTATGCCAACCAGGTGTGTAGTGTCCAGACAGCCCAGCTTCCTTGCCTGGCCAGCCATGTGGTTGGTGCATGAGAAAGTGTTTGTGGAGAGAAGACAAGACTACAACAGACTGAACAAAAATAAACTTGAGTTATTAAGAACTTCAGTCTAGAAGGAAAAACTTCACTATTGTGAGGAATTCAGTGTCTAAATTGTTGAGATTCTCAGTGCTTAAATCTCCTATTTCTTTGTAGAATGTGAAAAATCAGCATAGCTTTAAGAAACAAATCACAAAGATTTACATTATTTACCTATTACACATAAAAACTCTGTATCACAACAATATTGGTAAGATGATGTAAATGTGGCTTCTTCCTCCAGGAAAAACCTGCAGTAGATGTATCCCAATGGGTAAAGCCAGTTCCCATTTCCTTTAGTTGGACTGAGACCAGATGGGTATTTTAAAGAATTCTCTTATTCAGAGTATTTTTCATTGGCTATTTTACAGTCAAAGCATTCACATCACACAATTCATAAATAATATTTCACTTATTCGTGGACAAAAAGCAGTTACAGAAGTACACAAGTTTAAAGTGCTCACAAGTGACCTACAACATTCAGCAGCCCTAACTGGTTTTACCTGGCTAGAGACAGCTTTGTGACAAAAACACAGATATTACCTTAGAGTGATGCCATTTGAAATTATAATCTGCAACCATTACAAATGCTGATTTATATTTTGGCATTGACTAGAGGCTGTCAATATGACAATGAGGCTCCCTTGTGCTCAGCTGGCTATATAAATAAGAGCAAGACTTGACTGTTATTCTCAGATCTTTCTGTCTAAAGAGAAGCAAAACATAGGAGAAATTAGCTGTTATTATCTTCATTTTATAAATGAAGGACACAGAAAGATGGGCTTAATATCAGTAAGAAAATCTGAAGAAGAGCTGGAACTAGACTTGAATTTCCACACTGCCCCAAACTGATAAATGATCAAATTACTATTCCTAAAACAGATTTTCTGGAAAACAGCACCTTTCCCATTTCGAATTTTAAACTAAAAAAAAACCAAAAAAAACCCCAAACAAACAAAAAACCCCACCCTGATTTAAGGTTCCTCATTCACAACATGTTTTTCAAAAACCAGACCTAAACTATATCCCAAACTGTAGACCTGTATCCCTGAAATTGCTCAACTTCAGAAAACATTCAGAAAACAGATTCCCCACATTCTAAGAGTAATGATCCCATTTCTATAATAACATCTTTTGTCAAGTGGCTACCATGCTGAGATCAATTAGCTTTGGTTAAAGTGAAAGTCTATTTTATTATTCACTTAAAAGTAAAGAAGAGATTTCAACAAAGTAGTTCCCTACAAAACAACTACTAAGTAAAGTGATGTACTTGTCCAGAGCAAAACAAAAAAAATGGGAGAAGATAAAGACTGTAGATAACAATCCAACAAAGATTACTGTAAGGGCATATCACTACTTTCACGCTTCACACAATCATAGTGGAAACCATAGTTTGGTAGATACATATTTCACCTTACTCATCACAGGTTTGCAGTAGTCTTGATCAGTCTTAGGGAAAAAAAAGGTTGTAAATAAAGAGTACCAATGACAAAATATAGTCCCAAGCAAATCAAAGCAGAAGAAAGGTGCTCAGTTTTAAAGTATGCTTTCAAACTTGTTGGCACTGAGGAAACAGGATTTTCTAGACAAGTCTGCGTTGTGCTGGATACCTTTTAAAAAACTGTACCTAGTCCTTAGAAGGAAGAAAAATACGCACATGGCAAATTTTGTGCTCTGACTGGTATAGAATCCATAACAAAACCAAAAACAAGTTATATCAATAAGAGCAACAACCATAGTAACAGTGAGAGTTCCTTCAGGCTAAAAACTTGTCAGAGCTAAGAGACAAACACTTTGGCCAGTAAAGGCAAAATCCATAAACTGTGAAACAGGAAAACAAGAAATCAATTTTTTTTGTATGGTCACAGACTAAAATCCACTAAAAAAAACCTTCATTAAAAGCTCTGTTTCTTACTCTCAACTAGTATTCTAAATATTTTTAAAAACCCTCCAAATCCACAGCACAATATAAAACTAGAAGAAAAAAGCTAAATGTGCTAATAGTAGCCAGACATTTTTACGCAACTAGCTTCTGACAAAACCGTGGGCACGCTTCAGCCAGAGAAAATAAACCAGGGAAGAGGCAGTCATCATTCTGGAGAACAGGCCTTATGAGGAGAGGCTCAGGGAGCTAGGGCTGCTTAGCCTGCAGAAGAGGAGGCTGAGGGGAGAGCTTATCGCTCTTTTCAACTATCTGAAAGAAGGTTGTAGAGGGGCAGGTGTTGGCCTCTTCTCCCTTGTGACTAGCACTAGGACTAGAGAGAATGGGTTCAAGTTGTACCAGGGCAGGTTTAGCTTAGATATTAGGAAAAATTTCTTCACCGAAAGAGTGGTGTGGTGTTGGAACAGGCTGCCCAGAGTGGTGGTCAAGTCACCATCCCTGGAGGTTTTCAAGAAACAGGTAGATGTGGCACTTTGGCGATGGTTTAGGGATACCAGTAGTGTAGGGCTATCGGTTGGACTTGATGATCTTGAAGGTCCCTTCCAACCGTTATGATTCTATCACTAACTTCTCCAAACTATGGCTGGAAGGATTCCAGCCTCCTCCTGAGCATACCAACCTCAGTGGGAATTAGAAAAGAAAAAAAAAATTCCAAAGGTAAATTACAATTATAAATAGAGAAAGCAAAATTGAAGGGCTGAACCACTTAGAGCACTATTCCTATCTCAGTACTCCCACGTGAGAAAGATCAAGGCCACAATCAGGGATCAAATTGATTAACCACCTAACCAGCAGCTGGTAGAGACACAGATGATAAGTGGCAGATCATATATACACAAAGAATCCAAACTGGCAAACAGAGGTTTTTTGCACCTTATGACAGAAAAACCTGAAAAATTCAAGGACTCTGACATATACAAACTTAGACAAATGTGATAAACAAGACTAAGGTATGCTGGTTTTAATCTACAGAACACACGTTAGTATAACAACATGAACGGTTTGAAGTAAGATGAAATACTGTAAAATGTTTAACTGCAGATTTATTAATCAAATCCCTTCCAATATATGAAATACTGAGATATTAATGATTATGAACATTATTTTTCTACAAGGTATCATACAAATTACATTCCTCATCATAAAACTTTCACTACTCAGGGCATATTTCCTATTAGGAAGATGCGAGTTAATCAGTGATATCCTCTACATGTCTATGGAAAAGGCTGATTTGTTTACACTTTATGACCAGCCACAGCTCAAATACTGCATCTGGTATACATCTGGACAGCTAGCCAGTCAGCTAACCAGTTGAGATTAAACTAGGTCTGAATGACTATCACATATGTACCCCAAAATATAACAGTTTGGTGAGAGCTGACTTCTTCATTCATACTGATGTGCTGGTTAGCATTAGATTAATATAGTTTGTTTAGAAGCGGATCATGTCTAAGAAGAAACAGGATTAAAATCCTTTCTTATAAAAAAATGAAGGCAGTTCTGTCCCCAGGAAGCTATGGGGTCCAATGGATTATGGGAAGATGAAAAGAAGAAAAATATTTCTGAAACCTGGTTTTCAAACTTCTACACGATGTAAGGATGGTGGTCATACTACAGGCAAAACTGAACTCAACACTAAAGGTTTAAATGGCCAGTCAATTAGGGAAATAGGAAGACAAAAGCATTCTTTCCAAAATCATTTATTCATTTCCTAGCACAATAAAACAGACTGCACAGATATGTTCATTTGTTGACAGTAGAGCAGATTACAGCTGTTTGAACAGTCCTTCCTTCTCTTTTCCTAGCTGATGAAGAAAGCCCTGCTTAGCTTCCAGCTGACATTCACGTCAATACAACAGCTTCATTAGGCTCTCTTTTCAACATTTTCTTAGAGTCTAAGATAGCATTCCCTCTTATGAGACAGACATATCCTGACTGCAAAGTGCAAGGTAAACCTTTAAAATGGCAGGCTTTATTTGCTCTCATCATATCTATACCCACAGCATAAACAGTGTCTACCCAGAGGACTGCTGATTAACAAACATTAAGAACAATTATGAGGGGCAATACCAACAGCACACTAGCAGCAAGAGCATTTGTGCACTTTAGTAAGTACTGACATGAACAAACATAAAATCTTTCAGAAGCTTCCTTGGGATACAAACACTGGAAAGGATCAAGTGAGAACTTTGTAAGGAAGCTTTCTCTAGGTCTAGCGTATCAGAACAGGACATCAAGTATCCTTTTTCTCTGTGTTTCTGGTGCTTGACACTGTTGTCAGGACAATGGAAGAGAAGGATCAACTGTCCGATCCTGTCCCACAGTTTCTGTACCATAACTATTTTCTACAAAGTATCAGTGAGGAGTGAGATCCTTGAGCTTGAAAATTGGACTTCTGTAAGAGGCCAACTGCCTCTAATGCCTTAGGGATGCAGAAAGTTCATTAAAAACAGAAGGGGACTGAACGAGTTAGGCTGAAGAAGTATAAACTAGTAACAAGTTGAGAGTTTTCAGATCAGACTATGAAATCAAGGAAACTGCTACCAGAAGTTTCCAAGAAAAACGTTTGTATAAATAACACAATACTCTGCTGCCAGTTTCACCTAAAGCTCTCAAGCAGCTTGTTGCTACCACCTCTAAAATATCTACTACCCTTCTCCCAAAAGAGTTTTCAAAGCTGCCATTTCCTATTAGGCAGAGCAAAGGTGAGGAGGAAAAAACTATGAGGGAACAAAAAAGAAATCTCAAAGAGAACTATTGCTGCTAGATTGCATGCTCCCAGAGCTGACTGACTACTTCTTAAATGAAAGGCCAAGCTTAAAATGTTCCCTGGTTCAAGGACCAGTCAATCTCTGCATTAGCATCCCAAAGGATTAAGCCTACAATAGACAGTCAGCCTCCTGCTGCTGTACTTCAGTGACTCCCAAACACTACCCAGCCAGCTGCTGTTCCCAAGTGTCTCTGTGCATTATGCTTACAAATCCAAACAGGTTTTGGACTTTTACAGCTCCATTTGATCATTGCCCAGCTTGCTCGTAAAAAAAAAAAAAATTAGTCACAGACTACTTCACCTCACAAAATGAAAGGGCCTCATCACTCACAAAAAGAAACCCCTAAACTAACCACAAGATTAGTGCAGGCCTGTAGATGGTGAGCTCAGTCTCAGAAAGTGATAAGCTTTTGGAGGAGAGGGCACATGGAGACATGAGCAACCTCAGCAGCAGCCTGGACTGTGCTTGTGGAAGAGACAGGTCCTCTAGGCAGCAGAGTGTAGTGCAGAGGTACTAGCAGGCACGCTGGCATCACTGCGTGTTACAGTCCAGCATCACTGAGAGACCTGTGTATGGCAGAGGCAGAGCCATGTCTGAGCTAACAAGCCTTGACTTGCAGCACAGTAAATGACCTGGGACATGATGCTCTGCTGACATTGTTATCCCACTTTGTTCCAGAGACAGGTAAATCAGTGCCCATTAAGGGATCACCATGGTGTACTTGTGCTGTACTCCACTGAGGATTACTCATCTCTCCCTAAAATGAACAGATGTGCTTCATCCATTTTACACCAGTGCAGGAAAGGGGTCAAATATGAGCTGCATGATAGCTGGAAGTCAACTGAACAGCCATCATTCTCCCCATTTTTATCCATCATTTTCTGCATCTGGACACCATATCACAGACCCTTAAGTGGTAAGAAAAGCTGCTCCGTTGGTCTTCTCTGACTCAAGTTTCACTAATGCACTTGCACACTCTACAAAGCACACTTACCTAAGACCCTGAGAAATTACTCTTCTTTGCTGCTTTTCACTTGGTCATTACTTGGTCACTTGGTCATTGGGTTTTTCAGACTCTCAAGCAATGGGCATTCTGAAAACTCTAGGGCAGTATTTAATGGAAAAAAAACAGTTTAATAGGTGGTGGCCTTTGAGAGTATAAAAACTGAATTATCTTCATCACATGCTAGAAAGCAGGTATTTCATCTGAGAGTCCAAATCCTCAGTCACTAAGGGCTCAAGAACTACAGAAATAGATGAAGTTACTAGGTCACTCACCTAAGCAAGCCAGTAAGCACAACAAGGAAAAAAATCTGAGAGCACTTTACTTCCTTTTGGTCCTGCAGTTTAAAAAGAAAACTGAGACAAGAATAGAAGGTTAAGGATTTGTCTACACTGAAGGGTGCAGTGTTTGAAGAGTTGATCTGCAATGCATTTACTCCCACGTTTCACAGCATGATCACGACTCCATTAATTAGTGGTTGTCTCAAAACCTGACCTTAGTGGGGGTGTCACCTACCCATGCTAGTTTACATACTGGTAGTTTTCCTAGCTGTACATTGCTATGCATTCATATGGATGCATTCAAGGAGTTAAAATCTACAACAATCAATATCCACACAAATATTTAGAAAGTACAGGAATGGATGGAGCAGTATGACCCTGTGAACAATTCTGTTTCATTTAACTCTCATGATGAGAGACTTAGCAGCAACCTGACTTCATTCTGTGGACACAGAAACAAGGCTCCCAGCATGTTAGTACATTGTAATACAATCTGAAAATTAAAAAGAGCACTGGTTCAGAAGTTTCCTGTACACTTATGGATTCTGGGATTCATTTATTAAAATGAAGAAGCCAGAGAGGAATAACCCATAAAACAAGTGTACTTTCAGCTGTACGAGGTGTTTGGAGGCCATTTGCAGTCATCTGTGAGCCATGATAAACAGCCAGTAGCACATTATACTAGTATGAAATGCTATCCAGAACACTGAATTTTAACTGGAAGGGAAGCAATTTCATTATTGCCATTATTATGATTATTATATTATTATATTGCAAATAGGTACTGTGGAGACACAGTATCCATGATTACAGCCTGTGATTCCACAGTCAGCCTTTCAAATAGAAAATTCTAGCTTGCAAACAGTTTCCAGATGTTCAAGACAACACTCATTAAAAACAAATTGTCAGATCCAATCAGGAACAAAATACAAGTTTGCAAAAGTCTTTCAAAGTTGTTGTGGGTCCCTTTTTGTGTTTTGATTCTGGTATAGGCTCATTCTACAATGGATTATATTTCCATTGTGCATTTCCTACAAACAGTGCACCACTGTGCCAATGCATAATAATTTGAAGCACTGTTTGTAAATAACACAGAAAAGGTACTTTTATTTTCTCTTTTGATAAAATAAAATTGATATGTTTACTGAAGTTATTTTTATACTACTTTCAATTACAGTGTAACTTGGTCACATAAATACTATCACTATAGCCTATAAACCCTCTCTGGTAATTCTTTCACCACGCAGGATTTCAGCTGCCTGCATGCCAAGGTCCAGCTCTGATACTGTCTAGCTGTGTAACTACTGAAGAAGAGCTATGAGAAAGCCTGTAGGCAGATAAAAACTTTAAAGTTACAGAGGTTAAGATTATCAAGACAACATCATTGCCAGCTCATGGGTTCAAGAAGAAAATACCAACACAAAGGTATAAAACCACAGAGAGAAGTTAGCTGGCCCCACTGGGAATCATTATCGTACTCCAGTGATCATCATCATCAGTGTCATCAAAGCTGGGGGAAGATGACAGATCAGAAACACTGAGGGTCTATTGAAAGGACCCAGACAGGATAATCCTTCCTCCCCAGCCAAAGCCTGCCAGGTCAGCAAAGATTGTGAGGAAATTAACACTGAGCCTAGCAGCTTATTAACTCCAAGGTATCTTTTGTGTGCCATTACCAAACAAATAATTGTGTTACACTTTTAAGGTAAGTGTATCCTGCTTTAGGAATCTCTTTACACACAGCCCAAACAAACCAAAGAGAGGCTGTAACAGGCCTCACCGTGGCAACAACAAAATTCCATTATTGGCAAAGCCAATAACTGAACTGACACTAAACATGTAAGTCACACTCACTGTTATGACTTTACAGAATCAGGATGTCTACTTCCCCTGCAATCAATGTATTTTACTTAAAACACTGTCTGGGGTTAGCCATACTGGGCAATTGTGCATTGCCAAGCACTGATTTGATTTTCATTATACTACACTGACGGCAAAGTCATTTATCTTTTTCAGCTCCCAGTCTCCTTTTATCTTTTTCTTATGCTTCTGTATTTTTCCTCTATCCTGCAGTGTTGCTGAATGCTGATGAGCAGAAAATGGTACAAAACCACAGACAGACTCATTCAGATTAAAAGTTCAGGTCTGGGAGGTCCAACTTTTTTCTATTTTAGAGTTCCCAGAGAAGCTGTATATTTGGCATTGCCCAGCTATATAAAGATTGGTTAAATACTTCACTAGCTGTCCTTTTCTAGAATAGACAGACTCTCAAACCATGATGTTTCTTTCATGGTTCTGATGTGCTCTCCATTAAGAAGACAAATTATCTTCCTGTCACTGCAGCCTTGGATGTTATAACACAAAAATAAGCCAACTAATGCAAAAGTAGTTTTCCACAAATCAGAACCAAAAGTTTTACAGTTGTTGGGTTTTTTTGCATTCAACTTGTTACATTTGTAGATTACTAGTATTCCATAAAAATCAGGGAAACTGGAAATATAAAGAAGGAAAAACCTTCCCAGTGTTCTAGTACTTCACTTTTAAGTATGTCTCACCAAGGGCTTGCAAACAACTGACTTTTTCAATTTACCAGCTGAACTTGCTTTTTTTAGTTTGTTAGTACTGAATCAAGATTGCTTTAACTCTGTTTCCCACCAAAACAAAACTAAAAATATTTAATGTCATGACAGACAGTACATTCCTCTTGAAATAAAGCAGAATGTTTAATTTCATAGAATCACAGAATGGTTGGAAGGGACTATCTAGATCATCTAGTCCAACCCCCCCTGCTAAAGCAGGGCCACCTAAAGCAGGTTGCACAGCATCATGTCCAGGTGGGTTTTCAGTATCTCCAGAGCAGGAGACTCCTCAACCTCTCTGGGCAGCCTGTTCCAGTGCTGCATCACCCTCAAAGTAAAGCTTCTCCTTATGTACAGATGGAATTTCCTGTGTTCCAGTTTGTGCCCATTGCCCTTTGTCCCATTGGTGGGCACCACTGAAAAGAATCTCGCCCCATCCTCTTGATATCTGCCCTTTAGGTATTTATTTACTAATTTGTTCAAAAAACAAATGTAACAGAGTGATGCATCACAAAGCAGATACCTTAGATGTTTTACAGATCCTAAAGGTCTCTATGATGTGCATGTCTGCATACAGGATGGCATCTGTACTTTCACTGTCAGTCAATGGAGGTCTGTTCAACAGAGATAATAAAACCTAAAGAGTGATTCAGAATATTCCAGTACAGATAGACTCACATCAGATCGGCTGACACTGATTAAAATACACTCGAAGTGTTGAAGATGTTGGTCAACTTTGGCATAGCAATTACAATTCCTAATACTACTAGATTTCTCACACAGAAATGACCTGAACCATAATTACCTATAACTTCTAGCAACAGCCTTATATTCTCTATTCACCTGTTTAAGTGTGTATAATTATCATATTGTTAGAATCTTTTACAGCAAAATTTCTCAGTACAATTTCATCAAAGTTTCCTGCCACAAAACAGAACATGCAACTGGCATTTTTTTTGCTAGTCATGAACTCTCCTACCACACCAGCACAGATAAGCAATAAGAAATGTGTCCAGAACGGACATGGACATGTAAGTACACAAGTATGCTCTGTACAGAATTATTCAGAATAATCATATGTACAAAATGCTGCAGGTGAATCTCATGACACCGAGTGGCTGGCTGGTAAAACAGCAGATGAAATTCAACATCACTAAGTGCAAAGAAGCACAAAAGGGAAAAAATAAGCGTAACTATAGATACACAGTAACAGAGTATAATTAGCAGGAAGAATTCTTGTGTTCACTGTGGACAGCTCTCTGAAAATGTCAGCTCAGTGCTCAGCGGATGTTCAATAGGCAAACACAATGTTACAACTGATTAAGGAAAGAATAAAAACCAAAACATTGTTATGCCACAGAACAAACTCAAGTATATAAACTTTGAGCATTGCAGACAGTTGTGGCACCACCTCTCTCCTTCCCTCGGTGTTTCAAAACAGGCACTGTAGAAAGTGAAAGACGGTAAGAATAAGAAGAGATTGGAAGTGAATTCCATACAAGAAGAGATTAAGTACTTCTGAATTATGAAAAAGAATAGCTAAACTATCTATAACATTAGAACTGGTACACAAGAACCACATGAAGCACAACCAGCCACTGATCATCAGGCAAAGAAGGCGGCAGACAATGAAAATATGGAATACCTACATTTAAATAGATGAGCCGTAAGTAAAATCTTGTTGCCACCAATCGTCACGGAGAGCAAAGTGCAAGAGCTTCCTACACAGATAATGTACATTCACAGAGAGCAGGTCCTTCAGAGGCTGTTAAACCAGTGGCCCATGTATAACTCCAGGACAGGGTCACTGACACCTGGAATCTTGGAGTAATACTCCACTGGCTGTCATCTATAAACTGATCTCCATATAGGACTGTGTAGAACATTTTCCTCTGCTGCTATTCTTACAATAAACGTGTTTCTTCTGAAGAGACTGGGGGAAAATTCAGTTGAATCTAACATGACTTGAAGGCCAGCTCTGGCTGTGGGTCCCTTGCACAGTGCCTCTTCCTAGTGGATAATAGAGGGCTTTTTTCTCCAACTATAGTGATCAACACAGCTAGACTCCAAGAACTGCTAATGGGTTCTTAATAATCAGGAAAGTGAGGTACACATAGAAAAATGGTAAAAACCATGCCAACCCTCTGGAAGGGTCTTGCTTTTAATTCACACATACCAGACACCTAGCACTAACTTCTTCACCTGAGCAATCATGAGAGCATCTTGGATGTGAAAGTGACGCCTCCATAAGTCACAGAGTGGCAAAATGCTTGCATAGACAGTTTTATACTGTTCTCACTCCGCAGTTATTATGGCATATCACTAAAAAGGAGAGTTACACATTCCCTCTTCCTCCCAGGATAGATCCATGGACACCCACTGAGTCAGATGGTTTGGTCGAAAGTTTATTAAATTTTTTCGCTAGTATCCCTTTGGATTATTGCAGTGAACAGGTTTACTGTTTAGCCACAAATGACTAAATCTGACAGAAATGATACAGCACAAGTGTTCCGCCATGAGTGAGGGGAACAACTCTTTGCAGTAGCAGCTTTCACCTACGCTGCATTAGATACAATACTAAACTGCAACCTATGGTTCAGTAACATTATTTAAACTTTGTCTGCTGAATGAAAATCACAGAAATCCTTGAACCTGAAAGACAGTGAGTTTGAAGTGACTACATGCCACAAAGCAGACACTGAAGAAGAAAGAAAAGGTTATGAAAATCTGTGGTTATGGGTTGGTAGATAGGGGGAGCTTGTCCACATTCAGGTAACAGAGCTCAAGAAATATGGAAAAGTACTTCAACTTGTAAATGTTTACCGAACTATTACAGTAGTTCAGCTTCATGAAAACACTACAGTATCAGTAAATCTCCTCTGCAACTGAGAAGAAGCTTCTTTCAGAGCAGATAGATTCTACAGGAAAATCAGTTCTGTTCTTTTCTGGACTACCTCATATAGTTACTAAAAGGTATCACTATACTGGTGAGTTCATTCAGGGAATAGACTGTATAATTAAATGTATTTAAATACTTAAATGCTGCTAAAGCATATACTTACATACAAAACAGTACTCAGGGTATCGCTTATTAGCCATCAACCCCTCAATAACGGAACTATGAAACCAGGCAACTCTACACTACCAGCTGCACTATGATTCACTGATCCTTTTTTTTCCTCACAGTACTTTATGGTAGAATAATCATTCCTAGTCATGTGTGACTCATCAAAGTATTTTGTAGTAAAGACAAACGTTACATTATGCCCTATTGTAACCATGCAAATTACAAATCTTCATTTCCATACCTAAATTATGCTTTCGCTGGACTTTTTCTGCTGCTCAGGCAGCTTTCACATACAAGCAAGTGAAGCATTTCGAAGTTGTTTCATAGCAAGGAGTCCTAAGCTTTCTGAAAGGTGGCCTTCTTTATTCCCTTTCATTTTCTCAAGTTTCTTCTTGCTTTCCACATCACAGTTTAGAAAAGGTTTGCACTAGGTTCTTAACTCTAAGCTACCACCATATCTCTTCTGTATGCCTCATGTTTCCTGTGGCCAGAAGGTAATACAAGTTTACTTGGCAGACAAACTATACCATACTTCCCATGGCAACTCTGAATAACTTGTCTTCGGTGGCTCATCACAAGCCAAGCAACACAGAGATACAAGGAAAAGTTTCAAATCTTCTTTTTCTACACCAAGATATCAACAGTTCCAATGAATTCATCTTTCTACTATCTTGGGGCCTATTAAATTTAATATACTCATTGCTATCCCTGTCCACAATAGATGTAATATTTTAAAATAGAAAACTGAATAGAGTCTACTCTATTTCTTAGTCCTCTGCACATTAACAAAATTTTAAAAGTGGTTGTCAGGGTCAATGGGTGACTGCACTGTAATTTTAGAACTGCTTGTACTAACTGGCTAAATTTCCAGTTCAGACTAAATGGGCTTGGCTCAAGAATAAACATTAATAACCATCTTTTGCTTCTTATCCCCTCCCCCCACTGTAGGAATTTCAAATAAATAAAGTATTAGTCTTCTTATTCTGTCCCATGCTGCCATACAGCTCCACTGTGTGCTGTGAAACAAAATGCATCACTAAATACTCCTACAAATTATTTGGCATTTCATTTTTGCTTTTGTGGCAAGAGTATAACTCTTAAGGAAACACGTTAATGGATTAACTACTAACTTGTATGTCAGAAAGCAGAATTCACGTTGATTGCAAGGACAGAGACCTTAACAGATAAGTTAATGAAGTCAAATATGACAGAAGAACATAAGGGGCTTAAAGAGACATGAAAGAATGTAGTACAGAAAGCAGAGCACAGCTTGAGTGTTGAGCCTTCACTATGAGTTACACTGTCACAGTACATACTACTAAGCATATGCTTATTAGCACATAAAAGGGAAAGGAGTCTTTCCTCTTCCATCTCCCTCTTTCTTCTGCTTTTAACTTGGGAAATCGGAGGAACTGCAGGTACTTCACATTACTCTCCCCTAAACAAATGGCAGGGAAGAAGTGGAAACTAAAAGTCTCAGACCTTTCTTTTCATTAGCCAGAAGAGACCCCAGATGAAATAGCTACAGGGTGAACTGCTCCTGAAGGCACAGAATTGGAATAAGAATGCTGTTCTGACAACAATCAGTCCAGGAATCACATGTGCTGCCTCTCACTCTGCTCCCTACTATTGCAAGCAAGCCATAAACCTACAAATTAAGCCAGAAATTAAGAAACTGAATTGTTCTTTCCGATAGTCTTCTTGCTACTACATACAAAGTACACAACTGCCAACAGATACTTACAGGTAAGCTTGCTAGCCAAAACCAAAACAAAGCAATGTTCCCAAACTCAACTCTTTCAACTCAATAATATTATTTGCAGAGTACAGCTGGGAGTTTATGTTAATAAAATAAATACCACATTTAAATACTGCATGTACTACAAGTGCTGATGGAGAGCATTTTTTAAAGGAGTAAGCACAATACATGTACAGTGTTTTCCTAGTGCATTCAACTTGCAAATTCAACCAGAAATCAATAACAATGGATTGCAAGTTTGCAATTTATATTTTTAACAAATTCCCTGGCATACTCAGTTTAGCATGGATGCTGATCACATAGGTTTTTGTTTGTTTGTAGCATATTTCATAGCTATAGCATTTAAAAATTAATAAACTAGAAGTCATTTTCAGTATACAAACCTGAAACAGAATGGATAAACAAATACAGATGTAATGAATCTGAAAAAGTTAGTTTCTTTGGATTACTAATGTATTATATTATAGTTTCCTGCTTAACTAAACAATTCATACTAATAAGCACTGAACTTAGTAAAAGGTACTTGTAGAACCAGTCTTCCTGTTACAGCTACAGAGGAAAATTCAAACAAGCAAAAGAAAGCACAAACACACCTATCCACATTCATACGTGTGTGTGTGTGCTTTTCTAGCTCAGTATAACTGCGTATCTCCCAACACTTTTTTTAATAAATATGCATTTTTTCTTAACTGCTAATGAAAGCTATTTTGGGGAAGGCTAGAGAGGGACATTTGTAATGAGGATCAAAACTTAATGGGTATCACCATATCACTATGACAGTAGCATTCCAGGACATACAATGATTAAATATTAAGAGTCTACATCATGCCAGGCTTCAGGAATATGCCTGGCAGTTCCTGCATATTAGCTGTCTGTTTATCAGATACACATGTGGCCTCCCAGTGGTAAGTGATGAGCTAACAAAAGTTAATTTTCAGTATAAGTGGGCTTAAAAAGTAGACTTCAACTCTGTAGCTGGACTAAATTCAGGTTGCAGAGGAAGAAAAAAATTTAATTGAAGACTAATTCTACTTTTGATAGTTAAATCATACTGCTGTAACCAATTTGCTCACCCTGAAAGAATTATCTGGTGAATAATTGCTTCAATACTGATTAATAAATAATAACTGATTGCAAGACTTTGCTAGCAGTTAAGAACCAGCTGCTGAAGAGTGTGCCTAAGGCAGAGCCTCAGGCCTTTAACTCAGGTTGTCATTAACTGACAGAAAATGCCTGGTCTTGAGGTCATTACTGCTATTACATAAAAATATTACTACATTTTTCAAATACAGAATGATTTTCTAAAACCTACAGGCTGAACTCCACAATAAATGCAGAGTTATTTTAGAGAGAACTTACAGGTTTGGTTTTTTCCCAGCAACTAACAAATGACAAAAACCACTGGGGAAAAAGTTATTCTGAATAGTTGCTCAACTTGATTTCTCTTTTTTTCAGACTATTAATGAAAGTTAGCGCTTCAGTCTCCTCAGACTGATCACTGCACTGCAGATGAGGGAACACCCAGCCCAGCTCTCCAGCATCTCATGAGTTGCTGGAAGCACTACACTACCTCCAGTTATCTTGTCTTTAATGACAAGTATAAAAACATAGTTCCATGGTGCTAGACCTAAACTAACATGAGCTGTTGGACATGCACTGATTCCAACCTAAGTAAGTTTGCTTATATGAATGCTCATTAGCCCTTCCTGGCCAAAAATAATTTTTCACTTGTATGGAATCAAGCAACTATTACTGCACAGATCCCATTTTTGAGGTCTATCTTTTTGTGTGATGCTGAGCCAAACCAAGTGAGCCCTCAAACACATACCTAAGAGAATTCTGTGCAAGGGTGCTAATGCAGGCTCTTTGCAAGCCAGAGAGTACTATGGAAACAGTAATTATCTTCTTTTCCTTTAGGCAGATTATTACAGCTCCTCCTCATTGGCCAGGATAAGACCTAACTGTACTGTAAAGTACTGAATTAAGATCTTTACTAACAGGAGCTAATTACATCTTAGATAAAGTAGTAACAAAAAAACAGCAGTGCAATAAAGGTTGACCTTACTGTGGTAGGACTAATCTCGTACGATCTTTCTTAGCCTCAAGGTTGTTCTCTGTATTACATTACTTGCCACTGATGACTCTGCAGTAATGTTTAATATTACTGAAACCAAGATATACCCAGTTGTAGATGTCTCTTCAAAATGTAATGCATGGATTCAGCCAGCCGGGGTGGTCCTACCCTGACAAAGCTGTGGTCAGGCCCACACACTGCCAGTCCTGTAGCATATGCTGCACCTGTTTTGGAATAGGAGAGGGAGTAGCAAAAGTGTAACCATGCAAAATTCTTCTTTCAGCACTGCCATAACCACTAGAGCCATACAAAGATCAGCAGAGCCTGCTTATAAGGGTATCCCTCTTCCCTCAATAGAGCACTACCTCAGGTAACACCCTAGTAGGACTATACTGCTCCCTAGGCCACAGAAGCATAGATGACTGCACCACAGTCCTTTCCACAGGAATCAAGCCCCTGCCCAAAGGCAAAGGCAGTTGCAGTTATCTCCCATAATCCCAGATGAATACAAACAACATATTATACCTTTGTAATGCATATAAAAAGTCAACTCTGCTTTTAAATTACCTGCTCTGGAAGGGATTCTAATCAGATTCATATGGACTAGAGTTATGCTAATGATTCACATCCACTGAGTTGTGCTCCTAGAAAAGCACTGCTCAAGTTCCTTTTTCAAATTAATTTTAGTGTATGAAATACAGAAAATCTTCATGTCTACAAGAATTATATGGGATATATCAAAATTGCTATTTTGATTGCTATCTAAGCTTTCCTAAAGTCAGTTTCTGTTTACAACTCTATCTGTATTTGAATTTCACACTTAGTTGAAAATTAATTTTTAAGTCAATGTCATTCCTTGAGAAAAACTTAACAGCTAACATAACCATTTTTGCAGAACAAATCTGCTTTTAATCTCAATATTTCTTCTATTCCTAAGGGAGTTTATCTACGCTTCACTGTAGTAGTTTAGTAAGGCTGCAAAAGAGGTGAGATTTGAACCATTAGCATGCTATCAAAATTTGAAAGGACAGCCCCCTCCCCCTAAAATGTTTTGTGAACCAAAACCAGGTTCATCAAAGTGCCAAAACAAAAGCAAAACTATATGTAAGTTGAAGTCTTTTAGGTGTCTACTATATCTCTACAAAATATCCATTGCATTAATTGCGTTAATACAAGAAATGGCCATTGTACGAAAGGGCTGAAGACAAGTGAAAGGCCCCCAGTGTCCTACCCAGCAGTTCCAGTGACAAAACCAAGACATTTTCTGATCACTTCAGTATGGCCTAAATGAGGGAAGCCAAAAAGCAGAGGTCTGTCCTAGGTCTACTTTCCACCAGTGCAGTCTTGAACCCATACAAAGGTTCTGGAAGTCACACAAAAAGCTGGACCAGAGAACTGATTTGGTTGAAAACTTCTGACTTTCATTTATTTTTTCAGGTCAGTTTTCAGCCAGATTATACAGCTGTACGGAGTTTAAGGCTGGCACAAGAAAGGCAAAGCATATATTTGGTTCAGAGAAGGCGAGACCAGCTCCCTCCACAGCAGCTCAATGCTTAGGCTAGCTAAAAGTGGTTATGGAGGCGTTTCCTGACCTGATTAGCCATGGAAAGGGGGCCTGCAGTCCCTCCTCATGTCCCCAGGCTACAGCAAAAAGTCATGGAGCATTTGCAGAAGTAGAAGGTAAACACTCCCTCTGCTCAGACACACAGCTAAACTGCCACCCAGACCTCTGCTTCCAAAACTAGCTCTGTTTTGTTATTCACAGTAAGAAGGAAGGGTTTCTCTATGTTCACCTGAAAAATCAAGATGACAGCGCTGTGAAATATTCTATTAAGCTGACAGCATTTCTCATGTATGTTTTGGCTTGTTACACAGTTCTGAGCTTGATATTTGCAAACAAAACCAAAACTGACATAAATAAAGGATTTTCTCTCTTTTTTTCATGGTATAACTCCTGGAACCATGCCACATTTGGAAACAGAAGCTATAGAAATTTGTGCTTCCATCAACCTGGACCTCCACAAGTTCTGCTCCTGAGCAAGAGTTCTAAGATAGAAATTACTTTATCAGCTCTCAGGAGCATACAGCACACCAAGGGACATATCAGTAATGAAGGAAGGAGACTACCAGTATTACTGCTTTCTTTTAATAGTCTCACAAACACTGGTATTATAAAGGCTACAGGAAGAACTGAAAAAAACTTCCCCCAAAAAATCAAACAGAACTAAAATGGCATATTTAAATTTAAAAAACTTAAATATGTTTATTTAAACATATTTAAAGCTTAAAATTTCATCAGAAAACCACACCTACTAAGCTAACCAGTTACAAAAAGCATCAGACAAACCAAAAATGTTAGGCAAATCTTCAGAAAAGACGACAAACAATACACACTATCATTAAATAAAGTGGTATATTTTAGGAACTAGTACTTTAAGTACCTGATGTTATGATCCCATACAAAAAGAGTTTTCAAAATAATGAAAAATACTTGATACAACATTAGAAATACTTACAACTACTCCACTCTTGGTGACAGTTTCCCGGTACGTAAAATTGCACACTGCCCAAGCTAGGTAATACGTGGACATGAGAGGAGTCTGTGAAAAGTGATCGGTAACCCATCCATCTTCTTCAAAAACAGAAGTTTCAACTGGCATGTTGGACAAAGATAAGTAAGTTGCTTGATGTCTGATGCTGATTTTGAAAGTGGCCTTGTAGATAGGCTCATCAAAGCAAGGAAAAGCCTTTCTGGCATGAGTCGGAGAAAACTGCGTAACACCAAGAAACCTATAAAAGAAAAAAATCCAACAAAGCAATTACTAACTGTGTACAGCTCTTGATTCATAGACCTCCCAAATAAGACACTGCTTGACTATTGTGGTTTAAGGGAGAGGGGGAAACAAACTGTACAAAACTTACAGCGTTTGAACACTGCTTTCTCACTTCCTTACTACCAGTACTGCAACTCAATTGATATAATGTTCTACACATTTCCTACAAATTTGCAGACACCATACTGATGTTAAATAAATAATCCCTTGCCCCATACCAAATTTTGTATTCTAACAGCAGTTTTACTCATCACAGATGTGGAAAACAAAGTTACCAAATACGGTTATATGATGTAAAACAAGTAAGCACAGCACTCAGTTCAAATCAGGATTTAGCAGCCTTCAGGGAGTTCAGTCTGCCCTGAGACAACAGCAGGGCACTTTCCCTTTCTTTGGATGTGAAAAGTCATGGTCACATAGTGCACTCAAGAAGGTCATTTTCTTCCACTGCTGATTACTTCTGTACCTGTTGCATGCAGGTCTGAAACACACTACCACACAGCATTGCTGTGACTGCATAAGTAAAAAATAAAGTTCTGTGACCACTGCAGAATTATAAATATAAGCAAATAATTAAACAAGCAGGGAATAGTTCACCGTTCTCCTACCTGTGTTTTTCTTTTCTGATGTATTTTATAGAGAACAAACTGACATTCTCAGTTAATGGGTCAAATCATGAAAGACCTCTGAAGGAGGATAGGATATTTATTATGCTATTGTATAGAAGAGGAAGACTCAGGTTTGACAGTAAAATCTGTACCTGTTTCCTTTGGAACTAAAGATATTTTAGTCCAGACAGAAAATAGGCACCTTTCTGGATGGAGACTTACATGGAGAAAACCCATGTGCAATGACCTCTTTGCAGAAACAAGAAGCTACATTTAAAAGGTTGAATTACTTGGTTTGATAAGACTATTTACTGGAGACATGCAGGATGAGAAAATGATTATGAGCCAACTATGCAACTGGGAAGGTAGCACATATGTAGGCTTTTTGAGTGGTACTGATTCATGTCTCACCTTCAAAGCAAGGTTCCATCAGTGGAAATAACCATGCAATTTTAGATACTAGGTAAACATTTATCAGAATTCAAGAGGTTGACTAAACATCTGTAATTCCTCTGGGAGAAGTGGATGAAGGGATAGATTTGATATAATGAAAATGGTGGCACTTATTATTAATCAGTATATAAGCATTATTCCACAATATAAAGGCTGAGGTACTTAATGCCTTCTTTGTCTCAGGCTTCCATAGTCAGACCAGTCATCCTCAGGGTACTCAGCCTCCTGAGCTGGAAGACAGGGAGAAGGAGTAGAGTAAACCCCCCATAATCCAGCAAGAAGCAGTTAGTGACCTAACTACTACTCCATCTAGACACTCACAAGTCTATAGGGCCAGATGGGATCCACTCGAGGGTACTGAGGGAACTGGTGGAAGAGCTCACTAAGCCACTCTCAGCCATTTATCAGCAGTCCTGAGTAATTAAAATGGGCGGAGGCTAGCCAACATGACACCTATCTATAGGAGCGATCGGAAGGAGGATCCTGGGACCTACTGGCCCATCAGCCTGATCTCAACACTGGGGAAGGTTATGGAGCAGATCATCCTGAATACAATCACACGGCGTGTGCAAGGCCAAGTGCCAGATCCTGCACTTGGGTCACAACAACCCCATGCAACGCTATAGGCTTAGAGCAGAGTGGCTGGAAAGCTGCCCAGCAGAAAAGGACCTGGGGGTGCTGGTCAACAGCTGGCTGAACATGAGCCAACTGTGTGCCCAGTTGGCCAAGAAGGCCAACAGCATCCTGGCTTGCATCCCAAATAGTGTGGCCAGCAGGATTAGGGAAGTGATTGCCCTCCTGTATTTGGCACTGGTGAGGCCACACCTCAACTATTGTGTTCAGTTGGGGCCTCTCACTACAAGAAAGACATTGAGTTGGTGGAGCATGTCCAAAGAAGGGCAACAAAACTGACGAATGATCTAGAGCACAAGTCTTATGACAAGCAGCTGAAGGAAGTGGGGTTATCTAGTCTGGAGAAGAGAAGGCTCAGGAGAGACCTTCCTGCTCTCTACAACTACCTGGAATGAGGTTGTATCAAGGTGGGGGTCAGTTTCTTCCTCCAGGTAAACAGCAATAGGACAAGAGGAAATGGCCTCAAGTTGTTGCAGCTGAGGTTTAGGCCACATACTAGGAAAATTTCACTGGAAGAGCAGTTAAACATTGGAACAGGCTGCCCAGGGACATGGTAGAGTCAACATTCCTGAAGATGTTCAAAGAACACGTAGATGTGGTACCTCACAACAGGCTTTAGTGGGCATGCTGGTGTTGGGTCAACAGTTGGACTTGATGATCTTGGAGGTCTTTTCCAACCTCAATGATTATATGATTCCGTGATACTCTTTAACACCACGGGAGGAAAAAAAAAAGCTGCTCCATAAGGAAAATAAAGCATCTAGTTAACTTTTTCTAAAACTTCTGGGGTTTTATAAGTAATTTGGAGCATTATTTTATAAAAAACAGCAAAGAAACAAACTTCTTGAAATGTTACACATTTTGCTATAGTGCCTCCACATCTGATGGAACTAGATTTATGTTTTCCAGTGAAATCATAACCTCTTTCAAATAAGGCTAATTTTTTTAAAACTTGAAAAAAATTTCCACCATTGAAACAGTTACCACCATTCTTTGCCTAAAATAAAAAGCCTTCTTTGGCTAGTAATTACTAAAGGAATTAATAATATTGCATTTTTCTTGTCTCATTATAAAACACGAATAACAAAAAACATAATTCTGCATAAGGTTGCTAAATATAAGGTTAAAAATTGTTGCCAGGTACTCCAGTGTTAGTCCACCAAAATTCCATATTATCTGTGGATTTGCACTAGTGCAATAAAGCCAAATCAGCCAATTAAATTAATCAAAGCAACTTAATTCGTATGCAAAGTATTTCAAGTGGACCTGATTCTGCATTCTAGGCACACTTTAAACAGCTACAGACATCAACAGAAGCTTCAAGTGAGGATAGAAAACTGTATTGGTCTGTCATTAATAAAGCAAGAATGATGAACTTTCCTCTGCAATTAACAATTTTCATGAGCTCAGACACACATGTAAATGCATACTTAGGGAATACTGTATATATTCCAACACTCTCTAAATAAAGCTTTTTCCCTATTTCTTGAAGATGCTATCAGTAGTCTTTTAATACTTATGTTTGAGGCCACTGAAGCAATCCCTTCACCAGACTAATAGAATCTGATGAACTCTGCATCTTCTGTATTCTCATAGACAGATAGATATATCTCATACACAAAACCAAGCAGACACTGGGCAGTCAATATTTCATACTAAAAATACATCAACTACCAATAACAGTGATATTTATAACATGTGCATTACTACCAAACATCAATTTGCTTGTTGTGCCATAAAGCAAAACAAACAAAATGTTAAAAACTACTCCCTAAAGACTAAACCATTATACATATTTAAAACTAACAAACAATCAAAAAAACCCAAAATCAAAACACTGTCTGTGTTTATCTACTTCTCTCTGTGTTGGGAGGCAAAAACACGCAAAATTTCTATAGCATGTCAAAACTGAAGAGCAGGCAAAGGATTTCATCCGTCTCCCTACACACTGACACTTTTATCTCCAGTTCCCCAAAATATCACCATAAAAAGTTGTATTTCAGGGAATGACAGCCTTGCAGCCTGTCTTCTCAGCATACCCATGGCAGTAATTTGCAGGTGTTTTAATTCTACTTCATTTATTAAAGGAAGACATGTTTCCTCAATAACCTATCTATTTTGACATCTTAGTTGTTATAAAATGGAAGAATACATCTGTTTGTTTTGTCTGTGTGATGTTTTTTTTTTCCTTTTCATTTATGCCAAACTTTGAGGCTCGTTTAAATTATGTGTGCATACTCTTACTGTACTTTACAGTAGCTGTGTATTAAATGTCTGTTGATTACTGCCAGTAAATTCTGGCACATAATGCTAAGTAAATTTGTAGCATATCACTTGCATTTTACATTTCAATTAAAGTACAAAAGATTTCAGTAAGAAAATAAATACTTTTACACAGCTATCAACATTTTAGGCTGATTTATGATTTTCACCTGCGAAGACCACATAAAATGAACTAACTTTTAGAAAAAAAACCTATAAAGTGAAAGCATTACTATGCTTGTAAAGCCTCACAGTTAGCCAGAGTTATTCACTCAGGTAGAACAAAAGTGAAAAATGATGGCTTAGACCCTTTTATAGCAAGCACTACTCCAGTGAGGTTGCTGTATTTTAATCAAATATAAAGATGTCAAAAACCTAAAGCCCTGCTGGAACATCGTGTCTCAGAGCATGAGAGAAGCTTGTCTGTCTATCATAGTGGAAGCCATCCATATCTAAGGACCACAAATGGTTACATGTATTACATTAAAAATAGGTTATTAATCAAAACACAAATTGCTACACTACAAGAGCACACTCTGAACAAAGAAGTTCCCTGGTTTAGAATGTGTATTACTTACTTTACACTACAGTGGACCACTAAGCCTGTGACAATTGAAAGAGAAAAACAGTACTTCTACTAAACACCTGAAACTATAAGCACACAGTGAATAGTTTGAAAAACAACATTTTACTAAAGGAAACATAAGTGAGCTGGTGTAAAGAAAAAAAATTGCACTAATTTCAATATAGAAATGCTACCTTCCACAAGGTAATGATCTTGCCCAGTATGACTATATTCAAGTGTATTAAAAACAAAACAACTTGTATCTGAAAAGTTACACAAAGGATACTGGGAAACACATTTTGCCATTGCCTTCTACCCTGTGTATTAAGCTCTCTTGATGATTCAAAAGTTAATAGACCTTTTGTTGTTATTGTTTTTCAAACCGTAGCTGGGGCATTGGTATTGAAGTGTAGTACAAAAACACTGGATAAATGTCACCACCACACCTATCTGACAGTTCAATTATTCCTAAACAAAGTCTAAATGCACAAGAATAATAACTGCTTAAATAATTTCTTTGGTTTGTAAAGTGAATTATAGCCCCTGCTGTTAGCCATATTTTGTTTTCTGATTTGCTCATTTCCATACAGATCTGTAAGAACTCCTGATTACCCCAGTCATTCATTCTGCTGTGATAAAAGGCATTTTAAATGCATCTTTTCCTACAACCATGCTTTTTCAAGTTTCCATTTTATTTTGCCATAATGAAAAATCGCACAAACTTAATTTCAATCCTGCTAACATCGGGCTGTTTAAAATTGTCAGTAATCATACTAATGAGAGTATGTTTTAATACAAGGGCTGTTGGTTTAATTGAATCGGTGAGTGCTCTTTTTTCTGTCTGACTTACTATTCTTGTGCAGTTTTTCCAACCATAAAACTCTTTGCTTCACTTTGCAGTAAGTGAACAGTAAGATTCAGGAAAAGAAAACGCATCACTACACAGATGTTTCAAGGATGGACAGCTTAAAAATAAACTAATCCTAAAATGCCAGAATTACGAAGAAGCCCATCTCATCTTTCTTTTCTATTACAAAGCCTGACTGTGGTTAGAAAACTACTTTAAAATAAATAAATAAATGTCCATGTAACTGCCTGAACAGGGGCCTTCAGAGTCACCCTGCCTACCATACCAAGGGCCTCGACAGAGACCCAAATGCCACAATACCAACAGCAAATACAGCCCAAGATTAGATCATCTTCTGCATGAAAACCGTTAAAACTGACCAGGTTTGCCCTGTCACAGGGTGTAAATCTACAGTGATTCAGTCCAAGCAGTTGGCATAAATTTACTGATGTTACGTGAAATGACATCCCACCAGCCCTTTCTTCAAATAATGAAATAAAAACAAAACAACAGAGAAGTTCCGGTCCCCTATACACTATTTGTAGCCTGGCAAGGCTCTGTCACACGAGGACACACGGTAGCCGGACACAGAGGGAGTGTTTATTAAACAGACCGGGAGCCTCCGCTCCGAGATCGCCCCGGCAGGAACAGAGCAGACGGTGCGCTTTACTCGTGCACGTTTACTCGTTACCACTGCCAGCTTCCAAACCGCGCTGGGGCTTCTCCTGACTCGCTGGCTACAGCCCGCGGCCCTCCTTGCCTGAGGCGGGGCGCGCAAGCGGAGCGCTCCGCTCACCTGGTGGCTGCCCCGACTAACCCCAGCACGGCACGGCACAGCACGGCCTAGCCCTGCCCCTGCCTTCTGCATGGACCCAGACCGAATCCGCCTCTCAGCCCAGCCCGCCCCCTGCCTGCCCCGGCGTCCCACTCGCTCCCACACAGCCCCTCAGCCTCAGTCGTCTCCTCCCACCGCCCTCCAGCGGCGCTGCCAACCCCGCCAGTGGCACGGAGCAGGGAAGTGCTCGCGGCCTCCGGAAACCTCCACAGCTCCGCCTTCCAAGCGCCAGCCCTCAGAAGCGGCCGGACGGCGGAGGAGACCCACGGCCGGGACAGGCGGCAGCTGGAGGGGAGGCGAGGCGAGGCGAGGCCCAGCCCGGCCTGCGGTCACCGGCCGGCTCTCGGGCAGGGGCAGACCGTCAGCGCGCCGCTCCACACCCCACATCCCCATGGCAGCCGGCCGGGCCCCGCGCCCCTCAGCAGCCGGTGCCGGCCGGCGCGGAGCCTGCGGCCTCACACGCCTGACGCCGCCACGGCCCGCCAGGTCCTAGCGCCGGCCCACCGGATCTTAGCACCGCCCCGCATGAAGTTCGGCGCGGGCTACCGCGTAGGGGTGGGGGCCGCCAACTTCGGCCTGAGTTGTCTTGAGGAGACGGGGCTGTTCTGCTACCTTCTCTCGCCGTGGAGGACGTAGGAGCTGCGGAAAAAGCCCAGCAGCTCGTTCTCGATGAAGGCGTTGTAGATGATCTTGAGGTTGTAACTTCTCTGCACCTCCAGGCTGCGGTTGAGGACGACGACGAAGACCTGGGTCTGGGGGTAGAGGAAAGAGCGGGCCACTCGCACGCCGCCCGCCAGCTTGTCCTCGGCCACGCGGACTGCCTCGATGTGCATGCGGTGGGCGTGCAGCACAATGTAGCGGCTAGCGTTGCGCACCTCCAGCTGCACGTTCACCTCCCCGCTGAAGGTGAAGTTCTCCATGAAAGCGTTCAGCATCAGGTTGTAGTGCAACGGTCGCAGGTGCCGCGGCAGCCGCGCCCGGGCCCAGGGCGGTAGCTCTCGCCGCCGCTGCCACTCTTCCTCCACCTCCTCCTCTTCCTCGCCCGCCACCGCCGCTTCCCCGCCCCGCGCCTCTTCCTGTGGCCGGCCGGAGGGATGCCCCTCGGCGGGCGGCAGCTGGCCCCCCCCCGAGAGGCTGCCGTTGCCGCTGGCCCGCGGCGGACCGTCGGCGGCGGCGCCGCACTCCTCGAAGCGGACGCTGAGCAGCACAGCGATCATGGTCACCGCAAGCAGCGCCAGGATGGAGACGGCGAAGCCAAGTACCAGGCGCTTGTGCACGGCGATGTGCCGCTCCGTAGTGCGGGGTCTCGGCCCCGCTGCCTCGGCCCAGGAAGCCGGCGTCAGCCCGCGGCTGCCGTTCCGCAGGGCGGCTTCCTCCTCGATCATCATGGGGGTGACGGGCGGTTGCTTCTCCCGCTTCTCCTCTAGGGCCATCACGGCAGCGCCGCCCCCGCTTCCCCTGGGGCTGCCGCCCCCCGAGGGGGCCCCGAAAACATTAGAGGCTCCGAAGAAGGGGGGACCCTCGGCCCCGGGATGGGACGTGCCGCTGCGCCGCTTCTCAGGACCCGACGATGCGCATCACCCTGGCTGCAGGCAGTCCCGCGGGGGCACAGGGACGGGACGGGATCGGGCGGGAGCTTCCAGCCGTCCGGCCACTGGTGCCTTGCCGTGCAGGCAACTTGTGCTGCTTCTGCAGTGCACTTCAGCACATGCCGCCGAGCGCACCTGCTGCCCCGGCCCCTCCTGCTAGCGCCACCGCCCGCAGGGAGCTCTCCTCGCCCCGCACCCCGAGCCGCCTGGGCCGGGATCGGGCTCCGCGTCCGTCCCTGGCAGAGCTCGAGCCATGCACGCCCGCACCGCAGCACAGGTCGGGCCGCCCCTGTGGGGCTTGCCCGGCACCGGGGGCGGTGGCACCGGACAGCGGCGCCGGGCCGGGCTCGTCTTCTTCCTTCTCCTCCTCCTGGTGGGGCTGGCTCTGGAGGGAGAGTCACTCCTCACGGCTTCTTTCTTACATAGTCTTTTCCGGCTCCTGCAGGTACGGAGCAGTCTCGCGGCTGGCTTGGGCAGAGGCGGCTATATATAGGCACCAGGGAGAGGCGGGTAAGCCCCGCCGCCCCTCGGCTTCAGCGGCTGCTCCGGCTGCCGGCGGTGACGGTGGCGCCCCAGGGGAGCGGGCGGGGGCTAGAGGCGGGGGCGACGCAGGGACGAGGGAGGCTTTTCTCCGGTGTGTCACACGCGGTGGCTCCGGGGGAGGTCGCCGAGGTAGCGGCGGAAGCCCCGGCCGGGGCGGCGGCGGCTACCGGGCAGCTGCCCGGCTGCAAAACCTCTGAGCCTCAGAACTTCCTGGGATTATACGCATATGAGTGTGCACTCCACGTAAATATTGAATGCTAGTAGTGTGTGATATTTATATAGACTTAATAAAGAGCCGCCGACTGTGCATTTGGCCGACAATAGCGCTGTCATACTAACGTGGGGATGGAGCTGAAAAAAGGATAAATACTCTTACTTAAACTGATAGAATTGCTATGCCAAAAAAATTCAGTCTGTAAGTGTTGGCAGACTTTCAGAAATCCTCCTGCTGCT
The DNA here is from genome assembly GCA_013396975.1 of Bucco capensis. Classification (NCBI taxonomy): domain Eukaryota; kingdom Metazoa; phylum Chordata; class Aves; order Piciformes; family Bucconidae; genus Bucco; species Bucco capensis. The sequence continues at coordinate 893,673 of VWZO01003221.1, forward strand.
ACTCCACGGCCCCAGGAGAGCCTGCTTGCACCTGCTGCCCCTCCTGCCCATGCTGGACCACACTTCTCAGAAGGATTTAAGCATGTGTTAAATGCTGCCTGGGGTAATACACGAACACGTGGCTTAACTAGTCCTAGGAGCGAACCTTGGTCTGGGAAACCGAATTACTGAATCTGAGCCCACTTCCACCAGCTTTCACCCTTTTGCACATAGGCACTTCAGAAACACAGAATTAATATACACAGCAAGGATCTAGATCAATGTCTGAAAGCATCCCTGTTCCTCTTACTTTGCTTGCATACTTCAAAAACTATCCCAGTTCATTTTCTTTTTCAAAGCTCTTCAGCTCAGGTCTTATAAGCAGTTACAGATATGTTTATCCACAGCATTCAGTCCAGTGGAATCTGCAGGAATGTATACTGTATGTCAAGTTAAATGCATACATAACAATTTGCAGAATAAAGGCCTTTTTTTCCATAGTGAAGAAAAAAATAAAACCCAAGCCCTACAGTGCTTTCATAAACAAAGCAAATCTGCAGAGTTTCATGAGATGTGATACATGATGTGATACATATTAGCCATTTTACTTCCTTAAGGAATGCCTAGTCTCTGTTTTCCCTGAATCTACTACATGTTCTAGAAATGTTATCTGACTCTGTGTGCTGTTTCAGAATATGAATGGTCGTTTACTGACACTCAAACCAGTTTAAGGAACACCAGTTTAAATATAAGGATTTTACCAGTTTCTGTATGTATTTCTTGTATTTCCTTACATCTTCCTATATGAGGATTATATATACATGTGCTCTCCCTGGAAGGAACTGAGCCCTTGTTTTTATCTTACAGCACAGTAATCTTAACTATTCCTAATGATAAGTGTGGTGATACACTTGGTAGTTATTGTATGTCTTAGGAGGACCAAGATTCTGCTCCGTAACTAGTGTTCCCAGATGTTTACTGCAGCATTATTTGGCTACCCACCTGTTATAATAGGTGAGCAAACAACAGAAACATTTTATTATCTGAAAATAGCCTTCATGATTTGTTGACTGAAGTTTGAGGCAGAGAGGTAGAAAACTATTGCTATGTGATTCGGAAAAAAAGAAACAAACTGACACTGCAAAATAGAATCCAAGGCTACAGGTTTAAAGTGTCACTTTCTGTATGTTTCATTAAACCCTTTAAAAAGTGGGCACAAAAGAAGTGTCTGAGTGCTTTTAAGATTTTGTATGCAGGCTGTCAGCATCAGGCATTAGTAAAACGGGCAATGTTTCCCTCTGTCACTTTTTGCAATGGTTTTTAAGTTATGTTTGTTCCCATCAGCAGCGCAGAGAGACATTCAGGCAGAGATGTATTTCAAGAGTAGAAGCAGCCTGGAATATGGTGGAACAGTTTGAGTGTCATTTATAAATACTTACAATTTTAAATCACACTTAATTAAATACAATTGAATAGTTAGAAATTTCACAGATTAAGGTTTTTGTGAAGCCACCTCAGAAAAGTGGTGAGTGCCAGGCAGTTGAGCTAACCAGCTCTGCCACTTTAAAGAGGGATGTACTACTGCTTGTTACAGCATAGGAACATCATTCTGGCCTTCTTGACAGACAAGAGCTGAGATCTTCCAAAACCAGCTGAGGGAGTCAGTCACACAACTGAGCTTTGACAGTACTAGTCTATAAATTGAAGGGCCGGTACCAAAGAGGATGTGTAAGAGATTTAAGGTGCATGCTAGTTAAGAAACCATGAGGCCAATTCCTTTTAAGCCAAGTTGCAATACCACAGTCAAAATACTGGAGCAAGGTATGAGTGACAGGAGTTAAGACTGGTTTTTATTCACTACCAACTTTGGTTCTATTACTCAAAGCAAGCATTGGAAGGTTTGCAGTGCCCCTACACCCCTCCTTGGTGTTCTTGTCAGTCTGGAGATTTAGGATAAGAAGGTCCTGCTTTGTACTTTGTTAAATAGCTCATGTTCATCCATCATTCTGAAACTACATTAGTACATTAACCTCTTCTTTGTATTAGTAATGATGGGTTTCTAAAATGTAGCTTGACCAGATACAGGTCAAGAGAGGTATTAACTTATTAATTTGTTCTCAAATGCAACTCTCTGCAAGTAGTTCTGTGTACAGATTGTTATATATTGCCATTTTGATGGGAAATCACAAAGGCACAAGGCTACCAAGTGAGTATCTGGGAAAAAGTTTTAGTTTTTCATTTGTCCACAGTTATGTCTAGATGTGGATTTCATGGGTATTGCCTCTGAAGCCTGAAACTCCTTTCCTCTTTCTGTAGAGGCTGTTGGAAAATATATCAGATCATGGATCATTTTTTCAGCAAAATCCTGATAGTGACTCCCAGTTGTTTAAAACTTCCCCTAGGCCATCAACATCTTGTATGCAATCTCATTTTATGAGCTTATAGAATAGAGTTTCAGTTACTCATGCAAAATAAAAGAGCGTGTCTCACCTAAACTGAATCACTATGGAGATGGCCCTCTCTAGACAAGTCTCAGAAGAAATGCAGCTAAACTTCAGACAGCACAGTTTCCAATTCTATACTCATACTGTGGCCAGCAAAGAGTTGACAAGGGGCCCCCATAAAGCTGTGGTTTATGTTACATTAAGATTGCACACAAACACCATTTGCACTAGTGCTTTACAGTCTTGGAAGAAAAGCTCTATAAATGAGCAACCTTACTGTATATCATGCAGCTGGGTACAGTTCATCCAAACAGGGGATTGGCACATTACAGTTTCCCAAAGCTGCCTAACTTTCTATGTTTAACCCAAATGATCCATCCTTCATTCATCTGGGCATATCAAAAGTTTACAGACTTTTTCATGCTGACCCACTCACATGCACCCCCAAAAAAGAAAAAAAGCTCAGAAAATGTCCTTCTATGCAAAGGCCAGAAACAACTGGAATTTATATAGGGAAGAGTTACAGAGGAAAAAGACCATATCAGCCCTTATTAGTCAGTGCCTCACTGACCCTTTTAGTCTCAGTAGAGCATTTCTGTGGTCATAGTTGCATTCTTCTTGCATACTTCAAAGTGAATGATACCCATAGCCCTTAATCCCTTCTGTGGTGCTAAAATGGACTACACCATAAAGTCTACTAACATGTTGGTCAAAACACACCAATAAGGTGATCTTGCATAGTATTTTGAACTAGCCACTTCTCACAGACTGAGCTTCCACTTGTTTGCTACTTAAAAAACCAAGTGGTGGATGACTGGGGATGACTGTTTCCAAGCCACAACAGATTGCTAGAGAAGCAAAGAAGAAATTGGCAGCCTGTTATCCATGGGCTTTGCAAGTTATGACTAATTCCCCAAAGAACTGCCACTGCCTAAGAGGGAACTGTTGTATCTTTTTGAGGCTTGCAAGTGGACCAAACACTGTGGATCAGGACAGTGGTCCTGCCTTTAGTAGGTTTTGGGTTGCTTTTACTTTGTTGTTTTATTGGTGTTTTTTTTTCCAGAAGACATTTTCAGTAACATGTCAAGTTTAACATATGGCACTGGGGAATATACCTTCTGTTTAGTTTAAAAATTGCTGCTAAGAAAAACGCTAAGGGAAAGAAAGACTTTCTAATTTAAAGCCAAAACAACCAAAACACTGGCTTGTAAAACAAGCTGACATATAATGATTTGTGCTGGCTTAAACATACCAAGAAAAGGAACGTTCTTTCTATCGTTCTCCTCTGCTCCTTCACCTTCGTGTCACCTGTATAAGTTACCGTCTTTCTTACTTCAGTCCAGTGGCATTAATCACTATTTATGTTTAGTTTACAATTAGACATGGTTAGATGATTAGATACAGCTCCATCTTGGACAAGTTTTGTTTTTCTTTTTACAAAGGAACAGACATAAGAGGAAAGGGCATGGTGCTGCACTATACTGTGGTTAAAGTCCTATATAATGACAAGCTAGAAGTTTGCCACAGGACAGAGAAGGTCCCTAGATATCTGAATCCTTCTCCTCCTCCCTCCTTTCCATCTTACCATCACCTCTTGCATTTTGGTTGCCTCTCAAGCAGGAAGGAACATCTGAGGAGGCGTCAATGGAGTGTTGCATCACCAGGCCCAAGTGACCACCTGCTGCTTCCCATTCACCCTTTCTTTCTTTTTTATTTTAGTCCTTCTAAAACTACTCGGCACTACTGTACTAAATCATAACACATTTTTGACTCAAAAGCCAACATTTTCTATCTCAACTTTTAGGATAAAAATATCTACTTTCCTATGAGAATTAAATATTTTAAATTTCCAAATTAGGTGGCAGAGATGTGTGATTTTCTTAGATGTTCTGTTTTCGGATTTATCCATGTCTATTCAGCAATTGCTTTTTCTTCCTTTCATTTTTTTTCCTCATTTCAGCAGCAGTTTCAGAAGGGAAACAAGTGTCCTCATTCTCCACAGGCAAGTTTTAGTTAAAGTATATTTCAACAAAGGGTTTTCTTCTCAGTGTTTTTAAACACAGCTTCAGCTTCTTGAAAGTGGTGGTTTGTTTTTTTAAGCATGAGCCATTTCAATTCTACAAGTTCAATAATGCCATGTTGTTAGCAGTGGAATGCAGAGCATAGATATAATACTGTTTTTTTCCTTTCACTGAATAATTACACTTTAAACTGGCTAATTGAAATCAATTAGTGGTAAGAACTTAGTCTCAGGGGGAGAAGAAGAATTTGTGGAAACTCCGTATAGGAAGCAACATTTCCACACCTAGATCACATCTTATCTGCTAGTTCAGCACCTTTCAGCTAAGCTAGACAGTCCCTCCTTATGTAAGAGCACTTACCATCACCTGCCTCAGGCCCATTTTTGTATCCAGTAGACAATATGAATATGTGACTGCATTTAGTCAGCTCCACCATAACCATATGCTCCTACAGACTCTGAGTAATTGTAAGCATATATGCATTGAGTAATTGTAAGTATATATGCACTAATCTTCACCTTCCCAATCAAAATACCTTAGGAATCTGTGACTTACCAAAATGACCTGGATAAGCATAAAATAGCCATTGTTTGCAGAAACACTCCCAAAATTTAACAGCCGAGGAAAACAGAGCCTGCAACAATCCTTCAGGAAGAATGATCTGTAAAAACAGTAACAAACATCTACAAACAGAATCACTGTGAAATGTCTTAGCTCAAATTCTGATTGATGCTAAATTTTCTCTGAATAAGGACTGCAAGGAAGAAGGTCAGTATATATTTATCATTGCTGTGTTTTTATAATTGATTCCAGCAAAGCACTTTGGTACCTCAGAAACGTGACTTTCTCTGGGCTAGCCTTTAAAATGGAGCAAATGCCTAAAGGGAGTCCTAAACAGGGGGAGATAAACTATGAAAGGGAAGAGGAGTTCAGCTGAATGGGCAGGATCACCTGCCTCAGTGCTGGCTTGGCTGAAATTTACCTGTGTTTGCTTTTCCTGGGATCCTGAGGAATAAACACTTTTATTTCCTCACCCAATGAATAATGAGAATCAATCGACCAAGGTCTTTGAACGTAGAATACCCAATATTGATTAAAAAAAAAAAATAGTAACTCTTTGCAGTGAAAAACTATTCTGAATGCATCAGCAGCACTTTAACTAATGTTTAAAATACATTAAAATATCCTCCCTAGCAAATCCAGATTCCAGTTTTTTAAGCTACACATGGGTCACTCTTGATTTTCAACATGATTGCAAAGCTGCAATTTGATTAAGCATCAAAACACATTACCAATACTGCTGATCATTTGGTGGGTCCCAGAGCACACTATCAGGTGTTCTCTAATAGAGCTCATCTCACAGAAAAGTATTTTAGAATTACTTTAAGGATTTTTTTTGTTGTTGTTCCTTAATGCATTGGTACCATTTTAAGTTTGTCTCTGCAAGCAAACTCCTACCCCCTATTGCCCTTAATAGTACTGATCTTATAGGAACATATATTTGAAGGAATAAAAATATAGCTAGTCTGGTTTTAAAGGTCTAGAAATTACTCTTACACAATTTACTTCATTACGTTTTTCAGGTCAGCAGTCTACAGAACAGTCATGGCTGCTGCTTTCTTGTCAGAGAAGTGTTAATCTGACCACTCATGTGGAACTTTCATCTCCAAAGGAGTTTCATGATTAAGGTGTTTCGGATAAGAATTTATATTCATTATCAAAATGGAAAGATTTAAACCTTGTTGGTATAAAATTCTTCATCGTAGAACCATATTATTTCAAATATTTTGTTTACAAAATAAGACCAGAGCCCTCAACAGAAAAGGAATAAAAATTAAACAATCAAAACATTCCAGTAGAAAATTCATTCACATTGCAGGCGATAGATAATTCCTCCTGTCATATCTCTTAACAACATGACTAATAACTGAAAAGAAGATTTCAGCTTTTAGTTCATTTGAATTCCTTTATTCCTTAGAGAAGAAAATTAATTAACTACATTTTGATCACAATTATCCCTCTTGCGATTCTGGAACTGTGATATGTAGATGACCTATGTCTCCTTCATTCTCTTTAAAACTTAACTTTTGATGTGGGATGGGGACAATGAACCATCTTTGCTGCTATATAGCTTTAAGGCTTTTCACAATATAAAATTTAACTGACAGTAAAGGAAGCGTGCTCCTAATTAAAATAATATTGATTCAGCATATGGTATTCTGCCTTTGGTTTTCACTTTTTATTAGTCGTCACTTTTCTCTTTAGTGCCACCTTGTGGGTCAGCCAGTTATAAAAGCACGCAAATCTCTGTGGCTGCCCAAAAAATGGTCAGCAGCTGGCACTCAGAGCATCATGGGGAAGGGAGGAGGTTGTGGGTTTGGGGGTTTAGGGTGTCTTTTTAATTAAAAAAAAAAAAGCCAACAATGTACAGAGAAAAATGTTTGCTATACATTTATAATAGGTATGCAAGAAGACAGAACACTCTCTCTGGGATTGAAAGTAATGGGATCTATAGAAAAAAAAAAAATCAATGCTCATTTACAGGATAATCATCAAACTTATCTTGGAAAATGTAAGTGGCAAGCTCTGACTTGTGTGGTTTTTGCCACAAGAAAAATGTTTCTGTATCTTTGTGCCATTAGTTTTTGCAAGTTTTCAATGAAAAGTAAAGCTAGATAGTTGTAAACACCCACTAATCTCACTTTTTGATGAGATTAATTATAAGATGCAACATCATAGCTTACTCGCATGTGACATTCAGGGTGGGTTTGCAGACACCATCTTCAGATTCTGTTGCTGATAAAGCAGAGACATTACAAGTGTCAGAGGACCTATGTATTGCATAAGATGTTCAGCTGCAGACTTGGCTGGAGTGTGGTCACAATACATGTTCTCTAATACAGCACTAATAACTCAGCTGACCCCTAACCTTACAGAACCGCACAAACACATTCTCATATTACTGGGAGAAACTGTGGACAGTGGAATTATGTTCAGTTTGTCTTCTTCAAAGGAGTAGATAGAATATTTCTGATGTTTCTGATTTTTAATGAGCCCTTTTTGTTACTTTTATTAACCCTTTGTCTTACTTTTCTTAATACCAACAACTTTGGAAGCTATGAGAAAGAAGCTTTTGTACATTGTAAGCCCCTAAATAAAACATGTTCTTCATTTTATTCTGTATACACATTAAAAGCAACAAACCACTTTAAGCTTACAATTTCTGTTTTTTAGCTAGCCTGCTCCTTTGCATTCTCTCTTACTAAGTATAGGCTTATAAAGGAAAATAAGTCATCCCTGGAAGTCTCTTAAACTAAATCAAGTAGTCCTATATCAGGTAATCTTGCTGATAAGGAGAGGGGTCATTTTAAATGGTAGCTCTTGGGTTTTACTGGAATTAGATTTCATTCCTAAGACATATAATCAGAATGAGTGACAGAGAATGTAAGACAGTGGAAAATACAGTTTCCCCATGGTCAGAAATAGCTGTTATTTAAGTGGAAAGAGTCCAGGGACCTTCACAGGAGCCCATGCCACATGAGTGAGTTCAGTGACATGTTCCAAGAATGAAAAGCCAAGTAAACTCCCCACCAAGAAGCAGGTAGGTGTGCAGCAGTTTCTCTGAGTCTTAGCTAAGCTCAAACATGGGAAGTTCAGCTCAAACAAATAGAATAAAGTAGGAAGGATGGTCCAACAGACAGCTGACTAACCCAGACTGCCAAAAACTCAAACAGATGACTTCCCAGTACAGCCACAGTCTTCTTCCATAACTCCTGTATTCCTGTACCTCTTTGCTAGCTGTATCTCTCTGAACAGTGGAAAAGCAATGCAGGAAAAGAGCTATTAATGACTGTATGGTGTTTGGGTGTTACACCCCATGGATACACGGAGATAGCTATGGCTGGCAAAGCCAATCGTGTTCCACAATTTGCTGTGAGCTCAACAGCCACACACTGCAAAACACTGATGCTTCTCTACTGAGAAGGTGGGCGGGGAAGTAGTTGCAATAAGGTTAAGTAAAGAATGATACACAAAAAGTGAGAGAGCTTTCACCCTGTGCTCACGTCTGAGCAGTTGCTCAGGATACAGCTACAGAGATGGCTGTCTGCATGACTCCACCATGCATCAATTATTCTTACCACTTTTTCTCTACCTTTTCCCCTCCAAACCTTCACATAGACCAGACTATGACCACTTACCAGGTACTTCTACATATTTACCAGCACCAGAAAACACACACTGGAAATCTGCCTCTCTGAAAGTTGCAGTTACTGGATTAAGGAATGGCCACATGCTGAAAAATGTGCCTTATTTTTTTTTCATTCTTGAAATACTGAAATGCTGCAAAAGCATCAGATGAGCATCAATGAGGACAATGAGAGTAAGAGCATTTAAAAAACCTATAGTCTCACAAAAGTAACAGGATACTCAGGACTGCAGACATTGTTTGTACTGAAAGTCTTTGTGTTATTTTTTGGGAGGTACTTAAGAGAAATGAGTTGTGTTTTCTGTGAGGGGTTTTAAGCCTCTGCTGCATCAGAAACAACATACACGTGCCACAAGCTATGCTTCTGCCAGGCCTAGCCTCCTACCAAACACATCAAGCGTGAAGCCCCTCAGCCCCAGCTGGTCAGCAGTCTGCTCATCTCACAGGCAGCTACGCTCACCACTAGCCAGGTCCTACAAGACAGATGGTGACGGAGTCCAGACCCCTCTTTTGCAGGGATGTGACCATCTTGCCTGCCCCACTCCTCAGACATTTACTCACATACATCCCTTCCTAAAGAAGCTGCTGAATTTGCTTTTGAAAAGTTACATACATAAATCATGGTTTTATTTCAAATGCAAGTTCTTCAGATCCCAGGAGATTCAAAATTTAATACTACACATATATGCAGATGGCAAACTTACCTTTCCTAGACTGCAGGATGGAGACAACTAGCAGTGTCACCCTTCTTCAGTAAACACCAGAGCCTTGCCTTTGCAGTATTTTTAGTCACACCGAATGGGAAGTATTTGTGGTTTTATACAGCACAGCATCACCTGGAAGAGCTCTGATCCAGCTAGCATGAAATGGTTTAGCTGCTTTAAACTGCACTGTTCAGACTGCTCCAGCATATTTTTCAGCTAGATCATCTGTGCTAGACTAAGTGCCACACAGTCTGCCATTAGAGGTAGCCCCAGGATCTCTGCACAGCACTGAGGTGTGCTGAACAGCTGAATCCCACCAAGGCAGCAGAAGCCTTCTCTGAGCAGCAGAAGTTTGTTACACGTTTGTAATGAAGTCAGGTATCCCCATGCCACCCTATCCAACCACAAGAGAGCCAGTACCCACAGCTAACAAACAGCTCAAAGTCACACCCTGTAGATGCATGAGATTGCAAACTCAGGTATGAACCCCCACCCTCACTTCAGATACTCTAGCCCAGCCCATTCAGGTGCAAGCAGAAATGCTCTTACCTGCTAGCTCTAGAACAAGCAATAGCAGACCATCCTTCCCTATCTCCCTCTTTCTTTGCAGCTCTCTAGCTCCTCTCCACATTGCTTTTTCCACCACTTCTGTCAACCTGTCTCTCTGAATCCTCTCCAGGACAGTCTGCAACCTTACCACTTGCTGCCCCATGATGCCCAGGCAGCCATCTCTTACAACAGCTGGTTCAGATCCACAGCTTGATCTCAGCTAGAGATCCCTGAGCTGTGGGCAGGCACAGTGTACTCACCCCATCCCAGTAACTGAGGACAGTAGTAGCATCTGTAGGCAATATTCCTGTCTACGGAACAGCACTAAGGAGCCCAGGTGCCAATAGGCTTTACAAACACATCTTTATCAAGAGCAGAAGGAAGCTTAAATCTGGGTGAGATTTTGGAAGGAGTGTGCTCCTTTCATGAATATCCTTTCATCCTCCCCTCCTCTCCAAAGCTGATGCTTTTTGCTTCAGCCACTTCATCTTGCTTTAACTCCCCTGTCAATCCCCAGACATCTCACCTTAGACTCCATTCCTCAGGCTCCTTGTCACAGCATCAATCTCCTGGAAGACCTTAGTGCTGAAACTCATGACGTGACATTTACAAATAAGATTTTTATGTGAGATTTCCAGTAAGGTCTCAGATCTCCCCATGAGGACCTAACAGTCTTGGTACAGCTAAAATGCAGCAAAGCAAATTTTTTTTCTGTAGTTTTGATTCTAAAATGCATCACAGCAGAGGACAGTTTAAATATGAACAGAAAACACTGCTCAGCTGTAAAGCCTCTCAGAATTAACTTTCTCAAAAAATATTTTTAAGGCTGACAAATCATGTGCAAGGTCTTTTCCCAAAGGAGATTTTTTCTTAGATTCATTTAGTAGTTGAAGGTTGTGTCGTATGTCACTGGAAAGGAAATTTTTCCTTGTTTATGAAAAATGCCTTGATTTTGACTTTGCTGTCACAGGGGAATAATGATATCCATACAGGTAATAAGCTGGCACACAGAGATTGTTGTTGGTAGCTTTGCAAGAAGTATAGAGCTTTTTAAAGGATGATAGGAAGTAACAGAGTGAATTGATATGAAACATGCAATTTATATAGTGTCTACCTGACTCCGGTTTTCAGCATTTTTAATATTCTTTTAAATATTAATAGTTAAAGCATAATAAACAGAATATCATTTTAGAGGAGCTAATGTACAGCTCTGTAAATTCAGTAAGCAATGGCTATTAATGTTCTCTTTTGTCTTCTAGACATAAAATCAAAGCTATTTAAATTAAAGGATGCACATAAAATCAATGTATGTTGATAAGGTGTGCAACATTAACAATAATGTTTGCAAACATTCTTTGCAGCTTATGTATAGAATCTCTTTCTGGATAGATAGCCACATTACCTGGCATCACCTAGAGCCCCTTACATTAATTTTTTTTCCTTTGTTTTCTTTAAATTACTAATTTTTAAGCCTGTATAGTGTTAGTCTAGGGTAAGCTATACCAGTGCAGGTATTGCAGTGGCACAAACATGTTGCACATTCAGGTGAGCAGAATATACCCATACAGCCTCTTTGGCCCAGGCTGAGGTTGGTAGCTAAGGAAGCATCTCAAAGTGCTGAGCCCAAATTTGGACACAGGCAGGCCCTGCAGCTGGGGCCAGCCAGCCTTGGCCCTACTGCCAGTAACCACTGCCAGCTCCTCCATTCCAGCAGCAGCTCCCCATGTGCCTTGGGGCTGCTTCCCAACACAGTGCCCCAGCGGCGCCAGTCACAACCATAAGGTCGATCACCAAATGGCTGGAGCATAGTGCAGCAAGCCAAGTCCTCCAGGCTTTGCTGGATGCAACTGATTCATGTGGTGTGCAAGTCTCATGGCAAAAGCACTAGAGATCTCATTTCCCAAGCTGTTTTTAGTCCAGAGTGAGGGCAGCCAAACATAGCTTGATGACTGGGTGGAAAATAGGCAAGCAAGAGCACAAATGTAGGCTGAGACTATGATCAAATCTCCAGAGCAGGTTTAGCTTTAGCTTAAGAAGTGATCAGCTCAGCCTGCAGAAGAGAAGGCTCCGAGGGAGGCCTTACAGCAGTCTTCCAGCCTACAGGAAAGTTGGACAGGGTCATTTTATCAGGGAGTGTGGTGACAGGATGAGGGATAATGCTTTCAAACTGAAAGAAGGTAGCTTTAGATTAGATATTAGGAAGAAACTCGTTACTGTGAGGGTGGTGAGGCACTGGAACAAATTGCCCAGACAAGTTGTGGATGCCCCATCCCAGGAACTTTTCAAGGCCAGTTTGGATGGGGCTTTGGGCAACCTGGCCTAGTGGAAGGTGCCCATGGCAGGTGGGTTGGAACTAGATGATCATTTTCCAACCCAAACCGAACCGTTCTATGATACAATGATTATTGAAATCCTATGTGATGTACTAAATGCACAGTTTTAGCTCATGACAGCTGTAGGAGAGATTTAACAACCAAAAAAATAAGCAAGGATAAACTAGTGATTGATTCGGGGATGGGTTTTCTTTTTTTGGTCTACCTGTTCAGCATGTCCACACTTGTACCCCCATTGTCTGATTAAAACCAGTTAGGGAATTATACACCTAACCACTATTTGTTTTGCATGGAGTGATCTAACTAAACCTTGTAGCTAGCTCCATAAGCCTCAGTCTTAACACTTCTCATATTTAGCTGTGACCTACGGTGTAAAATTCCCTGCACACCAACTTGCAACTAGTTCAGAGGCCAGAGTCTTCCAATGCAGAACCCTTGGCCCTCTGCTATCAAAAATATCCTGGAAGGGATGAAAATAGAGTGAGATGGCCTTTTGCCCACTGGTAAGTCACTGAATCAGAAGGATTCTTAAATATCTTGGGAAACCACGTTAACGGAACCAAAACAGAGGTACAAGGCATAGACACTCAAGTAAAGCTTTGTTAGCTGCAGGAAATGGCATTGCATGATGTAATTACCCAGGAATATGCACAGAAAGGCACTGGAACTGCAGTAGCTCCCCAGAGCAGGAGCATCTCAGTAGATTTTGGGGAGGGATACAGCCCAAACATTTAGAGGCTAAACACATCAGATAGAATATGACTTACATGCAGAACCTGGTTTTTCAGCATTTACATGGGCTGAAGCCCCCTTCACTCCAGAAGAAATATTTCCCAAATAAAAAAATAACAGAATGGATCTCCTAAAAAGCTTTTTTCATGTGAGTAATTCCACATCAAGAAAACCATGAAAGATCTATTTATCTGTGGTCAGCCAGCCTTTACTGAAAATATCTGGCACACAATATATATTTTTCTGTGAGATATGCAGGAACAGACCTGTGTTACAATGTCATCACTAAAGCTTAAGAATTTTATTTCTGGGATAGCCAAGAATGCTCAATTATCTCCCAGACTTGATCCCAGACACATCAGCAAAATACCAGATCTCACTTTCAAAGGTGCTACTTTAAAGGAGACTGTTTGACAGAAAAGTTGAATCAGCCTTTCTCACCTTGGCAAGGTGCCTAATGAGGTACAGAAAAAGGGGATACACCTGTTTAGAAGCCAGCTCAGCCAAAAGGCTTTTTACAGAAATAGAAAGGGATGCTCAGTGAGAATGAGAACCTGAATCATTATTGTCAGGATCTTGACTGGGTGCCAGGAAGATGGGCAGAATGGAAAAGTTGCAGCCAAATAATCAATGCCACATCTAAAGCATATCACAGCCTACGGTTTATTTTATTATCTTCTTCTGCTACCTCCCCAGATTGAAGATAAATATCATCATCAAGAAGAAGAGTATCTTACCCAATGCCAAATAACGAAAATAATCTCTTGCAAATGATTTCTTACTCAATAAAAATTAATTAAGGAAATTATGTAAAAAGAAATCTTCTTGGACTGAATATGCTCAAAACAACAAAAACAAAGCATCTTTTTGGACAGATTCTGTTGACAATAATCCTGAATACAACTGTTTCCAGCCAATGTAAGACTTGTCACTTGCACAGGTGCCTTTATATTAAGTCACAGGTTTGTCCATCATGTGTTAATACACATTCTTATGGTAGATGAAAAGTTCAAAATCAATTTGATCTTTACCAGTTGCTCCAAAATGGTCATGCACAGAACCCATTTAAAGTTTGCAGTGGTGCACTCATCTCACATTTTAAATCTTGCAATTAAAAGGAATTGGGCAGAAGTATGAACTACTTCACACATTTTTCCCAAGACTTCTGCAGGAAATAGCAGACAGTTTAAAGTGAAAACAAAATGATTATGTCTTTCTTCAGAAACCAGGAAATTATTCATGTTATGTGACACCATGAAAATCTCTATGGGCAAAGCAAAATTGTTATAATAATAATTGTATTTAGCACTCAATTACAATTTGCATACTTCTTACTCTGCGTAGAAAGTATAAATAGATATTTTTGGAGAGGAGTGTGTCAGATTTAGTATACATAAAATAAAAGTTACAATCTTGGTTAGAACTTCCAGGAGCTACTGTATGCATGTATGTAAGTTAATAAAACGAAGGAAAAATAAATCAAACCAGTAGTACCATTCACTTTTCATAAATTGAAGTATTTCCTCTCTTGTGCCTTTGTATTTAGTCATTCATACACTTCTTTTGAATATCATTAATTTCCTAATTCTATCTGTCAAATGCACTCTCCAGTTTCCTTAACTTTTTAATGAGACTATGCAAGAAAATCCTCACTGGAAATTGCTTCCAGAGGATACTATAATAGATGCTTGCCAGGTATATTATATAAAAAGGCTTTGATTATTTCTCCATGTAAACTGACACAATTACGATACTATAAATTAGAACATAATTCATATCCTGTGTCTATTGAGGTCCTCTGAAGGAGCTGAACACTATATAACTCTTTTACTTTCCCCTAAACATGACATCTGCCATTTTATTCTGAAGCAAGTTATTATATTTTGACTATATTTCACAGAACAAGCATTTTCCCCTCAACAGAATTAAACCTTATTAGTCTTTGGCAATGGTCTTTTCTAAAGGGTGATTAATGTGTCATCAGCAACTGCTCCAAGGAAACTGGATAGTGTTTTTAAATGTGTAATCAAATTGCATGAAACACCCTTTATCTTTCTAAGCAGATTTCTCATCAGTGCATGTTTCATTAGCTGTTAACACCTCAGACATGTCAGCTGGCCATCAATTATCCTCTGGCTCAGACTATCCGAAGCCCTCCAGATGGACAACTTCTGATCTGAGCTGGTTTGGAAATCCAGAACAGATTTCAGTAACAAGGAGACACAAAGTGGGCTGAACTACCCTTGAGTGGTATAAAGGACAAGTGACTCTAATTAATAAGCCTTTCTCCAGAGCTACTTGGTCCAAAAGTTTTTGGCTTGAAGTAGACTTACTGCAAAGTGATCATTGTCATGCTGCCTTGGGAATTAGCCTAAGTGTTGGAGGTCAAGTGTGAATCACACAGGTGAACCATCAAACTACACAAGGAGTTCACAAGGCTCAGTGCTTAGTCTGGTCAATGAGGAGTAAAGACCAAAGCTCTCCTCAGCATGACTGACTCCCACGTCAGGTGCTTGGAAAAGAGACAGTGTCTGATGGAGCACAACCCTGCTCATTCATCTGTGCTACAATTTTCACCTTTTTCTGAACACACTGACAAAGTATCAGTCTTACTCTTGGCTTTACTTTTGTGACTCCAATCTACTACACTGGAAGTAAATTGATAGTAAGTTTCTTTCAATTTTCTTCTGCAAAGTGTATGAAATTATGTTGAGAACCCTGAAAAATAATAATTCACTGTTATAAGCTATTTCAGAAATCTGAAGTTTTGAGCCAATTCCGATATTGGAGTTTTACAACATCCAGAATCACCTACTCTTTTTATCTGCTTGATACAGTGGTTGCAAAGCAGAGTAGGAAGATAGAAACAACTGCTACCTACTTTGCTTACTCTTAATTGATTTTTTCCTTCTCTGTTCTCTCTTTCAAATGAGTCTTTTATGGTTCTGGGGTATGATAAGCCACTTTTACAACTTCTTTAAATCATCTCACTACTTTTTTTTTTCCTTTGTGATATATATTACAAGTAATATGCATCACAGAATATTAGGCAATTGTCTGTTTCTTTGCTAGGTTAAAGGATTATATTTTTTTTTTCAATGTAAGTTAGAAATCATCAGCTGTATTTAGTTTTTACTGTGTAAAGTGAATTATAAATGGTCAGCCAGCTGATATATGTCTGTTCTTTCCACTGTGTAAAATATTAGACTGGTTTAGCTTGGAATAACTATACTTGAGTATAACAAGGCCTTTGCTTTTGAAATTTTGAATTATATAAATAATGGTCATGTTGGGGAGAATAAACTTTCTTACAAAAGGTTGAAATCAACAGACACTTACTCTAACTATTCCTTACAATTCTCTAAGAGTAAGGATACAGAGAAAGGGATATTTTAGAGGGCTTCCAGGACCACAGAGATGTTGCTTATTTTTCTTCAAATATGTAGACATGATTAAAAGGAACTGTTTCTTTCATGTTTAAGAAAAGGTTTAGTATTTTTCCTGTTTTTGCCTTTACTTCAATTAAAATTATCTAAAAGTCATGCAAGGAAAAAAAATGTATAAAACCTATAAAACAATTCTGTTAATGTGTAGGTTGAAAGAGGATGTAAAGAGGCTGAGTAGCAACATCATAATTACTTGTCAAAAATTCTTCCTGCACAGTTATGTTTCTTCTTCTCCTCGTATGACAAGAACAAAGTTACTTCCTTCAACAGCTCTTTCAGAAAAGGTGTTAATGTCAAAGGAGGTAAGAAAACTATGCTACAGTCAAAACCATAGTTTTGCTCTGACACTGCTGCTGCCAGCTTAGCAGTGTTGTCATCTCTGTCCCCGTGGGACTCTGGCCTAGGTACCAAACAGGGTATTTAAGTGTAGCCTACATGCTTAAACTCGTAACTGTGATGCAAAAAGCTTCACTGAAACAGGTGTTTTCCCAAAGAAGACTCGGATCCATATCTCCCAAAATAAATTATAACATAATCCTCTCTTTGCATATGGAGATGTAGCTTTCAATACCTCCAGAAGAGAGGAGGACTGACCCTCTGTTTCACATATCTTGGCTGGAAGCTTTACCCACTGGACTGTAAAATGCAGAGAAGTCCTTCTGGTTTTAAGAAAAATAATGATTGATAGAGCCATGTGATGATATAAGACACATGCCACTTGGACTCCTCTATCCTCCACAGTTCCTTGTTATCTAACTCCACATTCTGACTATTTCTCATGAGGTCTTCTGTAGATTCTGAGATTTTGTCCTTTTAATAGTAGAGTATTGTCCAAAACGTGGTTTTTTTTACCCAGTAGACAAGTCAAGGTATTTCTCCATTACAGGTTTGTGCAAAGCTGGGAGCTAGAAGGCATTGCACAAAGTTAGCTCAGTTTCATGCAAAAACAGCTGCTTATTTATTCTGTAACATGATCAGCAAAAACCTGCCTAAATTTACATTCCCTGCTTGCTAAATTAGTCCTTGTTTGGTACTGATTCTTCCATTATCTCATTTCCAGTTAGAGCTACAATACTTCTTTTTATTTCTGCTCACACTCAGAGAGGGGCAAGTTTAAGTGGGTTGAGGGCTTCTTTGAAGTCAGAGGTCATGATGTCCCCCTGGTGCCTTTACCTTTACCCCAGTTACAGTCTTCTGCTGACTTCAGCCCTTGGGGCAGTTACCTTATCTTAGTTCCTTCCAGGATAGGATGTTCCTTGTTCTTCAGCCTTGTAACTCCCTCTCAAAGGATTAGCAGCTTAGCAAAAATGCAAGTTTACACAGAATAGCTAGTTTTACACAGCAGACCTATGGATAGTTCACACCAGAGCTAATGGTTAAAATGTTATTTGTTTCTTTTTCTTCAAACATTAGTCATTAGGGCAACCTGAGCATCTACCCAGAGCATTAGTGTACATAGATATTTACAAACAGGGAGGTATTAACAGCTACATACTAGTTTCATAACAGTTTCAAGTCATATTATAATACCTTTTTCCTTACCTGTTATCTACTTATCACTAAGTGGTTGTATATACATTTATGTATGTACACTTGCATGAATTAAAAGCTGGTGAAAAGTGCTGATGCCTGTTTATCAAAGTTTTCATTAGTATTCCCCTCACCCAGCTGACAATGTGGTTCAGTTTAAAAATACAAAGTGGGCTCTGTGTTCAGTGCTGACTGTAAAGAATAGTCTGAACAACAAATTCATGCTTGGATATCTCAAACATTTCTTTTCAGCTTTAAATGGAAATTATAGCTAAACACAATCAATCGCAGGAATTACTCTGTACGTATGAGGTCACAGCAATACTCTTTCAGTGATGATACAGACATCATTCATGAGATGTGATAAGATCAAAAGAGTATTTTATTAGAAGGTATGATCTGAAAAACATACCTGTCACTGAAGCATCATGCATTACTGCACAAAGTATGGTTTCTAGCCTAAAAAGTAAGTTTTTAGAACTTTTACCATAAAGGCTCCACATTCACATCCCACATGTTGACAACTGTCAGCTCAAATTGCTGAAGTCTCAAAGAACAGTTATCTTCTGCTAATGGGTAATCCTTCAACATGAATCTGGGAGCAGAAAGCTGGCTCCATACATCTGGCTTCATGCATCACCAGTGACAAGCACACTACATTCTGAAATCGGGCAGTTTTCCTGCTGATTAAGCACAAACCAGAGAGAACCTGGCTCACACTTCCACAGGAATGGTGGTTTTTCAGTGATAACAGAAGGAAGAAATAGAAAGCATATATTCTAGTCAGGAGTCATCATCTGTGACTCAAAACACAAGGGGAGAAGGTCAGTTAATTGCATTATCTTCTTCAATCAAAATGACCTTTCACAGTCAAGGTGAAGCACTTCAAAACTAGCTAGAGCATTCAAATACCTCTCAACCTGTATATTCAAGTAAAGGCTTCTGCTAGAAAAAAGCAGAGCAACAAGAAAACAAAGAGTATATACACACACACAAAACCAATGCCAGAACCAACCCCCCCTTGATGGTAACTACCTCGCCACTGATGCTGTAGCAGGAGGACTTCAGCAGCAGCTGGGACTCAGGCTCAGGAGGCTGGATCCTGGAACTCAGGAACTCTTGAATTGAAATGGAAGGCAGAATAGGGAGAGTCTTGTAGGAACAGAGCTGGACTGCTGATCTTCACAAGGCTTCACAAAGCATAGGGTGCTCAGTCTTCCAGGATTGAAGGCAGAACAGAAAGTCCTGAGGAGCAGAGATGGGCTTCTGATCTTCACAGGGCTCAGATGCTCAACCTTCCAGCCAGGTGAAGACCCTGACCTCTCCTTATATATACTAGTTGTTAATTAGCTCAATTAAGTACCTGTTTGCTTGGTCTCAGGCCTCCTGTGAGTGACCCCAAGGCCCAGGCTTGATACCAAAGTTTCAAGGACTGAATATGATGTATATCGCATGGAATACCTTATTTTGACTCAAACTAGGACACCAGTGCTAGCTTACAGGGGCTTTCCTCACTGCAGGAAAGTCTCAGCAAGTCACTTAGGGCAGCTGAGTCTTTGGATCCTGCCAAGGATCTGTGATGTGCCTGGTCTGGCCGGACTGAGTAGCACAGTTGGTGTGCAGAAAGATGCATGCTGGTAGTTGCTGAAAATATTTTAGGATGCCATCCTTTTTTTCATTGTCTCCTGTAGGGAGACAACTCCATAGGGGAAGTTTCTCGCATCTTCTCAAAGAAACCACCTCTGTAGCACCCCCACTATCAAAACCTTGCTATGCAAACCCAATACTCTATCAGACAAGAAATATGTACTAGAAACTGTGTCAGCGAAAACCTCTTTTCACTACCACAGGCTTGATTCATGCTCCCTCAGGTACATGGTATGAGATGGGCTATACAAGGAGGGGGATACAAGAGGAGTGCAAATTTCACATATATCCCTTTCAGATTTCCCTTACATCCCCAAAACAGAGTAAGGACTTTGGGGAGTATTTACAAGAGCTGCCAATGCTGTTCTCCCTCCACAGCCACTGCAGACCTTGCAGAGAGGGAGATAAACCCCCTGCTGACCCCTACAGACTGGTGCCCTCTCTGACCTGCCTCCTCAAGCAGCCTGACTGACCTTGAGCAGGAGCTGGGGACCATTAGCCTCGGCAGGCTGATGATGACTGCCACAAGTGCCCCATAATGTGAACAAATCCCAGAGTACAGAATGAAGAGACCAGAGAATCAGACTGGAGATCCAAATTCCAGTCATGTTCCCAACCCAAATTAACCATAGCGGCCACTGCACAGACATAATAATTGAAGAACAGGCTGCATAAATATAAAGGTGTGTGATTTTTATATTTGCCATTTTAAAAGCCAGTGATAGTCACACAGTGAGGAAAATGCTGCATTTTATGAGTCATCAGCCCCCTTTATGAGATGCATTTTGGACTGTATATCACTGTATTGCAGGGGAAAATATTTCAGTAAGATTAATTAGCTGGTGTTTGTAAAACACTTGGAATCTGGGAAGTACCATATAAATGTGAGCTATTATTATTGCTGTTTATTATAAGGGAGATGCAAATCCTCTCTAAATGTTGACTAAAGCCATGCAATTTTTATGGTCACAACTTTGTCAAAAAGATTTTTATCTTCCTAGCAGCAATGTGCTCCCAAAATGTTGAGCCTTAAATCAACAGCTGTTATACCTCAAGCAAGTTATGAATTTTCCTTGATTTACAGCAGTTGGAGTTTTTAAATTTTTCTTTTTAAGGACAGAGAGGGGATGGGGGACAAGTGTATGCTTTTGCAAACATGTAACACAGGGACAAGAGTTCCTCAGAGGAAAACCACCCTCACCCCCAGTCAGGCTGTTAAATCTATGTTCAGGCACTCAGTGAATGACCTGGTTTTCATCACTCAGAGGAGATAGCAATTCCCACCAAGCATTCCAGGAGCTGCTCTGGGAGAACATGTCCTTAACAACATCAGTTATCTGCTTGTCTAGGTGTGGATGCAGGACCCTCCATCTAGACACCAGCTAGGTTGGTTTTTTGTTGGCTTTGTCTATTCATAGCTACCTGTTTGTTTGCTTTAAATCCTGGTCCATCATACAGTGAGAGCTGTGTAAATCCCAAGGGAACTTGAGTTATTCAGCAGAGTCCCTGAAGATGAAAGGGAGCTCCCTGCCAGCTTCCCTGGAGTCCTGTTAATTATCCCATATGGTAAGAATTCCCAAGGGAAACCCTAAGGAGAGTTGGTAGCAGTATTTTTATATCCTCTTAACCTGATGCAGAGAACAACATGCGCAAAACAAGGAAAGATTACCTTGGGCTTGAATACAAACAGAACTAGGATTCTCATTCTTTCAAATTCCCCTTTGGAGCATCAGCATGAACAATACATTGACTGGAAACTGAGGCCACTTGTGTGAGCAAAAGCTATTCTCTCCAGCAGTGCTATTGAAAAAGTAGCTGGAAGAAGCAGAGGATTGAAATTTATGGTATTCATCCATTAAAATCACTTGGAGAAGAGTTCTGGGAAGTCCTGACTCTCCTGTACACGATGAGAGTGTTGTACATTTTTCATATGCATGCATACAGCCTACCCTTGCAATTATGTACTTTGATCAGGAAAATCTGAAAACATTGGCTTTTTACATGCCTGTGGCATTGCTTTCAAGGGAAGAAGGTGTGTTTCACATATACTCATTTCTATCCTGGCTGTTATTCTGTATAATAAGTATTTCTGGCCAGCAGTTCACTTTAAGGACATCAGCGGAGAACACATCCAGTTCATTGCTGTAACAGATTTTCTTACTGAGATGGCCATGTCTGTTCCAAATGCCAGCCAATTCCACCACCTTATCTGTGAAATATGTATTTTCTTCTTTTAGGACATCCAATGTAGGGAGTACATGCACAGGTCTCCCTTCTTCTGCCTGTCTTCACCACACATGGACCCATCAGGAAGTCCAGCTCACAGGAATGGAATCTTCTGCAGACTCATGGCCACCTCAATCCTGACTCAAAGCTCCATGAACCCTAGTAAGTCCCCTGCCCACAACTGAGTGCAAGTTACAGTTACCTACCTACATATCGGCAGGTTATTGCAGCATTGGGTCAAACACTGCCAATTTCTTCATAAGGATGACTCTAACTCAGCAGACAGTGAAGTGCAGTTATAGTGTAGGGCACAAAAGGAAAACCTGCTGGTTTTTAAATAGAGCTCTATGACTATGTGGAGCAACCAGCCATCCCCCATGGGAGAAAAGAAGGTGACAACAAGAAATACAGGAGTCTTGTTTTGATCCTAGTTGCTTCTCCCATCCCACAATACAAACTCAGAGGTCTCTTCTGCAGGTTCTTGGATTTGGCCCATGAATAGGACTTCAACACACATATACGATAAATGTGGACTTCAAAATTGTATTGCCTTATTTATTTTGCCTGCATACTTAGCACTGATATATCAGGACAGATCATTTTTTGTCCCAAATGGGCATCTTTTAATTAAATCCTCCCCCAAATAATGGTATTTGTACTCCAGGGCTGTAAAATATTTCATTAAAAAAATCAACCTAAAAAAATACTTATATTTTAAATATTGAATTGTTTTCTGAGCTCCAGTTTGCACCTACAGCCATACTGAAAGATGTCAATATTTCTCTCTGAGACATATTTACCTAAGAGGGTAATATTTTGCTCTGTTTCCCTATAAACATTGTGACAAAGTTATGTCGACTTTGCACGGCAATTTGATGTTTAGATTCAAATTTTAAAACTACTTGTACATGCATATCTTCATGATTCACTAGATTGTGCCATGAAAGCCCTTGTATCTCAGTCAGTGTTCTGCTGAATCCACAGCTACCTTAAATTTGTAGACATTGCTCTCCTTGCACAAGAATCATCCATTAAATTGGGATGACTGGAAAACTATTTCTGGGCTTTACAGAGATTAACTAGACTTTACTTCCTACTATTGGAAATGGTTCTGCGACTCGCTGTGCATTGGCAATGGAATAACAGATTGACAGGTGCAAGAAACTGCCATGTCCCCTCAGATGTTCATTGGATTTTTACAAGTAGATGAAACCACAGAAAGTTGCTGGGTGTTGCTGTATTGGAGCAGTTACTGTGAGCACCAGGAAAGAGTGTTAACCAAGTAATCTGCCTATACTCAGCTGTAGGAGCTCCAAGGGAATGACGCTGCTCCAACATATCTTAAGGGACAGCATGTGCAAGTACCATCCTGCAAATCCAGCTGTGCAGGATAGAAGAGGCAGGGAAGAATGGAGCCACTGCTTCATTTCCTCTCTATCTGCCTTATCCCATTCAAGCTCGTGGTAGTTTAAGGAACAGGAATGAACTTGGTAGAATCAAAACCTCATC
Source organism: Bucco capensis (assembly GCA_013396975.1). NCBI lineage: Eukaryota > Metazoa > Chordata > Aves > Piciformes > Bucconidae > Bucco > Bucco capensis. The sequence continues at coordinate 917,000 of VWZO01003221.1, forward strand.
TCTGAAGCTAAACTCATCTTACACCATCAGATATTCTCTTTTTAATAACATAATCATGAAGTGACTGGAAGAAAGGATTGCTGTGCAGGATGGGCATGCATGACTAATTTATCAGTGAAGACAGCCTGCCTCACTGAATCCAGCCTTGTCAGAGGTGCCCTGAATAAGTCCTTGTACCATCAGTGCACATTGCTTCTCTCTGATTGGTGCACACTTTGTACCTCTTAGGATGAACATTCAGGTAGAGGAATGCAAGCAAGTATTCTTCCACAATAACATATTTTAAAATTATCTTTAAATTATTCTAAAAGTGCCTGTGCTGAACATAAACAGTATGATGTTTCACGTGGTCAAATTGCTATCTGCTGTGCTAAAGAGAAGTCTTACACTAAAGGAACCCGCTCTTTTCTCAAAAAGCTTGTGTGACTGAGCTGATGCTATGGCCCAAATCAGCATGACCCTTGAATGTAATTCTCCCTACTTAGTTGCTTCCCATTAAGTCTGGGCTTGCAGCTTGATTTCTTGCTTTCACAGACTTAGGCCCCAGCAGCCTGCTCAGATCACATCTACCCGAGTAGTCCCTCTCTGCCTTGTTACCCCCAACCAGCACCAATACCTGATTTGAGCACCCAGGAACAGAAAAGAGAAGGAAAAGCAGGGAAGAGTTATTGTGCTTCCCCTTTTTTCCCTAGACCTCAGCAGCTGTCGGGAGCATAAGAAGTGGCTGACAGCTGGGCTTAGGCAATCTTAAGAAGAGACTGCTTAAGAAGAGATGAATATTTTTGCTGTCTTCAGCTACCTAACAGAAGTGTAGACAAGGCAGAGACAGACATTTCCCAAAGGAAAGATGAGAGACAAGGGCACAAGTTGCAACTCAGGAAATTCCAATTAGAGATTAGGAAAGAAAAAAAAAAAAATCACCCTGAGGGCAGTCAAACATCGTACCAGATTGACCAGAGAGGATATATCACCTTCATCAACAGAGACACTCAGAATTTCACTGGACAAGATCCTGAGCAATCTGATTTCAGTGGACCTACTTCAAGCCAAGGCTTGGACCAGATGACCTCCAGAAGTCCCTTCCTCACGCTGCCATTCTACAATTCCAGTATTAGCAGTAATGTAGCTGCAGCAAACAGCAGTTTCTTACTGCCTTTTCTTATTTTAATTTGGAAGTGAACCTAACCACTCTATTGCACTCTGACCTCCAAGGGCACTGAGGTAAGGGGTGATGTTGCATATGCTGTAGAGCTTTAATGATTTATATGAATTTCAAGCCTCAGAGCCCAGTTCTCACCTGGGTTTAATGTCTGATGAGGATGTGCCTCAGCAAGCACTCTGAGCTCTTGCTGATAAAGGTTTGCATGCACTTGTTCTACAGCTATCTATCTATCAAAAGACTTATGTGGTAATTTAATGCTTTATAGCAAGTGGCTGATAGTAAATGAAGCAATCAAAACTCACCAAATATTCTGCTAGGCAGTAACAGGGAAGAATTACCAGGGTCTTGTGTGTCATTGTCTCCCCCACTGATCCTTTGGGGGTTCTTTCTACCATTTCTGTCTCCATAGGACAAGCATTGTCCTCTTCCCACTATTCACTCCGTTAGCTCTCACTGTGCTGCCACGGCACTCGACTATAACAAAATTAGAAAAGCAACCTTGTTCCTGTGAATGTCGCAGTGCTAGCACAGCCTCCTTCTGCAAGAAGACTGACCTTCCTATTCTTGAGATCTTAGAGCCAGCAAAGTATGCAGAGACAAGTCATTGTTTCCTTTCACTGACACACTGCTGGAACAAAAGATCAAGCATTTTTTCATCATAGGAAACGATGAAATAAACAGTGATTTAGTCAATAAATTACAAGGACTAATGGGAAACCTCAAACCAAATGTATGCAGTCTTTGTAGGGAAACAAAAATCTGGAAATCACATTGCCTTTGCTAATTCAACTCAATCAGCATCCATTGAAAAACATTTGCAAATATCACTTAAGTAAATTTATCCTTCTCCACTAAAATCTGTCAATTACAAGAACAATGCATATCACTGGACAAGTAAATTTTGAATGCTGAGTACAATTTGAACTAATTATACTGTTTTATTATGTCATCAAGTGAAGGAAAACTGTCAGTGCTCTCAATAACTGTGTACACAATAAATGCCTAAGAGATTGTTGCCATGAGTATTATCTGTCAAGCAAATATCGATGCCTCAGTTATTGTTTTCTTTCAGAATCAACCCACAAAGAGTGACAGTGGAAGAGTGCTGGCACCTTTATAGCTCTGTAAATGTTCCAGGGTATGATTTAGCCAAATACCCAGATGCTGTGAATCAACACAGCATCATTGACTCCTTCAGAATTAACCAACTTTAGACCATCTGAAGACCTGGCCCATGGAAATCACCAGGAGGTCTTCCAGTCACACACCAGTCAGGGATGTCCACTGCAGTCTTAGCACTCCAGTGTCTCTCAGGCTTAGCCCAGGGTCTTTCTCCATCTGATGCTTCCCAGGCAGTGCCAGCACTAAGAGGTAATCTCAGCATCCATGTGGAGAAAATAAAAATACTTAGTTTCTGACCTAACTGCTTGAAGACAAAAGCTTAGCATCAGAAATCTTAAAAAACAAAACCCAAAAAACAAAGGTGAAAAAATGATGCTGCTGTTTGGGGGTTTCTAAACTAAAAATATTGTCTCCTAATTTTTAAACCACATCTCCTGATTTTGTGGACATGACAGTCTTGCTACTATGTTTTGGTAAGTTAAGATTTCAAGACAAAAAAAAATAGTGTGCCTTTCCAGTTTTCTGCAAGAAGCCAACATGCACTTTGAATGACTTCTTTCATCAAGATGTTTTTCCTGACACTTTATTCCAACTTTCTTCTTCAGAATTTCTCTTCTGTAAGCAATTGGGAGTGGCATTTCACATTCCAGGCACTTGATATTACCTACTTTTTGGGATTCTGGTTCAGAATTTGATTACTGTTCCATTTATTGGAACAAATGTACCAAGAAGTAACAACTGCCTTCAAGACAAAACTCACAGCAATGCCAATTTCTGCAGATCTAAAACACATCATACAGACAGACATATAACCCAGTCCTCACTTGTGAGGACTGCAGTAGCTGGTAGCACTGACGTGACTTTAAATTGTATCCATTTTCAGAATCTTTTTGGTTTTCTTTTATGTGTAGTATCTCTTTTCACAAAGTCTTCAATTTTGATCAGTTTGTGTTTATGAAAAGAGAGATGGCTCCCAAAATCAGGATCCCCTTTTTGCAGTAAATTATTCTGCCTTTTGTGTACATAGATTACTGTAGAATAAGCCAGCCTTAGCAGGGTGACTCCTACTGAAATACGTAGGAGTAGATGTAAAGCACTGAGAGGGCTTTATGAACCCCTGGTGGATTTGTTGCCCACACACTGGATAAATTTACAAGATGGCTTTGAAATAGTCTGTCTGAATAATTATCTGTCTGTTAAAGAAGCACTGTTGTCTATTTCAGTGGCTTTCTGCCATGTTATAATTAACCAATTCTTGTGCTGATTAATTTTTTCTGTATTCATTAAAATGATATAATCATGTCATTCGGGCCTAATACTTCATAAAAATCTTTGATCGAATCTTTTTTCTTGCTACTGAATAATTACAGAGAAAAAAATCAAATAGGAGCTTGTTTACATGAAAAATTAGAATAGCTATTTCACTATAAAATAATGTCCTTCTATAACTAAAAAAATCCTCTCAAAAAGGCCTAATTTAGGGACTGAGTAGAACAATGGAGTTGTGCCTATGTAACTTTGTTAATACCCAGAACCTAAAGTAAGTGCCTCCATTTGTTTTGCATGATTTTAATGAATTGATACTACAAGTGGGGGATTTTCTAGGCATATGCTCCCACCTATGGCCAGGTCGATCCCATCAACATATTCCACCCCATCAGTCCTATTCTAACATGCTGTGTATATGTGTAAATGTGTGAGGGCATACACAACACCTTCTACCCCCTCAGATGCCTCATGTTCACTTTATGTAGCTGACTGCTGCTAGATATGGGGCTCCATGCTGTGACAACTAATGAACTTTTTCCTGGTCAAGTGGTTGTGGGCTCTGCTTTTACAATGTAATGTTTTTCACTACATTTAACACCATGCTAGTGTTAAGAGAGACTCTGGTATCCTATTTTAAGGTATTCCAAGGATTCATTGGAATACCTTTGCACATTCTTCCCCCTTTAATGTATTTAAATTTCTGTCCTGAATGATTCAAGAGCAACCTCTCAATTCAATTGTATCCTTTAAGATGTTTCCCCACTATATTTCCAGCCCTACCTGAGGTCAAGTTTCAATAATGGGTCAACAGAAGCCTTATGAAATTCAGCAAGGACAAATGCAATGCCATGCCCCCGGGAAGAAGAAACTCTTGCAACAAGGCAGGCTAGGGAATAGCTCTGTGGTGAAGGTCCTGGGAATACTGGTGGGCAGTGAGCTGAGCACAGGCCAGTAGTGAGTCCTGGCAGTGATGAAAGCTGACAGTGCCCTGGGCTGTGTCAGCAGGAGCACAGCCAGCAGATCAAGGAAGGTGATTATTGCCTGTACCTAGCAACTGTTGGAGAACATTTACAGCACTGCATCCAGTTTGGGGCTCCCCAGTATGGGAAAGGCACTGATAAACTGGATTGAGCCCTGGGAAGGGCCACCATGATGGTCAGGGATAGAGCATGTGCCCTGTGAGGACAGGCTGAGGGACTGAGGCTTGTTTAGCTGGAGAGGGAATGTCTTTGCAGGGACTTATCAAGAGGATGGAGCTAGGCTTTTCCCAGCAGTGCTTGTCTGGAGGCTGGAAGGCAACGGACATAAGGTGAAATTAGAGAGGTTTAGACTGGGCAGAAGAAGTGCTTCTCCATGATAACCAAACATTGGAGCCAGTTTGCCCAGAGAGGCTGTGTAGTCTCTGCCCCTAACGGTTTTGAAGTTTGCATTCTGGGTGCAACCCAAAGCAACCTGGTCTGCCACTGTAGCTGACCCTGCTCTGAGTATAGGCTAGAGGCCTCCTGAGGCCCTTTCCCAGCCTGAATTACCCCATAATCCTATACGTGTCAGAAAGGAAGTAAGCTATGCAATATATGCCCTTTGTGGTCCAGACAATATGAAATGTCATTGATGTCCTTCTACCTCTCAAGACATGTATTGTTGTTTCAAATCTTGCAGGCTTGTTATAAAGCTTACCTAAGCAAAATCTTGGAAATAAGCTGAAAAAAGTCTTTCTTTTTTTGGTTTTGAAAATTATGAAACATGAGCCCAAGATGAAATAATGGCTCACTAAAAGCAGAATAATTTACAGAAGCATTCAATCAGATAGTTTAGGAGGAAATAAAGCCCTAGTATTAGGTTATGCTAAATACAAAGAGCCAAACCAAGTCTGGGTGTAACTCTTTAGGGTTTTGATTAGATTATTTGAGATCTGAATGGAATACAAAATTGCTTCTCAGTTTTCCTACCACATATCTAATGCACTGCTGGCCTGGAAAAGGGATTAGAAATTGAAGGACATATGGAGAATTGTGGCAGAGCAAGAGTTCAATTGCGGAGGAATCTCATACTATAAACACTTTCACTTAGTGATCTGTCTATGACTAAAGTCTCCTTCAAAGAGAACACAGAGGATATTGAATTAAGTATAAATATCTTATCTGGCTGCCTTGGATATCTAGACTGTAAATTTCAAATACAGAACTTAGCACAATGCAGTCAGTGCTTGTTGATTAGATTGAAGAATTATCACCAGACAAAAAGTTAATTATTAGTTACTGGTATTACTAACATTCTGCAATACTACTACTAATTCTTATCGGCTGATCTTTAGCTTTCTCTTTCCAGAATCTTGCAAGGACTCTGAATCTCAGCACTGCCAGCTGTTAAGAAGGTATAGAATGTAATCATAGTATAAAACCATCTCATTACTCTCCCAGCAAAACAATAATTCAGTATAAGATATTGGAAGCAGAGATTCTTTCTTGTTAGCTACTATTAGCATTCTCACTACTTAGCAAAAATATTAAAACAAGTATAAAAGTACCTTAGCCTGAAGTGAGAAGAAACAGTATGTAAAAAAAAATCAACCTTCTGAGGTTCTGGACATGTCATAAATAGTTAACTGCTCAGCAGTCCCAGCCCTAACTGCTAATGGGATAAATCTAAAATCTCTTTGTCAATTAATTAACTTATCCCTGCTTCTCAAATTAAGAAATCAAATAAAGATAAACACGTAATTTTCATTCCTTCCATGCTTCAATTCCCAAAAGTGCTGCAAGTATGTTTTTTACAGTCTCAAATTATGCAAATGATACAAAAAGTACACTACATAAATACAGCCAGAATGAAACCTTTGAAATACTGTGCTTAAAAGAAGAAAAGAGGAGGTGTTAAAGCGAGAGGTGTACAAGAGTAGGTGAATAAGACTCTGTCCCTGACAACTGTGACCACAAAATTCCCACTGAAGCTATTTCTGCACAGAGAAGGAGCCAAGTACAGAAGGCACCTTCCAGCACCCACTTAATAAAATGTCAAATGGTGCTTCTCCTGCCATTCACTTCGAACATAAGATGAAAAGATATTTGTTCTCCTCCTCCTCCAAATCCTTATCATCTCAGGACCTCCACATCCAGAAAGGACTTGAGTCCACATCTGCTGCAGTCCATACCAACAGTTTTTCAGGAATGTTAGCAAAGAAATAATGAAGCTGAGCCACTCTCACCCAAAAAGGCAGAGAATAACTGTTGCTATCAGTGGATGGTCTGCACAGGCATATCTCAGAGCCACTGGGAAGAACAGTATTAGAACAGCATCCCTGAAAAGGCAGACTTCCAGTGACAGGTACCTCACTATGCACTGGAAGTAGCCACCTCCAGTCTAATAAATGGTCTATTCTACTGCAACAACAGAGTCTGGCCCAAGACCTGACCTATCCCTTCTCTCAGGCACTGAATTATTTTGCTAGCTCTGCTGACCTCTTTCCCCACAGCCCCACACCATGTCTTCACATAGCCAAAAGGAAGCTCCTTCACTATATAACCAAACTACCATGGCTGGCTGACAGGTGTCAGCTGCATGCCGCACTCTATGGACAGGATTGCTTGGTGTCCTCTCCTCTGGCTGAAGACACAACACTTATGTAAGCAGAGTACACAGATGAGGTTCAGGGACCTTCCTGTCACATGGGGAGATGACCACCAACCTGCCCACACGATGGAAACACATTCTGGCTTATGATGGCAAGCAGCTGGAATATGCCCCCTGAAAACCATATCAGATCTGTTCTACTTGAAAGGTTCCTGCCAACGTTGCATATCCTGATTAATTTTTTATTCTACTGTCAACTGGTTCCAAGCCACTGCTTACCACATACTGTATGTTCTTCTGCTTGATCCTGCACTCAACAAATATATTCTTACCTTAAAATCCTTGTTTAGTTATACGGGAATCACTCACATGCTCAGTTCCTTGTATGAATCAGATCAGGTTATTCATATGATGGCATAAACAAGTCCTACAGAAAGAGATGTCCAAGTCATCCTTTCCAGCTTTCCTTCTCCATCCACTTTTCCACAGAAAGGAGGTCCCCTATTTGCACCATGAGTGGACAGGCACCTCTCATCTTTTCATCAGTGGACATAGCACTTAAGCAGAATTCAGCACAAGTCACATGCTTCACACCATTCCCTCAACAAGTGCAGACCTCTTAGTGGAAGAGTGTAGAGGATCAAGTAACTGAAGCAAATTTTTTAAAGCAAAGGCACAGAAATTCCAATTAATGATGGTTAGCATCACACAAATTGCTCCTTTTTTGAAATACACACTAAAAAGTGTCTTCAAAGGAATTATGTGACAGTTTAATTTACACATTTCTGTAATTATAGCCCCCAGAGTTATCTTCAGTCTTTTTTATTTCCATTCACACACAAAAAAAATAAATATATAAGGTTGTAGAGCTGAGCTTTTCTGCAGAGGAACAGAGTTTATATCTCACAGTTATTTTGACAGAATAAGAATCAGGGTGAGCCTAGTAAACAATTATAAAAGAGCCTTGCTTTTTGTCCATAGAAGAGGAGGAGGTACCACTTGCTAAAAAGTGAAAATTATCCATCACATGAATACATTGACTCTGGATAGATTATGCCATGTACATCTTCCTTGACAGACACAAGTAAGTGCCTGCTTCTGCATGCACATGAAAATCTTTAGATGTTCACTTTTAGCAAAAAAATATAATCTTACTTCCAAAGCAGGTGGAAATACTTCAGTATTTCAGTATACTTCAGTATTTAAGTCTTATTATTCTACACCTGTGCACAGTTTCCAATAAGTACTAAGTGCATAAACCTTTAGTATAGTTTTATAATTGCACTTTTCCTGCGTGGTTCACTGACACAGGGCACAGAAGCTGTCTCTGTTTGTCAGTTTGGCATTTGATACAATGTACAGTGAAGTACAATCCCCAGACTGAATAGTGCCAAATGAACTGAGATGTACAGACACTTCTGTCTGGCTGTCTGTGCACTACATAAAATTGTCACAGTGTACTTACAAGACAGAGACCATCAAAGGAGATATTCTCTCTCTCGTCTTCTAATAACACTGCAAGTTTGTTTCAAGTTGAAACCTTCCTCACTTGATACTTCAAGAACTGTAAATGTAAGCAAAGCCTAGTAATGACAAATGTTGCCTGCCAAATTCCAATCATTTCTGTTCTTAGTTACAGTAATTTCTACCAAAACAAAGCAAAAAAACCATTGCAGCTATTTAGACACTTACCATTTTTAAGACTTAGAAATACAGACCTGTAGTAAAGCCAGTCACTTGAATTGTGGAGATGTCCATTCCAAGTATATCTTTTGTAGTGATCATTGCTGACTTGTCATTGAGATCTATTGGCCTTCTCCAGTTTCTTTACCACTGAAAAATAAATTTGTTTTACAGTATTTATCCTGATCCTTTTATAATCTTTCTGCTTTCGTTCACAGTATTATCTAACTTGTTCTCACAAATAAATCTGGGGGAACCTTAGCTTCGAAATCAGAATGCCAATTTTATCTCCATTATCATCCTTCCAGCTGGAGTACATGCTTTCAGAACCACTGAGTCAAATTCCCAAGTTTCTTGTGGTAAATTGAACTATAAGTTCTTAATGAATCTCTTTGCCAGTAAGTGGAAAAATGACTTTAATGTAATCCATTCTGATATGTATTCAGAGAATAGCGACTCTGTGCACACACTCAGCTCAGAACTGGTCTGAAAAGGGAATCTGAGGTGCATTAAGCAGTTTCCAATCTTTATATCAGAGTCCAACAGTGCATGATTAATGACCAGTTGCAAAAAGTCCTCTGCTTTGCACCTGCAAAAAGACTCTGAGCAGGGAGGTGTTCAGGCAGCTGGCTGCTGCTGCAGTAGCAAGAATGCCTGCCTTCAAATGCAAGTTATAAATCGCCAAACAGTTTAGCCTCCAAAAACTCAGCAAACAAGAAAAAGTATGAGGAAATCCAAGCAATTCTGCACTGTGGCAGAGGATTGATGTAGATTGGGACTCGTGGAATGTGGAGTCCATGTGGATGTTTAAAAATGAGAGGCTTACATTTGCTATAAAGCAAACCTGTGCATGGAAATTGCTGTTTGCCAAATACAGACAATATATCTTCTTTTAAATTAATGGAATACATTAAGAAAAAGACATGAAGTCTTAGGGGCAAAATACACGCACTTCATCTACAATGCTCTTAAAAATTAAAGATACATATATAAAAAAAATCATAGTGAAGCACAGCAACAAAACCTCTCAATTGATTTTGAAAAATGTATTGACCATGGTATCTCTTTCCATGCAAATACGTCTACTCCTCCTGAGAAGAATTAGTGAAGGAGCCATCCTCTTTGACAAGCCAGGTATATTTTCAACAACAGTGCATCAATGAACATAAGTACCTCAACATTCTTTAAACATTTTTATGCACGTGTTCAAATTTAGACACTGGGTAGGCAGTGCAAATGAAAGATTTCTCTGCAGAGAGGTTCTGTGATCTGCTCGACGTAGTACCTCCTTTTGCTCTGCAGCCAAAAATCCACCTATTTCACTGGAGGAACCTGGGCATGAAGTAGCAACCGACCCAAAGCACATAATTGTTACTTATTCATTAAACAAACTCCACCTGGTATGTTATCTGCAACCTAGAAAAATCTCCAAGCATTTCTGAAGCGCAAATGGAGACACTCTAGATATTGTACGGTCTGTTGGGCCAGAGAGAAGGTACAAGATGGGCTATGAGAGTGGAGCCATGAATTAAGGACACTTTAGGAGTAAATTCTTAAGTTTTACGGGCTCCCACACTTTTTCTTCAACCCTGTCTTTGCATGATACAGAAAATGCTACTTCCTTTTCTGTTCGCATGGGTGCAGAATAGCAAGTAGGCCAAATAACACTATCAAAAAGGCACATACAGATTTTTTTTCCTTCAAAAATTGGTGAATGCAATGACTCTGACTTTCCAGGAGATTATTAAATCAGACTACAGCCATTAGTATGACTTAAACAGACTCCAAGCAAGTTCAGGGTAAACATAGGATTGAACCCAAAGACAGAAATTAGGCAGCAGGATTTCAGATGCCATCAGATATGAAGAAAGGGAGCTCAGCTATGATGCTCCTGCAGAGTCTTAGCTCTGAGCAGAGCACAACACACAGCAGCTGGGTCTACTTCTCTCTGGCTGTAACTAACAATATTTATAAGTTTGCTATACTAAAGTCCTGGAGGCCCACCTGGATTTTATCAGCTTATCTATTTTCCCAAAAGACGTTTTTTACTCTTTGTGTTTTACTAACATGATTTGTAGCAAGTGGCTTTATTTTGATCTTGGGATTTCTTACAGTCTTAACTTTTCATGCTTCCTCAAATATAGATTCAGTTCTACAACTGAATAAACATACAAGGAATACAGCTTGTGATCTGGTAATTGTATTGTCACAAAACTATTTTTAAAGAAAACAAAAAATCATTGAAATTGTCCTTTGGAACCAGTTATTCTTTCAGCTCTGCTCAACCCAGCAAGGAAAACTTTCTTATTTACATGAATAAAGCATACACAAACAGCATGAGCTGCCCATGCTAACTGTGTTTTTCACTGACATGTGATTACAAGAGGGCATTTTAATCCCTTCCTTCTTTCTGTTCTTTAACACTCCTGTTAAAGAATAGCATCAATTTTACTTCAGTAATACTACATTGGGAAGTAAATGAGTCCTACTCAGTGGTAGAAAATTGATGTGCAATACTACCTGATGTGTTATAACACCATTTAATTATTTAATCAATTTAATAACAGAATATTTAAGCCAGTATAAAAAAAATCACTGGGCATAACCAATTCAGTCTATAAATCAGACGTTTTGCTCTTCTATTTTCATTCTTCAATTATGTTCTGGAAACTAATCGGCAACCCTTGATGGGAATATAGGATGTAGACAGGCTATAACCAGTGGAACAATCAGATCTTCAGAGGAAAATTAATTTGTACAGCTGCTATTACTCTCTCATACACACACATTCAGGTTTGTGCACACAGCCAAGCAAACAACCTGAGTATTGCTCATTGTGATTAAAGCCAAATATCATAAAATGCATTTCACTATATTCAAAGGAATGATAGCTGTACTTGTTCTTTTATCTTTTTATTTTCTTTGACATTATCTTTGTATTCTTCAAATATAGTCTTGTTTGTTTTCCTTCTTGATTTGTGAACAAAATAATAGTCTTGTATCTCAGTATTCATATTGGGTTTATTTGAATGCTATTAAAACCACTTAGTTAATTTCTGAATTGCATAGAAAGTATGTCAAAATGTCTAATAATGGTTCTCTAGAGGCACAATGAGACACTTCAGTGCAAAAAGTAATAATAAAATATTCATAGGAATATTCCATCAAGACTAAATTTCTCCCATCACATAGCTTCATTTCAACCAGCTAAAATTCTTGCTTTCAGAAAAGCAAGAAATTCTGGCTTTGAGAAGCTCTGTTAGGCATTAAGATTATGGCTCTGGGTGGGGCATTGTCCTTCTGAAGCCCCCAGGTGCTTCTTCACACTCTGCATGTTTGCCAATTGGCCCCTCCAGTAGGAGCTGGAGCTGGTGACTTGCCCATGGACCAGACCTCCTCCAGCAAACATCAAAGCCTGGCAGCCAATTGGCCTGTAAAGGGCACTTGGGAGGGTTCAGGGAGCTCTGAAGGAAGCCTACCCAACGCAAACTGTAAGTGAACCTCTTTTTTAGAGAGCTGTTAAAATCAGCACAGGAAAGACACTGCTGCATACAAGGTATCTTGTGCTGTGTTTGCTGCTCCTGGGGACCCACAGTTCTTAAAGAGCTGAACTGGGAGTTGAAAGATTGTCTGGATTACTTAAATTTTAGGGATGACTTCAGGAGCAGAGTGTTTAGTTAAAGCACCTTAAGCACCTGCTGCAGGCTGCCTCCTCAGAAGTTCAGCAAAAGGAGATGCCAAACAGCTGTTAAATCTCCATCCTGAATAAAAAATAGATTTCTCCTTTGCACAGCATCACTATGCTGAAGCAGGGCTGCAGCAGAACTCGTGATCCTCAGAGGAAAGAACAGATACAAGATGTAAGACTGCAGCTCAGACAAAAAGATTAGAAGTAGCTTGTGGTATCTAACTCCCACCATCTCTCATACTCCTGGCATCCCTCCTCATCTCATCCATATCTCCCACTCGTGCAGGGACTCTCCGACAGGAGGGCTCAGTGGGACTTTCAGATGCCGTAGAGGGACAAAATCCACCACCTTCTCTGAATACTGTCTGGTCCCCTGCATCACCCAAACATGCCTTGTCTTCAATTTATCAACACTGTACAAGAAAGAAGGAAGCGTTTACCTTATAATTGGCTGATTGGAGAACAAAAAGCCACATCAGTCATCAGGTTTGTATTTTGTGTTCCAGCATAGTTTGAAGAACAAGACATCCAATTACCCAGACACTCTGGGGCTGCCTCTATTGGGGTTTATCTTTCATTCTTCCTTCCTACCAGTAAGAAAAAGAAAATGAGGGGATAGTCTAGTATTACATGGGTGGAAGGAAAAAAGGAAAGAAACAGAAGGTGAGCAGCATTCCTCTGAAGCAACAGGAGAAGCAGGAAACCATTCTCAACAGAGCTAGGGAAAAAACAGCTGCTTGCCATAGGTATGTGTCTATCCAGGTTCCCAGCAGAACAGGGATGTGTCACTAAGAAAGTATATAAAGGGGTGCATTTTCTACTCATCTCTCAAAGCTGTGTTAGTAGGTAGTGGTAGCTCACATTCAGCCACAAATTTGTTGTTGTGGTAGCTCAGTAAGATGTTCTGTCTTCCTCTCTTACAAGCCTCCCATTTTGGCTGATGTTACTGACATTTCCAAAGCAATCAGAGCTACAGACAGAACCTGGCTGGTAGTCAGCTCCAGTTCCAAGAAATTCCTGTGCTGCTGAGCACTGTATCCCAAAGGGCACTTCCAGCAAGGCCTTCTTAGCATCAGACGTCACTCTCCCATCATTTGGTGGTCAATAGATCTCCAAAGCATAAAGCAAAGCCCATATGTCTGCTGTCAGGGGAAAAAAAAAACACAAAAAAAAAACCACCAAAAAATGTTCTTAAAAACCAACAACCCACCAAAAAAATGTTTTTTAAAAAAAAACAAAAACAACCCACCCACAGAATTCTCTGGTCATACCATCCAGATCACATCCATCTTCACAGCTATGTTATAACACATGCAGGTTATTTGTTAAGAAATAATCAGTTTTTATAACCACATTTATAACAAGCATTGGAGCACCTACAGCCAAGAAATGAGGCTGCCTTTTTTCATTTTATGAATGTGCAAATGCAAAGGAATACATTTGGAACCTGAATTTACAGCAGCTGCAATAAAGGCTTTTTGGTTTCACTTTCAACTAAGCTCAAAAGGGGATGCAGCACAGCCAAGCTAACTTACTAAAATAACTTTTGTACTTAATTAATAGCAAACAGAATGGCTGCAAGTGATATATCATCCAGAGCCAAAAAAGCAAAGTGAAGTCTGTTATGCAGTCTATGCTTCACACCATTAAGTTTTTGCCACAGCTTTGGGGGTTAGAGGCAGAGCATCAGTCTTAGCTTTAAAACAGGAAATATGTCTCATCCTTCACATTGTTTCAGTTTAGCCTTTATATTTGATTGTAGATTACCCTTCTTATGCAGAGAGCTTGTTACAGTTTTTATTTTCTCTTGTTTACATTTTCATATCAATTTTTTCCCACCAATCTGCAATTTAGAAGCTGCTTGATGACACTGATGTTAATGGTGTATATTATGCTTCTGTTCCACAACAGTGCTTGTTTTTTAAAAACATGAAGTGCCCATTTTGCAGATGCTCTGACAGTCTCATACTTTAATCCCTGCCTCCACTCTGCAGTTACACAGAACCTCAACTTACCCAAAAGGGATGTCAGGAGACCAAAAATTTCTATATTATTTACATCCAAGGTCTTCTTTCACTCACAATCAGACAGAGAGTGGTTTGCAAACAGTGTCTGAGGAGCTAAACAAACATGGAAAAGCAGATGTTGACAAGAGGAATTTTTCCCTACTGTCCAGTGGATGTCATTGGAGGTCACAGGAGGGATTGTGAAGGGGACAAGACCCAGGCAGCACATGTATCTTTGTAGTTTAACATTCAAGCAAGGCCAGTTGGGGAGGGTGTGGTGTTTTCAAGGATAAGGAGATTCAGGTCTTCCCTACTCAACCTGAGTTGATTGTTTTTCCTCAACAAGCCTATGAAAGCACACAGCTGGCAATCCCACTGTGCTTTACACAACAGAGTGAGGGCTTTTGTCAGGCATTCACAAAGCTTTCTGAGAATTTGTAGAAGCCATTTCAGAAAAGATCCTCAATTCATGGGATTTTATTTAAACCTCTATATGAGGCCAATACAAGGCTTGCAAGGACAATAACAAGGACAAATGTCAATCTGTCATGCTAGCAATAATGGGAAAACTGCTGCCGTTTTTACTGCTGAGTAGCAAGTTTGGGTCTGCTCACACTGAGAAGGTATTCAGAACCTGTTCCAAGCAAAATGGATGTTCACCCTTATTGTTCTTTTCCTGGAAAAGAAACTTCTTGCTTTCTCCAGCAGGAGCGGTCATAACTCTTGGTCAAGCTTTTTGTTCCTTCATAGAAATGCAAGTTTTCACACAGGTGTGTGTAAAAGGGAGCAAGAGGGAGATGTTAGGGGCTGCTGTGAGGAGAAATGTGCCAATAAGTTCATAAAACTGTTTTTCACTACAAACTTAAACTCCTAAACATTGAAATATTTTCTAGCCAAAACTCTGAAATAAGTCCGTCCTTCTTCCCATGCCTTCCATAGTGTCTTCCTTTTTTCTTCTTACCTTTTCAACATAGACTACATAGATCCCTCTCCTTCCCTCCTGATGCTCATCATGATTATCAGGTCCACAAGAGACAGACTTACTGAATCCCCTCCCTTGGCAGAGGAGAGGGGATTCAGTTTTCCTACTGCTGTGTCTGGGAAAGAGTTTATGTCATGTGTGCAAGTCACTACTAATATGGGCTATGTTGGCTAATAGTAGCTACCTAGTCTTGCAGAAATATGATTTTTTTTTTCTCTCTCCTGTGAGGAAAACTAGTGGCCTACATCAGTAGTTCAGACTATGATGTATAACACTGTGGAAAAAAAGGGATGCAGCATGCATGGACAGACCAAATGTTCTCCAAAGACTTGGTCTTATCTTTCATGAAAGAAAATACAAGATCCCAGTTGCACTAGCCCTGATCAGGTCAAGCAGGGCAAATGCTATTTACTGGTTTACTGGCTCAGTTACAGATTTTTGAAGATGTTGCTTGAAGTATGAACAGCTGATTATGTACACTCACAGAGGACCTGACTCTCTCAGTTTTCCTGGCTACACACAGCTGTGGAGCACCAAACTACTGACTTTACTGTTACTTTGCACTCAACTGCTCCATTTCATCCTGGCTGTTTGTCCCTTTTATTTTTTAATTAGTTTTGAGTTTGATGAGGCCCATTAGAAGCAATAATTAAGATCTTATTTTAGGGTTACTGCAGATATAGGTAACTGGCAGGATTTTCATTCTTTTACAATTCAATTATATTCCTCATACTACAACAGTTGAAAAAAATATTTACTGCCCCATATTTTTCCAACCTTCCATCTTCATTCTTGTAAAAATAGCAAAAGCAAAGACAGGAAAGTGACATAGTCTGTTCCACTCACTACAGCAAGATATAAACACTTGACTGTGTCCTACTGACAGGGCTATTTTAGGCCTTAATTATATGAGTTGTCCTTGCTCATTAGCTGTATACTACTGAAGTGCAACAGAAGTAAGTGATTCATTGCTGACACATGGCATATCATGAGCAGTCATTAATTAGCCAAGTAGCACTTGGATATAGATTGGTGAAGAGCATCAGTAAATGGAACTTTAATCAGGATCTCCCTTAACCTTCCTGAGGCATTCAGAGGCTGAGCTCCTGTGGAAGTGCAGCACCTCCCTGCAGCAGCAGAACAGTTATTGCCAGCACTGCCAGTGGTGTAAACACTGAGTGCAATCAGCTAGAACAAGCAGAAGGCTTCATAATCTACCACTCTAGGTTCTTTACAAGGTATATAATAGTGTTCTCTGTTTGTTTGTTTAGGGGAAAAATAAAGTGCAAGTATAAAAGCAAGAGCATGAGAAGAAAGCTTTCCATGCCATGGCATGCAACCTTTTCTGCTAGTACAAATGGACTTCACTTTGATAAATTTCACTGCCATGAGAATCAATGGAATTAATGATTTGTCAATTCTGCCACAAGGCTAGGACAAATCTGTATTTTACTTTCCAGTCCCAAGAAATGGAAAATCAAACTTTTACAACAACAGAGCTTTGTTGTCCCCTCCTAGTTGGTAACTGAGGCATTTATCCACATGACAGATTACACAACTGGAGAGTGTAGTTTATTTGAAAGCACTACCCTTTGAAGGGTTTCAGAGCACTTTGTACTTTTGTGCAGTGATTTCTGTGTATTGCTGCAGTGCAAGTACTCTTCTTGGAGCTGTATTTACCAGAGAGACATGAAACTTGTGCTGGTTTCAGCATAGGCTCATTATGTATTCAGGATATATTTGCAGATACCTAGGACTTCTGGCTATTAAACCAGACAAGTATAAAAATCAAATTCTCTTTCAAAAGTTACTGCTATTTTTCTCAGCTGGAACACCAATTTAACATTTTAGCAGAACTGCTTTCTTTTTAAAGTGATGCTGTGAAGAGAAATTTCCAATGGTAGGTGACTGAGAGCAATTTATCCATCCTGTTGTGCCTATGCTAAGTTCTGTCACTGACAAAGAGTTAGTAGACAGCAGATCCAGGCAATCCCCTTCCTGGAATGGCCCTACACTCTCTGTAGGAACATATCTGAAATACTCTACCAACTTTACTTGTGAAGATAGTTTAAAGACAACTTATCAGATAGAAAATCTCCGGGAGATTTTTGATAGGAGTCATGAGTAGCAGGCTTTGCTTTCCAATAAACTACAGGTTCTGCTACAACAACAACAAAACCAGGAGAGAGCTCCTAATTTAAGCAGGGAATTTGGTGATTCCTGCCCTAAGCCTACCTGTACATGCTACAGTATTATTCCAGACTCGCAGAGGAAAGCAGAAAGTATTTGCAGATGCCACAGTATACTACATCTACAGGGAAAGAAAACTTCTGTTTGTGATTTGAGAATTCACTTGTAATGTTAGGGCTGTAAATGTAAGATGAGAGCTCTAAAGCAGAGATAAAAGAGCTATGCGATAAGCACTGGCTCATGAGTTTTAGCAAAGGCAACCCTGGGTACAGCTCAGAGAAGAGTGCCCAGCCCAGTCTGACAAGGAATACCAGGAAACATCAGAGGTTGTGAGGTCTAACTCCATTGGCTAGATCAATTCTGATCCATAACAAAGTTTGGCAATCACCATCAGATGTGGCCCAGCCTGGGAGCTCAAGGGAGCAATAAGCAAACTCAAAATCCTTTACCTTCAGGCAGCCAGTTAAATTCTTGTTCCAAATATTGTTATCCATCAGTTGACCCAAGACCTTCATTTGCTTTCTGAGCCAGAGTGAAGGTGTTTTGAATTCAACTTCAAAGGCAGCTGCAACATCACAGGTGCAGACCCTGAATGGCAATAGTAAGAGCAAGGCAAATGATTTAACAAACACAAAGACACTTTGCCTTCTACAGCGGATAATGAAGAATAAAGGTGAAGTTTATACAGCCAGACATGGATTCAAATTGGTCTTTCTTGCACTGTTACCTTTTTTCCTTAACTGTGTTGCAGCACAATTCCTCTTTTACAGATCAAGAGAACAAACAGGCCTCCATTGCTGACTCTCCAGTATCCCCTACTAAAGCTAAAGCTAAATAGAAGACACTGGTAAGGAACTATGCAAGATTTTTATTTCCAAAAAACTGTCTGAGGAGTGAAATAGAATTACTACACATGCTGCAATGATTCATCAAATCATTGCTATTTGCCCTTATGCAAGAAAAAAAATTTCATTTTCTTATGAATTATCAACTTTTAAAACTAAATAGCATGCAAGAAAAAGATACTTTTTTTCCCTCCAACTTGATGATCAATCCTGTGAAAACCAGGGTCCACTGAAGTTCCTGAAGTTCCACACTAAATGAAAAGTGTACTGTCCCTTGATATAGCCTGAGACACATTTAAGACATCGATAACAAGACATCAATAATCTTGATGCTAAAATGGACCAGAAGTACCATCAGCTCACTAATTATTTAGACAAAATAAAAAACATAGAATGTAGTAGACGTCAGAATAGATCAGTTCTGAAGGTGCTCTAAAAGTTTAGCTATCAGCAAAGTGTAAATCTTTGTTTCCTGAGAAGGACATAGAGCAGCCTTTACAAATTAGTAAGAAATACACTACATACTGAGTAAACTTTTGTGCACATACGTTATGAAGTCTGTCAGTTTATAAATCCATCATTTAAATGCATCCTTAGAACACTTTAAGAATATTTATATCATTCAGACAAACAAGGAAATTTCAGACCTTTTACAGGCGACAACTGACTGACTTGCTTTCAGTTTGTAGGGGCTTCTAATCCATGCTGCTAAATTGTATTTGTGCTATGTTTCTTGTTTTATGTATTTCTATGTCACAAGAACCAGAACACATTTTATAAAATAAACACCAAACAAATTCAGCACTTCAACCTGTAATTGAGGCTAAGCATGTATCACAGTTCAAAACATATTCTTCATGTAGGTCATGTAGATCTCTACTTGAGGCTCAGATGAGCTATCATATGGAAGCCAAGTCCTACATCCCTTTGCTGCAGAATTGTTTTATCTGCTTTTGAGGCATAGAAGATAGGACACAGGACTGAAGTCTGCTCCAGTGTTCTTAGGATCATAAGAAAATCATTAATTGTTTCCATGGACAACCTTGTCATGAACTAGTCTTTTAACACATGCACGTGCTAAACTGCAAACATTCTCATATTCTGCCCTGACTGGTTGCTAGTCTGTTTTGGCAAAGATATTCCAGGACAGTCTCACATTTAATGATTTACCAGAGAAGTTCAGTGCAGCTCCTGTTCCTATTGCAAACATCACATGTGACCTTAGGGAACTCATTTACTCCATCTGAGCTTCAGATCTCTGTTTGTGAGACTGAACAGCACATCCCACACTGACATCTGGAGACAGTCACTTCAGAGCTTCAGTATATTATGAATATAAACAAGAAACAGGGAATGAGTAGATTCCAGTATAAGTTTGTATGTGGTTTCAGTAACAGTGAATCACCCATTGCTCTAAAAAACAAGATATATTTTAATAAAATACATTAGAAGTGTGAGTTTTAGCTAAAGTAGGATATCCAGAAATAATCAGCTTGATTTGTTTTTCTTCTTTTATGGTAAAATTTATGTCTAACCACATACTCTAAGTTTTAAAACTGTGCATTATAACAAGATTTTTCTTTCTTGACTGCACACAGTGACAGTATTGCTGCAGTCAAGGTCATTGGTGTGACAGTATAACTGAGCTGCAGCAGCACTTGGCTAATGTTTGAGGTGCCTTTAGCAAGAGCCCTGAATGTTACCTCAATTTAGGACTTCTTTACACTTTCAGGTTTGTGGTTTTGTCAAGAAATGTACTTGGGCAGCCTTAATTCTCAGGTAAAACTGCATGCACTTTTTGTCTGCAGCAGTTAGGTCACAGATGAAGTTCCAGGTGACCCAGCCCTCCATTCACAGTCCTACCCAGGCATCAGTGCACACAGGGACTGCTTCTCAGAAGGTCAAAAGAAATGAAAAGCTTCCCATATCTAAACATGGCACTTAGCTAAGCACATAAGCCATCACAGCCACAGCCCTGAAGTGAGCCGATAATAAATACAAACAGGCAGCTAGACAAATACAACCATAAGAGCCACAAACAGCTTTACAAGAAAACTCCTTCACAAAACTTTGAAAGTTGTCGTGCATGTCTTTGCTGAAAAACTGGGCCAAACTCCTTGTACTCCTTGCCAACATGTCTCCCCCACCTCACAGTAGATGAAATGATGTATTAGCTCTGCACTCACCATGTCTCAAGCATGGTGAGCTCTACAGTTACTCATCCCAAGCTGAAGCAAGAAGTGACAGCAGGTGGTAAAGGAGACAGAAAATGTGAAATAGGATGAAATTACAACATGGGCAAAAATAATGCTATGAGTTCTGCCTCTGATGTGCTCCTTGTGCTCCCTACATCTGAGCTAAGGATGGTAAAGTTCAAAGGAAAAAGCATGGCTGCTGTGAAATCAAACCAGAGTAAACCCCCAAGAAAGGAAATACGAGGCCGGCACTGATAAATCACAGATATATCTATTTATTTCCCTCATGGAAAGCTGTATTCCCTGAATACAGAAAACTGATTTGGATTACCCAGAGATCTCATGGGACTAGAGAACAATATATATTGTTTCTATATTTTTGATGTTTATATCCTTATTTTCATCTGTGATATAGGAACTAACATTCTGAGAAGCCAGATTTGCCACTAAGGGTCTATATATTTGCTGGCTATATCCTAAGAAACTAGCATATATTCCCCCAGACTCATATTTAACACTGATTGAGTCTGTGTTGTTATTCATTGGTCTATTTTGTTTTTTCTTTTTTGCCTATTTTTATGACAATGTTTTGTTAAAAGAAAAAAAAAAAAAAGATACCACACTCTTCCATGAGTAAATCATCTGTTACCATTTTACATATACATAGCACAGCTACAAATACATCTTCCTTTCCCTCCTGGATTTAAGTTTTTATCTTCATATAACATCTGTACATTCTGAATTCAAGACATAACATGACCTTTATTTTCTTAGTCTGCTGTGACCTCTGAGATAGAACCAATAGCCTTTTCTTTTCATGAAAGCAAATTCAGACATTAATTGAGCTGGATACAGCAATAGGCTGACTTACAAAGTGAAGTGAAAGCATATAGTTCTCAGTCAGGCTCATTTTATAAGTTTATGAAAGAAAATAAATATGAGCAAAAATTACACATCATCTACTACTAAAACCAGAATGGCACTCAAGCAAATGAGTACAATTAACAGATTGGATCCCAGGTTTAGGAAACATCCAGATCCACCAGACATGATAGTCTATCTGAAAGCTCTCAGCATTGCCCCATGAAAAAACTGACAGATGCTCATCAGAATCATTACAAAATTTTCTGGCTAATCTCTAACAATTTTAAAACAGATGCTCAACTCCCTGCTTTAACTCACTCTGAATTCAACAACTGAGAACATAATAAAACTGGATCAGGTGGGTATTTTAAAATATAAATCATAAAATGGTATGTCAAAGTGCTGTATTCCCAATGATAACAGAGTAGGAAAATATAACAGTGGACAAATTAGCTGTGTGGGAAGAAGATACATCACTTTGTAGCCAGTTCCCCACAGATGGTAAAAATGAAAGGCATCAAATTCAAAGGAGAGGCAACAGAGAATACATCTTAGAGAATTTAAATGGCACAGTCCAGAGACCATTTCATTAGTAGTTTTGAATTATCTACAGTTTCTTTTGCTAAAGTTTGTGACTAAAATAAATCAAAACCATTTACAAAACCATTATTAAAACATTTCAGCTCCTGAAAACTGCTTTTCCAAGGCATCTTTTGTTTTCTTTTGTTAGACCATAAATATGTCAATACAATTTCATTACAGGCATAATGAAAGACATTACCAGCAACAGCGGGAAATGGGTTCATTTGACAAATTGCAAAATAAGAACTGTCAGTATTCCTCTAGCTTTCCCTGATGCCACTTCAGGCTTTGGATTACATTCTCAAGGGAAAAAGCAGACAAAATGAATAAATGCCTTCCCCCCAGCAATCCGAGAAGTCTATTAAGTGGCTCTGTGACTTTCTAGGAACAGGCATTTGGCACAGTGGAAGGCACCGACCTCTTCTGGACTAAAGCAGGTAGAATTCAAGCCAAGAAAGGGACTCAGTTTCTGCCTCCTCCCTTGGTGCTGCCTTTCAAAGGGGAAGCACAGTGGCACATTTCTGAAAGCACAAAAAGCTCCTGGGTATGGTACCCACATGGGTAGAGATAAGGTGTGTTGGTGAGGGATAATAAGCCCAAACAGGAGGTGTGTGATGGCAGAGCAGCTCCCCAGGAAGGAGAGGTGCTCCCTACCATGGATGCAGAGGCCCTGGGAGCTGGGCTGCTGGCAAGGCTTCCTCAGAGCTTGTCCAGTTTCTTTTAATGTCTCCCCCAGGGCCCACTGCCAGTGACTAGCAGAGACAGGATATTTGGCACTCCTCATTTCTTACAACTCCACAGCTCCATAAGACAGACTATTTTTCCTGCCTCTGAATCTAGAAGCCATAGGGTACAACTAAAGCAGCACAGAATTGCTAGACAACAGATATAAAATCATATCTATTGAATCTATTGCATTTCAGGGGTCTTGTTTTGATCAAAACGCTCTTTAATTCTTGACAAACTATCTTCTTTTCTAAATATTCTCCTTCTCCCTGCTTCCACAACATCCCTAGGGGGAATCATTCTAGGATGTTTAACCACATGGACTGAAGCTACAGTATGGATATACTTTTTACTACCACTTGAAGGAAATGAGAGGAAAAGAGAGGAACACATTAATTTGCAATTCCCTTAGGACAAATAGCTCCAGCACCAGTCTCCTCTATAAATACTATTATTACTTTAAAGGTTGTCTTCATTAAAGAATATTCCCAGTGTACACAAGGAAGTCTATATCTCCTCAATATTGATAAAAACACATTTGGGTTTTGGTTTAATTGAACTTTTCTACCCTTTTCTCACACAAGGAAAATCCATCAAGAAAACAGCAAACAAACAAATCATCCTTCTGCCACCTTTTACACTACATATTTTAATCTTTCAGTTTTGAAACCTGCCACACTGTTAAACACTGCAAAAAGCCATAGAGAACATTGTATCACTTAGAGATACATAGCTCAAGCACAGGTTCACTAAGTAAAACATTTTTACAGCATTTCCTGAAAAATCCCCATAATTGGATAGCCTCTGCAGCAAGGCTGCCTCTTTTCCTGCTGGGGTTCAACAAACCTCATCCAGCAAGGAACTACTTAGTGCCTGATAGTGGGACTGGCAATAGTCTCTCTGTGTATCATTATGACTGAGATTGGATACAACCTGGGTTTGAACTCCTGCAGACCACAGACAGGCAGATTTTCTGTTTGAATTCATTCATGGAAAGCACAGTTTGGGATGGATTAGAGTTTTCTTTATGGAAGTTCTCTATTACCAGTTACTACGAAATATATAGGAATTGCCTCAGTGCTGGTCAGAGTGTTAAAGGATTGACTGTTCTTTCTCCACAACTTTAGAAGTAGACCTATTTTTGAGAGCTTTTCTGGTCACATGCAGGATGGAGATTAAAAGAAATTGGAGAGCCTATCTGAAGTGCCAGCAAAGAAGGAATGTGAGCACTCAGATTGTGGGAAATCTTGAGAGGGGCTTCAGAATTGTTTGTATGTGCTGTAAAACCAAAGATTAGTCAAAAAAATACCACCCTCTGCAGCGAAAAATGTGCCAGTGAATGTATCTCAAGCCTTTGCTTATTCCAAGACAGTCCTCAGAGATCAGTCATTCTGACTGCTGGCACATCTGCCCCAGGCTGGAGATGCTGGAAGCTGTGTGGTCCCTCAGCTGGAGCCAGTCTGCTGGTGGATGGCCCCCAGAGCCCCACTTGATGGCAGGCGCCAGCAGCTGCTTAGGGAAATTGGCATCGCTGCCCACTTTTGTTGGAGGTGGCAGTAAAAGTGACAAGAACATCAGTTTCACCGAGCTGAAGTGCCCTGTCCTGGGAGCTTGTCATTTGGCACAAATTTTGAAATCCAGAAAATGTTTCTACCCCAGATAACGCTGAGATCAGACTCAGAGGGAGGGAAGAAGAGGTTTATGCCATATTATGGAAGCTTCTCTTTTAGACCAGCTCTTCTCAAAGATGACAAATAATTTAGTAGTACCTGTGGTTCAACACCATGCCCTTTGCCTGGCCCCAGAACTGCCACATTATCTTTCAGTTCTCCTTTGCTTCCCTCCTCCATGAACCCGAGAGTTTTCTAATATCTCATAAAAGCAGTTTTGGTTCTTCCAAATTAGTTTGGACATAATGCATTTCAATTAAAGAAGGCTTCCAATATGTATTTCAAACACTTCTCACTGAACACTGCAATAAGTAAAAATGGTTGGGAGGAGTGACAGGGATCTACTTGGGGAATTTCTCCTGCAGAGGAAATGAATAGAAGGTTGTTAGACACTTTTGCACTGCATAATCAGTTTGTACTGTCAGTATCCCAAGACAGTGGTATGTGTGTAGAGGGTGCTCCAGTTGGGATCATTACCCCTCATCAGCAACAGCTGCAGCAGCATCTTTCTGACACTAGTTTCCTGCAACAGACCCAGAGAAAAAAAATACAGTGGTAGATAACTTTTTTTATGCTGTGAGCATAAAGTTACTGTCCTCTCCCCAGTGTTTGACCTCCACAAGCAAGAGTTCCCTTCCCAGGCTGTAAGGGTGCAGTTAATAAACTTTAAGTCTCTGTTCTGGCAGTGAGAGTGCTCTCCTGGAAATGGGGACCTGGATCCTACCCTAATTCTAAGGACCATCTACAGATTTTACGTGAAACAATCATTGAATAAAACAGGGAAACAGAATGACAGGCAGAACGACGAGATGCTGCTAGCAGTGAATCCCCAGCAATCCTCTCTCTTCCCTATGCATCTCCCTGTGCCCTGCAAGTAACAGCAATCTCCCTGCTGTTCCCTCCCTACTTCAGTACCAGCTTTGAGCTTCCTCCACCCTGGGGCTCTCTTCTGAGCTCTCCCTGGGAAAATCTCTCCTGTTATCATACTCCCTTGTGCTGGGCTTCTCTGTGAGCTGAAGGAGGCTCTCGCACATGCATCCTGAGATTGTAGGAACAGTATCCATATGCTATAGCACAGCCTGAGATTTCTCAGCAGAAGTACTTTCTGCATCAGAGTTGAAACAAAGCTTTGGTGGCTTTTTTTGTGCAAAAGCTCTCACTAACTGGAAAGTGCAGAATGGGAACAAGTCTTTCAACAACATACAGCAAAACAAAAACTCCTCAAAAATATTCCAGAACTGTGATGTCATTTACCTACATTTGAAAACTACTCCCAGTTCAGGTCATTTGAACCACATCTGTCTTCACAACAGAGACTTCCCATCTTCCACATCAATACCTTTAATTCTTTAGTGTTCCAGCCTCAGTAAGGACATTAGAACTGTTATGAAACATGTTAAACATGTACCACTACATAAACTTATAGGAATGCAGTGGAACTAAAAGCTGTGCCATTATGTTCATACTACTGAAAACATACATCTAATATGTATATGTATAAATGTGTGTGTGTGGCTATATTGGCAGAGTAAGTGTATGTGTGAAATCCAGCCCACTGATATCAGTAGCAAAACTCTCAATGGATCCAAAATGATAGAAAATTCATCTTATATGTAACAAACAGATTTACCAATATTCTAGCTGAAATTTCAAAGACCAACAGGAGGTTTTGGCATCCAAATTCCATATGCAACTTTAAAAGTCCTTGCTTTGAAAATGTTTGTCTGTGTAGCCAACTGCATTAATCGCTTGTCATATACAACTCCAGATTGCTGTCAAATTATTATTAGCTTTAAATAACTGCAAGTACACGTTTATATGAACTTTATGAACCTATTTTCCCAAGCAGCACATCTGTGGGTGCAAATGTTCACGTCCCATCCTGACAATCTAGTCCTTTTCTTGTACCTGTTATTTACTCCCTAAACAAACAAACAATAATTAAAAACCTTTTCATGAGACTTCCCTAGAGCGATATCCAAAATGTACTGTTGGTTCTGTCCCTGATGAGATCTTGAAATAAAACAAGCAAACCCTTCAGACGACCTCCCTAGGCCTGAGCAGATTTAGTTTAATTTGCCACAGTCCTTTGTGGAGTTGCTGTTCCAGGAAAAAGCAGCAGGTCTTGATCTTAGGCTCTAACAGATGGCCCCAACAATATGACAGTAATAGCATCTGACATGTGTTGTTTCAATGATCTCTCTAACTCTCGGAGAAGTATGCAAGCATTACAAACCGTGTGCTGCTTCAGATTGTTATTTTTGGCATGCTTCTGCTGGCATATGTTATGATGAACCATTCACAACATCTTACATTTCCATCATAAAATGAAAAGGAAACAAAGAGTAGATCCGTAAGCCTACCATTTAACCTTGTTCCCAAGGTAACGTTTCCTTTGCATATGGGTTAGCTCCACAGAAAACAAAACCCAAACTATTTTGAGGGATTTTGCATTTAGCTGTATTTCCCTTCATTCCCTGCATGAAGTCCTGGAGATGGTAGAGAGACAAGTTGATGGAAATATTTATGACCTGGCTCTCAGAGTGTTTCACAGTTACACATAATTAGAGTTTCCTACAATACACATTAAACAGTGCCAATCTACAATCTGAATGGCACCTGGTGATTAGGGAACTGTGAGGAGGGGAATCAGAAGGGACTGAGTACCCCATCGAGGTGGAGCTCTCCTGCTAATTGCAGGGGTAATGAACACATCCCCTTTCAAGCCCAAAGGATTTTTTTTTAAGGAACTTGTGATTTTACTCATTGCCACATTTAACAAAATAGGATTTCAGGCAGTGAAATGCTTTAAACTGCAAGCAGCAAAGCTTAGCTAAAGCAGAAACATCAATGATTCTCACTGAGAGCAAGTCATTGAAATGTCTTAGCATCATAAACTACTCTTGATTGCTTTTTTCACAAATGAGCTGCTGCCAAATAGAGGACAGACAACAGGGAAACCCATCTCAGCTGCTTTCCTCCTCAATTTGCAGTTACACCCTCCACCATTTATCCCCTTAAAAGCTTATCTAGCTCCTCATAATATTATTTATTGTTATTGCTCTGTGGGTTGTTTACTCAGTCTATGAAGGACAGACCCTGGCAGCTCCCTCCTTTATCCATCCGGGCCCTTACCCCTTCTTGACTGATGCTGCCTTTTCCTCTGGCTCAGCTCGACCTCACTCAGTTCCTGTAGTCCCAACTCCCCTTCACCGTCCTGTGCCTTTGTAACCACCTCTTCTCCAAAGAAGCAGAGACTCCTTTCAGTGCATCTGAAAGGGCTCTTAAGTAGAGAGATGTGAAAAAGCTACAGCACAGAGAGAGAGGAGAAAAAATTCATGAGGTTTGGTTATTACATTTAAAAGAAGAAAGCCAAACGTTTTGCAGAACAGCCTTGAATTTTCCTCTTCATGTAGAAGAGGAACATTGCATGCATTTGCTACAAAGGTACCAAAGCCTGAGCAAGCAAAGCTACAGTTTTCACACCAGAAGCATTAGAGATGTAGGTAACAAGGTGACCACTTCTCTCTCATTCTGGCTACAAACCATGAGAGCAGCTTATAAAAAATGGAAACTAAACATGGAGACTCCCACCCAAGTGATGTGGAGAAGAGCGTCTGACTGCAGTGTATTGGAAAGATAGAGGAAACCCAAGGGAAAAGACAAGGGAGAAGCAGAGAAGGGGAGTTCTACTAAAGCACCTGAACAGGGAAGGGGCCACTGGGATGGAGACAAGACCAAATGCAGATTGGTGCTCTTTGGGTACAAGGTAGACAGGGGCAGACTTGAGCCTCCATGGAGCTGCTGGGGTGTCAGTGCCAACATCTCCAGTTAACAGTGCTCAGGATATTACACATCCTCACTTGCACTGGTCTCCACAATAGCTCTGATTACTAGATCAGAAAGTGTGGGACAAGACAGAACAAGAGGCAACCAGCCTGCTTTGCAGGATAGACAATCTCAGCTGACTTTGGAGAAAGATTTCCACCTTTAACAGTAGTGCAACACATGAAGGCTCTGCCCTGAAGGGAGGTTGTGAGGGCTGAGCCAGCGCCAGCTCCAGCCCCCATTTGCTCTCCAGTTACCAAAGGGGCTCAATACATCACCCACATGCAGAGGACAGCTGATGCTTTCTTATTCCTTTCTGTATCATTGCTCTTCTTTCCTGTGCTTTTCCTTTCCTGCATGTCCCAGCATGTCCCTTCCAAACCTTCAGATAAAACACTCGGCAATAAAGCAAGTGGCACTGACACTGAGTGAAATCAAAGAGTGTGAAGCTGGAACTTTATTGAGATGGATGGGGTGGAAAGGTTCACAGTTTTCTGTTAAGGCTGTCTGCAGACTCAGACAGACAACATTGCATTAATTAGACAGTGGGAAGATTTTTCTTGGCAAACAAAACAGTTAGAATTCACCTATTTTAAAAGGAGCCTTAGATTTGGTAGTCTATGATGCAGTCATCCCAGACTTGTTAACTCATCAAACAGCTGAGCCTTGGACACAAAGAAGTTATTTTACATGTGATTACAGAGAAAAACTGTAATTTCTTCCCAAACAAAAGGAACTTTTCCAGACAACTGTAATCCATGCTCTTGTCTTTACAGTTCAGTACTCATTTAAGAGCAGTTCTAATCTGAGAATTGTCTTTGCAGAAAATAGCACAAACTGACTCCCTATTTACAATTTTTCCCAGAGACTTCCAGATCAACTCACCTTGTTAAAAGTAGAAAGAATATAATTTCTTTTTCCCAGACTACTTGTCCTCCAAATTCAGCCTGGAACCTAAAATTCAAAAAAAGATTATTGTAGCTTTGGTTTTTCACTATCTCAGGAATCATCACTTATAAGGATCTAAAATGCAATCAGGAGTTTTAACCATCTTAGTCATTGCTGTGGTGCTGCTAGGGTACACAAGAAGAATACAGCCATCCTGTGGCTCCTTTCTGGATGGCTGCAAGGAAGCAGAGGTGGTGCTGCTGCCACTCACCAGCTAGCACATGTGGTGCCTGTGGAGGTCACACCGTGGAGCCTGCTGGGATTTTCCCCTAACCTCCAAAACAAAGGGATACTCCTTCCTCCTTCATTCCTAGCTGCTCACAAAGCAGGCTCACCCAACTGCCCATATCTCCAGGAAACAACACACAGCATTAATTTTTTTTTTCTTTTTCAATCAGGGTAAGATAGTTTTCATGCTAATCCAAATTCTCACCATACCTAACACCAGACTTCATCTTGCCCCCTCCATTGCTTGATGCACAGAGCCAGAGTTCTTGGCAGGTATGGACCATGTATTGGTGGCTAGGATGTCCAGCCCAGTT
Organism: Bucco capensis; assembly: GCA_013396975.1. Taxonomy (NCBI): domain Eukaryota; kingdom Metazoa; phylum Chordata; class Aves; order Piciformes; family Bucconidae; genus Bucco; species Bucco capensis. The sequence continues at coordinate 946,872 of VWZO01003221.1, forward strand.
GAGAGGTGCTGAGCTCTCTTCTTTCAGGTAGAAGACCTCTCATGTCTTTGGTTAGTTCTCTTTCCTGCTGGCTACTGTATTTTGGACAAGAAGAGAGACTTTCACTGCTTGAGCTTTAAAAAAGGGAAGACCACACCCTCCTAATTTTGTGAAATTAGGCCTGGTTCCAATTAACTTATTCATGACTTTCAAGAGGCTTACTCAGAGAAATGCCTGACTGGAAACCACAATGAGACTTAGGCAGTCAGCTAGTCCTGACAAAGGCATTTCTGGGAGCTTCCAGAGATTTAGGCACTGGGAAATGCCAGAGTAAAGCCTTGTGGCACTTAAGGAATTCAAATACCTCTAGGGTGTAAGCAGGAAAGGAGATGGCTTTTTCCATGCTTTTCAATTTACATACCTGCATTTTGCCTAAACAACACTTTCATACCCTCTATTTTGGCACTGATGCCCAAATTTAGGAAAACAGCTGTTGAAGAAACAGATACTCTCCTATCAACTGGCCACCACTTTAACTAACTCCTATATGAACAGGAAATTGGCAGCCTGATGTCATTCATGCCTGATGTCAATGCTGGTGACATGGAGGCTGACAGTAAGTGTCTCTCCATTCCATCATGAGGCTGATACTTACTCAGTGCCTGGTGAAAGTTAGAGAACAGCCAAGGTTAGCCTGGTGGAAGATTAAAATGTTACTGTGAGAAGCAACCAAGGAACATTATAAACAACCTTTAGATAGAAGGAGCATTACTTTGGTTTGTAACTGAAATGTCTTGTTAGATGCCAAGCCAGCACCTGCAATCATGTAGCTACATTACCTGGCATGGGGTCTTTTGACTCCTGCTGGTTAGGAGATTGCAAAACTACTGTCCATTACATTTATTATCTCCTGATTATTCTGTTTACAACATGCTTTCCTCAGGGAGTCCCCTGGAGTTCCCTCAGATGAGCTGCTGCAGAATCACCAAATGCAGTAGTTGTACTATGGAGTCTTCTACTGTAAGCACAAGCCTTGGGCATTCAAGAATCTGTGCTGGCAAGCTGTTAGTTTTCATCTATAATTATCAAAATGGCTTGGGATCTGCCTGTCTGCAAGACACTTCTCTCCCCAGGTGATCAGACTGTCACAGTGGCATGCAGTGGATGTGCTCAAGCTGTTGCCTTGCCAGTTCAAGAAAGAGCAGGACCTGCTTGCAATGATTTTTGCTGAACAGGGCTTCAAGCTTTGAGATATCTTCCCTTAGCTTGAACAGAAAGGTAAAATTCCCTGCATTCTCTTGACTTTTACAAGTACCCCATAAAATCTAATAAAGCATTTTCAGTGATGATAGCAGTGGTAAAGAGAGGGCATGTGATCAGTATTTGTGAGTTGGACAGATTATTGTTTATCTACATGTCACTACTAAGCACCTAGTCTGTAAATAAAAAGGACACCACTGGATGATGTGTCCAAATCAGCAAAAATGAAGGACAGTATCTCTTTCGAGAACTTTAAGGAGAGTGGAGGAGGAAGGGAACACAATTCACTGACAGAAACAAATTAAATTAGTGGTAAGGCTTACACTGGCAAAGAGATTTTACATTTCAGAGTGGGACACGAGAGCCCTCCACATTTTCATTAACAAAAGGACTCACGAACTACTATTTCCAAACAATCCACCCACAACATTCAGATCAAACACCCAACCTATCAGCACTGTGGAGAAAAAAAATGTAGCTTGAGCTTAATTTGGTTCATTTTTTTTCCCTTTGTAAAGCACCACACAGCCTAATACTCGTTTTGCCTGCAACTCTCTACCTGATTTACATTCACATGCCAATACACCTGCTATCAAATTTGCTCACACCATTTCCTTGTAGACCCCAAAAGCTGAGCACAGAAAGTTAATGTTGATAGTTCAATGCCTTGAGAGGGAGAATTAAAAGTTGTTCTCCTGGCATAATTAACCCCAGCTTGTTTGAATATAAAATATATAGCAAGGGATGAGTCCCTTGATCCTTATCAGACAGGTAAAATATGCCCACATGCAGAGAGATTGAGATTAGCATGAATTTGCATAAAACTGTGTGAACGATACAGATGTGTGTGGAAGATGGGCTGTATGAGGGAATACAAGCACACATGCTGTTGGGCAATCACTATTCACTAGGAAGGGTCACGTTTGTTCCGTGAGATGGTCGACCAGTAAATTAACTGAGAGTAGTTTGACACTAATTTTGGAATAGATCCTTTAAATTAGATGAAGTCTAGATAATGGGGCCAAAGAGATTGACAACATGAGCTTATTGACTACAGACAATAATTTTTTCAGTTTTTACCCCATTCATAAAGCCATATCCTTGGTGTATGGCCTACTTCACCACCTCCAGAAGCTGAGGAGGATGAAGTCCTACCTATGGCTCTCTGGAAGCTCTCCTAACCCAAGTGATTTCCAGCACCCTCAGAGAAGGACAAAGTGACCTGGCCTTTGGACTTTGGGCTTTGACACTTCTGTGTGAGTGTGGCTGTATTTGATGGTTTCAAGATCCCAGAACACAGCCTGTGGCTCTGCCTCTTCACACTCAGGTAAATATTTTCCTGGCCTTCCCCCAGCCAGTGACTGGACCTCTGGAGACTCCCATTGGGAGAGCCCCCTGTACATAGCCTGAGGACACAAACTGCTCCTTGTCACCTGCGGTTCCCTTGGGTTATTTACCTCGCCATAACATAGCTGCTGTAATTTTTTCAGGATTATATAAACAATGTCTATCTCCTTATCTATTGAAGTTCCAATCTAGCCTCTCATCACCATACTTTCTGGGCTGTAATTATAACATTATTAATGGTTACCCAACCTCTGTGAAGCAAAGTAATCTTGACTACACCAGTTAATCGATACTTGGACAAATGAACCGAGCTTTTCCCTGGGCTAGGACAAGTAATTACGAGATGTGATCAGCTGGTGAAGTATGGTTACTAACACATGCACTGGCAGAGAACTGAAGTTTTAGATATCTATCAAAAGACTGTTTTCAGAGACAGTATTTCTTTAAGTCTGGTTAAGCACTTGTCAGAAACCATTAGCTTTAGCTAATCAGTTATCATCCTTCTGAGGAACGACAAGTGAGAGCCTAGTGGGCTGACTATGAAAATCCCTTTACGGGCACCGTTATCCATCTGTCCATGTGAGCATACAGCAGAAGGCATCACATTTGCAGCGAGGTCACAGGGTATCAAAGGGAAAAGCATCAGAAGGCAGTGTGGATACAGACCAAAGAAAACAGCAATTTACTACAAGTCTTGAACACTTGGGAGGCATCTGGTAGTCAATATGGGTTAGTTACATTATGTTTGCTGTTTTCTGCATGAGAACCACATGTGCAACTTTGCAGAACTCTGGGCAGCCATTAGGACAAAGGAGACCACGGAAAAATCCACTCAGAAAATAACCTGGCCTCTTTTTCATTTATATGCACATACAAACACACCCTGAACAACTCTATTGCCTAACCCCACCAGCGAGCAGGCTGGAGGTGCACCAGAAGCTGGGAGAGGACACAGCTGGGACAGCTGACCCCAACTGACAAAAGGGATATTCCATGCCAGATATCATGCTCAGTATATAAAGCTGGGGGAAGAAGAAGGAAAGAGGGCAGGATGCTTGCAGTTATGGTGTTTCACCTTTCCAAGTAACTGTTACATGTGATGGAGCCCTGCTGTCCTGGAGATGACTGAACATCTGTCTCCCAATGGGATATAGTGAATGGATTCCTTGTTTAGCTTTGCTTGCATGCAGGGCTTTTGCTTTACCTATTAAAATGTCTTTATCTCAATCCACAAGTCTTCTCACTTTTACCCTTCCAATTCTCTCCCCATCCCACCAGGGGGGAGTGAGCAAGCAGTTGAATGGGGCTTAGCTGCTGGCTGGGGTTAAATCACAAAAGCTTGTTTGCTTTAATCTTCTAAACAGACTAGAATAGGTTACATTTTGTGTAGGGCTTTATAGATCCTAGTACTGGTACATGTCCAACAGTGAAGGATGTGTGCAGGCTGCAAGCACTTAGGCAAATGTGTGAAAGTAGATGTACAGTCTGTCATCTTACCACAAAACATTTTTCAGGAGTCTGAAAAAAAACCAAACCAAAACAAAGTCCTTTCTTCAGTAGCAAAGATGAAGCCATCTTCTGAAAAACAAGTAATCTTTAACTATGCTGTAGTGTTCCAGGCAACTGGGGGGGGGGGAAGGTTGCAAGAGAGAATCACAGGGAACATAAGCTTTCTGCTTTTGGGGTGAGTGTGCCAGGGAGGCTGGATGTAAAGCAGTCACTCTCTTGAACTAGGTGGTGTTGGAAAGGAGAGGTTTCTGTTTGCACCACTTGCTTATAAACAGAGTAAAAACACTTTTTTCCCCCTAGTTTGTGGTTTCTTCTCCTCATGCTATGCCCAATAGAGAACAAAAATTCAGAAATTTAAGGGAATTCAGAGAAATCTGCTGTAGCTCCTTAACCACAGAAACAGCTTTGTACAAATTCCACCTAGACTTCCTTTAAGACAGTCCTGGGGCCACCATGAGCTATACTTCTCAGATCATGAGCTATACTTCTCAGATCAAAGAGTTACCTAACTGCCAAGGACCAACACAGCATGGTAACTCTTCAGGCAGATTCCTCCTCCACATATGTGATTTATTCCAGTGCTAAAAAAATGGTAGATTTCCCTTAAATTCAGACCACTGCAAAGCTTGCCCAGAACTTGCTATGGTCGGAAAGATCCACTGTGAGAGCCACCCAACTGCATGGAGACACTTAGCAATGCTACATTTGCAGTAATTACCCAAGACTAACTTTACAGAGAAAAGTACTCACAAGTTACATTTCATATCATCCTGAAGAAAACACTTCATAGAATCATGGAATCATAGAATGGTTTGGGTTGGAAGGGACCTCTGGAGGTCATCTAGTCCAACCCCCCTGCAGTGGGCAGGGACATCCCAAAAATCTGCCTCTGTTGCCCCATATTTGCTTCTGCAATCCAAAGGGAATGCTGCAAATCCCAGCCATTGAAGGCAGTAGTGCTGGTTTGCCCAGTAAACCCAATCCCAGTGTACTGCTTCCAGAAAGGGCAACGGTAAAATCACCCAGAGACTCAGCATAAATTTAACCAGGCACCTCTATCCCAGTGAAATTGAGGGAGGCAGCCATGGAACTAAGGAATCTCCTCCTGTGCATATACTGATAGCTTAGGATTTATAAGAAACTAAAAAAAAGAATTTGTTTCCTTAATACGCTAGGATTAGGTAACTCAGCTCTTCTGCTATTGATAATCTTCAATCTCTCTCCCCTACCAGAGTTGTGTGGCCTGCTTTTATTTCACCTTCTGCTCCTTTTTCATTATATCTGTAAGAAAAAGGCAGCTACTTTCCCTCTGCTATGCAGAATTTCTCCTTGGATCTCCAGGAACAATGTGCAAAACAGGTGTTAGGAAATTCATGCTCTTCAGTTGTTCTGAAGCCACTGATGCGTCCCATTCCCAACAAAGCAAGTCCCCTCCACTGCCTACCATACCTCTTGAGCAAGGTCCTAGATTTCAGCACCCACATTGACTGCTGCTGCTATCAGTTTAAGCAGCTCTCAGACTAAAAGCATTTTTAGCCTCAGTTTTATATTCATTGTTTATGGTGACCATAATGGGTAGACTCAGATTCTGCCATGAAGTGACAGCCTTATCATCAGTTAGCAGAAGGGGCTGCAACAAGTCATTTCTGCTACTGACTTCTAATTTTTTTTAATATTTTAGCTATGTCATTTGAAATGAGTCCTAAATCCTCAACAATGCAAGCTGTTACCCTTATTAATAGCTTTCATAGCCATTGCCTCCTTTTACCCAACCTGTTGACTCTCAGCTGGATTTTAAACGTTCTACAGAATTTATTCTTTGGGACGGTGTCTGCCCTTTTACAATTTATTTGTCCAGAATCTCCTTCCAAATAGCTCTGATAAGCACTAATATATCATAAATAGTTAATATTAACAAGCAGCTAATACACTCTCCAGGAAGGCTGTACCTAGATTTTGCCTCATTCAAACACTATGATCCCATGAGTAAGAAATGCATTCAGTCAGAGCCAGCTGACAAACATTTCCAGATTAAAAACTGAAACTCATTATAGTCCAAGTGATTTCTTTTCTCAATAAAACTGGGGTTAAAGGCAGAAAAATGTCATCCTGTTCTTGTAAAGCAGCTTAGCACATTTACCAAATGCCTCTGGGAGAAGCATCCCGTTTTCTCCAGAGCTTTATGTGGCCAATTCAGCTGTAACAGTTCTGGCTACTTTACTATTGACAATTTGACAAGTGGACTCAAACATTAAACGTTTTGTGATTTCCTTTCACAAACCTGGATGGGGAAACCATTAAATAGAAATTTAAAACCAAGTTCCATTGGCATTTTTCTTTTAGACCTATTTTCCCAGGGAATTTAAGTTCATTTTTAGAGGAGTGTTCCAATAGACCACTGGAAAGATAACACTTGCTTCATTTCCCTTTCCTTCAGCCTTAAACAACCAGGATTTATACCGTTATTTTTATTCTTTTCAGATACCACAGCCTTGCCTGTTTATAAAATGTAAGAAGTAGACAGATAATTGTACTATTTCACTAGTAAACAGGGAGCTGAATATGAAACGGAGCTCAGAATTGGAAACCCTGTCAGAGTGTTGGTGAATCATTGTATGAAACAAATTGTTCACTTTCTGTTCAGTCCATTAGCTACAAGGACGGAAAGAATTGCTCTCAACTACGCATAATGCTGCAATTTCCTATATTCACTTAGCACTTCCCCTTTCCCTTCTGCAAATCAGAGGCATTACATCTGAGATTTAATTTGCTCCCTCTAACCACATTTTTATTCCCAACTCTGACAAACCAAGCTATTGCTCGGTGAAAACGCAACAGCTTTTACATAGCATTCATGAATACAGTGCTCTTCCTCTCCTTTGGAAGTAAGGTAATGGCAGGAAAACACAGAGAATTATATAGAGACCCTGTGCCTATCCAGCTGCAAACAGCTCTCATTTGAGTCTCCTGCGATTTTTGAGAGAAGGCATATCAAAACTGAATTCACATGAACCCCATGTCATCCACGTGCCAGATTTTGTGCTGACATTGTGATGAGAAAATCAATACTTGCCTACAGGTACCACGCGGTTGCCCATGCCCTTTCCTTGTGTTTAAGTCTGGGGGAGCTGTTGACATTTTCAACAGTCCCCAAGCATCAGGCTTCCTATTCAAGCTATCTAAAGCAATTCTGTTTCTGAAATGGGGCAAGTTGTATTGGTATAACTGAGAGCCCTGAGTATCCTGAAGGGCTTCACTCCAGCAGTGAGGCTGGTCTAAACATGCCAGGCAAACTGTGTACTACCACACTGTACTACTCATCCTCAGAGCCGCACTAGGCTGCCTACCTCTGCTTGGCAATGCCCTGTGGGGAAACAGCCCTGGGTGGACACAGCAGTGAGAGTTCACACAGCCCTTCAGATCCACCATTCACTATTACTGCCTTCAGAGGGAGGCTACACTGCACAGCCAAGAAAACCTGCACAGTTTCTGAAGGATGACTGCAATTAGAGAGAGGCCTGGAAAGGGCGACTGTGTCATCTATGCCTGGTACCTATAGGGATGGTGCTGGTGGGCCTCTATTTGCACTTTTTTTTTTTTCAAGTAGAAACCAGGTATGACAAGAAAAGATTCGAAAGAAGAGCTATGAAATAAAATTCTTGCACTTTTCAACCTCATTTTACTCTCTTTCCTGCACACATGACAGTATATGTTAATTGATCCCACTACATGGACAGCCACAAAGCTGGAGGAGTTGCTTTGTAAAAACAAGTCATAGAAGACAAGCAGTGATTATCTGAGGCCAGGGGAGCAGCTAGGAGTGGAAGCTCTTCTCTGCAACTCAGGTGGCTTCAAAACTTCTGCCCCTGTCAACTAGCATGGTCAATTTGCTTTCCCTTGGATGCATGAACTGTGTTGAACAACACACAGAGGAAACAACGAGATGTCAGAAAAAAGATCAGACCTCATTGCCTCTGCGTCTTCTGCACACTGCATTTTTATTCATAACATTGCAAAAGGGGCTTTTAAAAAATGCCTGCAAATCAAATAGGGAACAGGCCATGCATGTCTGACTTAGGACTCTTAGCTCCTGCTCCAGTAGACGGATCTATCTCAGAAAACAGTGGCTGGATTGAGATCTGAAGGTAAAATGTAGCCTTTCAGTCTAGCAACTGTGTAATCTATTTTGAGCTACTTCTAATTGAAGTCACTGGCACTGGCACTAAAATGCCTCCTGGAACATGTGCTGGTTTTGCAGCAGTTGAGATTTTCACTCCCTGGTTCCTATCTGATGTGAGACACTTATTTTTTCATAACTTTACTTGCAAGTGATCTATCACGGGCAATCATTAAAGGGGAATTCAACCAAATTGATCTTCCAGACAAATTCTGCTACAGTGGCAAATCTACCGTGTGCATAACCTTAAAGTCATTTACCATCGACTGGCCTCATTCATATCTCTGAGGTCAGTAATTCACTACAAGGAGGGATAGCGAGGGAGGATAGCATTTTAGGTATACTTCAGTTGTCAAGCACTGGGAAATGACAGCATCACATCTTCAGCATTACTCTGCTTTCAAGTAAAGTAAGCAAGACTGGGTAGGTGTTTGGTGGCAACAAGAAAAACTCAAAGCAAAAAGTGCCAAGAACATCAACCACTGCATAATTAATGTTTCTTTTTATAATCCTTATGGAAAAATAAAATAGTAACACATTTCAAATGGTGTTTTGAAAAGAAAGAGAAAACAAAACTGATTTAATAAGAAATAAAAGTGATTTTATTTGTGCCATGCTCATCTCAAATCACTCCATCTCCTGTGGGGAAACAGGGTTGTTTGGCTCTAGATTACTTTATTGCTGCTCTGTTATCAGAATTGTATTCACACTGGAGCTCACACAGAAGCCAGTGATGTAGGCATATTTGGGTTGTGTTTCAGGTCCTGTGCCAGTTTAGCATAGACTGAAATCTCCCTCCTGCTGCATTGCAAATGCAAGCCTTTTCTTCCAGAGGTGGAGTGTGGCAACAGCAGCTTCTTCATTGTTTGGTCTGGACATTTGAAATTTCTGACTACATTTTAAAAATGTCCACCTGAATACCCATTACCCACTTGCATTTTAAAGTACATGACTATGTAACCAATTTCACACTTACTCTACCTGAATAGTCCACTCCAGGCCAAATCCCAAGAAAATGCCAGCACTTATTTTTAGTCTCACCTTAACATCTTATCTGTTGGCAAAGAAACATGAATTCTTACTCTAAGGTGTTAGAGAGCGTTTTTAAATAAATGTAGTTGTTGCAAAATGTTTTGAATAGACAACACTGAATTCTGATTATTTCGTGTTTACTTACCTTTTTTTCAGAACCAGATACAAAATGAAACAACATAGGTTTCATAGAGTACTTCAGCTGAGGAGGACATTATTGAGCCTCCAAGCAGAGTTAAGTTACAGGAAATTGCCAATAAGGATGCCAAGAACACCTGTATATAGCCTTCAATATATCAACTAGAGGGACAGGTTACTAATAAATATTTGCTGGTATGACCAGAATCTGTCTCTTACTTCTGTCTCTGCTGAAGCCCAGAAGAAGAATCTGTCACTGTTAACCTATTCTTCACCAGAAAAGTAAGAATTTATAAAACATCTCCAGAGTTGGAGTGACTGATATCACAGAGCATAGCCATTATATAACAATACCATAATTACTCCCTTTGCAAATTATCTGGAAATATGCCAATGGTTCCTACTGAGATAGAAGAGAAGCTGCCATATTTCTAAAAAGGCATAGACTATCCTGCTGAAACAAGAGGAGAAGTTTCCAGGTTGGAGTGGAAAGCTGATTTCCTGAATGGAGGAGCACTGCATTCATCTTCACCTGGCCCTTAATGTGACACCAGGCTGAGGAGCAGGTGTGGTGCCAAAGTTCCCTGGCCACTTACATCAGGGGCCTGAAACAAAGCTTCCTTCTGGACTACACCAGTGGTTTCTTTCCCTCAGAAAGCAAGGGAGTTAGGAAGAACAGGCTGCTCTGTGCCTGGATTTCATCAGGACGTAAAGCTGGTGTACAGCTGGAGTACTCAGACTCAGAAGCTTGGAAGAACTTCAGGTTCCCCAGATTGTTCAAGTGAGCATGGTCTTCCTGACAGCCCAAATACAGGCACAGATAGGATGAAATATATATTTCTATCTTGTTTATAAACTTGAGCAGCTTTAAACCTTGTTTACGAAAAGGACAAATGATGGCTGCTATCAGTCTTGCCTCCAAGTAGCTGTAATGAGCAGCTAACTCATGCATAGAGCTCTCTCAAATGGCCTATGAACTTAAAATAAAACACCATAGTCAGCATTTGGGTCTGAACTCAAGATGATGGATCCTATTCACTCCCTAAAGGAAAATAGGAAGATGAAGATCCACTCCTTAGGGTTATTCAAAGACTGAAGGAGGAGGCAGAGGTGCAGGTGATGTACAAATGCTCTGCAATGGTGGCTATTGACCATTACTGCTTTTGCAAGCTGGCTGGAGCTCTTTCATGAGCAGGCTGAAGCCTTTCCCAGGTTGTTGCTCTAAGGGACTTAAGACATTGTACAGCCTCTCCTCTGGTCTCAAGAGGGAACCAACTGTGCAAACATCACTCCCGAGACACAGCAGCCTGATCTGTTCTCTTAAAAAATGACAGAGGCTCTGCTGTTTCCCTAGGCAATCTGTCTCCCATGTTTTCACTGCTACATAACTTAATGTTCCTTTCCTGCAATTTAAGTCCATTGGTTCTTGAGGCTAAAGAACAGTTTGTTCCTTCCACTTTGCAGCTATTTCTCTGTGTTTGAAAAAGGTTATCATCTCTCCCCTCAGTCTCCTCTACTCCAAACTAAGCAATCCCAGCTTCCCAGTTCATCACGCAAAGGCCAGGCTGCTGCTGGCTGGTGATAGCTTTCAGTAATTGCTGACTGGGCTGGATTTCTACTAGCAGCCTGTAGATGAAAACCTTCAGCAGCTTTAGCTCTCTGAGCCAGGCTGTCCTCTCAAAGATGTGAAACTTTCTTCTGCAATCCACTACATCTTATCAGTAAATACACATTACAGTACAGTAAATTTCTGGAATTTTCTCATTAGGACATTATAACAAGAAGAAGGAAAACACACCTTATTTCATGAATGTGTTTTGAAGGGCTAAACTTAAAACAGGTTTCTAAACACATCTCAAAGAGTAGAGAGGGAAAACACAATATATCCTGTTAACACCTTGCCCACTCCATCCCCTCTACTGGACAAATGAATGAACCATGTCTTGGTTTGCAAATGAAACTTGGTATTTGTTTTTGCTGCAATGTTCCAGTGTTGTTTTTCATTTTGTATGGTAGTAAACACTGTAATCCTTTACATTCATTAAGCTTGGGCCCATTTACTCTGTGCAGGCAAAGCAAGTGCATATATCTCAGACCCATAAAGCATCAGTTCAGAATTACACAGGAAATAAATGAGCCAAAGCCAGAAGTCCAATTTCCAGAGTCCAGCTCACTAAAGCTAAGCAAGCACCTTAGATAAATATGGCCTATTTTAAATGAAACGTTACTGTAATTTGATAACTGTCAATAATTCCCTCATTGTGCCTAAATGAGCTTGTCATCCAAGGAGTTTGCTGCATGGCTGATCTTAATTTGCTAATAAAAAACACAGGGGAGAATTCAGCTAAGCTGGAACTATTTGATTCATAAAAGTGCAATAGTGCACTTTTTAAAGCTTTGCTTCCCAGTCCTGACTCCTGACTGGCTGAAGCCCAAAGCCAGTTTGCCCTGCTGCCTATAAGAAGGCAGCTTTGCTATGTAAGAACAGTGAGCAATTGTCTCTCTAAATCACTATTATTCCTTAGCCCATTATATTTAATTTATTTTTAATCATGTTGTATAATAGAAATAAAATCATTGGATTAAGCATATATCTAGCAGCAGGAGCCCATTATCCTTTGACAATGTTCTGTTTCATTGACATTATATCTTCATTGTAGACAGTTTTCTTGCCATCATTAGTCCTAAAATGAATATTGGATTTCAAGGGTTTCTCCCTAATCCATAATAAGATTTACTTGCTAACAGCATAAAACAAAACAAAGGCATGCTTCTATTGTTTTACTGCTGTGGAATTATTATTTTAAGTTATTCAGAAAAGTCAAGAATAAATCCATATATTGTTAAGTATTTAAAGTTTTTCTGAGTAATTCTGATTCAAGGGAAAGCCTCAGTAATCTTTCAATCTGTGTTATTCATTGTGGCTTTATTTTACTTAAGCAAGCAACAATACTTTGTCAGTTCTTGAACTGAGTAAGATCTACTATTCTTTGCACAAATTTTTTTCAGACTACTTAAAGCAAAGTCCAGCCCAGTACAGCCCATCTTCTCCAGAAAAGGCTATGAGAGGTTCATCAGATTCCACAGCAAGAAAGAGGGAGAAACTTCACGCCAAGTTTGCCAGCGATTTCCTCTCTGAAAAGTGCTAGCTAACAGAAATTAGCTAACTATGAGGAAGTTAAGAAAACTCCTCCAGCATGCTGATCCCCATGGGATAATTCAACAGCTCTTCATTTGTACCAACAGTAGTCACAGTTGAATCTAAAGCTAGATTTTTCCATACCCTATTAACACCAGCATTAAAGTCCAACAGAGACCATCCAGAGAAAAAGCATTTTCTGTTATGTCTGAGGAGGCACAGATTTCCCTGCGAAAATCATCCTCATAAATCACCTCTTATTTAAGGATGTGCTGCTATGATCAAGTGTGTTCTTTTTATGCTGAAATTGCTAGTAACACTTAAAATTATCTGCATGACTCTTTCAGCTGGGGGAACAGCTTCAATAGATACCTATTTTCCATATATGTACACAAGCTATGACACTTTCAACAATACTGACATGATCTGCATAAGCCACGTGGTTTCCATTGAGAAGGGTCCATACAATATAGTCAACTCTCCATTATCTTGGCTAATAGGAGAAGAAAATAATCCAGATAAAGGAAAAGACATGCATAATTATTGCTTCCAGATAAGAGCTGCCTCAAAGATTTCTGCATTGAGCTTCCCAGACTAAGCTTGTACTTCTGTCAGAGCTTGCTAACAAGAGTTGCACACAATGATATAGAAGGGCTTTATACTCACATCTAACAACCCAAAATTAATACAAGCACTTCCTCTCTTATTCCCAAATAGCTCTCACAGAGGAAGGATGCTCAGGATTGTCACAGGTTACACATGCATGAACTAGAACTACCTTTCTACATGAATTGCAAAGGTCCTGGTTTGGTTTTGGGTTTTTTTATTGTGTTGCAATTACTCAGGTTAAACACTTGTCAATTGTGAGTTCTCATAATGTGTAATCTCCACAGACCTTTTAGCACTGACACATAGCCTTCCTGACTTCAGCACTGGTATATAAAGTGTACTGTTCAGTCACAAGAGACACTCAGTTCCATTACAGAAATATGGGTAAAATATTGTCTTCACCACTACACAAAGAAATACAAATTCTCTTAAAAGAAAATGAAAACATTGCAAATAATTTTTTTCTGGATTCTTATGTGAGGAAAGGGATTATAAAGAAATAAACTCAGACCTACTGAAATCAGCAACACTGTTTCTTATACACTGAAGCGAATCATCTTATGGAAAAAAACCCATTGCCAGGCAAGTTTTTAATGGTGTGCTTATACATGAAATTGTGTTGATGAATTGATGATTATATTCTGCCACATTCCATGTTGCTTTTACAAATTAGCATTGCCTTGGATTGTCTGCACATTACAACACAGACAAAGCTACACAATGATACAAGCCACAGGCCAAGCTGTAAAGAGAAAACTGACAGGTTTAAGAACTTAGCCTTATCATACGATGTTACTAGACCGGCTACAGAAAAAGCCACTGACAGCAAATCGCAGTGCCACACATATCAAATCCCTAAATATCTGTTCATTTTGCTTAAAGCATCACATACAGTGTTTAGATCGCTACGGAGGTCCTGGACAACATTCTCTATACTCCTGGTATCCTTCAGAATCTCAATGCTTTGTGTATATGGATTGAAATACACAGAGAAGGGACGATTGATTGATTTGGCAAAGTCTCTGAAAGAAAAAAGAAAATTAACACCTCTTTTTTCCAACTGCTAAAGAAGCGAAAATTAGATTTTTGAGTCAAGGGAAATAATTTACCTCATCTTCTCTTTGGCTTCTTCAAAACTTTCTGAAACAAAGTAAGCTTCCTGGAAAGTAGTGATAAGGCATTCTTGCAAACAGGTTGTCTTTGGATCGAATGTTTTCACATTGGCCTTGTCAGAGAGAGCATGCTGCAAAATACACCACAGGTTCTGTTAAACTGTGTTTTGATACTGCTGGGTATCTGTACAACTGTTCATATATACAGCTTTTATATCACTGCACTGTATGTATCCCATTAGTTAGCAGCCTCTCTTGTTCTATATACAGTAGTTTTTCAGCTTGAACAGAATAAATCAGTTGTTACTTTAAAAAGCACTTTTTATGAGAATATTTTTCCCCAAAATAATAATTATTAAAATAATAAAGAGGAAATTAGAAATGCATCAGTCAAGTAGGCATACAGACCTAAATCTTCAGCTAGAAGCAAAGTCATCAAATAACCATTCCTGAAAAAGTATCTATACAACTACAAAAATGTATGTCCCCAAAATGTCACTTAACTGGCAGAATTGATCATCATCTTGGGGGGTGAACTGAGTCTGACCAAACTTTGATAAAATCTGCACTTTACATTTTCAGGCCAAAAACATACACTGTTTTCCTGACAGTGACTTTGAGAGTGACGCTATGTATCAGAAACCCCATCAAATAATGCTCATTTACTGTGTACTGATTAAATGCATTACCATTCTGCCACTTGCAGATATTGAGGAATAATGTTCTATATGGTACTGCAGGACAAACATAACTAAACAAAGAGATATAGAGCAGACACTGGGCAGATGAGATACCCAGAGAAAAGATTCATAGTTAGCCTTTGTCTTTACATGACTGGCACAAGCCACTAGAAAACACATGAAGGTTTCAAAACTGACAATCAGGTATCGAGAAATTTTCCAACACCATCTTTTTCTAGCTCCCCTTTTCACTTGAATACTAATGTTAGCTTTTGGATCTGGCTTAATTTTTGGAGCACATGTATTTTCATTCTCAATGCTCTGTACAGAAGTATATATTAAGGAAGGAGACCATATAGGTCAACTTTTAACCTTCTCTAGTCCCCTAACTTCTATCCATAGTGAAGATGTGCATGAAAAGCACACAGAAATGACAGGGAGAGAGAAGATCCCTGAGGTCTGAAGGTGTCTCTTCTTTACTTTCTTTCTGCATAGACATCCTTTACAGCAGAGTAAGGTATTAACCTTAAGGTATTCACCATACCTTTTATCTGAGCTCTTGCTTATGCTCATTCCTAAATCCCTGTGAAAAGCTCTGAAAATATCACACTAGCTCTCAACCTGCAGTATCCAAATAAAAGGACATAAAACTGGAACAAGAACCATTTCCTCCCGCTTCCTCTCTCTCCAAAAATAAATGCATAAAAAATTAATGCATAGAATCTTAAAATATCAGGGAATTAACTTTCTTTAGTACATGTACCATTTCCTTTTCACAATGTTTGTTGTTTCTAGCCAGCCATTAGTTACACAGGTTTGAAAACAAAAATCAAAAATGGTCTGTCTAACCAGCATCATCTTCTAAATGGACTGCAGGAACAGGGTCATCTTGCCAGGCCCCTGTCTATATCCCTGTTCTCACTTTCTCCTTGCAAAGCCCTGATGCAGTTGAGTGCCTGTAAATTTAGGCACTTATCTCCTTCTATCAAAATGAATTTGTTTTTCTTGACTGGGAATTATAATAGGCTTCATGGGAGGTTAACTAGAGATAAAAACATCTCCTCTTAAGGTGCCTTTGTACTTCCAGGTGAGACTTGATGCCTCAAAAGTCTAAAGAACAAAGTTTTAAAACTCTGAGTGGATTGAGTAAAGCCCTGTGCAGGGGATCAAGAGAGAGATATGGGTCACGTTTTCTTAAGATCTGAACTAGGAGGTGACCACTTCTAGCTCTTGGGTTCTTTCCTGTACTGACAGAGTAAACAGAAAGGGTGACAGTGTTCTGTCATCCTCCACCCACTAATGGCCTCTGCTGGGACAGGCCTACTCCTTGGGACTGATCCATCAGAGGCAAGAAGGGATTCAGCCAGTTGTGAACAACTGCCCTAATCACTGAGCCCTAATTTTAGACAAGGACAGAGTTTAAAGAGAAGCAAAAGCTAATCACAGTGGAGTCCTCTGAGAAAGCCTTTCTCGTTATTCTTGTCAGATTAGTTATATTATATGACTTCTACTTTCTGGATCTTGGTTTAGTTTATGCATCAGCAGAGCTTCTGCTTCACAAAGCAGCTCTGCAGAGTCTGGAATGTACAGACACCAGGAAACACACAACCTGGAAACAGAGGGTAAAGAATTCAGACATACCTTCAAAGTTATGCAACAATTTCACAGTTATTCTTAGGATTGCAGTCTAGGAACGAAGTGCCTAAATTCTGATGAATTCTTACCAGAGATACCTATCTCCCTTCTAGGATATGGTCCTTTGGCTCTTGGATCAAGTAGCCATTGCCACGGCTACCAATGCAATGAGAAATATCTTTGCAAATCTGGATAGTGTTTTCAAATTCTGCAGCCTGGCATCAGTAACATCTACTATTGAGTTGATATTCTGACATCAGCAATGTCAGAGCTTAGCAAATGAACTAAGCATGCAGAGAAACCTTTAGACAGACCAAAAACTGTCTAGTGTGAACTAGGATGGTCAGGACACTGACTCAAAATATGAAAACAGAGTTTTTTCAGAAACATTACAGTGCTCTATAATCTTGGTCCTTGGCACTCTCAACACTAGGAAGTAAAAAACCTCAACAAAAGACTTTGTCTGGTGAGTCAAAAAGCTTTCAACCTCAAGTCTGCATTTTTTAAGTGAATGCTATTCACTAATATTTTGGTTGGATATTATGTTCTTCGGTGAACTCAAATGAGTAAGTATCCAATATGGGTTTCTCCACCAGAAACATCTTCAGTTTTTAACTTCCAAAGAGATGTCAAGGCTAACAACCATATGGAAAATAGCTTTTGGTCAAATAGAAGTCTGAAGAGTGCAAAGAGGGCAGAATAAGAATACAGGTAAGGAGTTATCCATGTGCCAGTACTGATTTTATCTCCTTGTTATTCCAGGGTGTGGGGAAGAAAGTCTTGGAGAAACTACTCTTAAATGATTTTCTGCTTATCTACACACAGGCTTCAAATATGTCAGTGTCCTCATTTTACCAGAATTTTTTTAAATTCCATTAGTATAACTATATATATTGTTTGGACAAATAAGGAAAAGACTATTTAAAAAGAGCACTAAAATGAGCATCTGGGATCAAGGAGTTGTTTTCTCCATCATCTTCATCCTCTTCAGAAAATAGCCAAAACTTGTATTTGAACCTGTCTGGTTACAAAGGTTAATGTTGACTCTTCTTAACATAAATTATTATTAAGACAAAATATGACTGGATATTTTATTTGACTTTAAAAATCTATACAGAAAGATCTGAAATCTACCTCTCTGTTATATATAGAGTATATCTATATATCTCAACTAGAGTTGATAGGAGATTCTTTTAATGAAAAAGTTCAAGAGAGCATTATCCAAAGTAAATGGATTAATGTTTCCAAAGACATTTGGACTGCCTTTTAGAAATAGTTTTAATAATTTAAATGTACATTATTTCTGCCTTATCTCTAAGCCCCAAATATATACTGTGTAATAGTGTTAGCTAGAGTTAACCTGACTATATTAGGCAGAACATTTTATAACTACTCACTGCATTGTTTGTTTCCCCCCAGGCTTAATTTTTAATCTTCTCTTTATTTTGTTGTGCTTTTAATCTATTTTTCTTTTTGCTTGATGCTTCTTTCCATAGCACACACATCAGGAGTTTCATTTTTCAGTATCTGAAAGTGGAAGTCTAAATACTGAGTGGGGAACAAGACTTGAAGGAAATCCTATACTGATAGGCTGGTGCCCACATTTCTCTAGCTTTTATAGTTCTTTGTTGCTAAAGCTGTTGACCAGATTTGCAGAGCGGAGCAGTGTAATACAGAAAAAAGGAACAAGCTATTCACTCATCTGAAAGGCCCAAACACTGCTGCCCATTTCCACCCTGCAAATAGTGCAACTCATGTATTTCCAGAAATTTCTAGAAATTATACATAAAATCAGGCACCATTTTGTCTCCTGTGAATACTGTTGCGTTGAAAAGAGAGCTAATAGGGAGAGCAGCTGCAGAAAGACTTTTCTTCTTGACAAAAGCATATTAATACCAAATGCCTGTAAAGTCGAGGTGGCACAATTCAAGATCTACCTTCTTGGAATAGGCTGCCCAGGGAGGTAGTGGAGTCACTGTCCCTGGAGGTATTTAAGAAACATTTAGATGCTCTACTTAGGGACATGGTTGAGTGGTATGTTAGTGATAGGTATGGTTGGACTTGATGATCTTAGAGGTCTCTTCCAACCTTAATGATTCTTTGATTCTTCATAGAAGGAACTATGAGAGCCCACAATCACTGTTATCTTAAGAATGGCAGTAGTCACTTGTGAAATAACCACTTCACTCTGACTATGAGAAGTATGGATGTTGCACATGAGGGTCAGACTTCATGACCACGCAATCTGAGTCTCCTATTCATCCTCACTCACCTCAGAAATAGCCAATATTGTTGTCATTCTCAGAGCAATTGATGCCATTCATTAGGATTTCAGTTACTGTTTGGATACTGATATCATCAGGATTTCAGCTACAGTCTACTGTATTAGTACTATCTTTCAGACACCATCAGGTCAAGGAAGAAATTTTCCCTCCCAATAGATGCTAGAAGATAAAGGAGGTGAAAGTAAGGGAGGTTGCTTCCCCAGCAAACATCAGAGATTGCCAATGGCTTGATGCAAAGCAGTACACACGTCATGAGTGCCCAGATATTCTCCTTCCTAAGTACCTGCCTGATGTATCTTGTTGACAAGAAGCACACACACTGCAGCTTTCTGGTTTAGAAAGAGCTTCTCCCATGGTCAGATTAGCAGAAAACTTAATAGATTTTCTGCATGTTTTCTCCTTACCTTTTACCTTCTTTTCTGCCCTAGAGCACAGTCCCACAAAGACTTCCCAGACGTTTTTCACCTTATCAGTTTCTTCATGGAGACTATGGCTATTTGTGGTATGGTACTGTTCTGTGCCTGCAGCACCCAAGTGCGCTCAGTAACTGAAATGCCTTAAGTCCCTATGCTCTGTATATGCAAGATGTGGTGAAATTTAATAGCTTATGATACACAAGAGGTCAAACCAGATGATCTAATAGTCCCTTCTGGATTCACATCTATGAAATATATATGTAGTGTAATAGAAAAGTGTATAATATTATTGATTTATGGCAAAATTATCAAGATATATATGGTCATACCTTTGAATCTGATCAATATAGTCCATTGATGGGCACATTATTTAATTTTTACTGTTGCTTTTCAAAAGGATTATTCTTTGCGTTTATACTCTAAGATTATTTCTGAGTGAAGAACAGACTTGGGATCACTAATGTGTGGTAACAAAAGATGCACTTGACAAGACTAATATGTTTATGACATTGATGGTAGAAGATTTATTATGTTCTTGATTCTTCATTTCCTTGCGTTTATGCCCTTAGATATTGCAAAAAATGTGATAGATATTTTCACAGTTATCACCTAATGACCATAACTGTTAGTTTAAATAAAAGGCCTGATACTCTGCAGAATCCTGCACAGTTTCAAGCACAGCACTGAATGGTGTTGGGTCAGAGGAAAACAACTGGGACACATTCCTCTGTGTTTAACCACCTTTGTACTATCGGTATAAAATATTGCCACACTGATAAAGAATGCTTCTGTGGCTGAAGTGTGAACTAGAGTCAGAGCAACTGTAGTGTAATCAGAGAAAAAATACTGGAGAAATGAATTTCCTTCAACCTTTTTTCTACTAATGAAAGAACTGCAATTTGATTAATGAACTTCATCAAAAACACTCAGTTACAGGGGAAACAAAGAGCAAAATGAGACAAGATACTTCTCTTAAACTGCCAGGTAGTTCACTGAAAGCTAGCCCAGGAGGGTAGGAAGAAGCAGCAGACATATTGCAAAACAGTTTGTAAATATTATTCTGCATATGCTTTCCAAAACCAAACGGTTACCTGAAAAGCTGCTGAGATTTCATTTGGGCTCCATAACATGGTACTCTTTCCCCTCCTTCCCTTTCCCTCCCCTCTTGCCAACAGAGAGATGTATTATATCCCAAAACACTATCCTTGTGAAAAAATACCTTTTGTTTGCTCCAAACATTTTCTAGGCATAAAAAGAGGCAATAAGTGATCAATTACAACTACTCACACCGTGCAAGGTTAAACACTTTCACCTTTATACGAACAGGGATCTATGTACTGTCACATTGGATGTACTTCAAATGAGTTTATATGCATTCCTTAATTGTAAATATGATTAATCTACTGAATCAGGGCCTTAATAAATGTTGTTCTTTTTAATATCAATAACAAAACAATGAACATACAAGCCTTCTTCTACAAGAAATTCAAATTCAAACAGAAACAACTTTTGTGGTTTATAGTTGCTTTGGTACTTTGGTCCTTACGAACGTACTTCAGTCCTCAAATGCCAGCTGATATTTCAAACAAAGCTTTTTATTTGAGAACTTTGTTATTTGAAAGTCAAAATATTTACATCCACCTGTAATTTTGTTAAGATTAAAACAAACTTGATTCTGCTTTAAGGGCACATACCTTTAATTCACCAATTGAAGACAGAAGTCCTGCCCCATAAGCACGCAGTTGTCCTTCTTGCTTGCAAAGGCCAAACTCAATCGTAAAAAAATAGCACTGTAAAATACAGAGATATACAGATAGTGTAGTTGCAAAGAGGAGCTTCAGTAATGACAATCGGTACCATATTGACTTGACTGCCCCACTTCTTCAGAATTTCATGTCTTTAATATAAATTCACAGTATCACAGTATGTCAGGTTGGAAGGGACCTAGAAAGATCAGATAAGGTATGTTATTACTGCTAAGTAATAATACTTAATAATACTGTGTCTAACTTTGCTGTATCCACCCAACAAAGTTAAATGTTAGGAATACTGTAAGAAGCACAGATAGCCAGCCCATTGTCCGCTAAATCCAAAGACGACAGTCACTTCTGCTCCTATGGTACTGAGTTGTAGTTTAGCTTTGTTATGACACATCAAGACTGCTTTTTTGATATTGGATCAAACAGATCCAGTTCTGGGCTCCTCAGCATAGAAAAGATNCTAGTAACTATTTCTACATACAAAGGTTTTAAGTTGATTTCTAACTTATACAAAAATACTGCACACATATTCACACACATACCTATATATGTGTTTATTATATTATTTGACAATTTCAAGTTTTATGCAAAGGGACATAACTCCACTGAACAGATTTACAGGTCTTTGTGGGAAATATGACTCTAGCATAAGAAACAACCCAGTATTTGTTACTAAATGTTAAGTTTTTCTGAATAACTTGAAAATGGATCCTAATATGATGATTTTTTTTCATCCATTTCCTCCTTAAAATCCCATTCTTCCAGGCTGAATACCATGCTAAATGCAAAAAAGCAGAAATTAACAGCTCTTTTAAGTCCAACAAATGTTTAGAAATTGAGAAATGATTCATTTCTCTGCCTCTCATAAAAGTTTCTATAGAGCTAGTGATTCATGCCACATGGTACTATGTAATAAAAAAGAATAAAAACATGAGTCCTGTGCCTAATCCAAACCTCCTAAGTCAGACAGGAAGAAGAAAAGGTTGCAGTGACTTCAAAAGTCTTGAGTCAGATTCCATCACAGCAGTCAAAGGCACAGATATCCACAAAAGGAGGTGAGAAAGCACAACATTGTCAAACAAAAAAATCTAAGTTCCGCCTCTGACTTTGCTATTGACTTGGATAAACAAAGCTAGCATAAAATTTTTCATTAGATGCAATAAGCTGATGTCACCGCTTAGAGGAAGGCCAAAACAACTGATTTCCACAAATGGATGTGTCAGAGACAAATAGCCAGGTACACAAAATGACAAAGACATCACTGTAGGAGTGATGAGTGAAGCTGAGAGATCTACTGCCAAGAAGAGCACAAACTCAGCTTCCTTGTCTAAATATTTTGCCAGAAAAATCTTCAGGAGGCTGCAGTCCTTGTTCTGTCCATGCTGCCACTGTCAGCAATGAACCACTCAGCTTTACATATAAATCCCACTAACATCTTTGGATTTGCTCCCTCACCCTCAACTCTCTTAAAAGAAACTATCTTGCTCTGAACATGAACACTCTTGACAGATACACAGCAGGTCTGGGCTTCTGATAAAACACAGTGATTATGAGCATTTTCATTCTTGAAACCAACAACAGCTAAAAAGGAGGGGTCTGTTTTTTGTCTGTTATAGATCTGTAAGAGCAGCCATGACTTTGCCCCCATACATAGGATACCTTTACTGCAGACCTTCCTCAGCCTGAGGAGAACCAAATCGATGTCACGCTGCTCCTAGGAGAACACCTGCTCAGCAATCCCCTCCTGAAGGAGGGAAAGGGAAGAGAAACTCTCTCCACTTCTCCTGAGGACCTGCTCTCATGGGGAATAAGGGGCAAAAGGCAAGAGCTAACACTGGCACAGGAGAGAGCAATGCCTGCTAGTCAGGGGTAAGGCATTCAAAAGATGAAGACTTAGATTTCACTTCCTCTTTGAGGGACAGGCAGCACATGAAAAGGGAGCTTCTTTTACTGACGTTCAAAAACTATTGTAATTGTGATTCTGTAATTATAAAAGGGAGTCATATTCATGAGCTAACACCTGCTGATGAGAGCCTATCTTGACTATTGGTAAGACTTGCACTCTCACTATAACTAACTCAAAATGCATACAAAATGACCAGATGATAACATATATCTGCCTATTACTAACTTGTGGTATTAAGCTACAGCATTAAGAAAACCCCCTCAAATGAAGTGCTGATTCTCTGATAAATTTGCTGTATGCAACAACTACAATTGGTGTACTTGAGAGCTCTGCTTAGCTAAGAAAATGAGATACCTCACCCAATGCTGCCATCTTCAGATCATGAGTCAACAACACATCATTCCCTCTACCCTCCCACTCATGGACAGACGCATAGAGGTAGCTCAGAGTATTATGAGGCTCCACAGGCTTTGGCATGGTGTGCTCTCAAGTCTACAAACATCAAGGCATATGGATAAGGAAGTTAAATATTAATTATATAAAAAACTTTTTTATAGACTAGATGCATAAAACCCCACTACATACCTCTCTTTTTTATTGTAAACTACACTGACTGTAGTATTCTGTATTATACAGAGGATAACAGCACTGGAGGGCAAATGACTGACAAAGAAATGTTAAGATGCAGACATTTTTTTAAGCCTCATCTGAAGGCAAATAGCTGATTGATCATTACATTGTTGTTACACATAGGCTGGTGAATGCAAGCACAAACACAGGCATGCAGGCTCTCATGGCCTGATTTCAAATCTTGAACGTGTCTTGGACACACTCCCCAGACTGTGGTCCCAGACATAGCTCCTCTAAAATGTACAGCAATATCCTGCCTTCATCCTGCCAGTTCCACTTTGTCTTTGGGGTGAAGTGTGGCTTTGCTACAACCTACAGGTTGTAGGTAGGCTTTTGAAGTAGGAAAGGTGTCTTTCCATGTTGCATAAATTCTGTAGGTCTTGAAGAGTCTTCCACTAAAATGCCACTATGTTAGCCAAATCAGCACAATAAGATAAAGAATCAAAGTGCCAAATAAAGAATTAAAAATAATTTTTAATCCAAGAAACATCAACATAAGACTGTGTACAGAGCACAAGACAGTGTATGATATGAATTTTACTTATTTCTCCTATTTAACAAAATATGAAGGATGCTTTACGGTCATTCTCAGGAAACACTGTCTACGTGGGTTCAAAAATTATTATATAGAACCATGGAAGAAAATCCTGCTGAGGACTATTAAGTACTAATATAGAAGATGTCTTTCTTTATAGTCCCTGAATCAAAAGTGATTGACAATTAACGCAGTATACCAGGATATACCAGCACTGTATGGCATTACAACTAGACTTGTCCTCCAGATGACTGCAATTTGCCGGTGTCAGAGACAAGATACTGGGGTAGCTGGTCTGGCACAGTATATGTGCAATTTTAAACAGAGCAGTTGTCCTACTATTGACAGGAAAGATACAGAATAGATCAACCCTTAGCAAACTTTTAAGTCTGGTCTCCAAGGTAAACACAATGTCTACTCTTCATGTTCAGGTACTGTCCTGCATTATAAACTGGACTACAAAAAGAAAAAGAAAAAGTTAGTGACAGCTAACACCAAAAAAAAAATCATTATCCAAGGGTATTTAGAAATTTTCAAAGGCAGGGGAAAAGTCTGATAAGCTCAACTCCTCTCATCTGACTGATTTCTAAGGCTTTGAAACTCACTCCTCACACCACATCATTTTGCATTTGGGAATCCTCCCTCTGGGACCTGTGCAAAGAGCCTGGGCAGAGTGTTGGGGATTTTCAAAAGATTCAGTACTTCAACATCTGACTTGTCCATAAAAACCTAACTTGTCCTTTTAAGCCACTTCTCTTAGTTTTCTTATGGTATAGCTTAGAGACTAATATTTGTGTTCACTTGACAATTTTTAGTACGATGTATAACATGAAATTTTATCTGTTCTCTACAAGTACTTTGTAAAGATGCTGTCAGGATGAGTCCTGAGAACACCAACCATGTCAAGGGGGAAGAAGGAGAGACTGAGTACATAACTGCAACCCTAGCACATGGACAGGAATATTTACCACTAAAGGAACTGCTAATAGGATGGGGCTACAGCCCCAAGCTGACACGTAGCAGCACAAACAATCACTTTATATATATACATAAGATTAGTTGTCATGAAGACAATACAACTATTAATGTGTGTGAATACTCCCAAGACCAGTGTTAAATAAATAATCCTCAGGAAAACATCTTTACATTTTCTACTGGATTTAAGATTTCAAAGGGTATTTGAATGGACCACTCTTAATTCAAATGCATACGATATGCTCACAACATGCAAAGATTAATTCCTTTTTCTTTGGAAAAGGAGACCTTTGATACTTTATCTCTAAAATTACTCACCTAGAGATTAAATCTCTCATATAGTTGCAATTATCTTGTAAGAAGATAGTTATATACAACCAATAGATTTTCAAAAGTTCCATTGTTAGAAATTAATCCTACGAATTAATGAAGTAAAGGTGTTTTCTTTCCCTCTCTAAAACTTGCTCAAACTGCATGCAAATGTTGATTCAGAATCAGTTGCTTATTTTTCCATCTCAAAGACATCCACAGTCAAAAAAAAAGAGGTGACATTTCACATTTGACTGAATTATTCAAAATTCACAGTCTGTTGAGTAGTATCAAGAATGCTCCACAAGAAACAGATAAATGTAACACAGGTAACCCAGGCAACTAGCCAGTACAGCCCAATAGTGGAGTTCAGACATTAAGTAATATGGGCTATTTGGCAGCTATTCATGTGGGAACATTATTGAGTAGAAACGCAGGGAGATTTTTGAACAACAAATAAATCTCATGATGAGCTTGTGAATAGATCAAAAGCAGAAAGAAGTAAAATTCAATGGCTAAGTCTTTCATTAAAGATGATTTGCCAACCTCCAACAAAGGCAA
This sequence comes from Bucco capensis, assembly GCA_013396975.1. Lineage (NCBI taxonomy): Eukaryota > Metazoa > Chordata > Aves > Piciformes > Bucconidae > Bucco > Bucco capensis. The sequence goes on from VWZO01003221.1 coordinate 972,866, forward strand.
TGACCCTATTCACAGCCAACAGCATTTCTAAATAAGAAAACAAAGTTTAATTTTTCAGTTACCTTCTTGACGTATTTTGTTTAGCCTGCCAATTTGAAATGTATTTAGGCTACTGAAATGAGGTTTCTTTGGGGGATTTTGAAGTGTATCTATTTAACATTATTCTCCATTTTCCCTCATCTGACTGCTTTGCATTCTGACCTTTCGCTAATGGTGAATTCTTAGAACAATTTCTTTATAAACAGAAGTTTAAGTAGATGAGGTGATGCTCATTAGAGTGCTTCGAGATAGACACACACCAGCCTTCGCATTTCTGTTGACAGCCACAGCACACATGCAAATTCCTCTAGAGCAGAGGCTTGACATACTCAGAGAAAGCATGCACTATAGTGAGCACAGTGGGGCTTAACCCCTTCTGAATACCTTGAAATGATATGTTTCTTCTTTCAGGAGTGTCTAGAGAAAAACTCACAATGGTAACGAAAATAAAATTATCATCATGAGTTTGTAAGGAAGCAGAAACCGTACCTCAAGCAACACAGTGCTACAGTGGTTATCAGTAAGGAGGTAACTCTATACCTTCAACACTGGGAAGGCTGGCCAAGAAAAGACAATGTGCATGGCAGTTGCCTACCTTTGCAGGTGCATTGCATCTTCCAGAATAAGATCAGGAGGACATCCCTACTAACACCTTTGTGTCTCTTGAGAGAATATGTCTTCCTGTTGTTCATTCTCACATGAAGGATCCCCTCTTGCTACTCTGAAGAGCAGGCAGAGAGAACCGAGGATGAAACATTTCTGGGATCTTTCTGCTGCTGTTACTCCAAAAGAAGTGTAAAAGGCTGGTGTTTCCAGTAATTCTCCTCCACCAAAGCTAGTGATCACACACATGATGAAAAAAAAAAAAAAATCAATGCCACAAAAGCACACTTGCCTCACCTTGCTCAACACTGTCAAAGAACGAACTCCTAGGTTTTTCAACATAATTAATAGTGCTGAAGCTTAATATGCAGCTAAGGAGATAAGACCATTGAAACTATGACCCACTGCTTAGATCATTTGTTAAACATAAGGCATTGAAGCCATAATGCTTTACCCTTCCTATTTCTCCTTCCCTATCATTTGACTCTTATCTTGAACTATTTCTAAAACCTGGAGTTTTAAGGTTTATTAATTTCCTATGGAGTTATTAAGAACAAATCATGTGCAATAATGAGCCATTCACTTTCCACTTTATTCTACAATGTGTAACATGAATTCATGTTCAGTGCTCTCTATGGTAGCTGAAGTGAATATTTGCTCATTTCCTTTTCAAGCTGTTGCTTCAAATTTCAGCCATCCAGAGATTTCACACAGTTAACATAAGAGGCACAGTCCACTCTATTGACATGTTAGCGGGGACTCCAAGGGATGAGGTCCTCTGAAAGTCAAACTAAAAAACAAACAAACAAACAAGTAAAATCCTACCATCACAAAAAAACCTGTCACTGCTGTTCAACCACGATCTTCAGTCTGTGCTGACTCATGTGACACACTTGATCCACCATGATCCTTCACAATTCACAAGCTGCAAGCAGGAACTGTCTTTAGAGTTCTGCCATTCCTGTTTTCCAGATCTTTGTTCTGCTCTCTTTCAAATTAGGACTTTGTATTAAAAAAAGCTATCAAAGCAAAAACAGTCCTGATTTTATATGCTACATAGGCAAGGGCTGGCATCCCAGAAGTGCATCCTCAGCACTGTGGTTTATACTATAGCTAGGAGAGTTCTAGCAAAGAGCCAGAGACTTGAACACTGACAGGTTGGCAGGACCCAAGTGAGAGCAGAATTTGGAACAAATACACATACTGTATCATCATTTAGCTGTCCTTTGCCTGACAGCATTCCCATTTTATGGGGAGTTTTCAACACTGAGGGTGTTGCCCCAATTGTGAACTCCATTGCTTAGAAGAATAACCAGAGAACAGACAAGAACAACTTCAGACATTTTTCTTCCTCTGGCATCCGGAGGCAGCATCTCTACAAAAGCCTAGCTCAGCCCTCAGGACATGTTTCCCCCAGTTAATGGTAGACCTCAGCTCTGGTTCAGCATAGTTTCCCATTCTCTAAAAACACCATCTTCCACTCCTCATGAAGCACATTAAGAAGAAGACTCTGAGGAGAAGGCATAAAGTTGCAACACTCCCTGAAATACCAAGAAAACCTCTTCAGGCTGAGGAGATAGTTTGTCCTTTTGAACATGCTGCAGTGCTATAAGGAAACTGCATAAGGGAAAACTGGCAGCAGAGTCTCTTCCACTTATGCTGGGGAAAGCTTTTTGTACATGTTAAATCTACAGATTAACAAGAAGCAAAGGTGCAGCAACAAATCACAGTACAGGCAATCCTCATCTTATAAGCAGAGTATTTACTGAATCACTGCCCTATGCCAGTCCACTGTCAGAATTAATTACTGCAGGCTGCGCTCTTTAATAACTATCCTTGGCCAGCCTAGCAACAGATCCCTAACATTCTTCCTGACAGGCATTCCCCTGGGGAAGGCACTAAGCACATGTGGTACTTTTCATGATGTTATTCCCTGAAGCAGGCTGTGTCCCCCTTAATTGCCAGGCCAATTACTGCATATGGCAATTGCACTGCAGGGAGTGATGCAGAAGAGCCACTGAGCTTTCCATGTCATTTTAGCCAAGGAGGGATATGAGGTTCTTGTACACATGATCAGCAGTAAAAGTCCTATCTGCTAATGAAGGGAAGTCTTATCTTCTAAAAGGGAAGCAGCCTCCCAGGGCTGGAAGGATCTCAGAATTTTTGCAAGCCCTGAAATTGTGGGGGCAGAAACACACTGAAGAGACAGTGATAACTGGCCAGTGAAGTTTTAAAACTCTTATTCAAGGAAAAAAACCTCACTATTTCTTCACAGTCATATCAATTTCAAGTTTATTTTTGAGGAACAAAAAAGGATAGGGCTTCATTCCAAAACCAACAACATTCATACTCACTTTCTAAACACTTAAAGAGAGTTAACTTCTTGCATCTATTTACTGAAAACTGGTTTAATAGCTAAGACTTGTTTTCAAACATCACTGTTTCCAACAGCAACACTGCATTTAAACTCAATGTTCTTTTAATCACATAAATGCAAAGGGACTCCCAAAAGCTTCTGTGGCTCTTAATGCATTTGCTTAACCTGCCTTGCAAATGGAAAAAAAAAGGCAACAAAAAAAAAGAGATAGTAGGCATCAGCACAAAAGTGTAAGTTCTATTCATGTCAAGCAGACAGATCAAAGAAGAAAAGCAGCTCAGGGAATTTCAAATATCTATTAATTTTGCTACTAAAAATACATCCAAATTGAAGATGTTTTTCACAGACCCAAACGAAATCTTTTTCAAGTATATTTGAACACCTTCTTGTAGCTTCCTGATATTCACCAGTGAGGGTACATAAAGTGAATCTCTCATAACCAGATTAGGCAACTGAGTCACCACTGAGTTACCTGTCAGAAGTCTGTAAACACAAAACAAATCACATGAGCATGTATTCAGCAAGATGGAAAAAAGTTACACTGAGCAAGTTCCTGTGAGCAGAGAGATCACAGCTCTTCACTCTACCAAAGTCCAAGAAATTTACAGTGGCTGTGGTCTAGGAGTGACTTATGAAACATGAAGGTCACTCGTGATCAGGCTGCCACAGAGATGCAAGATTTCTGTGCTCATACGAGTCCTAAATTCATTGCAGATGTATAATATGGATCTCCTCGTAATTTAGCATATTTATTCAAAGTTGAAAAATTAATCCTATAAAGGTGTTTACATTCTAGAAATGTAAAACGTCTTGTTAAACTATAATCTTAGCCACTTCGATATAGTCAAACTATACCATTGCAACAGCTACAATCTACTGATTCAAGGGAGGGAAAAAACTTCTAGAAAAAGAGTAATATGTTTTATGGGGTAAAAAGGATAATCTGGGAGTACCCACTCTTTCCAGCACGTCTTGAAAAAGCTGAGTTTAAACTGTTTTATCTAGCACTATTAGTAGAAACTATCTTTATCAATGCCACAGTGATGATCTATAGAAAGTTCTCTAGAATGTACAGAAAATATAGAGCTTACAGATGCTAAATGAAACAAGGTTATCTCATCAAAGCTCAAGCTTGTCTAATACAAAAGCAAAATCTCAAACCAAGCTCGAACCTAACAAATGGACTGAAGGAGTGGGAGGTTGTTCAAATTGTGCATGAAATGGCACCATGATGATGTTCTGTTGGTATTTCACTGCCGCTTTAGCCACAGCTGGAATTAAATCAAAACAACCAAAATTAACAGACACAAGGCTCTCCTCTGTAAACTTTTATTTGGCTTCAACAGTGCTCTCAGGTTTACAGTATTTGCTTTAGCTTTCCAAAATCATCAACAAATTAAAAAAATCCTTCACACTATAAAATCAGAAGGCCTGCCAGCTCTAGCTACCAAAATTTGTTGTATGCTGCACCATATGAGCTTGATTTGGACAGAGAAAGAGACACAACTGCAAAATCACATGTCTGCCGGAGTCTATTGTTTTCCCTGCAGAAACTCATATTCCTAAATAACAGGTTTTGGCAAGTAAATGGTTAATATTCATTTTACAGAAACAAATCCTTGTTTCATTTGCATGTGTACAACCCTATTGACTTTTAGGAGACTACATATGTGGAAATGAAGGTAGTGTTTAGCCCACTGGCCTAAACTCATTAAAAGCGATGGCAAACCACCCCTTGGCCTCCTGTAGCATAGCAGTTGGGCCTATAAATACATAATTAAGCTATACTTACAAAATCACTACAGTAGATAACCCCAAAACATCTCAATTAAAAATGTATGGCACCATATTCCATCCAGCACTTCGATGCCATTTGATAGAAAGAAGACAACAGGCACAAAAACCACTTCCAAAGCTGCAGCATTAAGTAATTAAGTTCTAGGTAGAGTTAGCTCTCTAGGGATACCAGGCATAATTTGTTTTACTTCCACACTTTTACCTGTGCATACAAAGAAAATACTCAGGAACATGCTGGGTAAGAGAATTAGACTGAACACATGCCTTATGCTCAGTCCTTGAGCCACTACTTAAAACAATTTAGTTGTGAACATTAAGTTAGGAACTCTTCAGCTCTGTACAGACATGAATTTTAAGACTCTTTCCAGTATTTGGGTTATGCAGAGCAGCTACATGTAGGAATGTCCCTTCTGGAAGCAAAATTCTTTACTGAAATATTTGAGATAATGAAAAGGTTAAGTGTATGCTTTGAGGACTTTCTTTGTTACACATAATTGGTTTTGTTTTTCCTTCAACGCATCGATGAAAGCACAGAGGCAGTCAGGAACAGCAGTAGCAATGTATTCCAGCCCCTTCCTCTGATGCTTTTTTTCCTCCACTTTCTTTATTTAAAACTTCATTACTGTAACTTACATGCTTTGCTTTTAGTTGTTACCCAAAATGATTGTGATATTTTTGCTCACTGGAAGCTTATGCTGGGTCCATTCCTCTGTTCCAGCTAAACATGTTCTATAAAAGACACGTCATGGCTTTTTGCTAATACATTTCCTACTTTAGGTCAAAAGAGAAAAAAAAAATATGAAAAAAACTCTATCAAAATTCACAGACTCCTTCCACCTATTCCTCAACCTATCTCAACTGGACCCAGCTCTGAAATAGTAGCTGCTTGCCACTTGTGTGCACTCCTAAATTCCACAAATTCTTCCTGAGCTCTTTTTTTGAGTCTCACTTTCATTACTACTGTAGCAGAGTGTGAGCTATTGAACTACCAGCAAAGATTACTATTGCAGAATCTGCAATTTCTTAATGAAAATGAAGTTGCTTCTGAGAACAAACAAGCATAATTAGAAAGCCAGTGCTGTGTGAAATTTGCTCCATTCTCTTGTTAACCTATATGTCAAAATGTATTACTTGTGTGGATGTAAATTCGCATTTGCAGTTCGGTAACCTCACAGATTATGACCTAACCACTTTTGAAAACATAATGCTACAAGAAATAAAAACAAATCCAGTGTCTGGCTGTAATTTGTTATTTTATTACAGGCTTTTTCTTTAGCATTTCTAGCTGCTTAAGGCTTGATCTTCATAAACTGCATCCTGTCTAAAAGGAGCTATATTATTTCTACAGCAAAATTTCTAATTTCTTCCCTGCTCCCAATTAAATCAAGTTAGTTCTGTCTTGCATATAGCTTCCTCAGCACTGAATTGGGCCCAAGCATACAAATATACAAGCATGTTACAGAACAGCACTATTTCTAGTCATTTGTGACTGCAAGATTTTGTCTGTAAGGGTGACCTGAGATCCTCTCAAGAAGCAGATCACTGACCTGACCAACTAAGCACCTTCATAGCCACAGGTGAACCCTCTTTCACATTCTTCACAGCATCACAGTACAGAACATGAAATGTTTCACTTCCAGATGTAATACCTCATCTGTTGAGCAGCATAGCCTAGAAACTAGTGAATGTGGGATGTTTATATTTAAAAATGCTCCATAAACCAGTATTTTACACCACCCTCTACAAATAAAAAACCACCTCAATTCCAGGCCCCCGACATTCACTGCAGTGGGTGACGCATGGTTTCTCCACCATCTAAATTACTTCTCCTATCCCATCACAGAATTTGCAGCACAGAGTCACCCTTCTGCTACTCAGAAACTGCAAGGATGTATATCCTGGAATAGTGATGCTGGATGATAAAAATAGATCCACTGAATCCCTCCTGCATGCAGCCAATTTCTCCCATCCCTAAGCAGAAAACCATGCCAACTCTACAACATCAGGTCCACTCTTCCTGACATACAACGGGCTTCCACTTCTATAGCAAGCACATCCAGAACTGGCTTAACCCCACAATGCTGCTCCTAACCAAAACCTGAATTAGAGTTCAGACTGCTTGTTCACCCCACTCCCCAGCCAGGTGATTGAGATATCCTTTCTTTTCCAGTTCTAGCTGGAAAGGTGGAAAGGGTTCAGAGAAGGAACAACATGATCAAAGCTAAAGAGCATCTTCCACATGATGAACAACTAATTAAACAACTGCTTTTCAATTCAGAAAAGGAGACAACTAAGGGAAAAATTAAACAATTGTGTAAAGTCATGATGGCATACAGAAAGTTTAAATGGATGATTTAATCATTCTGTCTTCAAATACAAGAGAGCTAACAGGAATCAGGTTAAAAGCAACAGAAGTAGATAGTTCACCAGACAGTAAATAGTTAAGCCACAGAGCCCTTTGCCAAAGTTGCTACAGATACTAAAAATTTACATATCTTCAAAGATAACTGTCTCTGGACAGAAATCCATTCAGGATCTTTAAATACATAGAAACCATATTTGGCTCAAGATTTCCCCAAGTTTCTAAGTGGTCAGATACACTCATCCCTGTTCTTATATCCCTCTGAAGCAGCTATTTATGGCTGCACTTGGGCACAAGGCACCAGCCATGTGGCCTGACCAGCACAACAATTCTTACAGATCCAAACCTGGAAACAGATTCTCTCCAAACCTAGAACAAAGGCATCAACAAACTTCCACAACTCCTGCAGAAAATATAGAGCACCCATTTCAGAAACAGAACTCTTCAAATTCCCCCCATAGTAACTTCTCTGGAGTGCTAGTTTATTTTTATATAGTACAGAGCCATTCAGTTTTGAGCTACAAAGCTAGTTAGTATCACTGCTGAGATTTTGTTCTTGTGCCATGAATCTCTGATGTGATGGCCATGAAAATGCATTGCTGGGAAACACTGCAATATTCTATAATATTAAATATTGATCCCTGGAATCTACAAGATTTTTCTCCCCTTTAGTCCTGTTTTGTGATATATGTACCCTTTTGATTACCTGTACCGTAGGAAGGACTTGACATCAGTGCTTCTGCTACTTTATCAAAAAAACATTGCTAAAAGAAATCCTTAAAAAATGAAGACCACTGATGTTATTAATTCCTTTAGAACACTTCACAGAGCAAACCCACAAATTAGGGCATGCTTTTACAGCAGCAGTGTGCCCAGAACAGCTCACCAGTCCTTCAGTAAGTTATCCTTCTCTCCTGATTCAAGCAGACCTGTATGACTTCGTAAAGATTAAGAAAGCCACAAAGTTTCTGCTTCTTCTATCAGTTTCAGGTTTGAGATAATTTCCAAATATATCTACACTTGTGTGTTTTTGCCAGGTCAAAGTCAGGAACAGTAACATAGCCCAGGCTGTCTACTGATGAACAATATAGATCACAGTATTCCAGTCTCATGATGTGTGGCAGGACAATGGCTGGCTATAGTGATCCATCATAACTGATTTCTTAGTCAGTTGTCAGTCAGTCGGAAATAGATTTCACAGTCCTAGCTTTTATCCTGGGAATTGGTTCATCTTCCCTAAGCGACACATGTTCCAAATCAGAGTCATTTCATACATCTCCCGTACGTCTATCAAAATTTACTCAAGTAGTTTTTAAATCATATTCACTCCCAGCTCTCCATGCTGAAACTGCTTTATTCATTAAACTACAATTGTAGCTGGAAGTGACTTCTTTGCAAGAAACTTCATTATGTCACCACTGGACTTAGGGTACTTTGTGCTCACTCAGCATTCATCACATAATCACAGCACACAATTGGGATACAGAAAAAAGACCAAGCAGAGATTTGAATGCTAAACTTCAATATGCTTAGTGAATCCCACAGCTCTTGGGCTGTAATACGAAGTTTCAGCTGGCCAACACATAATTATTTTTATATGGCAGAACACATTTAACAGGGGAGCTGATCACAGACTTACAACAGTAGTTAGTTCACAGCCTATCATTTTGCAGCCATAAATGAGAAACATGTAAGCAGTCTTGATTTTTCAGATGCACAGTGGGAATGTTCAAAATCTCAAACATTTTCATAGCTTTCTTCTCAGCTCCATTTGTTTATTCATGGAGGAAGACAGTAATCCAGTTCACAAACTGCACTTACAGTCTAGCACTATCAAATAGTCCCTCTGGGAAATCTAATCTGATGTTGTGAAGACTAGAATGAAGCCAAGAAGACCAGATAACATAGAACCTGACTGAAGAAAGACAAGAAAGCTGACAGGAACTGCCACTGACTTCTCCCAGAGAAGCAGTTCTGAATGCTGTTTTTATCAAGGTATTTTGTTCATGATATGCACACAGAAAAATTAAAGTCAGCTTTAGAAAAAAGCCACTGCCCTCAGTCATCATTCAAGCAAGGTAGAACATTTAAACTTGCTGCAACCCCAAAACATATTTACAAGATCTCATCACACACAATTCCTTCAAATTCAGAAGCAATTCACTACTGTGGTTTTCCTCATAAAGGTCAGGAAAACAAAGACATTTCTCGATTTCTACAGTCTCATGCTGTTAAAATATCAGAACAAATAATATTAAGAAAGATCAAAAGGTGAAAAGTTTACAGTTCTAGAGAACTGAAGGTTTAAATGTAAACTTCTAGTAAGAAATTATCAGAAAAAACCCTTAATGATGCTAATTAGGTCTTGATGATCAAATTCTTGGGTGGAAAGATTTGGTGATAAACTGCACACAAACACACTGCCAAAGTCTTTTCTGAACCACCAGTTAACGTGCCCCACTGAATTTTATACATACAAACACATCCTAATCATTCTGCATCATGAAGGGGCAACCTGAGCAGTGCTAGAACAAGTCAGCAGGACTTGGGAGTCATTTCTGCCATTAGTAAGAGAGAGAGGACACTGCTTATCAACTTGCAGCTTTACAAAGACAGCTGCTCTCTGGCTCCTAAGTCCACAACTTACAAGGTAATACTGAAATGTAAACTGAGGTATATTTTTTGTACAATTTTCCTGACAAAACCTTTTGTTGTGTGCTGTTAAATGTTGTAAATGATGTATTCTATAAATTAGTTGAAACACTTCATGTCAAGTACTCCCTACAGCTTATGGTTTGATGGGTAAGTAGAAAAGACAGTCTGTTCATTTTTGCACTATGTGAAAGTAGAAAGACCAGGCATGCTTGAAAAATCAACTCTAAAGTGTTTTTAGGAAATCACACAGAGTAGCATAAGACATTAGTCATGATGATAATAATTAGCACCAGGACACACATGGCCAGTATTATATTTCCTCAACTAGTAACCACATTATATGACACTACAAGCAAAAAAAGTGGATTGTGCAAACATTTTGTTATGTTTCTGTAATATGTCTCTCGGTCACTTGGTTTTTGTGTCTTCCCTCTTTCTTAGTCTCATAAAACATTGTAAAGGAGACAACACCTCTCAAAAAACACTGCAAAGAGAGTCTTTTGGCTCTTTCAATATTCCACTCTCATGGTAAGAATGATTAAGTTCAGAAAGGAGCAGAAGCTATTCCTTTCTCCTTGACCCATCTGACTACCAGATGCAAATAAGATGATGAGAGGAGCTTGCATCCTTCCTTTTTTAGCCCTCTTCCCTTGCATCTGTCCTTCACCCTCCAGCTGGCCAGCCCCAGGGCCTCTGCAATGCTCTCTCACTTAATCCCTTCTCTCAGTGGGGCTCAGAGATGTGACTAATTGCAATTTAACAAACACTTCTAGTCTGCCTAGGGACCAGGCTCCAGCTTGCTCTACATCCACTGTGTCAGCTCTGCAGGGACAAAAACATCAGCACGTTTCCTTTGCAGCTCAGGACTGATAGAGCACAAAGAGCAGCTCCATCAAGGCCTATATGTAATGGCTTTGGAGAGCAGAATGAAATTATGGAACCACCTGCAGTAATTCTTCCCTTTCTGGTCTGAATTTCTAAGAGGTGTTTTCTTCCTAAAGCTACTGTCCTCCCTGGAACAGCTCAGCTGTTAATGTCACTATCCTTTGAAACAGGTCATGCTAATGGCAAGCTTGCTTTGGATATATTGCTTAAAGCTCATTAATATGCATGTTCTCTGTTCATTTGTTTCTCTATTTACTTTGAACTTGCCTCACTGGAACCCACACTGGTTTTCTGTCTTAAGACTCTTGGTTGGCATTTCTCAGCTTGCTGTGTCTCCAATTTCCATCTACGATGGAAATGCGACCAAATGTTGCGAAAGTCAGTTAATAGCACCTCAGGTGATGTTTGATTCCCAACTGAATGAATTTCTTGGCCTCCTCACCCTCACTGCTGAGAGATGTTCTTTCTACTTGCTCTCAAGTTGACTTTTTATGTTGAAAATTTTAGGGCAAGTAACATCTCTGTACTTGTCAAGCACCTGCACCAGGGGAGTACAGCCCCTCACTGTACTTCTACAAAATATAGCACCACCTGGGTTACCCTAAGTCTCTCTCTAAATGCCTCTTCCACCTGAAAGAGCTATTTCCAACATGGGAGGAGAAATCAACTTTGACTCAGATATCAAATTTTCAGTGTGACAAGGGAAAGTGATTCAGCTGTCTTCTTTTATTTTTGGCTTTGTGATTCAGAAGCAGCTCATTGTTCAGATGACAGAATCTGTCATAATTGGGAACTTCTGTGAGGGGGAGGAGTAAAAGCATTTATATAATATTCAGAGGTCACTTTTTATCATATATCACTTTCTCCCCAAACAGATCTGTCCAAACATTGTCTTCTGCATTAGTCCCATGTCATCCAAGGGTGAAAGACTAAGACTTACTGTATTCCTTAAAATACTACAGGGACAGCCAGTTAGGTAGTTTCTCTTGAGGCTGTAAGTTGTGATAAGGTAGATCTGCATCCTACTAAGTTCCTTTCTAGCAAATGTGCAAACAAACACACAACTTCCATGATTTTTCCATACAAATAACAGCTTTTTCTCAGTAGACATCCATTAGAAAGGCAAGGAACACACCCTGAAACATGTAAGAACTGGCCATAAGCAAGACATCGAGCCTGTCTAACTAAGAAGCAAGGCTGGTTCGATTAAATAAATTTAGTGGCCTCTTCTGGAGGGCTACAGGATTAAAATCAAACAAATGGGTACAAATGTCTTTTTCAGCAGATGGGGACTCTAAGTCACTGCTAAGCAGTGCATCAAAACTTACAGTTTAACCAAACCTGGTTTGAATCCACCATCAACGCTGTGTACAAGTTATTTCCAACCCTTTAAATCCACACTGCATTTCTTTCATAAAAGCAGTAGTATGCTAGATAAGTCTTTAAGTAACTAATTTGTCATTAGATAAAATATTTAAATATGGACTTGGGTTATTTCAATACAGTATAGTTCATTAAGTTATTTGCAGATTTAGTGATAACAGGAATCACAGAAGGAAGCATACAGTAAGTTAAAACAACAGAACAGAACAAGTTGCATAAAGGGGGCACTAACATATGTCATGATGCAAAGGGCTGCATATGAGTTGTTCGGTAATGACAATACAGCATGAGTTCATGTGTTGGCAGGAGCTAAGTCCTGCCAGCTTGACTGGGCCCTTTACTGCAACCTGAGGGTCCCTCACACGTGGGCCAAGAAGGCACCAGTCTGGTGGTCAGCAGCATCTAATATCTTTAACACACCTCTCCCAGACAGTGCAAACATGCTGTCTACTCTCATGTGCCTTATTTGATGCAACATTGAATCCATGTCACAGCCACTGGCTGAGACAGTTGACCTTATTCTAGCTCTACTGCTCTACGGCTTAGTAACTACAGAACCTCTAACAGGAGCAGTAGCAAGGATGCAACGTCATCTCAAAATCCATCACACACTACAACACGCAGAACAGTTGCAAAGCAGAACAGTAAGTACAGGAATAGCAGTGCTACGAGCCAAAGTGGCCACCTGTGGAGGAGCTAACAGGGTAGAGCTGAGAGCACACAGGAAAATGCCCTTTCTTTTATTCCAAGATTACTTTGCTTACTTGTTTAAAGTAGACTTCAAAGTAGACAAAATCCATCTCAGCTAACCCTGAAAACTGGTGGTTACTGCACAGAAAAAGCAAAACTGACAACCTGAAGACTAGAGTGTTCAGCTTTGCTTTTATTAAAAACAATGGGAAAACACCTAGTGCTCTGTGATTGTCACATCATAGCCATTTGCAATCTGAAAATGCAGTCAGCTCTAATAAGACAATGCATGTCACTTCATCAACCAAAAAGGAGGACAGATGAGAGAGTAAGCCACAAAAAGATTTTGACTCACAGTGGCTAATTTCTGAACATCTTCATCAGATGCTCCCAGTGAAGCAAGTCCTATCTCTTGTGAAAACTGTGCAAACTTGGGATCAGCAAGTAGAGGCACATGTCCCAAGAGCTCATGGCACGTATCCCTAAAGGAATGGAAATGAAAAGTTATTACAGAAATTCATGCCATAATCATTCCATAACTGATTTAACATAAACCATTTTACATGGGTCTGACCTCTACTTTAAAAGTCTTACCATGAAACCTTTTTTAGAGGGTAGTGGTTCTTCCCTGTGTATGGTTCTGTAGAAGCATACACCTTTGCTTCTATTAAATGGATTATATGTCATTTAATTCCACATGTTCCATTATTTCCCCATCATTTCCACATTGAGTGGGAGGGCCTGATCACTACTGTTTTCCAGGCTTAGTACCAGGAAGATTGAACTGCCCAAAGGAAAGCCACATGTCTCTCAAGTACAGTTTTCAGCATTTCTCTCCACACAAATCAAGTTTTTCCTCTTGCCCTTCTCCACTCCCCTTTCTGCACCTGGGCACAGGTACAACCAAACACTTAGGCGCTTGCCACTAGAAATTCAGGGCACTACAGAGGCTTCTGGTGATTAATTTCTCATTTAGTCCTGAGTTCCTACTGCAATTACTGGGTACTTTGTTGGGCAGTCCACTTCACAGCAAGCAGATTTCAGAAAAAGCAGAGTACCTGAATTGTTTTAGAAAAGAACTGCTGTCCACACCTGTAAGTGCATTATTAGTCATGACAAAGTGCAGACGTAAGAGTACAAAAATCTGCTAACCAACCTAAAGAAAGTGCACATGCATCACCCACAAAAGCTCTCAAACAATTCTGAAAGTTTTGGTGCATTTGTTCACAGAAAATAATGGACTTAGTAGTAAAGTTCACTTTAAAAATCAGATCTGACATTTCCTTTGCTTTTGTCTCTTCAAAGACATTTCTCTCCTTTTTTTCTTTTTTTTCCTAAGCTGTAAACAAATGTTTTAAAGGCAGGGAGAAAGCATCAACTTTTCTGCCTTCTATCCAAAATCATCTATTTTGTCTTTTATAAACTACTTTTGTTTGAAAAGACACAGAATCTGACACTTCAGATAAATCATGAACAGAAAAACAACCCTCTATATAATTTCAAGTCTCCTTACTCAGTACTCTTCACCAAGAAGTCTGTGCCAGCTGTATCTAGGTAGACAGTAGTTTCTGAATCCGTGCAAATGAAGATTAGCATTTTTGCCATTCCTAGTTTGCCACACCAACAGTTTATCAAATATAGTACCAGTATTGCAGGGTTACACACAGGTCTCTCTTCTCAGCCCAGATGGCCTCACTGACAGATGCTCAGCAACATTTGCTGATGTTATACCAACACACTTCAGTGAGACAAGCACCACTCTGAAATTGTACATGACAAGTCTGAGCCAATTTCATATATGAGAAATTCATTCAACAGTACAAAGGAACTAAAAAATCTCATTTCTCTTCCTTCCTAGATATATGTATTTCCCAAAGAAGCTGGGGAGGTAAACAGATACTTTTGCACCTGACATGATAAAACAAACATGGTCCACAGACACTGACTAGATACTCAGTTGTACCAATATAGGCTGAGTGCTCAAGTTCACTGTGTGCCAGTATTTTTTGTCAATATCCATGAACTTGTTTGATATGTACAGCTGGCCAGGACCAGCATCAGACATCATACTTATATACGGAAAATTGTTTCTATCTGATTCCCACTGCCTGGTAAAGCTTGTCCCTTCCTCCTGAAAGCAAGATCTTTCTCCCCTTTGTTTCTACATCATTGCATATACTTTCAGAGCCTGGGAAATTCCCAATTTCTCCAAATGCAGCTGGTCAGAAGGCTTCTCTTATCATCTCCACACCCCTTTGGTGATGCTCTGAGTCTTGCAAGATTATCAAAGTTCTCTACCACAAGACCCATAGCTTAGATAGTAATCCCTTCCACACCAGAGCTGAGACTTGAAAAACTGGCTGGCTCTGTATGTTATTCATCCCTTTGTCCAGGAGCTGGTTTGTATCACTTGAGTGGATAATCATCAAAGATTAATGACCCTTCTTTAATTAATTCAGTTTCAGACATCTCTTCTGCCATCTCTTGCAAGACTTAGCTCACTAATGATACAAATTTTCAGTACCAAATAATTCACCGGAGGAACCTGATTCCTCCAGCCATCACTTTCCAACACAGAAATGGGTCCCAAAGCCCATTCGCTGGAAGTCCAGAGCTCTAACTCCAATTCTCACATTCACTGGAGACATAAACACTAACTTCATCTATGTTGCATTGCATCAGTTCAGATATACTTAACTTCATATCAGTAGTTCAAATAACAAAAGCAGAGAAGATACAGTAGGACTGACTTGAAGTTCCTGCTTCAGGTAAGGACAGTTGTCTCCAGACAGTCTCCTACAGCAGCATCACTACTACTGGTACCTGAGTATCTACATTCCTGTTCTCCTGTGCTGAATCCACAACCCAGAAACAAATAAGCAGAGATGTGTTGTTCCTAGTTCTGCACTGGGACACAGGTTCTTTGTGTCACTTCCACCCTTGCAGACAAAATGAGAACTGCCAAAGCCTAGCCCTATTAACTTGCCTGGCAAGGGGAGAAGGGTGAGGAGGCAGAAGATATTTCTCTTGTGCCTTTAGCTTGTAGATTCTTCCACTAAAACTATGCAAAGTAATATTTTGAATGCACAGTCATAAAGAGGAGATCTTGAAACAAAAAGCATATGAACAAAACAAAAACCAAGCAGAAAGAATCTTCCAGGCAGAAACATGAAGCAGCACTTTGGGTTGTCATTGTAGTCTCCTAGATTTCCCTGACAGTCTGCCCCTTTATAGATAGTCTAAACAATATAATTCTTTGCTTAACTACCAAGGCTTGATTCTTTTGTTTTGCTTTATTCAGAAAATAATTAAGTTCCTTTAATATATTCACACACATTGCTCTGAGAAAATAAGATTTTTGTAATGCACTTTTCACAGCAAAAGATTTTTCTTCGAGTAAATTAGTTACCAGAACAGAGGATATCTATATAGCTCTGTGAATGTAGTTGAAATAATGAAAGTCAGGAAGAAATGTTTTAAAATGCATATAGTAGCAGTACAGATCAAACCAAATGAACTCTCTAATTTGTATCTAGTTCTATAGCGTGGGTGTTAAATCTGATGGAAAGCCCACTGAAGTCAAAGAGAGTCTTTTTACCAGGTTTATATCATTGAAATGCAATATTCACCAAGCCAGGGACCTGCAGCAAACCTCATTATGGCCCCATATATCAACCAGCAGATTTCAGAGCATTGCAGCTACTGCAGAAGATGAAGAGCTGTCCTCACTCAAGTCAATTCAGTTTTCCATTGATTTAAAAAAAAAAAACCCACAACCAAAATAACAGGATTTCTTTCTGCATTTCTGATAACACTATATGCTCTATCTATCTTATGAAAAAAATGACACACTTTTAAGAAGGGATTTTCAAAATTTTCCTATGGAGTTCCTGATAGTCAGTACACATTATTTAATTTCTGTGAACAAGCAGATCTGCAAGAAGACAGCAACATCATTAAAAAATGACAACTTAATTCCTCTGTTACCCATATTTAGAAGTGTTAAGACCATCACTTGGATTTTTAAGTTCAGCCCAAATAAGGAATAAAAAATCATCATTCTAACTCAACTATTATTACAACACAGTGACTTTCCAGACACCATGACTAGATAGGTTACAAAAAAAGTACCTGCCATTACTAGTAAGGATTGTCTATGATACACTGAAAAATTCTGAATGTAAAAAGCTTCCTGAAAACTATAGGGATCTCAAATACACAAATCAATGACCCAGAGAACATCAGCAAAAGCACAGATGCACTTGTTTCCTGGAAGATGTTCATTCCTTTGAGCCTGTTGGAGTTATATACCATAATCCTCTATCAACAGATGAAAATATTCTTCTAGTTTGTATTCAGTTAATAAATGTCATCATTCTTTTGCTGAACATCAGCAGATGCTGCTATCTGGGACACTGGCTACCCAAAGGAGAGGAAATCATTGGTGTAAAACCTTGTATAATTTCTTTTTAAAATATCTACAGAGTTTTTCAGATAGACCAGAAGAGGTCCAGCATCATACACCCAAGCCCTTCTCTCAGGAATTAACATTGTAGCAATTTGGCTACAAATTCAAGAGGTTAAAGTCATAATTACATAGGTTATAGAAATGAGTGAATTCCTTCAGGAATTACCACCTCTTTCCCTAAAGAAACACACATGCAAAACTAGCCTGATAGCATTTCAGCAAACACTCTCTCCAGTTCACATCCCGAGTAAGTAGATCAGTGTATAACAGCACCACCTGGCGATTCCTGTCACAATAATGTCAGAGCATTTTTAGATGCAGCTTAATATATGGTTCCATTAATCCTTTTATATCCAAAAATATTACTCCACGGTTTTGGCAGTCTATTCATTAAATCGAAGTTAGGCACAAGTCCAAACGTTTACAGGACTGCAGCTGAATACATATGTACGGACCCTTTGTGTAAACTTAGGCAAAAATAAAATATACTCAAAGAGTCCAAGCTGAGTAAGTAACAGCTACAATTTCAGGATAACCACCTATTCACTGCAAAAATGTCATTCCTGTGGTTACAAGTTCAAAAGATGCCTTTGGTAAAACTACTTCAACATTATCTAACAGACATGTCATCATCATCATCATCATCTAACTGACACGTCTAACTGATATGTACTCTTCTGTTATTATTGCACATAGCACAACATATATAATACAAGAAAAGAACTACAATTGCTTCTATTGCCCTCCCCCCCCTCCCCCCCTTTTCACCAAAATACCAAATGTTTTTCATCCAAACTCACAATCCTCTGTTTTGGAAAAGCTGCAATGCTGTCTCATGTAAGTCATAATTAAAGTGTCTCTTTTTTCTATCATGTTCCTTATAACAGTCTACAGATCTAAATACCCTCTCTGCACGAGAGAATGGTGCTTCATGACTTGTTCATGTTTGTTATAGGAGAGAAATGCAGTTAGGCTATGGAATCTGGCCAATAAAAGATAAATGGGGACACAAGAAGACCAGATTATAATCCTAAAATAAATTTTTTTCAGGAGATTCTGGGCTTTTACTCCAACTTCTTTCCTTTTCCAATAGAAAACAAAATTTTAGACACATTTCCACGATTTTTACTTGAAAACTCCATTCTTCACTGAAATAGAACCCAGACAAAATTTTTTGACCAACGATAAAAATAACTTGGCTATTTAGACCTTTGTAAAAAGTCCAAAAGAAGTCTTTGAACTAAATTCTGGCTCATCAATGTGAAGGATTTTTTCATCAATAGTGCAAGCAGATTTTCATTCTTGGCAAAAACAACTGAGTTTTTTAAGAATCTAGCAAGCATATTTTTTCAGCATGAAAACAAACACAGTAACTTACGGTTCTGGTGTGTAGAGAGGATCTGAGCCATGTCGTATGTACTGAGTACAGTGGAAAACTCTATATGCTAAACCAGCTAAAAAATCTCGAGGAGACAGGTATCCAGCAACTGGTCTCACTGTGAAGCCAGACCTTTCTGAATTTGAAGGAAATAATAAAAGATCATATTATACATATCACTGTATCAGTTTCTGAGGACAGACAATGATCCGCTGTTAATTATTCTACCACAAGCATGACACGGAGAATCTTGGCTGAAGATCACCACATATCATTTTCACTTGTTATGTACACAAACTATTTTGCATTGCTAGCACGTATTTAATGAAACCTGCTTGAGGTACTTCAAAGTTGGTTTGAATACCTTTGTCTACAGAAGATGGTAAGGTACCAAAGTGATGTTCTCAAATCATTTTGCATCTGATTTTTATGTCTGGTAAAAAACAGGGAGAAATTTCAGAAACAGAAGATGATGACTTCCATAAAATGTATTAAAAACTAACAGAACGGAATAGGATTAAATAAAATCTCTCCTTATTTTTACAGATAAAATACTGTCTGTGACTGTAAAACACTGACTTTCACAGCTGAGGTCCTCATTTAAATATTTAACAGTGTTCCTTTGTCAGATTAGTCCCACAAGGGAATAAAAATTTCAGACTCAGTGACTTTGAAAAGCACATTTGTCTCCCAAATTAATCCTTTACTCTTTCCAAGTGTTTACAAGAGAGTGTTCCAAGTTTTTCTTCAACAGACACTACTATTGCTGTGTTTAATCTGAAAATATATTTCTGAAAGAAGTGTGAGGTTTTGAGTTTCCACTCAGGAAGAACCTGTACAATTCAGAATCATTCCTTAGAGACCATAATACAATATATGAGAGACTCAGGAGGTACAACCAAACTCAAAATGTGATGAGTCAGTTATTAGTAAATGCAGGTGCTCACAAATAAGACTTATGGATGAAGCAAGGACTGAGGACAGTAAGCCTTTTATTACAAATCTTGTACTTCTCTTAGCTAAAGATTTTTCATACATATCTGGGACAAAATGCTTTATAATTTTTGTCATAACACTTAGCACATAACACTCTTTTCCAAACACCTATCTTTATAATATTTTAGTTCCTGACCTCCTTAACAAGAGGATTAAGGAACAAGTATANACAGCACATAACACTCTTTTCCAATCACCTATCCTGAGCTCCTTAACAAGAGGATTAAGGAACAAGTATATGTATCTGAAGGGACTCTTGAGAAATGAAAATGTTAAATGAACTCTTTGGTGGCTTTTCCTCTAGAGTTAAAAACAGCAGGTTCACATCTGCCACTTCTTTCATATGGGATACATTTCCATTACAGATGAAAAAAAGGGTATTTCAAACTTATATATGTAATATATTGATCCCTTTAAAAACAACATGAAAGAAAAGTACCAGATTGCCTATGGAGTCCCACTGATTTTTTTCAACATACAAATACAATGACTAGCTACATGAGATCTTGAGCACTCACTAAAGCCTCATATTAATCAGGCTGTACAACAACGTTCCAAACGTGCTCTCCTCTTTTCTTTTAGCATTTTATTCCCTCTTTAACCTGCCTGCGTATTTGCAAGATGCCCACTGTGGTTTTCAGAACTCACACTCTGTGGCAATGAGAAGAGCAGAGTTAACTCTGCTCTTTCTTATCATTGTACTGAAGGACTTGATACCAGGCAACAGCTGTTAAGATAACATCATGTGATACACGATGTGCAAGATAACATCATGTGATACACGTTCAGCTGTTTAATCCTTCTCAACTTCACACTTGCAAATACATAAATACAACTGTCTTGACTCAACAAACTCTCTGCCATGGAGAATATCAAAAACAGAATGATACTTCAGGCTAAAAAAAAGTCTACTGACAATGCTGGGCTTCTTTTCATTCAATGTGCTTTGTATGTCATATTAACAAAAAAAGAGTGTTTTCATGAAACCATATCTATTGACAACCTAAGAATCTCACCTTTCAGAAAAATTGAAACATCTTCCAACTGAGGCACATTATCCTCTCTGTATCCACAGTACTTGGTCAGCAGAGGAAAGTTTTTTAAATATTCACGACAAGCGTGGGTGGGATAGAGTTTACTGAGTTCCCTAAATACCACCCCCCAGGTTTTAATTTCTTCAGCTGTGTACTCCACTCTAGGAATGGGTTGACCACTGTAAAAAAATAGAGTAATACAAAATACATTTGAATACAAGCAGATTCTAGACAGACTGTGGATAGCAAAATTTCTGTGAAAAGTATTATTTCAATAGATAAGGCAGGTAGAGACTACTAAAACTATTAAAAACTATTTTAAAATGATAGCTAGATGCTTCTTTCTTAGAATTACTTCTTCCTGTTATGTTGTACATATTACATTCATTTAAGAACTGTTTTGCTTATTTAGCGGTAAGATGTGTTAGTCTTTGTACATATCACAGTAGAAAGACAGATTTCTTATATGCCATATTTCCATACCAGAGTAATACTTCTCCATTTATTCTCACTGATGACTTTGCAAGGGCTTAGCTGAAGATCCTGAATCAATCTAACTCGTAGATTCAGTAAGACCATCAGCAGATTGCATGTTCTCACTCTCTTATTTCAACAAGCAAGACCTACCTTGTGCTCAGACATTTCAATAAATCACAGGAAAAGCCAGTATGCATAACCAGTTTTCTTGTGGTAGAGTAAGATGACTCTACAAGCTAACCCATCCCAAATATTTAGTTCCTCTTATTAAAATAACGTTTTTCCATTCTGTCATGGTCATGAGCTATTCATATTATGAATTCCCTCTAAACATATTTTCCCTCCAGATTTAATTTTCTCAACACTTTTTCAATCCCTAATCAGTCTCAAAGGACTAATTAGCAAGATTAACACATTTTCACTATCTTTAGGATAGAAGCTAAAAGAAGGAGGGAGGATTATTTTTTTTGGTCCATTTATTTCATACAGCTGATCTTCACTGCTGTGCTCTATAGAGTTGTCTTTCCCTTTAACGCCCAGCACTGGCAAATATCTCCTCTTCCAGTTTATTTAGTGTTTTTCTTTCTCTCTGCGCTACAGAGGCCCCTTTATGTTCAAGCAAAGCAGAACATCTACCACTACAGAACAGTAGCAGTCCATAAAAGAAATGCTGATCTGGCAGTTTCAACTCAACAGTTTTTTTCATAGAACTAATTCCTTGCAGACAATTGTTTGCACAGCCAAATCTCTCAGTTTTGTTTTTTTAAGGAAACAAGTTTTGTATTTTGCATCAAGTCTCAGTAAGTGATAGGAAGGTCATTTACCAGAAAGGCACAGAGAGGTTCAACACAATGCTCTGAATTTATCCCTAAGGGAAGCAGTCCTTATAAAATAGCTGTTCTTTTTGTATAAATAAGTAAATAGTCAGATCACAGAAGACAGTGTGATGAGACTGCAATGCAGTGTCGAGACACCTATATTAATTCTGAGCTCCCTAGCATGAGTAGCAGAAACAGCTCAGCTGTAGTCCTCCCTAAACTGATTTGCTTTTCCTCAGCGTGGCTTAGGCTGACCTGCAGGGTGTGGAAGATGAATGTCTCCTTTGGCTGTCTCCACAGCCATACCTGGAGACAGACTGACTGTAGATATGAGTAGGTATGAAACTAGAGCCCAGCACAAGTGGCACATCCCTGGGGTTAAGATAACCAGTGCAGGAGACCTGAGGAGTATGAATGAGATCTTGCCACATCTTAAGTAACTGCTCTAAGCATTAACCTCCCAGTCAGTTTGTGATTCCTGGCTAAAAATATTTAAAGCATCTTGTTTTCCCTCTGCTTGCAATAATAGGCAGAGTTTGAAATCTTTTAAAGGTTTGAAAAGATCAATGGGATGAAAGAGTACTTCTGAGCAGTTTTGCTAAAGTACAAGACTTGGCCTCTGAATAACCTCTGGTTTGGGTAATTTGGTTTTTGTAACGTGCCTGCAGAAATGATTATTAAGCCTTCAAAATGTAAAGAAGGAAGATCTTTTGCTTTCCTTTATCTTTTTTTTTTCTGGGAATACGGAGGATTACTCTATGTGATTTTTGTGAAAAGACTTTTCTCACTGGTTTCAGGGCAAAAAAAAAAACCAACAAACCTTTGCAGCACAAGACCAACTACTGCTTAGAGAACCAGCTGCGGGATCTTGCCAGCACTTAAGCAGCTGAGAGGGTGAAGTGAGGAAGCTATTTCCAGCGACTTAGCAGCTGTGATATGCATGGAACTACTGCTACCCTCATGGGTAAATGGAGAACCACTCAACTTGCTGAACTCTAGGAGCAGGTACCTGCTTGGCATTTCACACTGCAATAAATGTTAAGCAAGAAGCACTAATTCTACCAACAGTATCAGACTGAAAATAAGATCATAAATCAATCAGCGGCAAACAAACAAGCAGTGTCAATTTACATTTGAAAGATGGCTAAACTTAGGACTTAGCAACCCAGTGTGCTGGATGAAAGCCATGAGCACCCAGCTAAACAAATGCCATAGTGAGCAGAAAAAAAAGGGGAATCAACACTAGCACTTACACATTTATTATATTGGTAATAGCTTAATGACAGGAATGGGAAAAAAGTAAAGAAGAAATACAAACAGGATTCTGTGGTCACAAAACAGAGTTAATTCTCCTGTCTCCCAGCCTGCATCCCATATACTAGCCTTATACAAGCCAACAAACAAACCAGAACTGAAAAACCCTCAAAATTCCGTTTTGTAACTGCTTCTTGACAAAAAGTGCCCTCTACAAAGGAAGAAAAAATTGTTGTGCTTTATATTCTTTAAACAACATTGGTAGAAATCTCAAAGGAGACAAATTAAAAACCTAAAGACCTGAGGTAAAACGTAAAAGAACATGAAATTAGTATGTTTTCTCTCTTAAGAATGAGGGCTAGGCCTGTTGCATATAAAGCCTAGAGTACGGTTAGAATTAGTTGAATGCTTCCATAATAAGAAAATTACAACAGAGTAGGTATTTGTGGGTAGCACAGAAAGTTTCCTAACTTCCAGGGATGGTAACAAACTGAAAATATTGACTTGATGTGGGGTGTAAAAAAAAAAAGAAAAAAAATCAGAAAGAGAAAACATACGCATTGTATTTGTGCACAGGCACCAGCTCCACTTAACTACAGAGAAATCCAGTGACTGAATTCTGAGAAATGTAGAGCTGTGTTAGCAAAACTGATAGACGAGATTTTTCAGCATCCAGTACACTAAGTGCATGAAAATAAAACAATGATTTTGGTTTTTAGTGACCTTGTTCAACTGCATAGAGATGCGAGATATGTGCTATTCAGCAGTGCATCAGTTTGTCATCAAGACATGCAAGCACTTGTAGAAGAGTTTAAGTTTAAGCAGCTATGAATAAAATGCTGAAAATAGAGTGCCTACCTTTCAAATGGTTTACTTGCCTGTATCTGTACCAAATACGTAACAGGATTTCAAGCATCAGGTTTGTCATTTATAGTCTACACTAAACTAGTCAAAAGTTTAAAGGAGACTGTCTACTGTTAATCTTCATCCTACAGAATTAAGTGGAGCATGAATTCTAACTAGTCAGCAGCAGAGAGAAGAACTTTGCCAGTACTTACTATTTATAGCTCATGGCAACATCCACAAAGTACTTTCTTCTCTGTCGATAGACATTGTCTTTAAATCCCTTAAGCAAGGAAGAAGAAAGTAATTTACAATAAGGACAGAAAATTAGTTCTAAGAATTATAAAATAAATCATTAAAGTGTTTATTTAGTACCTAATTATATTGTATTTTGATTAACAGTATCTACTGGACTGCAAGAGAAGATAAAGATTTCTTCACATTTTTCCCCACCAAAGTCCCACTGGATTTTTTTCAAGACAAGTTGGTGCATAGCTACAGTCATTCATCCAAAATGTTGAAAAAGGGAAACTTTTTCCTTGTCATTTCGTCTCTCTCAGGTTTTCCTTAATCTGAAAGGAGATCTACACAAGGGCACAAAGCAGAATAATTTACCTATCCTTAATACATCTTTCTTCACTAGAAGAATCAAGCAGTCAGAGCTCATATGCAACTCATTTTGAAGATGCTACTTCAGCAATTGCCATTTTAACAAACATATTAGGGACTGAACCATTAGCCCCCAGCTGTAAATATGCAGATTATTCCAATTTGAGTTACAGAGAAAAGGCTCTACCTTTTCCACATTAAGAGCAAAAGAGCTGTATAACACATACACACCAGCCAGTTACAGGTCTTTGAGCTATTCAAAACTAAAACATTATCTCTGCTATACCTAAAAACGATGTAGACACTTCAGGTTTTGGACTACAAAAAGTGTTACCTACTTTCAAAGCAGAACTGCCAGCTCTTGAAGACAAAAAAAAATAGTTATCCAGGTTCCCAGTTAGTAGCCCAGAAAGTGCATTTAAGTTTTCATTAGTCAGAGCTGAAAAGTAAAATGTATTTTTTTTCCTTACTGCTCCTGTACACAAATGCAAATCACCAAAGATAATGTCGTTTGATATGAAATATTTGTATGAGCTTCCAGAAATCTGACTGCCTCAAAACTAAAGCTGTGCTGCTGCAGCAGAGTAAGGGAGGATATCAAGGGGACAGCAGGAAAACTTCAACCCTCTACTCCTACACAGAAAAGTTTCCTGACTGGCAAAAAGTCGCTGTAATCTGGGGCAGCCTCCTTGTCTGCTTAGTATCTTTTGACATAAGCATTGAGTTGCTCAGCTGCAGACCACTCATGAGTTGAAAACTGACAGAAGACAGCACAGAGGATTTAAAAGCTTGTCACATATAGTGAAACTGGGACTGAAACCATTAGCCAATACGGAGTGGGTTAGGGCTATGCTGCTGAAGTGGTGCTATACTGGTTCTGCAACAGGGTAATTCTCTTTGGTCTTCTGTCAACTACATGCCACAGGGCAGGCACCAGAAGTGGCCTTTGAAAGGCCAGTCATAGATTTTACCGGTTTTTTCCCTCCATCTCTAACACCTATCATGCTGCATAGGCTAACAAATGGTGTGTAAATTATGTTTATAAGAGCTCCCCCAAGTGTAAAATATATATTCATGTAACACAAATGTCTTTTTTCATTGTCTGTAAAACTGAAGGCAGATTTTCAGCAAAGCACTCAACTATTTAATGAAGGCACCAGCTCAGAACATAAAATACTATCAAATGGCCCGTCACAGTCATCAACTCAAGGCTAGAATGAGCTGCCACTACAGCCTCTGTTTGAACCAGATTGCTGTTAATGGTTGAAGGTAATCAACAGACCTTTTCCTTCTGAGAAAACGTGAGGTAAATCTTACTCAGTCATCAAGAAGTACATGGCAGAAACCAGGATCCAGTAACGCACTCCCCAGCTGTGCACTGACAGGGCTGGAAGGGCTCACACATGGTAGAGATGGCTGGGAACCAAACACAGTGAGGGCTACCGTGCCTGATATATGGGCAAGTGACACCGGAGACAGGGAAGTGTTGCTGCCAGGGGATATTGTGATGATATCGATTTGCTTGCATGCACACATGTGCGGGTCTGTGCCCGAGCTCTCACCACAGCAGGGGCTGTGGAGCAGACAGGACAGAAGGCAGCAGTCTGAGTGCCATTTCTGCACTGACAAAGAGTCCCAAACTCAGGACCACCAGGAATACCTGCCTCTCCTCAATCAAGGGATTCACAAGGGAGGAGTCCACACAGGCCCTGTAGTACCACAGTATACAGATACATCACTAGAAAGTTCTCTACACCAAAGTGATCTTTCTGCAGCCTCTTATAAACATTCTGGGGCCATTTTTCTCTATCTTGGCCAATACCAACAGAAACGTGAATGACAAAAAACAAAGGAGACTATCACCTACAGCTAGAGTTTATTTTGATTCTATCAAGATAGTCTTATGGTCAGTTATCTTAGTTCATTACCTACTTCCTTTCAGCTGGAAGTTTACTATAATAGCAGTTTAATCTAGCCTATTTTAGGAATCAATACAGCTAGCTACCACCAGTATCTTTCAGCCAAGTGGTCTAAAAGTAGAAATTCAGATTTACAAAAAGTGAAAATGTTGTAACAACTTCTTACAATCACTTGCCATCTAAACACTCAGAGGTTAAGCACTTATGGACATCGGTCAAAGAAATAAAACAGTAACAAATCTACTTCTGCTTTTGTGTTTAGCATTTGGTACTATTGCAGACACAGCCTGTGTGGAATGCAGGCTTGTTTCCTGTTACCAAAGTCAGGAAACTATGTGAGACCTTTCTCATCTGCTGCATTCACGCAGAAACAGGAACATGTTGCTCTGTTTTATTTTGTAATTACCTCCTTAATGCCCAAGGAAGTCTTCCTTCATAATTCTTTCTTCTCTGACACCTAGGTTAATATCAATTCTTACCTAAGGACTAGTCATGGCAGAACAAAAGGTCATGTTGATCTAAACTCTTTAGAATTTGAAACCTTTCTATCAACTAATTAATTTAAAAAAATAATAATGAAAGCAGTACAAAAGGGGATGTAGTTGCTAAACAGTGAATAAGTTTTCTGGAGGACCTAATTTTTTTGTGTCCTACAAAAGAACAGGAGAATTAATTCACTGATACTGAGGAGAACTAAATCTCCACTTTCTGAAAACCATATTCTCAAAAAAGTACTCAGAATCAGCACTCAGCGGGCTTTTTGACTGGCAAATAACCTGAACAAATTATCTACAAGACAATTTAATGTTACACTTACAGGGTGATCTGCATCCAGCTCAGATCCATACATGAGAACTCTCTGTGAGCATTTGTCTAATTCAGATATCTTCCTGGGGAACCAAGGGACACAGTCAAGATCTGTAAAAGACAAAACGTAAGTTGAATGTACCTGAGTGTAAGGCTATGGAGATACCTCTGCAAAACATTTGTCAGTGCTTAAACCAAGTGATACAAAACAAGCCTTGCCTTCTTCATCAGTCCAGATGTTTTCTGGTGGATTGAGAGATACAATATTAGTTTGAAACTTGAGCAACTGGATTAGTTCATTAAATTCTCTCTTACTGCAGTCGCAGTCCACAAAAATTTCCACCTCTGAGTTCCTTCTCTTCGATTTTCGTGATTCAATATGAACCATACTCACATGTTTCTCCTGTGGAAAGATGAAATAACTGATGAAATACAGACATAGCAGCTAGAAGGGCAATATGGGTGCCATATACCTCAGGAAAGTTTTTCCCAGTTATTAAAAGGTGTTTTCATTGAAAAGTACTGACTTTGTATTCACACAACTAGTTAGTGACACTTAATAACCTGTATAATGAAAGTAAAAATAAAACAATTATACTTAAATAAGAAAGTCAACTAATGATTTAATTTTATCTACCAAGACAATCTCTTACAGAGGATAGTGGAACATTATAATTTTAAAAAGAAAAAATCTAATGCAATTTTATATTTATCTTTGCCATAAATATTGAATTCTAATGCAATTTTATTAGGCAATGTGCATATAATGTTAACTAGATTTGAGTGTGCTTCTTTAATCAGATGCCATTAAACAAGTAATACTTCAGTATCTCTTACGAACATGTGAGGAAGAAAATATTTTTCAGAGGATAATTGTGTATCAGTCCTCATCTATCTTTTTAGCCATAATTATAATAACATGAAGTGTTAATGGTAATAAAATTAGAATCTAATTCAATTTATTCTCTATTACAACGTCCCCATCAAAACTAAATAATGCAACAAGCATGAGCACGTTAATACTTCTAGCATGAAAACTGCCCTATGGGGACCCCACATATGAACAACTACTGGTCTGCAAAGGGTGTCACACAATGATAGATAACCATGATGATCTAGTGTAGTGATTACCTTGCTTCAAAACAGGAGGATGGACTAGACCAATGTTTTCACCAATACTTCTGTTGATTCTGATTCTTCCTTTTTTTGGCAGACAAACTACTTTTCACAACTATCCTTTCACTTAATAGTAAAACCGACAGAACATTGTTTTGCTTCCAAACTGGGAGAACTCCGTGCTTCTACTTCCACTTGCTTGCTGTACTTTACGTAAGTGTCCATTTCAGATGAAGGTCCCCTCTGATACAGACAACAAGCAGTCTCTGCTTTTAGACCTCTGGATACACATACATAATTCTTTCACTAGCATGCTCCATCAAATACGTTTGTATATGATGCATCTCCTCAGCCAACATGTTCATGTAACAAATTCACTCTGACCTACTGACCTACCCCAGGCTCAGCAGAGAACAAATACTGAGCTCCCCTTCATGGTACTCAAATTGTGAAGTGATTATGCAAATGAGAATGATATCTCTGCAATATCTTCCAGCCATATTTTAAGAGACCAGAAGGAGTTGTGTGCCTGTTCCCAAGAAGCAGAAGTTGATGCGTAATTCCAAGATTTCAGGTATGAACTCATTCAAGCATTTAAGCCAGAGCTGCAGTTAGACACTTAACCCTTGGAGAGAAGCTGCATTGAAAACATGACTTCTTCTGCAACTCCTATTAGCTCATTTAGGCTTCTTCTCTTTCTGTTGAACACCATGCTTCCTGGCAGCCTGCCTCCCATGGGTCTAACTCTCCCCTCTTCCTTGGCTAAGGAACCTAAGTACCTACGTCTGTCTTAGGAATCTGCTCCCAGAGACAGCTCCCATGAGTTACGATTGGCATTGCCCAGTGCTCCCACCTCACGCTCCTCTGATGGCTTGGCCTTAGAGATAGGCTCCAAGCCACCTCCTAACTCTCCCTTCACTGCACTGCACAGACTAAATAACTTAAGACTTTTATTACACTGCTTTGCTTTAACTATCCTCAGACATGTCCCCAAGCCCTCTTCAATTTATTAATATGACAAGCAGACTACGTGCAGTACCTGCAGTCTGAACAAAAACCACCAATTGCATAGGGATCTATATGGGAACCAGTACTTTATGATTTACATTCTAGTAGACACGTAAAGCCTTAACCCTGCAAGCATTTAAAGGTGCATTTAACTTTATGACCAAACATTGTCCTGCAGCAAGGTTGTCACCACTACCTGACTATATAACTTAGATTCTGAACAGCTCACCTTTCATCATGGCCTGCACAGACAACTTCAAATCTAATTTACAGTGCTGAGAATCACACGTTGGAAATCTAAAGCAAATGGTGTGAACATTAGCATCATTGTTACATTTTATTCCAGAAAACCATTCCTGAGCCCAAAATGCTTTGTTGAATGGTCCATAAAATTTTAAGCTACTTTTATTTGATTCTGCAGAGTGTAATTGCACTCTATTCCTTCTGCCACGGTCCATGAGATTTAGACCAACAAACAACCTGACCTCAGTAGCTTTCCTGAGTCTAGTCAGCATAATCATTTGTAAGCTTTACCTGGAAGAGTCGGAGAGCTTTCACCAATCCACCAACTTCATTCTTCAGGGAAAACACCACAGCTGTCTTTCCGCCTTCAGAAACAGATTCACCTTTCCCATTTCCTTTATTTCCTTTCTTTTCCTCATTTTTTCCAGAACTTGATCTGTTTAGCTACAAATGGATAAATAATAGCATCATCTCAGATGCATACAGGCTTTTCTCAGGATTAAGTCTTTTTACACAAAGGGAAATTTTTGTTAGAAAATAGCTGAATGGAACTCATCAAGACTTAATTTAAAAGATAATGCATTTACTTGAAAGCAGGATCACAGGTCAAAGGCCACTGTCAGAGATAATTGTTGAAGAGGCCAGTCCATAAAAAAAAAAAACCCCACATATGAATGTTTGGGACACAAATATGATGATATTATTATGGCAATGCTAATAAACACAAAGCAAATGGAGACAGTCAAAATCACAGCAAAGATTGCAGTGATGCTCTTCTGACCTCTACCAGTAAATTTACAATGATTTACACTGGTCTGTATTTTTGTATTAACTATTAAATTTATAATACAAACTTTTAAACTTTCTGTTTTCCACTGTAGTACAATTAATGTTTTCATGTAATGTAGTTTTCCCTTAGAGAAGAAAAACTCTGTTGATTATATAAAGAAGGACAGAAACACAAGCATAGACTGTATCACAGAATACCAGGTTGGAATGGACCTCAAGGATCACCTGGTCCTACCTTCCTTGGTAAAACCAGTCTAAACAAGATGGCTAACACCCTGTCCAGCCAACTCTTAAAAGCATTCAATGCTGGAGACTCCATCACTTTCCTGAGATTATTCAAATGGTTAATCGTTCTCCCTGTGTAAAACTGTGCCTCCCGCAGAAAAAGAGCTGGCTGAGGAACTCAAAGAAGTACAAAAAATAACACCATCTTTGGCCATTCCTACAGTCTTCTTACTATTTGGGAGTCAAGGACTGCTTTAAGCCAAAGTTCAGTCAGCATCTTCCAAAAAGATGTGATTTTATCATCTTAAATCTTGTTAACATGCCAACAGTACAGCCTTTATGGAGAATTATTATAAGATTGACCATGACTTTCAAAACACAGCATATACACAGCTGATACCCAGGTTGTGAAGCCTGGAAAAATTAAATCTTCAATGAGATGCTAACTGCTTTTTTATCA
Source organism: Bucco capensis (assembly GCA_013396975.1). Classification (NCBI taxonomy): domain Eukaryota; kingdom Metazoa; phylum Chordata; class Aves; order Piciformes; family Bucconidae; genus Bucco; species Bucco capensis. The sequence continues at coordinate 1,004,101 of VWZO01003221.1, forward strand.
TCCATAATATAGTCACTAAAAGAATGTGAAGATAGATAGAAATTAAGACTCATGTACAACTATTCCATGTGGATTAAATTGTCCTTTAGTAAATTGTAAAACAGTTTACAGAAAATAACCTGAAAATGAAGTTTTTAAAATGATGAAAGTCAAGTTAAATCTCTACTCTTATTTTTTCCTTACAGGTAGATTATCCCACTTGCATAAGGTCTATGGACATGTGATGACCCTTACCAAAGGGGTCTCCCTGTGCTTCTAGAAGATTTTACAACGTTTTATTAAGTGCTTTGTGACACAGCAAAAATTTAATACGCTTCAGTCTAATTCCTTTTCAAACCAGATTATATAAAATGTATTTCTTAAATACAGATATTGCAGACAGTAACAAGGTATTTGCATCATGTGCATCTTAATTGCATCCACATAGTTAGCCTCAAATTGGTTTACTCTTTTACCTGATCCTAGTCCACTCTGAAATATAACCCTCCACTGAACAGAGAGCCCATGGCTCTCAAGTCAGCTCCCACTGCATCTTCTGAGATTATTTTTCTTAAGGTATAAGAATCACAGAATCAAAGAAAGCACTGAATTAAAAAGAGAGCTAGATAAAATGCACAATCTTACCAAAATCCACTCTTTAAATGGCACAGCTTAAATAGCAGCTAGTTACAGGACATGCTAAAAACTCTCTGTAGTCTCTTCTCATGATTTATTAGACTATACAGAAATCCAGAACAAGCCAGAAAAGCAGTTATGTTTGTAGAATGCTGTAAGAAGGGTTTCAAATATATTTGTCTTTTTGTAATTGAATTTTTCAATTCTGCTCAGTAGGAGGTTTGCTCGGGGATAGTTTAGGGGAAGGTTACTTTTAACTTCAATAACATTTGGGATTTGGCTGAGTCCTTTTCATATACATTAAGCTCCACATAAAGTGACAGAGACACTCTTTTTATAGCATCCATGATTTTTCACTGTGTGCTGCTTTCTGGAAGCTATGTACTGAGGATCACATAGTCAACTGCATGTCTGAGAATCTCAATATCACCAATTCATATGGGAAATGAGAGCATTTGGTACCTTCCAAGGCTTGTCACTGGTTCCCCAATACTCTCAAACAAGCATTACCCAAAGTGATGTCTGCAACACCCTCTCAAGCATATGCAACTACAATACTTATTTGTTATAAGCCCTGTAGAAGAGGCTATGATATTGCAAGAACTCAAATCCTATCAACAATGCTCATTAGTATACTTCATAATTAAATAATGATGAGATCAACTTCCCTAATGAAAATGGAATTATCTGGAGCAAATGCAAGTACTCAGAAATAAAAGTCATCTATAGGTGAACTCAGTGAAGAAAGTAACTCAGGCATAAAGACAGCAAAACAAATTTATACTGTTTAATTCAGTATTTCCAACAGAAGCAAACTATATACAAATATGGATATTCCACATTTGATTACGAAGACAATAGGCCAGTTTACAACTGGTAAAAACTGCTGTGTTCTGTTGTTTCAACACAAGGGATCTGAATGTGTGCAAAATTTTATAAGAGAGAAAGTTTTCATAATCATAAATATTTCACATATTCAGAGTAGATTACATTATTAACACCTTTTAATATTACCCCTATTAAATTACACCTATTCAAATGTGCTTACCTGTAAGCATACAGAAGCTTATCCTGTGCTTGAAACCACCCAAGCACCTGTTGCATGCAAAATACCATCTCACAGAAGATTGCTTCTTACCTCCTGACAGGGTTTTCAGCAGATAAACTGGACATCCCTTGCATGAAGCTCCCATACGTTCCTGCACTCCTGCCAGTCAGCAGAAGCTAGGAACCTCAGTGCCTGCTGCTCACCAATGAAAGTGCCACAGGCACAAATGCAGCATAAGTTCAGGAGATTCACACAATCAAAAATGTTTTACATACCATGCTGTGAGGTTTATGAGTGCCTTGGAAAGGCAGATTCTGACAGCACAATTAGCCTGCAGAACTAATCAAAGCTTTTCAAAATTCAAGCGCTTAAATCCCCCTGAGCTGGACCTCAGTACTGTTGTGTTATTTTAACAGCAATAAGGTTGCAGCATTGTATTTCTAATGAAAGTTTTACTGTTATTTAGAAAAACTTTTAAGGTAGCTTTTTGAACGAGGACTGATCAGACTGCAAAGTGATCTTCATCAGCCCCTGCAACTGCTGAAAAACTACACACTTGACCTTAGAATGAGGAGTAAGGGGGACGGCTCCCTGGCACCGGACCCCTGGACGGGCCGGCCTGAACCCGACCCACCTCGCAGCTTCCCTGATCCAGCAGCTCCCGCTTCTGCCCCCGCCGGCGGTGGGCCTGGCGGAGAAGACCCGCTCCCAGCCCCGCAACTTACGGTGAGGCTGCCGACGGCAGGCCGCTCCTCCGGCAGGGCCGAGTCCAGCGAGAAGCCCCTTCGCGCCCAGTACTTACTGGAGAACATCATCATGGCGGGCTGCATGGGGCCGGCCGGGTGGGGGGCAGTGCCGCTTTCTGCCCGCCTCGCACCGCGGCGGCTCATTTTATACGCCCCCGCCGAGACTGATGGAAACCCGATTAGGGGAGACCCGTCTCCGGGTGACGAGAGCCTCCGGCAGATAGACGCTCACGGTCCTCGCTTACCTCAGCCGCCACCGCCGCGCACTGCCAGCGCCAGACGGGACGAGGAGGGGAGGGGAGCAGTGTGACTGCTGGGCGCTGCCCAGCCTCGCCGCCCCCACCCCAGCAGCAGCCCCCCCTCCCCCCAGGGCCAGGAGGGCAGCGGGTGCCCCAGGTCAAGCCGAGCTCACTGCAAGTCCGGAAGCCTCTCCAGCGGGGCTGCCTTGGGACGAAGGTCAGAGCGTTCCCTCAGAGCGCTGCCCGCCTCGGCCCTGTGCTGGGCACGATCATGGGACAGTGCCGCTCGATGTTCAGGACTGGGACAGCTGCCTCAGAACTGATCAGAAGCCTGAAACAAGTCCATTCATCTCACTTTTCCGGAGTTTCCTATATGCGAAACATAATAAGGATACTTTCTTCTGCTTGACAAGAAGATTGTAATAATATTTGGTTGCTCTAACTGCTCTTGAAATGCAAACCAACCATTGTCATTACACTAACCCACAAAGTTTTACTTAATTTTCCCATCCCAGTTAGAGGTAAGCATGTCTAAGTAACATGATAGTTCAGTCTCACATCTTAAGTTAAAAAGAGACATGTTTGTTCAGTATCCTTAATAACAGGAAGCACATCAGGCTCTTTGATATTACTGTTATGCCCAAGACATCTACACAGTTCCTGCAGTTGAACAGTTTATGAAAGCGAGTTTGCTTAGTACTCTCTGAATGCTCCAATAACGAAACCAAGCTCTACTGAACAAGAATGAGAGAGCATGATTTTTTCAGTATACTGTTAGATTCTAGCCTTGCTGCTGGGATATCACACGAATCAATGACCCTACTACCCCATAGCCTTGCTGTCTATCATAGCTCTATGTGGTAAATAGAGCATGGTAAAGGTTTTCTGTTTCTCATAACCTCCTCAGGATGACTCATGAATGCAAAACAAACACAGTTACATTATGTCAGCGGGTACTTAGAACACACAGGGAAGACTAAAATTCAACTATTTTAACCATGCTGTCTGCCCTTCAATCCTGTAGAAAGATTGCTTTTCATTGGAGAGGAAGTTGTTCTTTTGCAACTTTTATTTTCTAAATCAACTTTCCCAGATCAATGCCAGATTGAAAGACATATGCTTATGGGCTGAAAAAAAGTTTATTTCTCCTTTGTTCTAGCTACAGTACAATAGAGCTGACATATGGCTCTGGGAGTACTGCTCAACTAAAGATTTTCTTTAGAGCTCAACTAAATTTTCTATAGTTCACAGCACTGTATATGTAACGTAAGCAAATACTACTAATTGTTGGCAAAAAAACTGGAAGTGCATTGAAGCGGTTATTAAGAAACATCTGTTCTAGAAGGCATATTAGGGTGCCACACAGCAATCTTATTTCACTTTGGGAGATTATGTGAATGTTGATATTAAGAAATAAAGAGATAGGCTTACTTTTCTTTCTAAAATGCATCTTATGGCCTATAATCAGAATTCAGAAACTGCAAGATCCCCATTAGTGTACACATGCATATTTTCCTCTCCTAAGCTATCTACTTTTTAGGCTTTGAATATTGCTAAATTCTCAGGTGGAAATTTAAATCTGAAGCAAGTCTGTAAGATGTTTTCAACATTTGAGTCATTTTTCCCCCTTAGAGATACTGTCCATTTCAGCATAGTTTTGCTTAAAACTGTTTGTAACATTTACTGTAGTTTGATGATGTACAGCCTTAAGACCTTCCATTTGATATTAACTGGAGGATAAAATTCACAGTACATGGTAGCTAGTATACACCAAGAAATACTTGAATTTAGCTCTGGGTCTCCCAGATCACCATCAAGTGTTTGTCTACAGGCATGCTTCCTATAGCAGGAAGGAGAATTTTCCTTGTGGCAAAAAAAGGCAAAGAAATGAAGCTATGAAAAACAAAAAAGCATAAAGATGGACTTCACAAGGATCTGAAAATGAAAAGAGCAACTTCATGCAATGTAAGGTCAAAAGGGCAAGGAGGAGAGCAGATACACTTATTAATGCAAGAGATGTTAACATAAGCAGAAAACACAAGTCTCAAACCACAATGTAGTTAGTGAAACAATGACTTTGTGAAAAAACAGCCAAGCGGACTAGCTAAAGGAGCTTCTTCAACAAGGAAAGGAACCTGTACAGCCTGTTCCCAGATTATCAAAGATACACACACCAACTCTAAAGTCCATTTCTCTGAGTGACATGAACCTGTTGAAAAATCTGAGATGAGAATGTAGACAATTGTTATGTAATGAAGATACAAGAAGCACAGATTTTCAAGCAGCCAGCAAAACCATCCCAAGTTCTAGCAGCACTAAGGGGATTTTAATGAACCAACAGCTGTTAGGAAGGACATCTACCAAATGATAGACTAGCTAGGAAGTTCTGGGAATACAAATGATAAATTTTGATGCAGGATTTCAAAGAAAACAATGAAAGCAGAAGCTCTGGTAGATTTAATTTGAGCCAAATGAAAGGAACTGGTTGAAAAATATTATGCAGAAGGTAAACTGTGAGAATGAACATAAAATGAATTCACAGTCTTCACTAAAAAAAGATTCTGAGAACAAAGCAGAAACTGACAATTGCAGAAGGGAGAACTTCAATAAATTCAGTTATTGTAACCCCAAAGAAGAGGAAACATAGAACAGAAAGACAATACTTTCTTTGCTTCAGAAGGAAAAAAAAGTTTCATCATAAAACTGTTTCACTGTAGATGAAGTGTAGTCTACACTTTTACTAGCAGTATCATTAATTTATCATTTCCTTCAGTTGAAAAAAGATCTTACAGGAGATGAAAGTTAGGACCAAGCTACTAAGTACAGACGGCATAACACTTTAATGCACAGACAAGGCTGTGGTACAAAATTCCAGCTAATTAGCATAGGACATTGCCATGTTAACAGGCGAGACCTCAACATCTTGCAAAAGCAATTTTTTTTCTGAAAATACAGCAGCAGGCAGAAAAACTGAAGTATTAGACCACTACTGAACACAAGGGAAGGACAAAACAGAAAAAAACAAACCCTGAAAATGATCCAAGTATTTCATGCCTTTTTTCTTTTTCTTTTCCATCATTCTTTGCTAAAAGAATTCGCTGTAACCAGAGGTGTCTCATAATTAATAGCAAGGGTAGAGAGGTAAGATAACTTTTAACAAAATGAAATAATTTTGGAGAATACTTGGGATAAGTCTGATCATAGTAAATGACTTGGCACAGAAACCATGCTTACAGCACAGGCTCATTAAATCACTTCCACCAATAACTATTTTAAGAACTCAAGGGATGGACAAAATACTGTGAAAAGGCCAAAATTACATCCATTTTCAAGAAGATACAGAGGAGGTTGAAGGGCTGAAGAAGTATGGACCAATACAAGTTCATTTGTTTAGGAAAAAAAAGTACCAAAATTATTTGTAGAGACCTAGAAGATAACAGATGATTAAACAGTCAAGATGGATTTGCTGAGAACAAATTGAGACAGGCAAATCTCATTTCCTCTTAAGACAGTGCTGTGTACCAAAGCAAAACAATACATGTCATTCATCTTGATGGTACTGGAGCGTTTGGCATAATCTCTCATAACATTCTCACAAGACAGATAAGGAAATCTGGTCCAGATGAAACTAATAGATTGGATAAAGGAGTGGGTTCACTTTTATATGAAAGGGTGCAGAAAACAGGAGTGTCACAAGTACCTACCCTCACTCCTATTTAATAATAGCCTAAATGACCACGTAATGACCATGTAAATTTCCAGCCTGTACCTACCTTAGAGATGCTACAACAGTTACAAAATTTAAACAGATCTAGGCAAAGGGAGGGCTTCTTACAGAGGACCAGGTGCACAATTAGAAGGGAAGGCAGAGCTCTTGTGAAGGGAGTCAGAATCTACAGAACATCACCAGCCACATGCAGTCCTTCAGTCTGCCCTGGCAGTCCACAAACACCTGCAAAGTGTTTGTATAACGGACTGCAGGATAAGGTATCCTCCAAAGAGATTAGACAAGCATCTGGCAGCAGACAGACATCCCTTCCAACAGCAGATAGTCTAGCTAGTCTGTAACTGACAAGCTTTTAAAAACGCCTTCCAATATTGCAAACCTATGATTTTAACAAACTCACTCTATATACATGCTCAGGTATGTACCTCATGGTGAAAAATTGTGTGCTATGATTTATCTAAGAGAACAGGTTAAGTCTGAAATTTATCATCTCCTTTATGTGGTTCACCACAGACTGTACAAATTATACAAGCATAAAAGGTGTAGCAGCAGAGAACAAGTAACTAGGACTGCCACTTTTAGTAGCAGTAGTTGTATTTGTTTTGCTATCAAGTCCCTGAGTTCCAGTATCTGTACTTTGAAGACTTTCATGGTCTCCTGAATCAGTGACTTTAACAGTCAAAACCAGAAGTGTGGGAGCTCTCCAAGACCACTGCCCAAAAGCAGCATGCATCCATATAACCTAAAGGAAATCTGAACCAAGAGCATTTTGGAAAATTTGTGCTGTTGCACCTCATTATGGCAAGCAACTGAACAGTTGACTAGAAGTAGCTTTTATGTAGTACAACTATTTTTTTGCATCAGGTGTCCTCTTCCATAGGAAGGATTAATTTTTTTTCTAACACAGTCTCAGACATCAAGAATGGCTGTCATCACACCAAACTGACTCAAGCTGGGGTGGAGGTGACTTTCCTCATAGCAGCCTGTATGGTGCTGTGCTTTGGGTTTGTGCCTGAAACAGTGTTGGTAACACACTGGTGTTTCAGCTGTTGTCTACCAGGGCATGCACAGCATTGAGTTTCTCTCACTTCTTTCCTTGAGGGCAGGCAAGAGATTGAGAGCAGACAAATCTGGGACAGTTGACTAGAACTGACCAAAAGGGTATTCCACTCCACATGCCACTGTACTCAACAATAAAAGCTCAGGGAAGGGAGGGGAAAGCAGGAACATTCATGGCCATGGCATTTATTTTTCCAAGGAATATCTGCTAAGGCCTTGCTTTCTAGGAAGTGCCTGGACAGCTGCCTGCTGAAATCCTCTGTGCTTTGCTTGTGGGAGAAGCATTTGCTTTCCCTGTTTACTGTCATTGTCTCAACCCATGAGCCTTCTAGCCTGCCTTCTGTTTTCTCCCCATCCCATGGGGAGGTTCTTGGCGGGTGCTTGGCAGCTGGCCAGAGTCAACCACAACACACAGGGAGGAAAAAAGTGATTGCTATTTGCTGAACTCCTAGCCTGGGCAAAAAAATTAAGCTCTACACAATTGGGCTCTGAAGTTAGTTGGTTAATAACAAGGTTTTTATTCGAAACCGTCTAAGAACTAATGCTAAGGCAGGGTACATGTAGCCTGTATAATCAGAATATATACTATAATCAAATTCCTTTACAAAGATAATCCATCTAAAAGACTTCACTTATTTTAATTACATGGACAGATTGAAATATATATATTTTATTCAACTGTGAAATTAATTTTGGATAAGGTAAAAAGTGACATCCTACAATATATTTTTGTTTGCAGTTCATCAGAAAATTCATTTTGTGCCAAAGATAAAGCAATTTAACATGAAAAAATAGCAGACATTCTTTAAAAAAATGTTCAAGGCTCAAATCCCCACTTGAGTGAAAAATGAAATTCAAGCTTAATTTATACAAGGCCTGCACTGCAATAACACCACTTAATTGAGCAGCAGACATTTTCAAGTCCTACTAAACATGAAGCACAACTCATCTTTTAATATCATAAACAAAACATTTGAAAGCATCTTTAGATCAAATATAATAGCACACACATGAAATCTGTCTGTTAAGTGCTCAGTTACTCATCTGTGCCTCATCACCTTATCAATGTTTATATACAGCCATGTCAGCTCTTGAGCTAGGTATAGGTTTGCACATACAGAACCAAGGGTCAGGATTTCCTCCTTTAACCTCAGCCAGCAAAGAGCAGCTCATGGAATTTCTCTAGGAAGAACAAACACTGACTTTTTACCATGATTCTTTCACACAGAGAGAGATGGCACCAGCCACTGAACAGAAATGTTCAATAAACAGGCAACATATTTGAAAAATATATTTTCAGATATTTAGCCAGCCACGGACAAAATCATGTTACCAGCTACTTTTCTACAGCCCATAGATGAAACTTGAGTTTTAGGTTGCATCTATACAAGCATATTGACTAAAACAGTCTGAGGAATAGTTAAGACATTTCCACACAAATTATTACTCCTGCACACAGCCCACTTAATTACTTTTTTCCAGTGCCATTTGTAATGCGAATCAATTTGCAGATGCACTTTTAAAATTCCATTAACCTCTTCAGCACTGCTGTTTCTGTTGTCCAATAAGGGACAGTTTGAGGAGAACATAAATTCTACCTACAGAAATTCAATCCCAAACTTGGTAAGGCTTCATTTGCATCACACCAGGATGCACAAATCATGCTAGCAGTATCACAACTTGTTTCAGATTCTGAATACCAAAGCATTAACAATGAAAACTTTTTTCAAGTTAGGCAATAGTCTTGTAACAGAAAATTATTTAGAAAAGTAAGGAAAAGGTGCCTTACTTATTTTGAACTAAAACATTATCTCAAAAAGTGAAAGCTAGACGAATACCTTCCACAGCTTTATGAGAAGTTTCACAGCAGCAGAGCCTTGATTTGGTGCTCAAGAATGTATCTGAAAGTTGCAAGGAATCCATTTCCTCACTGCTTTCACCAACTGGGGACAAAGAATTTTATAGAATAGTATATGAGGAAAAGCTATAGAGAATAATTGAAGCGGCACCATCAGCATTTGTCTGCTAGAAAACTGCAAGGATTTTAAGAAAAAATTTGTTAGTGACAAAACCGGGCTTGCTGAACATTAACACCTTCATTTTAATCAAACTATAGATCAAAACAAAACTTTACTAATACAACCATCACAGTATTTCTACATCCAGTTCTCAAAGCAATCATGACCTGTTCAAACACATATGTAGCCTTTATATTCTTTATGAAGATTACCCACAATGATGAATACAAAATCTCCACTTGACATGGGTTTGCAGGCCACTGGCTACAATGTTCACTGGGTGCACGCAGTTATTATAGATGGCCAAGACAGGCACATATTTGCTAAATATATTCAAAACAGCTGAACTTTCTAGTAATTACTACAGGCAGTTCAGTACAGTGTCATCCTTTTATAATTTTGGCGTTTTTTAGTCTCCCAGTAGCAAAACCATTCTACAAAGATTCACATTGATCCAAAGTTCCAAGAAGCTTCAGCCAATTCTTTTCTGTGCCCTTGAACAGAAGAAAATGCCCTCAAGGATGTAACTTTGAAACAAAAAAAACTGCCTGGACAGGAAGCATGTGAAAAATTTCTCTCAAGGAGAGACCCACATAAATACAATTTTTACCTTGTAACAGGACACTGGAATACTGCTCGAAGTATGAACTTCTAAGCACTCACCCCAAAAAAGATAATTACCTTCCATCAAGCATTAAAAAAGCAAAAACACCAAACTAACCCAGAAAAACAACCAAACAAAAACCCCCAAACCGAACAGGTCTGCAGGAGTTAAACAAGTACTTCCTCTTTTATAGCCTGGCAACTGTAACAACCAATGTGATTTAACTTGGAATGCATGTTTGAATTCTAAGCAATCTAAATCATTAATGTACAAAAGAAATACATTACACATGCAGAACCTCCAACCCATGGCAGTTTTTCCAGCCCATGTGACCCTCACTAAGGCCTCTCAAGCTTAGACTAAACCCATCCCTAACAATCGGGAACAGTTTGGTGGAGCATGAGGTTCTTCTTGATGGCAACTCTTCGCAAGGCTGCCCATCAGCAGGAACGAAACTATAGATAACAAATGCTGCAAAGGGAATTTGATCTTGTTGTTGGGAAGCAGAGCAAGCCTACCTACTCCAAGCCTTCCACAGCAGCTGCTCACTGTTAATTCAGGAGCAACTGTCTCATCCTTGACGTCCAAGTGCTTAATACAACGGGAAAAGATGAACAGTTGTACCCAAAAAAGGAAAGGCAACCTTTGCTTTAAAGGCTGGTAATATTTCTTAGCAGTCATAGCTGTAAAAATGACAGACTACTTTTCCTGAACATTTGAATGTTCACATTCAGTCAGTTATGATTTTCTTCAAGATCTTAACATACTGTATATAACTTCTCATGGCTGCATATGCTGAATACCTCAGAACCGTGCATAGTAACTGACAGACTTGCCCATTGCATTTCTCAGTTTTACACATTTCCCTCCCCCCCTTCCATAATTTCCCTTTAATATAGTTTTTGACAAAAACATTTTGCTAGCACACTTCTAAGCGATGTAGGTGCTCCAAAAACACTGAAACTAACTTGCTTAGTATATTTGAACAAAAATGTATCAACTGATTATGTAAGTTCTAATGCCTTAACGTATTCTATGCCACGTTAAATCAACTGCCAAGAAGCACAATGCTCACCAGTGAACAAAGGCATGATGCTTCACAGTAATTTCCTGGACAGGAAATGAAAGGCTATATAGATATGTGAAGCTATGAATCCTTGACTTCCACTGTACAAGACTCTTCTTATTAACTGATGAGAGATAGCACACTGACAATATTAAAACCAAAATCTCTACTGATTAAGCTCTCCAGTGTTTGTTCAAAACTGGTGAGAGAAGTTTAAATCAGGTCTCAAATTATTGTAGCAACTTGATTTATCTATTAAAGCCTTTCTGTACTACTTGTATTTGCTTTACATGGTACAAACATTTGTAGAAGTAAACTGCTTCTGAAGAAAAGAAAGCTCCACAACTGGAGTATTAAACAAGTACTCCCACTGCTCTTCATTGCTCACAAAGTATGTAATACTGATGCACTCACCATTGTTAGCTGTTCCATTTATCTCATGTTCTTACACCAACAATCAGACAACTAGATTTTTTCTCTAAATATTATTTAATTAAAAACACTAAATCAGCTTTAATTTTTATTTTATATATGTACAATAGTTACCAAATAATGAATACACTGAATCAGTTATGTTAAATTTCACATAATGTCAAAGGACATCAGCATGGCATGGAATTCACACTGTATTTTGCATATACAAACAATGTACTTATGTTAATTGTGACTACTATTTTGGTTTGGGTTTGGTTTTTTATAACCTCCTTATTAATTCTCTTCTTGGCATAAAAAAGTGTAAGTAGTTAATTGATCAGTTAATATATTATCAAAGATAAACATTAGTAAAGTTTGCAAGAAACCAACTGCAAAATTACCTCAAGTTTAGGACTGAATGTATTCACGTGACAGTGAGCTTCAGTTAGAAAAGTTCTGAAAAAGAGCCCAAGTTGGAGCTGTGCATTAATTTGGTCAAACTAACTCATGTGAATGAACAGTCAAGTTTATTCAGATATTGAAAATATGACTATCCTTTTTAGTATTCACAAACATTTGTGTACATAGTGTGTGTATGTGTGTAAATATATATGCATATATAAAGTGAGATATGTTAATGTAAAAATATACTGTTCATCCACTCCCAGTTACACAAAATTCAGTATTTGGACATTGAACTGTGTAAGTATAAACGTCCATTTCAAATCTACATTCAACCAGCAACAAATACTTAGAAGTATTTTTGTAAACATTTGAGATAGGGAAAACCCATTCATTTACAAAACAATCCTTCTTTTAACACATCAGCATCTCTTCAGCTGAAAAATTTTGTACAACAGGCTCAGCTGGCCTATTGTGTATCTGCTTAAATCAAAGAGCTCACACTGTCTTCCATCAGTAAGTGTGAAAGCTCAGCAAATGTATCATTTTCAAATTCATTCTTGATCACCATCTACTTCCAGTTCACCAGCAAAAAGAAAATGCACTTGGCTACAAAAATATTAAGGAATGTTATTGAAAACAAAAGGCTATTTGGTAGAAGAAACTACAAAAATAGTTGAGTCATGTTGTAAAGCTTTAATGCAAGAGCATTACAGTACAGAATTTCTTTCCAACCTTAAAGCTTAATCAACACCAAGTTTAAATATCCATCTCTCAAGTGCTTGGAAAAAAACGTGCTCAGTAAAAGTCTTTCTTCAGTTTAACCAACTGTAATTATGCAGGTGCCAAGCTCTGTGTCTCAGACATCTGTTGAGTGCTGTCTCTTGTTCCATTGGCAGCAATTACAGGTGTTGAGATACTCTGGTATAATGATGTAGGACAACTCAGTACAGCTCCACTTTCATCCTCACCAGTATCTGAATCTGGTGTTACAGAAGCGCTTTCTATCCCCAGGATCTCACTAACTGCTTGAGGCAATTCCTAGAAAGGAGGAGGGGAAAAATATAAACATTAAAAATCACTGATTAAATTAAAAATGTTAACAATAAGGATTCCACACACCCCTCCCCAAAATAAGTTTTCATCTGAATTTAGCTGCACTGAAAGCATCTCTCTATCATTTTCTGTGCCTGCTTTTTGAAAAGACAGAACAGGCTGAAGAGTGAATTTCTGGTTAACAACATAATTGTTGTTTAGACTTTTATTTTTGTAATGAAAATTATAATTACAACTTCACACTATCAAAATTAGTTTTGACTGAACCATTAGTTTCTGCCTAATAAGTCTGGTATGCTTTCAGTACAATGCACCTTTATCCTCATCTTTCTCAAGCACATTGAACATCAAATTACTTATACTGATGTTCATCTAGCAAGATTTATAAAACCAAGAGCAAAGGGCACAATCCAGCTTTTCTCCAATGAAAAATATTACCCTTACAAATTAATCACTCTCGCTTATAGATTTTTAGAATATAGGTGCTGTACAGATAGAGCACATCCTTTATGATAGCCAGGCATTTAGTTATTTTGCAAGTCATCTACATACAATTACAGCTTACTACATACTTCTATCTACAAATGCTCACAGAAAATATATTGAAAATATCTTACCTTGCAATTCATCATCTGCATAGAAATAGCTTCTGCTTTGCAGAGTATATATTCCACGTCAATTTTCATAGACAGTTCATTGATATGCTAAGAACACATTCACAAAGAATAGTAAGTGTGATAAATGGTAAGTATGCTTTATTGTAAAATACAGTAATACTGTACTGCACTGCTAGTAAGTATCACCTTATAAGCTTGTCCCTTAAGCTATGAACTGCTAAGCGTGCTCTGTTTGCTTTGACAAATGGATAGTGAAAGATGTAGTATGCAACAACTGCCTTTAACCAGTATCCAAGATCTGAAAAAGGAAAATATGGTACTTCTAAATTTGACAAGCTACCTAGTCCTCCTAGGTACCTCCAACCCACATTTTCAAAATGATAACAAGATTACAGAAGAAAAAGCAAAAATTAAGATCAAACATATCAAGCAGTAGTTTAAGGGGGAGAAGAGTTTTCCATTTGTTAATGATCTTATCACTAGACACAGACATCAAATTAACCACTTTGAAAAGTAGGTAGGACAAATGTTCAGTTCAGGTTTAACTCTTCACAAGGTAGTACACAACTTTCCCCCCCCCCCCCACATGAAATACAAACATACTGCATTAACTCCAAAAACTTAGTTAATATTTAATAATGTGTAAGAATTCAGTACCTTTAATATTTCATTAAAGCCATAGTGTTTGTCCATTATTTGCTGTTTTTCAGATTCTAAGATGGCACAACAAAGGAGAAGATGAAAATTCTGACAAGGCAATTCTGTCCACATGACCTGTTAAAATATGAAAAACGCTTTTGAGAATACGTAGGCTTTTCCTCTGAGAAGGAAGCCCTTAAGCTGAGTGGCTTAACTTATAGTAAGCTATTTTTCAAGGCAACTAAGTATTTACACAGCTATCTGAAATTTTTCTTTTAGCCATAGGTAAGACAAAAAAATCCCAAGAAGTCCTGGAACTTAGGTCTAGAATCTCAGATGGCACTTCCCCATTCCACCCTCTGCAATTGAAGACATCACAGGGTAACACTGCCTTCAGACAGGTTCCCTCAACTCATGTGCTATTACAAGAGAGTACATGAATTCTGCTCAGACTGAAATACTCTAAAAAGCAGTTCCCTTCTCTCTACTGAATACAAAGGGGAAAAATGTCTCCTGTGCCTATAGTCTGGCTTTGTAAATCTCACATATACACTCCACTGATATCAATGAAGCTGCATAACTATGAATAGGGAGGGGGAAGTCAGACAAACTGACAAAGGTGACACTAGCTTTCATATAAAAACATCAACATAATGCCTTGGTTTGTTTTAAAAAAGAAAATAAGATATCCCCTTTCCCATCTCATATCTCCTAGCAAAGAAACTGAATACATGTCATAAACATACATTATGATATGTTACAACAAATCTGCAAGACTATCATATATCAATAGGTTTCCATCATCTTCCTCAGATAGAAAAATAATTAAGAAATATAGTGTGTTTCTTTTCTGTATGCACACGTATACACACATTAAATAGAGGTAATAAAAACATACTAGCCTGAGACTATAAGCTATAAATAAAAATACTGTTGTCGTCAATTTAAAAAGAAAAATCAGTCTTTAAGAAAATATTGAGAACACAACATAACACCTGAGGGGGAGAAAACAAGTTAATTTTTCCTGAAAATCATTATCATTTATACATTGGAATAAGAGTTCTTTTGGCTTTATACATTTTGGTTCCCTTATTTATGAATGTTATTAGTCCTGTTATGAATGTTTTAGTCCTCTTCAGTTAAAATATCACTTCAATACTCTATGATAGTATATTCTACCAACTGATGATAAAAAGCTGAAAAAAAGATTTATTTAGACAGCTTTAAGTACTGGTCTTCCTCTTTATGTGACTCCTTTTTCATTAGTGGAAAAAGTGAATAAAAGTATCAACATTATTTTTCATTATAGCAGAAACAACATTATTTTTCATTACAGTTTAAGGTTTATGCATTTCAGTTCTGTTCTTTTCACTACCCTTCTATTCCCCAACACAACTCTATGTAATGTTATGGCCTAGAAAATATACCTTACATTCATCTCAACATTTATTCTCTTGTTTGGAGTTTTCAGTGGATACTACACTCATTAAATGCATCTTACACAATAAATCTGTACTGTTGACATACTTCTCAATTTTCTCAGAACAAAGAATTAAAGAGTCTTCCAGCAAAATGTTAGTTTATCTGAATTACTCCATCCAATCCCAAGATCATCTAAATTAAACCAGAACTTCCACATTTTGATGTTTTAAATTATGTTATTTGGCATCTGACNCATCATCTAAATTAAACCAGAACTTATTAACTTGGAATTATCAGAATTTCCACATTTCGATGTTTTAAATTATGTTATTTGGCATCTGACATCTTCCTCTTCAATGGTTTTGAGTAATGCAAAACCTACCCTGCCAGTGCTTCATTCTGCTTAATCTATGAAGTATGACCAATACCAAGGAATTAATTGGATATACAGACAGACACTGTTTCTTCTAGTGTAAGCTCTTTTCCATTAAAAATTAACTGAGACTCTCCACTTACTACTTTCCCTTAAGAGTCTCATGTGAAGGATCCTGTCCAAATCTTGTTGAAAGTATGCTAAGTATTTTTTCATTAACTTCCCAAGTTGTTGGTTTGGCCAAAACAACATAACACATGCTAGTATATCCTCATCTCACTGTACTGAATTGGTTAACAGAAACAAACCCAAAAACTATTACATTATTAATCACTTAGCAGAATGATCCATGCTCTTTGTTCTAAAGTCCAACAACTGCTGGAGTTTGTGTGATAAAATAACTTCTTACCTCCCAGAGTCGAAGAATGTCTTGAAAGCTAAATTCCCTTTTAAATCTGATAAGAAGCCATCGGAAGCAAAAATAAAGGTAGCCCGAGTCTTGAGATTCTAGGAATAGAAGTGTATAAACACCAAATTTGGTTAAGGCAACAGGGTAGGGGTTGGGGATGGAACACAGGAACAGACAAAACCAAACCCCAATAACCAACACACTTTACAGGTACACACATCACTGATTTTTAAGATAGCAGCCCCTTTTCAGAATCAAAGACACATGCTAGAGGATGGCATATTTTTTAAATGAGTAACAAGATGACTCCATTTTGCAATAGGCATGGAGCAATTATTGAAAACTTCTAGGGATTATTAGAAGTCCTGTGTACATGTAATATTACTATTAGAATTATGTTTAAATACTGGCAAGGACATCAATGGACACAGAATGCAGCAAGTAGTTTTAGTTGTTGTACATGAATAACACACCTACCTAAATAACTGCAAAATCCACTGTCTAGTAAACGAAGCAAAGTACTCAGTTGAATTAGTTGTGTCTTCATACCCTGCATCTGTTCCTCAAAATTCTGATGCTGGATGGAATAGAACATTAGCACTGTCATTTCGATTAACTCAATGATAATGTTGAGATTTACAATTATTTACTTTTTTTAAAAGTTTTTATTATTGCAACAGTGGTTCTCATCCCTTAGATATTTAGTGTATGGATATGTAACTGTACTTTCAGCTAAGGAAATGTTAGCCTTTTACTGAAAAGTTTAACTAAAGCAGTGAATTGTGTTTTTCTAGTAACACTTTTTGATATAACAAATTATATTTTAAATCAGCCTATGCTCTGTAACTCCAAGCAGCACCACTTCACTCAAACCAAGAAGACAACTTCTTTTTATTCTTATACCAGTCACATACTGTTTCAGCACGTGCACAATTCATAAAAGCTTCAGTCTGTGGAAAGACTAAATTGCATTTAACAACTGAGAGGAAATCATTATCTTGAACAAAATTCTGCTAGAGGATTCCCAATTCATATAAATTTCAGAATTTCTAAGGAGCTAGATTTGTCTGTATTGCACTGTAACAGTATCACAAACCCACAATAACCTGTGTCAATCAGAAGAGTCATACTGACATCAAAAGAATTTTTTAAAACCTCAATGAAATTTATAAAATTAATCCCAAATGCTATCCATAGCTTATCTCTTTATATGGACTAAAAAGTTTTATTTTTTTTTATTTTACCATTTGATCCATATTCCCAGCAAAGCACCAAAAGGCATCTACTTCATTCTCCATAACATACAAGACAGGTGAAAGCAAGTCACTCATCCCCTGGACATAGCCTTGACAGAGAAAAAGGAAAATAAAAGCAAGTAGGAATTTAGTTAAACTCAGCAGTTAAACAGTAATTTTTGAAGTGTGTTGAAGGACTAAGTGAAATGAATATTTACATTCCAAGTTTCTACAGATACTCTAATTTTCCAACTCAGCCACCAGAGAAAACATTTTTGTATTAACAATGACCAACATCCAGCAGATCTAACCAGGTTTAGCAGCAGTTTCTGCCAATCTAAAGAGACCATAAAACAAACTCATTGTTTTTGTAGTTGTTAAATTATGTATATACTGAGCTGACAGTAGAATAGATTTTTTAGGAAAAAAAAAGCTCCCATTTAGAGCTCACAAGCATATATTGATATTTTTAAGGAGATTAAATATATACCTTACACCATCACAAATACAGATTCACATTTATTCTCCTCTTCATTTCTAACTGGTTGCTTTCTTCCATATATTTAAAATGTTTTAATGTCTTCCCACTCTCCCCCTCCAACAGAAGATTTTCTTTTCAAACAGATTTGAAGAAGAGGTGTTGAGTTTCAATCCCAGGAAAACATGGTGCATTAGCTTTTATGAAGAGAATTTTGCACTTAACATTTTTTTGTGGCACTGAATATGCTTTAAGGATTTCTGTATTTAGGGAACTAGGGACTACTCTGCTTACATGGTATTTTAAATATACTAAAGTTGAAGACCATCTATGTAACTAAGATGTCAACAAAAGACTATCTATCAAACTGTGGATTGACAGCAAAGTATTTCTTGTGAGAATCATGAAAGAAACACATAGCCAGACCTGATTCAAGGAAATACCTTTAGGTTTGCATGTTCAGAAATGGTGAATTGAGTTCATATGTCCTCTAAAAAGCACTCATGCTTTTATTAAAAAGCTTACATTTTACTGGAGAATCAAATGCCAACTTCTAGAGCATATAATTTTTACAGATAGCTTGAAAATTTTAGTTTTATACAAAACATTTTTAAAACTTTATAGCTTTTTAATATTTCTTCCAGCTTCCTTATTGGTAATTATCAGTCCAATTAAGAAGAGTAGAGGACTAGGACTTCTAGATTTCATTTTTCCCCTCCTTCCTGACTCTTCTAACTACCTCACCACTGATGCTCAAGTCCACTTACCTACTATGCCATTACTGCTGACCTCCCTAAGTANGTTCAAGGAAATACCTTTAGGTTTTTTTTACTATGCCATTACTGCTGACCTCCCTAAGTAAGAGAGAACATTATGTCTGTCATCAGCAGTTGGTTGAACATAACATGAGATTTTTCAGTTAGACTCAAACTTGGTTGATTCCATTTCTTAACAGTGTAATTACAACTTAACTGAAAAGAGGATTGGTATCAATAACTGTCAAAATGAGGAGCAGGTGTGAAAAGAAAAGCAGAACAAGAAACAAAACAGGTAAATAATTAAAAGCTCAAAAGAAACAAATGTTTTTTATTTCACATACATTTAATACTATAGCAAATTAAAAACAAATGCAGAGATACTTCTGTTCAAGACAGTTTAAAAGTCATGAATGCAGACTTGAGAAATTCATTCAGAGAAATGTTGTATTGACAGCTCTTCTCTCCCCTCCCTTTCTGGGAGTTTGTGACATTACTCAGATATCTCTACAGCTACAGCTATGATGTCAAATGTACTGTAGTTTCATTATTTTTGCTTGTTTATTAAACAGAAGACTTATCCACTGCACACATTTATGCTACCTAAACAATGTTTTTAATAGAGTGACCAGTGAATGTGCTTTAATTTCACTTAAATGTCACTGCACACTAATGTAGGTTGAAATGTGGGAAGATGTGGAATATTACTACATGTTTAAACAGTCTCAATTTTAGTTTTTCCCTT
The DNA here is from genome assembly GCA_013396975.1 of Bucco capensis. Lineage (NCBI taxonomy): Eukaryota > Metazoa > Chordata > Aves > Piciformes > Bucconidae > Bucco > Bucco capensis. The sequence continues at coordinate 1,023,768 of VWZO01003221.1, forward strand.
CAGGCCAAAGATAAAGTCTCTCTACAGACTTGACAAAAAAAAGACAGAAGCTAACCAAGTACTATGGCTCTGCAGCAAGTTTACTAGCAATTAAAGATTTGTTTCTACTTTTTGCTTTAAAAATCCTGCACAAAGTGGGCTTTTAGAATCCCAACACTTTCTGAGACAACTAAAAAAAAAAAATTCCCAGGTACACAAAAGATAAATGTCATGTCAGGGGCAGAAGGGGGAACCAGCTAGAAGTTTCTTTTCCTTACCTCCCTTCCGAGACAATTAACAGAAGCCAAGACTCAGACATCTTCTATATACTCTGATTAAAGCAAGACATTGTATACTCTTCCTCCTGCATTACATACACACACTAAGGCATAACTTTTGACAGACTGTTAAGTCTAAGAATCAGCTTTTAGAGTACTCATAAGAACATCAGTATATACAAACAGCTGGTTAAGCATGCTGAGCTTTAATTACAGCAATGGCAGCTGGTTTATCATTTTTATTGGCATATAACACTTAAGCTCTGAAGATCCAAACCCATTTACAATTCTGAAAAGTAAACTTGCTTCAATTCTGGGGAGGCAGAAAAACCAAACTACTCTTATGGAGAAGGCAAACTGCTACTTAATTCCTAATCCCATCTCAGCTGCTTGTGATAAGCATCCAATAGAAGAAAGAAAGGAAGAAATAGGATGTGAAACTGAAGAAAGTTATCCACATTAAATTAAAAATATTGAGATTTACAAAAAGCATTGTAATCAATACAAGTTCAATTTTATTAACAAGCCTTAACATAAGCAAAATTGCATATTAGAAACTAAAAAGGTTTTTACATTCAGAGGAACACAACTTACCTAAGTCAAAGTCATACATGCAATAGGTCATCAAAATATCATGAAGTAAAATCAATCCTGGATTATCTTCACCTTCATAGAATTTGTTTGTTCGATCTGTCCTGTTTACATCTTTTTCTAAGAAAACAGTACAGATTTAAAAACATTTTCAAAATAGGTTATACAAAGCACCAACTAAACTCAGGATTTTTTTAGGCAGCTGCTGCTTTTTTCCCTCTAACACTGCTGCAAAGCTTTGAAGTGTTCAAGACAACAGCATAGATGAATATCATTTCACAATGAAGAATATTTTATAAGAAAGAAAATCCTTCCTGTCTGCAATAAAAGGATTTGCTTTATAAACAGATTTTAAAGCTTTTTTGCCTTTCTTTAGTTAGTATTTTTAATGGAAAAATTCCATATTTTAATTCACTGAAAATGTTTTATGCTTGCAGGGATTAAGAACAATTTGATGTGAGTTAGCTATGCAATGCCATTTATGAATAGTAATGCGATGCAGCATAAGCCACAGTAGGAAAGTTACCACACAACCAGCTCAAAGAATTGTGATAGCTCATGACAGCTTCTTTATAAATTCTGTTTAACAACTCCCTATAACTCCGTGAGATGAAACTGTTTCATCAGGCAGTTTTCATGCCTCAAACATAACAAAGTACACAGCATAGTCTTTAATAATATGAAATTCAAGACTGACATATCGAAATGAGCAAAATTGAGTGCACTTTAATAAAAAGAGTATTTTGTAGCTTTGGGCCTATTTTACCATGTAAGCCTAATATTGTCATTTACATCTCAAACACTTTAAAAAGGAACAGAACTGCTTGAACAAAACCAAACCCTCAGCCTTTTTTGAATTCCAGTATTTTTTTCTTGTTAACACACACTCTCTAAAAAGGTAGTTTACTAACCTACTAAGATTTGACTTTTTCAACCTTTTCATCTTGCCTGTTTAATAACTGGCTGAACTAAGTTTAGCCTATGTCTGAGAATAACACAAAAATATTATCCTGTTTCCTGAAGTAACTATCTAAATATTGGTGTCCAAATCTCACTACCAAAGAGACAGAGGATACAAACTACTAATAGTCAGCAGAAAAAGAGGAAACTTTTAAAAGTAGATACAAAACCCCACAAGTCAGAATGCACACATACAAATCCCTGAAGGAAGTTTTAAAATATAAACAGACATGCTGTCACATTTGTATTGTGGTCACTGATTTAAAAAAAATAAATAAAATTACACCATGACATAACATGAAATAAAGAGCCTTTTGTTAGTAAGTAAAGATTAAAAAATGTTAGCTATTCTGTAACACTAACATGTAATTAAGAAAGTTTTGGTATTAAGTATGTAACAAAACTTAGATATCTCTGAAAACAGCAACATAATAATTTTTAGTGCCACTTCATACAGGTTGCTAAAAAGGTGACATTTTCTTCAACTGCACATTGAACTGTAGAAGTGTGTGGATTTATATAGTTAGGTACAGTTGCAAATCTAAATTTACCTATAAGACTCCGGTAATCTCTTAATCTCGAATTTCGTTTTTCCTGTTCCTCACTGACAGACTTCCACTGCAATTTCATCCTGAAATACTCGTCCCTGAAGAAGAAAGATAATCTTGAAACCAAAACATGCCCACTTATATGCTGGTCTTTAAGCATTTATCATTCTATTTGCTCTTTGACATAAATGAGACAATACCCTGTTTATGTATTATTTTTGCTCTAGTATATCTATTTTTAAGAAAGCTTCACACGCTGCTTCGCATTCAACAGTCTTTAACAACTCTTTCAAGTTTCCAAAAAGCCTTCTACATCACTGTCTTAAGAAAAAAAGCAGCTTTTTAATTTATTTTCTAACAAAAACTGCACTATACTCACGTTTTCCTTTTTTGCAGATTTGCTCTCTCTTCTTTTGTGCTATTCCAAGGAAAATACCCTAAAAGAAACTTCCATGCCTCTTTTCTTAAAGTATGGCAGAGACCCTAGGGAAACATTAACAAAAAGACTATTTCAGTTTTATGGGGTAACTTTTCTATAGTGATATAACACTTCTTAAAGTAACAACTTAAAAGAGAATTTTTATTAAGTGAGCTTCTTTTAACATTGTAGCCAAATCTTATCTGCTAACTAGGTATCACACATGAAGGAAACCAGAGAAAGAGAGTATGACTAAGCACAAAACTGCAGAAGCACTGGATTCATCCTTAGAAGATAAAAAACAAACTTTTTTAAAGATTTTTCTTCCTGTATTTTTGCTTTACTGCTGGAAATAAAAACCTTACAGGCATCACAAAGTTTAAGAAAAAAAAAGTACCTTTAAAATATATTTAAACATCGCATTGTTCAAATGTCAAACTTCTGATTTCAAGTACTGGACATTTTTTAAACAAATATTTTCATCTAACAAGATGAATATTCCAAGCAATCATAAATACTAGTGTCCACTCAAGGACACTATCTGTCAGAAATCTTTCCAAGTAATGCTCATCATTCACAGATGGTAAAAACGTACTAGCTGAATCATTGCCCACTCTCCTCAAAAGAGTTTCATTCAACTCCTGCAGTACAGTCATGAGAACAAGGCACTTTTGCTGTCAGATTCCCCAGCTTACTAGTCCGAGGCCAGCTTGATTCCTCACTGTGTTTCTTCATTTACTATTAGATTAAAGCAAGGAAGATGGTGCAGAAGTTACTGGGATCTTGAGTCATAAATAAAATTAAGCACTCAGTCCTTTGGTAATAGACAACGGACATTGTCTGTGAAGTGGGCTACTGGAAGAAAAGGTTTGTAGTAATTCTCACAATTGCAGAAGGTTCCTTAACTGGGCACCTCAGGCACAGGTATATTAAAGAACAGTAAAAGAAACTTAAAAGGGCCTCAGATTCACTCTATCCCCTTCACAGTATAAAAACAATGAGATATTAATGTTATCATTCTCTACTTCTGCTCGCAAGAAATGCAAGACTGCAAACATGCATGAACAGGTGCAAAAAGAATGCAATCAGGCAGCTGTATTCCCACCAAAAAAAGGAAAATACCAAAGTAACATTAGGTAGAATAGGTACAAAAGGACTAAATTCACACTCATATTGCAAAAACTCAATTCAATAAAAGATATTGGCAAAAGTACATAGGACTGCTCTGATGAGGGTCAAATCTAGGCAACTGCTAGGCAACACAGAGAAGCTTTTGCTGGAGAAAGATAAGAAAAAACCCTTAAAGAGAAAAGAATAAGCCCTAAAGCACTGGTGCTTTCTTGAAAGGCACTCTGAATTATCTTCTTTATCATTTAAGCCTTTGTGTTTTCTTGTTAACTTTAGCAAGCTTGCACAAGATCTCTCTCCTTGTAGAGCATTTTGTATGGTTGCAGTACTGCTGAGGTATTTGACTAGCATGAAATCGTGTTCTGTGAAGTCCCCCAGCAATACTGACTGGATCATGCTCAAAGCCCTACAGGAAGCATTGAAAATACATATGAAAATAGCATAATCATGGTTTGGGAAGGAAAGAAACAGAGGACAGGTTTTGCCAACTTAGAAAAACAAGTTACCCCTTTGAATATCAGTCGCTTTATGTAGTCAACATCTATAATTCTTCCTTCAGAATCCATATTCTTAACCCATTCTTCAGCTGACACAGGCTCTCTTCTACTAACTTCAGGCTGTTTTCCCAGATCAATCTGAAATACATGCAAGTATGTCATATGAATCCCACTTAAGTGCTCCAGTAGTTTTAAACAACTGCACAGTCAGTGCTAAGCTTGCCAGTTTTATAGTCAGTGCAACTACATTTTCAGATATGCACACTCCAGTTAGCAACTCTAAGAATCTAAGGTTATGTCCATATTAGTCAGTAGTGTGGACCAACACAAGCAGATCTTTAGAGCAAGACACTCTTTGCTGAGGACCTGGGTGTACAAATCAGTATTCAGATTTTGGAGGAGGATGTGTATGTGTGTTTTAAATAACCTTCTACCCTCAAAAATAAACACTTGAAGAAAAGTACAAATATCAGTGTTTATAGAGCCACTGTGCTGTCTACTCTTTTATATGGTTCCGAATCATGGGTCATCTATTGCCGCCACCTGCGACTCTTGGAGCGCTTCCATCAGCGCTGTCTCCGTACAATCCTAAACATCCATTGGACAGATTATGTGACTAATACATCTGTCCTAGAACGAGCAGCAATTTCAAGCATTGAGGCCATGCTGCTGAGAACGCAGCTGCGCTGGGCAGGTCACGTCTCCAGGATGAAGAACTACTGCCTTCCTAAAATTATGCTTTATAGTGCATGTTTATACACTCCAGACATTAGTTATCCAATTAAGTACTTTGTTTTAATCTTCTTAGCTCTCTTAAAACAAACTGAAATGTTCAAGTGACTAGCCAAGAAAGTTGGTTATTAACCTGCCATACCCCCATTTTACTTAACAAAGCTCTATATGGCCACAGACAAAACACTAAATATGAAATGGGTTGGGTTTTTTGGGTAGCCATTATAAAATAACAATAATCCTCATTTCAGTAACAACAACCTTTCCTTCAAAGCAAAAATCATATTTGAAGGCATAAAAATGACATATTCTTCTAGGAGCTTATGATACTCTCACAGGGCAGCATATGCCACAATCGCCAAGCATCAACAGTACAACTCAAACTCCAAGTCCTACTGTTCCTTTAAAAGGTGTGCATAAAAGGAATCAATGCATCTGTATCATATTCATTTACACACTCACTCTTGTAATCACTTCAAAACCTGGTTCTTCCTGCTGATTTATCTTCAGCCCTGGAATAGCATCATTGAGAAAGTCTGCCATTTCTGATGGTGGTCGCCTTTGACTTGAAGGGTCACTTGAACGGAAACTGTCAAAAATGTAGTTTGTGACTTTGGAAAATCTTCCCATTGTTACTGTATATGGATCTTTCTTCAATTTCTGTGTCATAACAAGGAAAACAAGTAAAATACAAAAAGCCTCAGATTATTTGGAATTCTTGTACTCAAAGAAAGCAAAACAACATGAAGAGTATTGTAGATCTCAAAGTTCCTGAAGTTTCATGTATCAGTAGTTTCATACAGTACATTCACGAGTCCACAAATCCCACCAAATGACAAGCAGTTTTAGCATTAAAAAACCCCAACTCTTTCAGGCAACATTGTGCTCTTTGCTGCTGTATTTTCAGCATCCCTTCAAAATTGTCAGAAAATATCAAGGAAAGAATATTTAGACAAGGAAAATTCAGAAAATTCTAATTAATTTGTCTTGGTGACTACTAAATGTTTTCGTTCTTCCACTTTCTAGAACTGTCTCTACCCAAATGTACAGAATCTCACACATTAACTTGAGTAGGTTTGAAATAGCACCACAGGGAAGTTAAGAAATTAGAACACAGAAAACTTATTTTAAGTGTACATTGTATAGTAAGCATCTGTTTTAGGATACAATCAATGCTTCTACACTGGCAATGATTCAGGGAACACTTCTGTGATGTGGTAGGGTGGGTTTTTTGAAAATAAATGTATTCAGAATAAAAAACTCTGTGATAATACATACATGTAATAAGCCATATGATGGTTCATCAAAGAGGTTTTCAAAAGACTGAGACAGAGACTTGTTTTGAGAATTCACAAGAAGAATTCGTTTATCCTGTGGAGATCTGCAATAAAATATTAAAAGGCCTTCTGTAAGTACCACCAGTTTTTCTTGAAAATGTTTTTAGAACATTAACTGAGTTTGGAAGTCACATTTCAGGTTCTGTGCAAAGGAAGCAGGAGACTCACAGTTCACAATCTACCACTCTACAAAACAGGACTTCTAATTTTCAAAAGATCAGTCATCATATTCATTCTGAATTGCACTCTCATTCTTTGAAAAATCATGAGAATTTTTTTAGAAATTACTCTGGAAGATAACTTCTGTCAGCCATACATAAATACAAGTTTTCTTCAACTACAGTTTTCTGTATTTGACAACAGACAAGAAAAGAGAGAACAGAGGAATTTTAGAGCGACATGGTCAGCCTCAACACAACATATGCTGAAACTCCTATAACATAACAGAGGAAGTGAAAAGAGCTCACATCACATATACGGTTAAGGAATTCTTTCTACCAATTAATAAATCTTACATTAATGCTCCCTGTAATACATTACATAAAGAAATAAAAACTGCTTTTTAAGATCAACAAATTTCTAACCAACAGTATTACAACAGCTACTCTCAGAATAATTCTAAGATACATACTGATTGGACCTCAAAAACACCACTGCCATTGTATTGTGCAACAGAACCATCTCAGTACAGCCCTGCAAATGTATTTCTGTGCAGCCTCCCAAAGTTAAACACACACAAACCCTATGTGGCCTAACTCACTGCATTTGTACACATTTGTTCAATATAACATTTGCTTCTCTGACAGGCCTGCACAGGCAGATGAAAACAGTAACAACAAAGACAGTGGAACTGTGCTGCTTCTAGTATTTTATCTGTTCTTTTGTTCTCACCGCTCACCCCAACATCCAATCTTCTCCCCTCCTCCAGCACAGATAACCCATCCACTCATTAGCCAGCTCCTGGAATCACCAATTTACAGCTCAATATGTGACAGAACAGAGAACAGCTCAGAAGCCAGGCTGGCATTCAAGCCTCAAGACTTGGCAGCCAGGCAAGGAAAAGCCAAGCACACTTTGCCATCTGACTAATTCATCTGGCAGACTTACATTCATAAAATACCGCTCTATTGCTCTCTCCCAAAGTTTGACTCCACTATTTCTAGTCTTTGAAAGAAAAATGACTTTTATTTTTATTAGTACCTGCATCATCTTTCATGTTATTAAAGTAAAAGATAAGAACTTCAATAAGCCTTATCTCCCTCCCATTCCAACAGGACAGGACACTATTAACTCTGACGGATATGAAATGCAACAAGAGATCTCATTTTGAGACAGCCAGACACCACAGTCATAGTTCTGAGGTAGCAACAGCTAATGAAGCTTAACTGGCTTTTGCTAAAAACTAGCACAGGGGCAAAGGCTGAGTCATGTATTATGTTTTCCTTAACTAAAGGAACAAAAACTTTGTGTCATACCTTCATTTTAATTAAACATTCTCTCTGGACAGATAGTTGAGTTATCAACAACTACCTGAGTAATGTTCATAGATACTACTAAGTGTTTAGATACTACTAAACACTTACTCATGATGCTGTGAGTTAGCTGACAGTACTGTAAATTACACCACATACAGATGTCAATACTCAGATATTTCAGATGAAGTCAAAGGAATTTTATCAAATTTTAACACAAATTAACTAATTTAATAGAAGTGGTTCATGAAGAAAGAGTTAACGTTACACTGAGCATTCGTGACAAGCTTCTGCAGCCACTAGAGGGAGCTACTGAAGTATTAGGGAGCTAATTGCATTTCAGATTCTAAACTATTTCATAAATTGATCCAACAATTTTAAAATTTCAGCCTACATTCCAAATGCATATGTGAAACTACAGTTTCAGTCATCTTTAAAGTTGATTCTACGAACAAAAAAAAGAGAAAAAAGATCTCCAGAAGCATTTATCTGAAATTCATTACAGAATTAAAAAAGTAAACCAATAATCCATATGTTAATCAGAACTAAGAGTTGTTTGATACTTACTCATTCAGTACAACATGCTTTTCAAGGCATTTAATCAATAGTTTGCTATCTCCATGATGAAAGTGAAGAGCTGGAAGCTTCACATCATCCTTCAAACAGAAGACCAAATAAGACCATCCCATGCCTTCTTTGTTTTGTTTGATTGATTTCAGATCTGTCAAACTGAACAGGAACGACCACTTGCTTTCTCCATTTGCATGAGCTGTAGTATCTTAAAAACAAAATTATGTGATTTTAGTTTGACTTCCAGTGTAAAGAATTACAAATACATTGTTATGTGTCACTGTTCCCAAAAACTACACCTGAAACACAAACCCCAGCATTGGTTCTGATCAAATGTGTACTAAAACTACCATAATGCTATTTCTGGATTTCTTTGTGCCACCTCATCTTCTACAGACTTCTAAAATTATGAGCAAATCCATTTGACTGTTCCCCTAAAGCTGTGCTTAGAGTTTATAGAAGTGATACAGCAGTTAAATGTACAACTGTATCTAATTCCAGCAGCAAGCTGAACCCCACCAGCTTCTCTACCAGATAGTATTAATTACTCAAACAAAATGTGATATATATGACAATACTGTATGCTACATAGTGCACACAGATTAGCCATGTATTGTAAAATTGCTTCCAAAGCAAGGAAGGAATTTAGAATCTCCCCACCCACTCCTCTCTCCCATACTGTGCAAGCACATATACGCTCTGCTCAAGACTCTATACATTCAAAGAGAGTCTGTCCATCTTTCCCAAAGGCCCACTTTAAGTACTGGAAAGTTGCTATGTAAGGTCTTCCTAAGCCTTCTCTTCTCCAGGCTGAACAACCTCAACCTCAACCTCAACTCTCTCAGCCTAAATTCATAAGTGAGGTGCTGCAGCACCCTGATCATCTTTGTGGCCCTCTTTTGGACCTGCTCAAGCAGGCCCATATCTTTCTTATGCTGGGAGCCCCAGAGTTAGATGCAGTACTCCAGGTAGGGTTTCATGAGAACAGAGTAGAGGGGGAGAGTCACCTCCCTCAACCTGCTGGCCACCCTTCTTTGGATGCAGCCTAAGATGCAGTTGGCTTTCTGTGCTGCGAGCGCACATTGCTGGCTCATACTCAGTTCTCCAACTACCAGTACCCTTAGGTCCATCTTCCCAGGGCTGCTCTCAATCCATTCCCTGCCCAGCCTGTGTTTGGACTTGATTGCCTCAACCCAGGTGCATGTCTCTATGGAGATCATGTAGGTGTAAAATTATTTTGCCAAAGTAAAAAAGACTACATAAAGAAGACCTATGTACCACAGAACTGTACACTCATCTCCCCCTGCTGTTGCAGTACAGAAAGGCATTTGAGTAGTAAACCACCTATTTTTTTTCATTTTCCTTTCTAACAGAACACCTAGTTCAAACTCCATTTGTCTGAAAGAATATAAGAGCCCAATGTAAGTAAAACTGCTACATCATTTAACGAGAATCATACCAATGTTAGATTTAATATTTATTTGCAATACAATCCTTGAGCAATCTGACAAAAAAAATATAGATGGGAGGCAGATGGCAGCTATTCCATTGTGATTTTTTTTCCACACTCAGTGATTTACCTCTAACCACAGAGAACTCCAAACTTTTCAATTCCTAATAAAATCCATTTAACTGTATCTAAAAGTCAATTCTTCATTTACAAGTTCACAAAGAAAAATGAACAAAACACAAAAAAAGAGAAACTTATTTTTTAAGTACCTCCATTTGAATGAGGTTTCTTTTTAAATGAGACTGTGGTGACCATGTCCCATTCTGCTTCATAACTACTTGGACGGTCTGCTCCTCTGGAACAATTTCCTTTAGGAGTTTGAGTCCACTCCACAACAGAACTGGAGTCCTAAGGAAAAAAAAGTTACTATCAAAAAACACAAGGCATGTAAATTGAGCTAGTTCCTCATATTCAAAAAGAATAAGCATCTTCATTTTCTCAGATTATGAGAATATGTAGTATTAAAATCCTAAGAAACAGGACACAGTTCAACACAGGAAATTTTGACTTAGCACTAAGGAAAGAGGTTTTACTCAATAAATTCAACATGGTACTAAAATATCCTAGCTTCTCTTGCAGATTGTACCAACATAAATTTTTTAGTTAAATGTAAAACTTAAAATCTTTCTTCTTTAGTCACATGCACTTAATACTGCTTAAATACCACATATCACTACATCTTTGAATCCCCATAAACTTATGTTTTTATTTTGCATTAGAACACTCTCTCTCTGTTTTGAGTCTACTTACGAAGAGTGAATCACCAGACTACAACACAGTAGATGCAGGGGGACTGGTGATCATGATACACCACACATGTATCCCTATAACCTGAACTGGGCTGCAGTCCACAAATATGATTCCTACATGTAGCTGTTAAAACTAATGATAATAACACAAACAGATTTTTGCTTCCAATTATGAGATTACCTACACGTAAGTTAACATAAAATAAATACCCTGGAGAAACAGAATGAGCAACACTGATAACTAACAAACATACCTTTCCAGCGCAGAGGATATTAGAAGTATCCAAAGTCTCATCCAGTGGTCTCCAGTCTACTATTACCTCATTTTCCTACAACACAATCATAAAAAATTCAATACTATAAAATAAAATACACATCTCCCTGTTTACTCATGGTATGATTATTGTACAACTTATATATATATATAAATGATGCAGATGTCAAAGATTACATGATGTTTGTTCATTTACAAAATCTCCTACTTAAAAAGACATTTAAGATTTGCCAAACATGTTCTGGGCATCACCAACAAATAGATTAAGTTTCTGTAACTATATTATGCAAATACCTTTTCTATGACACGCAATATTCCTGCTATTAAGCTGTCCTGGTCATCATTTTTTCCACAGGATGAATGAATGAAAACTCCTTCTTGCTCATATACAACCTATAACAAAGTGAGTAATGAAATAAGAAAAAAAGAAGTTAAAATTGTTTCTCTCTCCTGTAGTAGTCATTATCATTTGACTCACATATGTAAGTTGAATACCTCTATCTTGTTAGGTGTTTTATTACTTTTCTTTCCTCCTCACCCCAAGATATGAGTCCTTCCATTACTTAAATTAAGAAACAATAGAAAAATTGAATTTGTTAAACTTAGTCTCTAAGCAACATACTATTATTACTTTACCAGTAAATCACAAAAAATACATTCAATACCTAGTATTTTTTACATCAGCAGACAGAGGTTCATATGAAATACTACACAGCTTTAAAAACATTGAAAGGCTTTCATACACACTGGCCATTTAAGCATGTTGAAATTACAACTTTAAATTAAAAATGGACAGTCTAGTACACAAAAGATGAACTACACAGAAATAGAAAACTGCAGCCTTAAATAATGTCCCAATTCTACATTCAGGGTGAATATCAAACGTTCCATTTCAAAGGTAGACTAGGCAAGTCAGACAAGAGAGGCTTGTAGGTGTACATACTGCCTACTTAACTTCTGCATGTAAGCATTTACAGAACTCCTCACAGTAGTCTCATAGTGCTCTTAAAACCAAACAACCAACCAAACAAAAAACAGAACAAACAAAAAAATCACAGATTGCTTGTCAGTCAAAATTCAGTAGGCTCTTCAGAGCTACATTCTAGAGATACTCTTAAAAGCTCTATAAACAATGTAGAGGGTTCTGTTTTAAACAACTCTCTAATAGAAGAGTGAAAAGTCCCTAACATACCAAAGTTATATTTTGTGGAAGTGAAATAAATCAAGTAGTAACAGTAAATTTTTTATAATCATGTTAATTTTCAAACCAAGCTGCAAACACTGGCTTAAGAAATACATACATTTAAAGATAAAACCTAATAATACTTAATTAATCACACAGTGATATTATATTTCTTTGCTACTAAAAGATCAGGATCTGTTTTTCTCAACTGAATAATTTGTCAGCCTTTTATACTCATCACATTTGCAGCCAGGTGAGTAAACTAAAAGTTTAGGTGTGCAAGAATACAGAGCTTAAAAATAGCAATAAAATTTAGTTAACTTATCCTTTCTGTTGTAGATATACTTCTTAAAATTCTCTTCCACTTTACACAAGCCAAAATATCACTTGGAAGAAACCTCTAGAGGTCACTTAGTATCTCCCTCTTGATGGATTATTTACATCAAGTTATCATTCCAATATTGGAAGCATTCTTCCCTCTTCTCTATTACAGCTTTTTTCTTTTTTCTATCAAAAAAGAGCCTCCCTCTTTTTCTACCAAATAACAATTTTTAAATTCAGTCCCTTTTTTAAACGAGGCAACTTTGGAATTTATTTAAATTTTACCTTCTAGCTATTTGGACCTGAGCTATTACCACAACTAGTCAGAAGTATGAACCAAAATGATCAATCATGGGAATAGCTGTTCAGGGTGAGGGGAAGTTTCAGTTATCCTGGCAGAAGTGCATTTCTGTATCACAAGTATACCTTCTCAGCCTGGAATATATCCAATCTAGTAATTGTTTTTATTATTTTCCATCCATTAATCTTTCAGAAGGTCAAACGTTTCCTTTCACGGGAAAAGAAAACGCGTTCCCAATGCCACAGTTGTTACACAGCTAAAAAACTCTCCACTGCTCTTCGTAACAGCCCCAGCTCCCTGTCCCACGCTCCACCAAAACAAGTGATAAAATTGAAGAAGCAAGAACATGCTCAGAAGTTTGTCTCTAAAAGCAGGGAACCACAGCACAAAATTCAGAAAAGCTGCACGAGGTAAGAGTTGTCTACCTGCCTATTAAAAAAAGTCAGAGGGAAGAGGCAAGATGTAGGCCTAGCTTGTGTGTAATGGCATATACTACTTAACATTCTAGAAAACCATTCAAACATTTATACTCCATGTCCAGCAGAAAATAACTTTCTGAAGTCCTACTGTTGTCCCAGTAACATTTTCTTACATAAACTGTATTATTCTTAACACCAAGGACACGGCACAGACAGTTCATATATCCAGTTCATTGTACTGTTTACAATATGCAGCCAACAGGCAATGTTTGCAACTCTTTACTACCAGAGATATACATAAGCAGAAGGCCTTCAGCATACCACATCCCTGGAGGTGTTTAAGAAACATGTAGACGTGGTGTTCCAGGACATGCTCTAGTGCAGGTGTTGCGTTTTGTTGGGTTTTTTGGTTTTGTTTTTTGTGTTTGTTTGGGGTTTTTTTATATTAGTTGTTGTTGGACTCAGTGATCTGAGCGGTCCTTTCCAACCATGAATATTCTGTGATCAACAATTACAATATATACCAGAACACAACCAAACTTTGGAGACTAAATGCTGGCCATGTGATGACCAGCTAGTGAAAGATGACAATACTGCACCCAAAACCAGTAAGGTGTAGGCAACAAAAAAGGAGAGCGAGGATTCAGGGCTACCACAGAACAGGGTGGTCCTGCCCTCCTCATCCATGTATTTCCCACCCGGCCTGTGCTGGGCACCTAAGTACTAGTCACATCTTTCAGACACTTCATACTCTCTCCCTTCATTCTCATCCAACTCACTCTCCTTTCCCGCCAGAGAGTACAGCTTGCGGTCAGCATTGCTCTGCCAAGATGCCATCCAGCTTCTCACGACAGACACAGCTTGCAGCACTTACACAGTTAATCAGCCACTGCTCTGGAGTTATTCAGTAATTATAGCACTGTGCAAATTCTAACAGTTTTCAACAGCAGTTCATTTTTGCCTCATATTAGAGAATGAGGTAAAGGACCTCACTGTGGATTGAACAGCTGAAGCAGTAAGCATGCATGCTCATAAGAAAGTGCCCAAGTAACCAAGTAAGAAAGTGTGAATGCACCAGAGACTACAAACTAAAGAAACATAAGCCTGTTTGCAAACATTAACAACAGATATAGCAGCTGTGCAGCTTCTTGTTTTCATATTCTGACAGAAGATAGACAGAACATGCAAGAGAGTAAGGAAAAAAATACAGACCAATAAATTCAATTTAGGCAACGGTTGTCCTGAGAGACCTTACAAGCCCACACACTCAAAAGAAAGCTTAGAGTCATGCTTTAAGTTGAAAGAAATACAACTCAATTTAAAAACCTGCATTATGCTGCTTTAATTTGCATCTCTTTCTTTGGAATAGTTGAGGTCTCCTCAGGGGTTATTAACACACCTACTGTCTAACTGTCACTGCCAACATCAAAGTACCTACTGCATCAATAGCCTGCTTTCAAGGACCTGATACCAGCATATGAGTGCTCCGCAAAGCATCAAGCTAACATTACTTGACCAACACTATCCTCTGCTCTACAGAAGATAAGCTACAACTTCTGGCATTTGAATTTTAAGAAAAATATAAAGCCATAACCGTATGTCTTTTGTTTGCTGAGCCTATGGCTCAACGTTTTTTCTTACGACTGTAGAATTTCACATCCTGCTAGTCTTAGAAGAAAGTCTTACAAACACCAAGTTTCTTAAGCAGGGGAAAAAAAATCCCACAAATACTGTTCAGGTTGTGACAAATATGAGAAATACTGCAATACCAGGAACCACAGATCATAGGAAAAGTTTCCTGAAAACAGTAAATGTTTCAAGTTCTACCTTAGGTGCACCAAAGATCTCTTGAACCATGAAGTATTTCTGCTACTTACACAACAACAGTGAGGTATCAGTGAAAATACAAGTCTGCACAGGATTCTGAAAGTATGTGTTTGGAGCTTGAGGTGTTAACACAGGGGCGAGTGTCAGGAGGAGGGAGCCAGGCTCTTCTCAATGTCATCCAGTGTTAGCATAAGAGGGAACGAAAGCAAATCGGACCATAGGAGGTTTAGTATTAACATGAGGAAAAACTTTTCAGTAAGGGTTACAGAACACTGGAACAGGCTGCCCAGGAGGCTGTGGAGTCTCCTTCTCTGGAGACATTCAAGAGCTGGCTGGACGCATTCCTGTGTGACCTCATCTAGATGATCCTGCTCTGGCAAGGGGGTTGGATTAGATGATCTTTCTAGGTCCCTTCCAACCCCCAACATTCTATGATTCTATTTCTACTGTGAACACTTCTGCAAGAAAAAATCCTCAAGGAATAGAAGAAAGATACGGAAATTTTAGAATTACTAGTAAACTGCTTTCATTCAAGCATAATGAAACCTTAACTAAATTCAGAAAGATAAAGGCAGGCAAAAGGCTTCTGTTCACAAAGAAAACCTATGAAGTACAATATATTCAGAAAGGACTGTGATTTTGTACATAGTAAATGATAAAAACTGAAGCAGTTACAATGAAGATTTTAAAACAAGTGCTTAATAAAATGGCACAACAATGCACAGCATATGAGACTCTGTGTCCCCAAATTTAACTAGTAGAAGGTGCAGCAAGACATTGCCTACACCATAGAATATAATGGATTATTTTAGAAGCACATATATCTGTGCCAACAAACTACCTGAAAGATAATTTTGAAGACCACATTTTAAACCTGGCTATAAGGAAAAAAACAAAACCAACCAAACAAACAAACAAAACCCAAAACTTAAACCTCAATGGCAAACACACACCCAATCCCATTCCTCAACACTACAGCATTTACAATACATTGTTCAGGAGTAGCTACAAGTGTTGCTCGAACACTTCCTAGCTGCTGAACTGACCAAACATTTGAGCTTAGATCTGAAGCTCAGATGTTTGGCCAGTTAAAGCTCTGAAGCTCTTGAACTTAAAGAGCAAGGGCATAGACAAGGGAAAAATAACTTCTGTGACAGCCCATGTGTGAGTTGGTAATATGAGAAAGATCTAACAGCTCGTGTGCTGAAGGCAATCTGAACTCCAAGAGCATAAATCAAAAATCATTAATGTCTTTAAACCAACTATAATAATAGCCTATACACTAACAGACTAAAATTGAAGTTTGTATTT
This sequence comes from Bucco capensis, assembly GCA_013396975.1. Taxonomy (NCBI): domain Eukaryota; kingdom Metazoa; phylum Chordata; class Aves; order Piciformes; family Bucconidae; genus Bucco; species Bucco capensis. Next base: position 1,040,173 of record VWZO01003221.1, read on the forward strand.
CTCCCATACACAACTTTTTACCTCATTTTCTAACATGGTTGTCTGTTACAGGGGTGAGTCCAGAGGCGGTTCTCTGAAACAAGGAAAACAAACTGCTACTTGCTAAGCAACAAAAAGTGATAAAATATACATGCTTTCACCTGCATAACAACAAAAGCACTGAAAATAGAAGACCTTACTATGAGTTACTTGCAGAAAAAAATGGTAAGTCTAAGAAAGGGCAAAAGAGTGAACCTCATGCTTTTCTTATACAGATGACCATTAATAAAAAATGACTCACAACTCCAGAACTTGACAGCATCAACTTACGTTTCCCTGAACAAAGTTAACCATATAGACCAAAACACTGAAAATAACCTTTTAAGATATGAGACAGTAAGAAAAAAACAAGCAGGACAAAAATCCAAGTAAAGCAGTGCATACTGTTAGTTACATGAGCTAACCAAATTTATAATTCATATCATGTTAATGTATGGAGCAGAAACCAGAGACAATATGAAATAGCCAAGTTGTGAATTTACTGGTATGAACGATGTCTAGGAAATAAAAAATATGAGATACAGAAGGGAAAGGCAAACAAGGTAAAAATATAACAGAAACCACAACCTTATATGGTTGGCTGAAACAAGATTTCATGAAAGCTGAGACAATGCAGGCTATCCCAGCTGCTTAACACACTGGCATGTGCATTCCATGGGAATTACTTTGTGTAATACTTTACAGAAAAGAACATACACTTTAAAATACATTACTTTCATGTGATAAAATCTGCCAAGAGGCTAAGGCACCCTAAAAAACTAACAGCTACTCCTCTTTCAGAAATCTACCACTTGAAATACCTCATTACAACACTGCATAGCCAGAAGAAAAGTGTAATCAATTTAGGAAACACATAGCCTGGAAACAAAGTGCTAAAAGCTTTAAGTGAGAATACTGGGTCTGTACCAATTTACATTGTGTTTATTTCACCTGGAGTGAAGCTTCATTACTTTGTGCGCCCTTCTAAAATCCTGCTGCAATCCAAAGGAACAATTTGTGATCCAGTGTGCTCCCTAGACCAATAGAAAACTCAGCCAAAAATAAGCACAGAGTTTTATATGTTACTTCTGCTTGCTAACTCAAATCCCTAAGAGATCAAGTGAGTAAAGTTACCAAGCAAGCAGAACCGTAACACACAAGGTGGGGAGATCTAGAGAAGGACAGAACTGCTCCTAATGAGGGCAGTGAAACTTCAAACCAGCCCAGCCACTTCCTTACATTTGAGAAAACACAACTGTCATTTTTTCTCTTTATCAAAAGGGACATTGCAAAGAATGCTACTGAATTCGAAGCTGCATTAACAAGTTGCAATAGTGTTGTGGACGTAGAATAACTGAAATGGAGTTTCACAATGTCTTAAGAGATTCTCAGGCACACAGACTGTTTTTCCTAAGAGCAACAAATACATAGCAAATTTACAAACAACTAATCCACAACAGTTGTGGCCTCTCATATAAACTATGATAATATAGCTGCTTTCAGGTGAAACTTCTTCCTGAAAATCTTGGTAAATCTATTAATTTTGCAGCTCTTTATCATTATCCAATACTGATGGATTGATCTTAAAATGCACAAACCAGAAGAGTAACTTTACTCTGTGTACATAAAAACTGGTTTCTCATTGCTAGAAACAGCTGGGAGGACAGTATGACTATCTTTACATTTACAGCACCTAACAGCAGAAAAGGACCTAAAGTTTTAACAATTCCAGCTGAACAAATTGCTTGCGCCACCAGCTCTGGTTGAGATGGATAGGGTAAACTGGCACAAGCAAAACCTCTACTGAATTCTCCTTCTAGCTAAATGCGCTCCTCAGCACCCTCCATGAAGCACAGACATAGCTATTTACATACGTTCTCATATGCTGAGATCAGCATAGGCCGAAAGAATCACTTGCTGTCACATGCTGCAGAAATGAATAACTATCACACTCTAACCCTGGCTGCACACAGACACCAGACTATTTTAAATCCTAGATGAAGGATCCACGTCCTCAGGAGGCTGACACTGCAAAGTAACAGTTCTAGAAGACAAGTCATGGACTACAACAGTAAAACCATAGGGACACAACTCGCACCTGCTGGTGGGGTAGAAGGGAAACAGAGAGGGTTGCCAGTACCTTTCCCTCTGTGACCTTAAACCAGGACAGACATTTGAAACCTTGCCAGGCCCTACTCTTTCATTCAAGAACACGCAGCAAGGATCAGCGACACGTAAAAATATGTACATTAACAAATTATCAAAATCAAATTATAACAAATATTATGGCAAGGCTTTGAATCCACCCTGGAGCAGGTACCCACACACTACCAGCGCGCAGGCCACGACAAAGGCCAATAACGTCTACGAGCACCCCTGGGGCAGGCGGCCACGTAGACGGGACAAGTCTCGTTTCTCCACCTTCAGTCCCAGAGCCTGTTTTGCGGAGATCAGTTCCCGATCCTACGGTTGCCCGACTCAGCGGAGAGCAGCCTCTTCTTACACAGGGGCCAGCTCTCCGCGCAGATCGGAAGCGAACAGGGGCGGCATGGGACGCAGCTTGAGCCATACGGCTGGGAAGCGCTGCGACACGCCGCCGCACTCGCCCCGTATAGGGCCCAAGTGCCACCCGCCGGCCGCGACCTCTTCCCGCACCCAGCTCGAGGCGGTATAGAGGGCCCACAGCTTCCTGCCATAGCCAAGCCCGCCCGAGGACGGGACAGCTCGTGTCCGGAGGAGTGGGCCCAGGCCCCGCGGCCCCGTTAGGAGACCCCGCACCGGCGCACCACAGGGAAAGAAGACCCCCGCCCGGCCGCACAGCTCCCGCCAACTGGGGCAACCCCAACGCCAGACGCAGGAGGACCCTACGAGAATAGAACGGCATCTATCACCGCCCGCGCGGATCTCAAGCCCTGCCCGCCCCCGTTACCTTGCCGCTCGGAGGCGCCGCCATGTTGCCTACGAGTGTTTATGATGACGTTGCGCTCTTCACGTGCTTCCTCGCCGCTCCACAACAAGCCCCATCAGCCCCTCCGCGGCAGGGCGGGTGGTGCAGGCGTACTCGGCTCGACACGCCTCCCCGATCGAGCCTGGAAAGGCGGCGAGGGCCGGAGTGGAATAGTTTCGTCCGGCTGGGGGACGAGATGAGACAAGACGAGGCCTTAGAGGGACCTCCGTGAGTGGCGGCGGTGGTGCCTTCGCCTCAGTCACTCACTGGCCATCACCAGGAAAGATGAGAAAATGGCGTGTTTGTTTCTTTCCCAAGGCTGCGCTTTTTTTCCGTGATCTTTTCGCTCGTTTTGAATCCCTCGTGCTCAGCTGCCCGCGAGACTCTCCGGTGGACAGCGCTCTGCGGCCTGTCGCTGGCCTGCTCTTAGGTTGGCGTCTCGCTGTCAGTTATTGCCCCGCACGAGTCTTAAAATAGTAGGGAGGGTGAGGAGACAGTGAAGCACAAGACAGCAGCGAAACGTTTATTCAGCGGGGGGACTGCAGAACAGCCAAGGCACCTATCTCGTGCACCAGGGATCCCGTCGGCCTCGGAAGCCGTGAGAGACCAAGTGAACCAGCGAGATCATACAAGTATGGCAGTAAGGAAAAAAAGAGGTGTTGCTGTCTTGGTGGTTTGTTTTTCCTCTTAAAGCTGTTTCTGAACCACCTGAGATTGCAATTACAATTTAAGGACTGCTGAAAACTTGATATAAACCACATTGTATTCTCTGTACTTATTTTCTTTCTCTCACTTCGCAGGATGTAAATATCATGGAAATACTGAGCTGCCCTAACACACATTCACCACTGTCAAGGTGATAGCTCTCAACACATAGTACATTCATCATAGGTTAAAGCCAAACCTTAATTACTATCTCATCAACTCAATAGATGCCGCTATCTTAGATAGCTCTCTGACTACCATTTAAGGTTTCTTAGACTAACACCTAGATAGAGCACGGGGAAGAACACAGCCACTCAAATCATACTTATGTGGATGCCTGCTTGAAAGGGCAAAGGACAACTTAACCACCCAGATGAAAGCCGTACTGTGCCATCTGCTCTCAAGGCCAGAACTCCATATGCACTTGAGCCCAATTTATTTGCCAGTAAAAATGTAGCCTCTGGGGCCAGTTAGGATCTTCTCCACACACTGATTGTCTCTACCTCAATGTAGAAACAGAGAAGTGAAGATATGATAGCCTTTCTAACCTGTTCCTCAAAGAAAACGTTAAAAAAAACTTACCTGCAGGAGCTACTTGTGCAGGTTAAGTAATGTTCCAGCTTGGCTACCTTCTGTCACAAGATTAGACAAGGACTGGGACAAAGAAATTAAGTACACATAGATTGAAATGAGAAGGAAGGAACTACTATTCCCCAGCAGCATTTATTTGTATTTAGAGTGTGAAGACATGGTGATGTAACACAACATGAAGGCAATAGATGGGATTATGAGCTTTCTTCAAGTATTTGCACTATAGCACATTTTGTATATCCATAACTACAGCTGTGAGTTCCTGTTCGTGAACCTGATTTTTTTAATTATGCATATCAAGTATTAATAGAATTCCAGAATATGAAACAACCCAAAACATACAAGATTTGTCAGAAGAAAACATTATGGGTGGTACAACTGATCACAAGTTTACAACAGATTTCTCGCAGTGAGACAAGAAACTTAAATATAAAAAAAGCACAGCAGATACCAACATGGAATGTTCTGCATTTGTCATGCAAGGAGAGATTCATGATTGCATCAGCCTTCACAGAGACTAGTTGGAAGCTATCCGAGAGCAATGACTAAACAGCAACTGATCTGTTGTTTGCTGATTGGCAAAGACTAGTGTTGCCAGAGACAAGAATGCAGAAAGCAAAGACAAATAGTAGTAAACCCATTGCTTCTACATATGCATTGCACCACCACCAACAGGTAGTATTTCCTGAAAAGAGAGAGAAACTAATGAACAGGTGTTCTAGGGTGGGGGTAGTCAATGCTGTATGCCATTGCAGCCATTCAAAAAGCAATGCTAAGGATTGGTCTGTGTTACTAACACATACTTCCTTCTCTCAACTTACTATCATAATCCACTTTAGAGATCACTCCATTTTCTATACAGGCTGAAATTCCCAAGTCCCTGAAAAAGAATCAGTGTCCCATGGTGCTAAGTACTGAAGTATACACATACTTAAGGTGTTGTAAAGATCCCATGAACACTCCAAAGTACAATTCAGTGTCATTTTAAGCTCAAACCAACTTCTCTAGCTGGGATGAGCAGGTCTTATGGTTGAGGATATTTTGCAATTACTCTGTCCCAAAAAAAAAAAAAAAAAAAAAGGAAAACAAACTGGCAGAGGTGCATTGGATTGCTTCTCAAAATATTTATCATAAGATTCTAATTGTAGCGTGTAACCACAGGCAACACACTTGCTCTTCACCATTTAACATAGCTCCTTTAGCGATGCTAATGACTTTGAAAAAAAGTCTGTAAAGGAACTGCACTTACATGAAAATGCTCTTAAAATTTTAGTTTCTTGAGCCAAAAAAAATTCTCACCAGATAGAAAATACAGTTTATGACAGTCCATAAGATATAACTAGCAACTTTTTAAAATGCAAGTGAAAGGGCTAAGAACAGCCAAAATAGGAACTGTGCAAACTTCTCCTACTCTGCTTTTCTTGTTGTTTGCTGTTTTCACTCACAACGTCCAGTCCAGCTCAAATCCACAGCACCAGCTGAACAGCTATTTTCACTAGGGAAGTATGCACAAACATTTAATTGTGGAGTTAAGACACCAGTAATATACAAACACAATTGGTGGAAAATTCACAAGTAGTCAGCCTTGGTTCCATGTTTAACTTGTTTTTGCAAATCTGTTAGCATACAGTGTGCCTGAGGCTATTGTTAACCTGGCAAATGTGGTTCAACAACAACCTCTTCTTCCTCATGGACTGTTCTGGGCTGCCAAAGACCAGTTTTGAGATTCAAAGCTGCGTTTTGATGTCTTCATCTGCAACTCCTTGACACAACTGTAGTAAAAGTTACCCTCACTGCAAGGTATTTCCTCAGTTGTCCAGAAAAATAAAACCCTACATTTTGATGCAAATAAATAGCTCATAAATTAGCATATTCTGTCTGAAAGCCTGTTCAAAGTTAATTGTACTCTCTTTAGTGAAGGAAAAATAGTTTTTCCTTCTGCCATTATTGAAGTCATCTTCTAAATCTTGAATTAGGCAGCTACCACTGCTGAGAAGGCATGCTAGCAACTCCACCAAGAAATGGTTAACTCAGCAGCCCATTACAAGCACTGTCAGTTTTTCCTATTTGACTTCCTACTCCTTTTCCTTCCACAAAAAACAGAGAAGAGAGGTGTCTGGCTCCAATTCTTACTCCCATACTCTGTCATTCATACCATCTAACTGCTTTCAGCTTGTGGAGATTCCTGACCTCCATTTGTACTCAAATATGACTCTTATTCCTCAACCTTTTTTTTTTTTCCTGACAGCATTCAACATTTGCAGAGAACTCTATTTGAGCTCCAACCACTTCCCATGACCTCATACATTTTGCAAAGCTCTTTTCATCTGGTTTGGAATCTAAAGTAAAAATTGAATTACTAAGTTCTTCAAGAGCTGTATGCAGACACACAAGTTCAATACTTGAACAATAAAAGTGGCAGGATAAAAAGGGCTAAGGGATACTTCAATACAGTAGTAAGCAAGAATGCCTGTCCCCACTGTGTGATCACTGAAAAAAGGCATGTACACTCAATTACCTGACTGCTTCAGGAGATCAGCCAATACAGTTCATCTGAACATTGGATGTTCCTATCCTGAAACCATATGCAAGATCACTACAAACTAGGTCAAGTCATAATCAACAGTCTTTACAGCTAGTTACACTCACCTTCAAGTACTACACTTATTAGACTGATTCAGACAAGGAACTATCTGATCTTTTCTAACTTCTGAACCACAAGTGCAGTAAGACAGTATCCATAAATAACTCCTAAAAGAGATATACTGCTGCACGGAAGTGCTTGGTCTTTGGTTTGTTACATTTGATTTCAGCAAGTGATGGAAGTTTCATAGGTAGCTCAAGCATTCATAGCAGCAGCAAGATTGCAAGCAAGTACTTAAACTTGTTTTAGAAAGGTATTTGTAGGAAGTTGTATCTTTTTTTTATTGAAGTATGAATGATCTTTGTCAAAATTTGTTCTAATAAAGTGTGCTCAATGTTGATTTATGTGCAGGTGTCTGGTTGGTTCTACCTACCCACCCCACAATAGAGCTACTTTATCTGAACTCAGATGTTGTCATTCTCTTGCCCTCATCTCAAAAGACTGAAAAATAGCTTACTTGTTTTCAGCAAGAGAGGTTAGCAACAACAACAACAAAAAATTAAGACATACAAACCAGGCAATCTAGATAGATTCCAGCAAGTGCAAGACTCTTGCAAACCAAGCCACATAGTAATACCAGATTACTTAAGTTCCTGCTCAAATATAGGAAACCAAGCTCTCTGTACTTTCCTACACATTCCGTGCAAAGAATGCTCTAGATATCCTCAATAAAGATGCTATTTCCTGGAACTGTTGATTTTGTCTGCTAACAATGAATAGCTCAAGTCTTATGTTAATCAGAATAAACAATCCATAATGTTTTCACTTGTGTCTTGGAAACAAACTTCCCTGACTCTCTGAAGCTATGCTGCTTTTGTAAGATTATATTGATAGCCTTCTAAGCACAGGTTTTAAGTTCCATAAATAAAGTCCAATCAAACTGCAGCTTAGGCAGAAAGGTTTTCAGAGACTATTTTTCATGCTGTAGCTTAGGTTAGAAAAGTAACTTCTGATAATTATAAAAGATATTTTTTGATAATAGCAACCAGAAATTTTCTAATCATACAAAAATTTAAGGTTCCTTACCCCTACCTAACTTTTCAGTAGTAATAGCTTCAGTTTTGCAAGAAACTTGAGCTAATAACAACATGACTTTGTTAGTTTTATAATTGACAGAAGTCAGAGAATGCCCCTTGCACAGAATACACTAAAGGAAAACTCCTTGAGCTGTGGGCAGAAAGATACATTCTACACACTGCTTCTACTTCGGAGTAGTCAAATGTAACATTCTTTTAGTTAAACACCTAGTATTAATTTCCAGACCAGAACTGCATCTGCTCTGAGAAAGCTCTGCTCTGGAGCAAACAAACGCTGTGGTGTGTGCCCTCATGACTCATCTACCTATCAAGTCTAGTTGATGTTGAATTGTTTGGTTGAGTTTCCCCCCATATTTGCAAAAAAATGAAATCTGAGTCAAAAAATCTGGAACTTATCAGGAGATTCCAGTTTTGAACACAGTCTTACCAATTTCACACCAATCAATAATTTCTCTTACAAAATTGACTTTCATCTAACTGTACAGACTTGAAGGTACTGGTTTTAGATCAAATTGACCTGGTTTTCAACTTTAGCAAAGCTCACTGTTAAGTTAGATATGAGAATGTTGTGTTGCTACATATACACACACAAACAAATTTTAGATTCATACTAAAGCTCTGTGCAGTCAAGCTTTACCTTCACTAGCACAAACAGATCACCTTTGTCCATCATGCATACAATCATGTCAGAAGAGCACAGCAATGGTAGCTTAAGAGAAAAATATTCTACACTACAGTTTAGGCAGAAAGGAAAAAATGCACCAGGACCAGTCTGTATGAAAGCCATGTATTATTTCAGGTTGAAGACAGCACACAGAGACTGATTCGTTTCTACTACTTTTGTGCATCAAAACATACCCACACCATTGAATGCATTCATATGCAATACTAATTCTAACCTTCAGAGAAAGGAAGGCCAAGGAGTATTCTCTTTTTGTCATAGACAACACCTTTACTGATTTTCCAAGCATGACAACTTAAGAAAAAAGAAAGCACAAAACATTTTGAAGTTTCAGCTACCACCATTTGTGTTCCTTTGTGACAGTAGTTTATACATTTTTTCTGAAAACCTTCCTTCCAAAATTTAAGTGGGCTTCAAAACACTTTACAAGAGAAAGAGCAAGTCAGGAATAAGTTCAGTTCAGTCTAGCACCCCTAAAGTTACAATTAAATCTGGCATATCTTCTGTTTAATCACTCCAAATCAGAATTGATTTGTTCACTCAAACCCTGCAGGGGAAGCAGGGGATGTATAGGGCAGTGGGGAGAGAAGGAATTATGCTCATTAGTAGCTTATATTGCTGTATTGGGACACAAATATATTAAATCCATCTCAAGAGTTTCCCATGCATCTGGTTTACTGACTACCAGACAGATGAGAACTAGACTTCATTTGACTTTCTGGGGATAGTCTGAGTGGGTAAAATAACTGCAGAGGCAAGACATGTGCCATCTGTTTTAACTGGGAGTCAAACACCTCAATGTTAAACAGCAGTCTAAGGAGAAATTCTCTTTGTACTAAGGGGATACTCTAAACACTGCTGCTTGCCAGAAAAAGGCTTAAAAAAATGCTGTAACTATGAATGTACAAAAAAAGAGCTGTTTTCAGGTAGGGGGAATAGAATGAGCAATTCAACAGTACACATGAAAAGCTTGCATCTTTCACTGACTCACTTCACAATCGCTGACAAGACTGATGTACATATTTCTGCACCTGCAACTGTAAAAGCAGATAAAATATTTAATATGTAATTTACAATATATTTTACCAGCTTGGCATACAGGATGAACAGAATATATTGAAGTAGTTGACAGTTACAGGCTTGTGAAGGCCCTGCAAAAATATTACTTCAGATATCTGCAAGTTTAAAAAAAAAAATCCATTTGCATTTTAGAAGTGATACAATTCAATCTACCACAAAATACAAAGAGCTGCAAAAATGTATACCATTCCAACAACAATGTATATAAGTTATTAAATAATGATCTGATTTAAAAGAATATAAATGAAGCCTTTAAGTAGGTCTTTTCTACATGCATATTATTCCTTATTAAAGAAAAATATGTAAAAAGGCCATTGGTAATTGCTTTGTTAACCACTGTAGAAAATGCCAATTCTCTGGTCACAGATGCCACTAGTTTAGCACTTAAGGTCTCTGCAGTGTTACATGTGATTATTTTTAAATACTGTTAATTCTATTACTCCATTGGTCAAGAATGTGTGACTTGGAATATGGCAGTCTTCAGATCAAGAGGGCAGTGATGCACAGTTTTATAATTATCCAGAACAGCACCCTCCACTGCTCTGTACTTGTGGCTCATCATCAATGATCTGTACACCTCGCCTTGCTATTCCTGACTGACTGGAACCATTGCCTCTTGCTCTTTCCTCCACTTGAGCAGTTTCTATCATTCCTGTAAAGAAAGAAATGCATTAGATGACATTCCACTGCATTTTTACACATGACTTTGACATCTTAATCTATTTGAGTTACATGCACAGAAACAAAGTTCAGCAAGACTGGGTCTCCTATTTATTATGCAGAAGCAAGTATTCAAGCATGGCTTGAGCATCAAGCATTAAACATCCAGCAGCTCTTGTTGATTATGAAAGACCTTAGATGCTCTGATGTTGTGGAATTATTGACTTCAAAAGCTAGATTTACCCACCTGTATCAAGAAGATTGTTAAGAAAAAATAAACCCCCACACTCCACTTGTATACCACCCATCACCACACCCAAACCCCAACCTACTCTTCAACATCCAGGTGAAGTTTTGCTTAAATTCTTGTATTATAAGAACAAAATGAATAGGACAAGTTCCCTCTGTTACAGTGTTTTTATCCCACATTCTGTGATCTTTACCATTTGCTTAGAGTGCTCTCTAAGATCTGCATCATTACAACCCCAAATTTATTATTTGTAATTAAAAAATCTTCTCAAATGATGTCAAAGAGGTTGAAACAGAGTTTGGGCAATAGTAAGACCAGTCTCAGGAAGTGTGATTTGAGGTTACTATTTACACATGCCGAGTGGATCAGCAGTCAGTGCTCTAACAAATGGCAAAGATATCTTCGGAGCACAGCATGAATTTTCAGTATTGTAAGCACCCATATATCAGGCTTCCATACCTGTTATGGTATACAAGTGGCTTGAATCAAGATTCAGATGAAGTCAGTTCTTCATAATAGCTCACATGAGGGCTTTTCTATATGGCTTTAAGCATTCTGAAACCTCAAGCATTTTGTGAATAAGCTCTTTATCAAACTAGGTAATACCTACTTTTACAAAGGTCAAGAAACAGTTCTTCAATTCCTTTGTTCTGTTTAGCTGATGTATGATAATGTTTGGCTCCAACAGATTCAGCATACCTGTAGGAATGCAGATACAGAACTTTATTGTACTGAAGGACTCAAAGCCACGTCACATGAAGCAAAACAATGATCACAAGAGGCTTTGTTCCAAGTTCAGAGTTAATCTACACATGCTGATTTAATGTAAAAAGGATATCATGCAATTTTAACTGCCATGACTGATGAGAAACACTAGATTAAATAAAGAACCTTTCATGTCTAGAAACACACTTTAACTGCAAACGTTGACTTTAATCATGTAAAACTCTCAAGTTACTCTTTGGTCAGTAAGCACATTCTAGGACTCAGATACTAACAGAACACTTAACACAGCAGCCAGCTAAATGCTGCTGGTTTATGCCTGCCAGTTGTTAACAACATCACAAGTTTATTACTTCAGCATAATTCCACAATGACTGTTTCTATTAATAACTGGTGTGACTTACGTTTCTGCTTCTTGCACTGAAACGTGTCTCTCTTTTTCCAAGTCTATTTTGTTACCTGTTGGAAACAAGTGAAACTTTGAAGTCTTTGTACTCCAGAAGTAAGCAGCCATGCAATCATCATGCCCCACAATTTTCTTCCAAGCTATCCCAGTAAAGAACAACTTTTACACAGGTCTCAGTCTGGAGCCCAACAATGATTTAAGAATCCCCTTTCACTCATTTATAGGCAATGAAGATTAATTTCTGCTTCTGTAGAGAAATCAGGATCGCTAAATGCCTCCATATAAGTTACTGATTCAGCCTTCTGCTTTCCTTGTGCAATATATTAGGAGCTTATCTGTGCTGTAGAGGTAGTTTTTGTAGAATATCCATACATCTAACTTCCTGAAAGTGTTTTAATCACTAGATCCAAGTTTAAATCTAATCCCAGTAATTCTATTGCTGTCTTCCTGCACTGAAATATCCAAGCTTTGAGACTCATTCCACACCTGAAGCACTTGACTATAAAAACAGACAAGCATCTAGTCTATGCCACTGAGAACAGTAAAAATATTTGAGTACTTGCAGGAAGGATAATACACATTTGAGGTTTATGTTTCTCTTCATTAAACTAGTCTGCAGGTGTCTGTATCATGCACTTCTGATATGCTGTATCATTAAACAACTTGTTTTTCAAAACAAACTCTTATTTTCCTTAACATCATGTACTGAAACTTCTAGCTCCAATTGAATTTTAAACACCAAATTAGCATAACCATTACCCCTTCACATGCACAAGCTATTAAAGCAGTGTTTAGAAGCAGCTATTATTCAAAAAACATTTAATTCAGTCAGAATCACATGTTAAAAAAGCCTTACCTACTATACATAAACAGATTTCATTTCCCAACATTTTTCTTAATTCCTTAACCCAGTTTTTTACCTGCAAAAAGAACATTGAGAAGTTTATTTTCATTTGATATACTACTGGCTTAGACATTGTGGAACTGACCTACTTCCTTCATTAACTGTTTAGTCTAAAACTTGAGACAAACATGTTCAGAACACCATAGACAAAATATTCTTTACCTACACATGGTTTACACAGTTGAAATTAAAAGCAAATGGCTTAGATAAAATGGTTCAATTACTCCAGAAACGTAATTCACCACCCTTATCTTAGCTCCACTCCAAATAACAAGTTCACTACATTGGCTAGTTTAGATCAGGCATAAGATCTTTTATCAACAGGCTCTTACTGACAGATCACAAACAGTACTTCAAAGGTAGAGGTACCTGAACTGAATTGTTCAGGTTAGATTATAACAGATGTTTGTGCCCTGAGAGAACAGATGGGACAAGAGCATCAAGTCAGCTGACGGTAAGGTATCCGCTATCAGTTTTGTTGTTGTGCTTTGAAGTTGTATCATCACCACATTGACTTAGGGACTGCTATTTTAAGAGGACTTAAGTTTTGAAGAGATGCAATCACTTCAAGAACCTAAAAATAGTTAGGATACATGATATAGAAGCAGTTACACAATAACTTCTGTAAATTAAGCTCCCTTCTTCTGAGGGTTTAGAAGTGTTTTAGGATAATAGAATTTTATTAAAGTAAGGCTCAGCACTAAAACACCCAAGTTGAAGTAGCACTCAAGTAATCACAATTCTGCAAATGGGGGCAAGAGTTTTACTGCTACCACAAGTGCATCACTTGCCCTACATCAGATTATGTAAATTACTCAATCTGTGGTGGCACTATAGTCTCATATTACTTCTACAACTGCTAAACCAACCCTTGCCCATACAACCACAATTTCTTACTCCCCTATACAGAAGTGCTACTGGTTTTGTCACAAGCTAACTGGAAACAAACTCACTTCGCAAAGAGTGTCACTAGTTTTCAGACAGAACATCCTACAGTGAAAGCACTGATTTGACACAAGGTTGGAAAAAAATCACCTGCTCAGACTGATCAACTAATACTGCTATAAAATAATTAATCATCAAATAACAGGTTTTGATGAACCCCAATACCTATCATCACTGGGAAAGTAATGTTTCCACTATCATGTACTGCAATCTCTGAGTTCTCAAATCTGTTAAAGGTCATGTCATTTAATGTATTTTAGTAATTTGGTTTATAGACTAGAGATCAGCACCTCATACTATCGTAATAGTATTGGTTTATACTTATAGCCTGTCACAAGTAATTCACACATCTAATTCTCTGGTGTTCTTTGAACGGCTCTGCTAGAATTTTAGCAGAGTGAAAAAGTCAGCCTTCAAAAGAATACTAATAAAGTGTATGCTTGCATTATATGATTTAAATTTGCAGATGTAGTATCTGTTACTATTGCTGAAAACAGAAAATGCCCATTTACACACTCATATCAGATTCTTTCAATCAATTTACGTCTTGCACACAGGTAAACATCTCTCCAGTACCTTCTGGAAAGAGTCTTCATCTGTTATATCATATACTAGAATGGCGCCATTAGAATCCCTGTAGTAGATTGGCCCCAATGCATGAAATCTTTCTTGACCAGCTGTATCCTGCATTTAAAATACACGTGTTAACATATAAAACAAAGGAAACAACACTTCAAGAAACTTCAAATACTCTGAAATTTTACTTTACTAAGTAGTAACTAACGTTTGAGTTCTAGTAAATAAATCTAAGTAATTTTCCAGGAAAATATTCTATTTAGCTAGGTGAAAGAAAATAGGAAAGTAAACATACCCATATTGCAAGGTTTACTCTTTTCCCACCAATATTTAGCTTCTTTGTAAGAAAAGATGCCTGGAAAGCAAAACAGATTAGAGTTAAGTCATTTGGCTTCAGAGTAATTTACTAATAAAAACATCTTAATAAGAGGCAGATTTCTGATCAAAAAAACTTTAAGCCAGAAGGTTGAGTCAGTACTAAGCTAGTTAGTCACTTTAAGTTTGCCAGGAGTCTAGTCTAAATAAATTTGGCTGAAGACAATTTACTACATCTCTGCTGCTGCTTTGAATTATTTGGGAAGGATAAGAGTTGTATGGAAAAAGCCTGAATTTATAACACTGATAAGCCTAAGCTGAACTCAAAGCATTTCATCAGAGTATATGAAGTCTGGGCAGGAACCAGCATAACAGAATTTTTAATTTGCAGGAATTGGCAAAGTAATTACTTATTAGTGAGCTACTAGAACAAGAGAATTTGATTTTATTTCTAGAAGTCTCAGAACACTAGTATTCTGCAAGCTTCCTTGTCTGTATCACTTCCCTTTTTTTTTGCTGAAGTGAACACACAACACTCCCCACCTGTTTTGAGGGGCTTTTTGTTTGGAACAGTAGTGTGGTTTGGTTTTTTTGGGGGTAGGGTTCTTTTGTTTGGGAATTTTTTTTAGCTGCTGTTCCCAAAAGCTCAGCACTACACTTCTCAGCTATCACACAAAAGGAAAGCGAGCACCAGGATACAAAAAGCCTCAGAATAAGTATATGAACTGCTCTAAGAACTCCACTAGGTTAATTTATAAAAATATTTTAGGGAACCAAATACTTTAGGGAACCAGAGCATATTGCACGGTTAGTCTAATCTCAGTGACTCAAGAGTACATCTGTTCTCTAAGCCTGCATGATCCACACTCTCAAACACCACCTCTACTACCAAGTATATAATTCAGTGGCTGAAAAGGGAGTATTAAATTTATTACAAGTTTAATAGACTAGAACATAGTCTAAAGGAGTCAATACCAGTTCCCCCCATTCTGAAGACTAGTAGTAACAGGTTAACATCTGACAATTCAGTTGCTAAGGGTTAACATTTGTCTTTTTCCTTAAATTATATTAAGTTTTCCTTTCAGCTTCACTTCAACTTGCATATGGATACCAACAAGTATTTAGTGGTATCTTATGATACATTGATCCTAGATTATTTTAGGCTGGACTGTAGCAGCTAAACATGAGCTGTCTGTATGAGCACCAACTAGGCACTGAACTAACTAGTAGTCATGTGTATGTGGAAAGCATCATGGGCCAGAGCAGCTGCCTGGATCAGCTTGCTGCTTAGCTACATAAGCAACCCGTATGAATGCAGTAGACCATGGCAGTTCAATCTACACTAGCCTGTACTGCTGTGAAAGCGCCTCTCTGTAGTGCTGCTTGTATTACAGTCAAAGTCATCCAACACTCAGTTGCCACAGCAGCTCCTGCTTTTCAGCTCCTTCCCCAACATCAGATCTGACATCTGTACAAGCTAAAGCAAGATGATTCAAGAAACTTTTCTTCTTTAAAGTAAATTCTATCTTCCCCCAAAGCTTTCTCCAAAGTCTGATAAACAGAACAGACAGAAGATCGNTCCATCTGCCCGGGTTTGAAATCAGAGTTGACAGACAGAAGATAGACCAGAAGAAAGAAGAAAAAAAACCCAAAAACCTGAAACTTTCAAGAGCATATAGCAAAGAACTAATCATTATGACCATTGCATTCAACATAACTAAAGTATTCACATTACCCCTTCAGCCTACAGTGTGGTGGCTGAAGTCAACTTCAGAAAACATTCCAGACAGCATGTTAAAAGTATTTAATTTTGTAGTGAACTTCTAAAAAGCAGCCTAACAGCAGAGCAGCAAATCTTAAACATGAGGAAAACTTTAATTCTTTAATCAAAAACTCTGTAGAAAGTAGTTTATGGCTTTCATCTGATCAGTGTCTAATCATCATACTATAATTTGTTCTACACCAGAGTTAAAAGCTAAAAGCTTAGAGGTGATCTCAGAAGTTTTAATTCACCAACGATTGAGCCATATTAAGAGAAGGTATGGTTACGCACAAAGAATCAAGCTTGACTATTTTAATCTGCTGTACTACAATACTTGATATTCTACTGTAACTCTCCAAGAAAAAGCTCTTCTGAGCACTGCTTGCTTCTTTCACAACATTGACATTCAAATCTGCTCAGTTGATACGAAATTCATATAAGTGTTTGATAATCACATTGTCGGACCAAAAGGCAGAAAAATCTTTCACAGAAACAGGATTTATATTAAAAAAAACATAGAACTCAGTATCCATAAAGTTGTATCATCATGGCTTTAGACACTGGCCCAATTAATAGCACAGATATCTCTACTGTCTGACAGTAAATACTGAAGTAGGCTTAACCCCACAGAAAACTTTGCTTAATTATCACAAGTCCTCCATGTCACTACAGCTGTCTTTTAGTACTAAGAGTAAAGTATCTCCTTTCCTATGTACCCAAGTATTAGAAGACCCATACATTTAAGTAAGGCTTTTAGTATCTCATGAGAACCGGAGCATATGGCAAGAATATTTAGCATTGAGCTATTGTACTTGCTGTCTGTATTAAGACTTGATGAATTTGTACTAATACCATTAGCAGGCTGTTCCTGAACTAATAGTAAATATGCCAAACTTACCAATACCTATCAGTAAAGTGCATTTTATAGCCAGAGTGGCAAACACACTAAAGACAAAACACCTAGTATCTACCATTCAACATCCCCACACCTCTCCCCCCTTTAAGTACCACTTATCTTGTGGAAGAGCAAAGTTACTATTCTTCTGTAACATATTCTTCACTTATTCATTCTGTGGTTAGAGACAAAACCAATCAGGTGAAGGGAAAGAATATGTAGTTTTAATAAATTTGGAGGGAACCCAACATGGAAGAAAGTCTTAACTCTGAGTTCTGAGATCATTTAGGAAAAAAGTCAGGTGCCGTGTCAAAGCTTTTGAAATCAGCACTGTCTAGACAGCGTTAGATAATTACACATAGAAGAGGATTCACCTGTTTTCTTATCTCTCAACAATATGGTATTATACAGATTTAAGTCCAAGTTGTGACTCAACTTACAATCAGTAAACTCCTTTCCATGTTATTTTCATTACTATGATAATTCATTTTTGCTAGGACTTTCAAAAGCCCACAGATATATAGGACCACAATTAAATCAAAGATAAGTAATCTCAAACAGCTCTTTGAAGTAATCTACTAATTTTGGTATTTTGACTTCTTCAGTGTCTTATGACTGGTCTAAAGAATACCTACACACTTAGAAGAAAAGGATAATGCAATTATTAGAACTAAAATTCCATTCTCTTCATGTGCCTATAGAAAAAACTTATTTCTTTTAATTCTTTCTTCTAAGAACTCGGTATCACATGTCCATTAGGCCCTGTTAGTAGCTAATAAAGACACCTGAGTAGAACACAAGGAAGACCCAGCTGGAAAAGATTCTCTTGAAAGTCTCTGAATAAAAGCAGGTGTATGGCACCTGCTCCCCTCCTCAGAGGCAAGCCAGGCATAGGAACAATGCATACAGCACTGAGCCACCTCCTTGCATTGTCTTCCCCTCCCCATCCATGTCCCCCTTTCCCCACTCCGCAGCTATCTCAGACAGCCAGACAGCTTTTCCAGGTTATGCAAGTCCAGCAAAGCAATCAGATCTGTATAGTACGATTAGCATCACATCAACAACCCTTTTGGGTTGTGTATTTTGCAGTCCTCCCTACATTTGTAAGATCAGTACATAAAAGGTGTGTTTATCTTGAATAATTAACCAACAAAGTATCTACCCGATTTTTTTTTTAACAGTTTGACAGTAGATTTACTACTGGAATAATCACAGCACAGTTCACTTAATATCAATTTATAGCTTAGAATTATCAAGGCAAGAGCCCTGACCTCAATATTTCAAGCAATTCTAAGCATCCCACCAAATCTAACAACAGGTTATGGATTGTGTTCACTGCTTGCAAAAAAACCCCTACCTTCCCTGCATCAGCTTTTTCACATTATTCTGGATAAATGTTTTTTGTATGTGCATTGGTAGCTATCTTAATTTCAATTTGCAGGTCATTAGTATCTTAAGTACATGACTTGAAACTAAGATAATTACAGGAACACATCCCAGCAGCCTCCTAACCTCAAAGGAAGTTCCAGTTCACCACTTCCACCTAGCTAGCATTTTGGGAAGAGGAGTATGAAAAGAGAAGCACAGTTCCCTTTCACTAAAAGCTTTCTTTTAGTAGCACAGGAGAAACTCTCCTATTTGGGTGTACACAGGTTAACTTCACAGTAGAATAATACTTGTGTTAGAATTCAGATATGAAAGTAAAGGTAAGAGATTCACAGTGACCCATTTAAAAGATTTCCTGTGCTCTCCCCATCACAGGGCTCACACAGCAGGAAGCATCAGCCAACATCTTTAAAGTTTCCAGAAGGCAACAGCCTCATCGCCCTTTTTGTTGCAATCATATTGGAATAAAACACAATATAGTACTTTATTTCCTCCTAAATCAGAGATCACTATGGATGGAGAGCCTCTTGTGCCAGTATCCTGTATCTTCTCATCTGATTCATCACTGTGGCTTCTTTGCTGAATCAGGAGCTAAGTATTTATCTAATTTTGGCTTTCATAGAACAAAAGTAATTTGGTGCAATACTTGCATGCCATGAAACACAGTCATCAGTTTAAGCCTTCAATCTTAAGAAAAGGATGTTTTGCAGAAATGTTACTTAATTGCTTAATCAGATACCTTAGTTTTTCCTTATCTTACTTTTTAAGGGATGTTTTAATTTGATAGTGGAAGAACTTACTAAAACTTCCTTCTAAAACAGTAAGATGTATGAAAACAAGCATAAAGACAATACTTCACATGATTCAGATGATGCACAGTAGGATGCAACAGCAATTGACACGCTATTTTAGAAGCAGTAAGATTTACATATGGCTAAAGAGGCTCAGAACTGAAAAGCAAATTAAACAGTGCAGTCAGTTAAAAGGTACAGGTCACAACCAAGAAACCTAAGCACAGTGGAGGAAAAAAAAAAATCTCAGTATAGTGTGAGCATGTGCTTCCACTCCTCCACAAGCAAACATCCCAGTCCACTAAACTGAGTTCTCAAGCCACAGTATCTAGAGACATTTTTATGTCAACATTTCGAGGCTGCTTAGAGGTCCATATTATGATATCTGTGTCCCAAGTCTGTATTCTAACTCACTTTTTTCTTCTGATTTTAGGTTTTCTGCTCCAGATTTAGAGAACATGATTAAAAACAGAACTACCAAGCTGCATCACATAAACTGTCAGCTCTACTCTTTCTACATGGGATATCAGAATTCAGCTACACATGACTATTTGAATGCACTTAAAATGATTTCTCAGTGCTACCCTTCAGATAAAAATTACAGCTGCAGCTCTGACATCTACAAACAATTCTGTAGCATAGCAAACATTAATTACATCAATGGCAATCAGAGCTACAATCAGCTTGCCATAAATACCACCCCATGCCTTGTAAACATACCAATAGATTCATCCAACAGCAGAATATATATATAGGGTAACAAAGTTTAAAAGACATTTGTAGCTCTTCATAGCAAAAATGGAACAATAAAATTTATGAAACATTCACTGTGTTGTTTCTAGTGCATCTCTAATATTTCTTCAGTTCTAAGCAAACATTTCAATATTAACTACTTCCAACATACCCAGCCCACTAATGTTTTCCCACAGTGCACCACTACATTGATGCTCTTTTCTGGTATCACCTACTATTAATTCTGTATTTCACAGAACTTCAAAAGTAATTTGTGGCCCACATGGTGGCAGGATTTGTTTCTTTATTGAAAAAAAAAGCATCAAGAGAAGTAAACATTACAGTGCTAAAAGCCACACTTTCATACATACACTCATAACTGCTAAGAAACACGTAGCACAAGTGGTGTTACAGTTTTCAAGCCGGCACATTTCGTAAGTGGAACATCACTTTTTAGTTGTTTATAAAGTAGCAGACAGAATCAGGCCAAAAAATTCAGGGACATAACGTGACAAGCAAGTCTTAAGACTCTTTTGTTATTAAATCATAAGCCTTAATCTCATAAACTATCTCGTGAAAGTGGTTCTCTTCAAATGATAGTATTTAGATAGTTCTAGTGTTAGGATCTGAGTACAGGAGAAAGACTATAATTAACAGAAACACAGCACATATGAAACACTTAGTCATCAGTCCACTACCAATGATTACAATTACATTACTTTCAAATCATACTTCTCAAAATTCAAATGAAGACTTTCATACATATAACTGGAAAAAACAAGCAGTTAGCATTGAGAATAGAAACGAGACCTTTCAGTACTGAAAGCTTAAGTTTGAGACGTAAATTTGAGACGTAAAAAGGACCAGAAAATCAGCCCTAGCAAGCTCGGCAGGACATTGCCACCATTTAAAGAGCGTCAGTGGCCACTCCGGCTACCGCTAAGGGGTAAACAAAAGGGCAAGCACCAAAACCCTGCTGAGGGTTTGCAGAGCAACACTCCACGAACACTACGGCGGGAGGGACACGCTAGTAAGTGGCACAGGGGCGAGACGGCACGGGTCAGCAATGCTAGAAGGTATGCAAAGGAAGGGGAAAAGAGCAGCGGACACTTCCCTACCCCCCTCGCCCTGGCCCGGTAGCTCCGGGCAGGGGCACCCCGCCCGACCCCGGCCCGCACCGCACCTGCAAGGTGGTGATGTGCTTGTCGTTGAACTTGTTCTCGCAGTAGCGCAGCACCAAGGAGGTCTTCCCCACACAACCCTCCCCGAGCAGCACCACCTTGAAGGAGAAGCTGCGGCCCCCGGCCGCCGCGCCAGCCCCCGCCGCCGCCATCCGCGCCCCACCGCCGAGACGAGCCGCCTCACATCAACAGCCCGCACCGCGGCCTCGGGGCGCCGCTTCCCACCGGGACGGGGACTCGCAAGGGAGCAAAAAGAGTAATCGCGGGGCCGGAACAAGAGAATGAGCGGGATACCGCTGAGAACCCGGGGGAAGAGAGACTTGGAGAAAAACACCCAAAACCACTCGACTCGCCACAACCACAGCCCCGCTGCCCCTAATGGCGTCTTCTTCCTCCTACGTCACGCGCCGCTCGGTCACGCGCACCCCCCACTGCCAATGGGAGGGGTGGACGTGACGCGTGAGGCTCCACCCAATGAGCCACGGAGGAGGTGTGGCCGTGAGCAGGGAGGGGCGGGGGCTGCTCCGGAGTGGGGCTGCGGCGGCCCCTCTGCCTCAGGCCTGTCGTCTTGGAGCCTGCCTTGAGGTCGGTTCAATTCAGTCCTTGCGTGGAGAGAGACTGCGCAGGCGCGGGAGCAGCGGGTACGTGCGTACTGACGTTACTGCTGGTGGTAGGCTTGTCGCTCAGGGCCTGCCGGCCTGCGGGGCTTAGGGAGGGGTGATGAATCACCGTCCGACACCGCCTGGATTTTTCCACCGCCCGTAAAGGGTAGCTGCAGCGGCAGCTGGGATGAAGGCAGTTGCTTGCCGAGGCTCGCCGCGGGGTGGGAGGGCGCTTCTCCTCGGATGTGTCCCCGCGCAGGTTCTAAGCATGCCTGTCCCCAAACTACGAGGCAGAGCGCTGAGGGGGTGACGGTCCAGGCGCGAGCGTAACAAATACCTTTACCATATCTAGAAATAAAACGGCAGTAGAGATGGGGACCCATGCAAGATTTATAGGCGCATATGAATTTGCTTTTAAATGCCATATTAACGCTTTCTAATGCAGCGAATGTATCTGTCAAGCATTTCCCTATGAGCAGGAGGCAAAAGCCTCTAACAAACAGATCATACACATCACCAGAATGGGTTTTGTTCCAACTTCAGTGGCCCTATTGATGTGAACTAAGTTGTATGATTAATATTTGGAAAATGTTTGCAAAAAAACCAGTCCATAATAAAGTGCTTTAAAACAGCGATGTGGGAGCAGGCAATAAAAAAGAACCAAGAAAAATGTTTTTATGTTGAATTCCTTTATTTTAAGGGTGTGATAGTGTTTCATATGCTCAAAAAGTAGATAACTGCCCTGTAAAACTGGATATTATTCATTAATTAAAAGCAATCCTCACAAACCAAACTACTGCAGCTTCACTTCTCTCTAGTGATCATTTAGTGGTAAGAAAAATAATGCTTATAAAAAGGCATCATAGTGCAATTTCCTTATTCTCTGTCAGATAATATTACTGCTCAGTTGTGTGAGAAAGGGTAGAGGAAAGAACAGAGAATGTATCCTGGAGACCAAAGATCAAATTTCCTGGAGCAAGAGGCCTTGTTACTGAACAGTATTACATTCACATAAAAATAGATTTCTTTTTATTTTCTCCAGATGTAAATAAATAAACCTTTTTATTTTAACCAGATGTAAATAAAGGAAATGGGACAAGGTAAAAAATCAATACAGACACAATCTTCAGGAATACCTTACCTTTAAATAAATTCCCAGTTTTATTAGCACAGAAGTGGTTTTAGCAAGTTACTATAAAAATACTTGTTTGCTGGAAGGTGATGCTGGCTTCTGTCAATCATGCCTTCTGTGTACAGGCAGTAAAACTGACTGGCATGGGAGTTATTCTTCTTTCATGCTGAATAGGAGGAAGTAAGATTTGGTTTGGATTAAGCTTGCCAGAGATAATGGAAATCAATGCTCATGATCACTAGCTGCTTGCAGGTTGTGGCTTTCCCAGGTAACTGGTGACAAATCTGCTGAGACACAGAACTGTATGGAAGGCTGTCTTGGAAAGTACTAGCAAAAAAACCCCTTTGTTTTGTAGCTTTTTACTGTTTTCAACAAAAGAAATTTTCCATATATCAGTTACATCTTATTAATTGAAAGGGTATCTTCTGCATGGGTGATTTTTCATCAGTCTTAACTGTATTATCATACTGAACACTGTGACAGAAATACAGGCTATCTTCCAAGTGAGAAATGGAGCTCAGAGGAAGGGGCTGCCATCACAGTGCTGTATACCAGCCCTGACCCCCAGCAGCCAAACCTGAATATTCTCAGAGTAGCTTTTGCTGACTGAACAAAAACAGCTGCTTAATAGCTTCACCTGGCAAGGCATAGAAATTATGGCTAGTGTGATTAATGCTAATAAAACTTTATTTTATTCTTGATGTTTTATAACCAAGCTTGTTTCAACTTGTTCATTCGTTTACAATATTCATGCCAGTTCAAACAAAATCTGAAAGAGAGAGCCTTTAACAACTAAGGATGCCTGAGCTTGGTTTCGTGTCAGTGGTTCTGCACCTTCTTGCCTCATGTAACAGAAAAGGTTCATTTAAATAGTGGGACTTCCTTGTCTGCTTTGTCTTTACCACATGAGGACACCTGCAAGAGGAATGCTATGAATCTCCAAGGGCAGCAGGCACAAGGCTAGGTTCAGTCATCTTTGCCTTTCAGGTGGTGAAAGCATGGTTAGAGTTTAAAAATACTGTAGAGCAGGCACTGCTGAGTTCCCAGCTCTGTCAAGTCTCACTTCTTGACTCCTGAGCTTCCAAGATGTTCAGCAGTGACTCAAGTAACGGTACAAACTCTTAAGCTTCAGGAAATGCAGCCTCTAACTAAGGTGAATTAAGAAATGTCCAGTATGTGCAGGTCAGCACCTAAATGCCCAGGCTAATTCTCTTACTCCAAGTTTATTCTTTCTTAGAATGCTAACTGATGTTCTTTTCACTAAACTCCACAGGATCTTTCATTGCAACAACCCTTATATGTTATCAGTATCAGATATGTCCCCATGAACAGCAGAATAAATTAAGCATTGAGGAATGAGGCCATCGAAGAACCATGCAAAATCTCTTGATTTTGTATCGTGTTTAGCTGGGTCCTCATATCAGTACATTCAAATTGTCCCAGGTTATGCCTTCTGCCTACTCCTGCCAGGGACAAGAGGCTCCTTGGTTATGGGAAGCTATCCCACGTAAGAGAATACAGTGCTCATTTGTGCAAAGATGGGTGTACTCAGGTAGCCAACTTCGGGCTTCTGCTTTCAGGTGCTGCGGGATGTCAGACAAAACCGATTTGCAATAATTAGAAGAGTTCATATAATCCACAGAAGCAAACTAAAATTCTTGAGGATCAGGAAGGTGGGAGGACTTCCCTCCTTCTCTTCACATTCTGTAGACCCAGAAGACTGTAAGATGGGCAGAGCAAGTTCTCCCCCAGTGCTGTCAGCCCAGACCTGCTGTCCCAGTCCGGCCTCAAGAGTTGCTGCAATACATTCAAACAGTCCTCTAAGCCAGCAGAATTAAATGGCAGGTCCCTCAGTACACAAAGCACACAACCTTGTAGCAATATGGGAAATATGGCTTTAATTATATCTTCCCTAATTCTCATATATATTAGAGCTTATCTTTTAGACAAATACGCAATCATGTTTTCAACTTGCTATCTGTATAATTATAGTTGCTCTGTACATGCCTATTTTACCTGGACAACTTTTGGTTTGTTTTCAACCTGAATTTAGCACCATATAATTTAAAGGAGTTTTACTACATCCAGTTTCTGGGTGCAGCAATTTTCAATAGCCTGTCCACATTCATTTCTTTAAAATGTTTGAAGACTGTTGAAATGCTTCCTGTGAGCCTGAAAATAAATGCCAGTGTAAAGAAGATCTGAACCAATGGCAGCAATAATACAATAATTCTGAATCGTTACTTTATATTTGAAGATTAAGCCTAATTCATCAAAGAAAAAAATGATTGCCTCAGTCCTGCAACTGCGCATGCACTTAATGCACTTTACTCCTGAGCGGGGCCCATCTGCTACAGGTGATGCAGAAGAGTGCGCTGACAGCAGTCTGTCAAGGCTGTTCAGACTCAACTTTAAACAGCGCTAGCACACCCCTTGTTTACTAACACTTCAGCAGGACTACTGTGTTTAAAATCAACTCTGTGTTTGAACGTTCTGCTGCCTAGTATCTCTTTGCTGTCTACCTAGTGGGGTCAAACAGTGAGGAAGTGCAGCTGTGCTGGAATGCCTGATGCCAAACAGTTGTGCAAATGCTGTGCCGGAAACAAGGTGCAGGAAAATAACCCTGTTGAAAACTTTGATTTGCAAGGAAATTTAAGTGGTCTCACAGCTTTAACAGTAGTTTTCAATAACTTTAACTCCATTTAAATTCTTGAAAGTTCTTTTGGGCTTACATTTTTAATATTTGCTTCTTGGACAAAAAGTATCAGTAACCTTTAAACAAAATCTTATCCTGGTAACAGTGTGAAGAGAATTTCTAATCTAAAATGTACTAACCCTTCTATATAAGACAAATCACATCAAAAAAGCTTTTAAAAAGGTTAGATTTTAACTTCAGCAAATGACTAGTCCTCAAAAAGAATGCTCTTGGCAGTTTTAATTTTTGAAAATTAGAGGTGTCCAAAAGCAGTCAAGTAGGATTTTGCTGTTACACTATGTACAAATCTCAGTAACAGTTAATTGCTAACACATTTCATTCTTCAGGACAATCCTTAAATCCTGAATAAAAACATTAACACGTGCCTGCTGAAGTAATGATGTTGTGTTCCTTCAAATGAAAAGGCTTGCATTCCTGTGATAGCATGGAGAGCTGGAGGCAGGAGAACAGTTTGCCTAAGTACAGTTTAAGAGTACAAGTCAATAAAGTGGAGGATGTTGTAATCAAGCTAGAGCCTGCACTCCAGTGCAAAAACATCTGCAAGGAAGAACCGGGCAAAGCATTTTCAAAACTACATATGAGTGTATCCTTGCCTCTGCCCTTGACTTCTTTATACCTTAAGAATGAAGGTAGTTTCTCACGTGCAACAGTAAGTGAAGACAGATGACTAGCAGTTTCCCATTAAGGAAAAAGCCCAAAATATACGTTAAAAAATGGCTTCATTAGTGGTAAGAAAGAAAAGAGAATGACATCCTACCTTAACATCTAGATTGAATTCTTTTTTTCAGGTGAGTTCAGAACCCAAGCGAAGTATGTTGAACCTCATCCCCTTGGCATCAGCCCATGGATCCAGCCTGGGCAGATCTCTCTGCAGAGCCTCCTCCCCTCCAGCAGATCAACACTTCCACCCAGCTTAGTGTCATCTGCAAACTGTATATGTTAATCCACTCCAAACCAAACCTATCTGAATCTAAGTGGTATATTACTCATAAATCTACAGGCAACTCAGTGTAAGAATATTTTTGTTCATTTAACTTCAAAGTCTAAAGTACAATAAATTAAATTATGCTTCCATTTTGTCTTGTGATAATGGCTTTACGCACTTTTTAGGGTTTGGAGGTTGTTTTGTGGTTTTGTTAGTTTTTATTTATTTGTTTGTGTTTTTCCTGGCAGCATAGCTTTTGCACAGCTGAAATCAACTATAGAGCCTCTTGGGTAGACGCCACTGAACATGATGCTGACACTTGGTTCTTTTTCTTATGGCACCTAATAAAAGACAAAGTTTCCAGAATTCCAAAGGTGAATTACACTTGTGCTTCTTATCCCTATGCATCATGAATTTTCATTTTGAATTATATCAGGAGATAATGCAATGGGATGACGCATATATATTGGGAGCACCATAACCAGAGGCATTTGGCAGCTTATGGCAGACTGAAACTACTACTGCTTTGAGAAAGAACTTGATTGCAGCAGCTTTCAACAGTGGACTGGTTTCAGGACTCAGCAAGTCAACAAACGGAGTAATGAAATACCAGGATAACAAGTAGTGGTAACAAAATACTGGGACAACAGAAGTCATTGCTTTTCTAGTTCTGGGCTGAGCACTGCAGAAGTCACTGCAGCAAAAGCCCTCCGGCAAGGAACAATAGAGTGCAGTCACTACTGTTGTCTCCATGATTGTTTCCAGTATTCATAAGAAGTGGTGAACTGGGCTGTTTCATGGGGATTTTAATGCTTTTATAAATGTATAGCTCTGTTGTTGAAAGGATAGAGGTTGATTGATGCATTTATCTAAACAAGTTGGGAACCTAAGAGGTTGTATGAAACCTGTAACTGGGTTACTTGAAAGAGAGAATTAAAACAAGAGTATTCTCTACAGCTCCAGAACCACAAGGTTGTGGTGCACAGTTTGGACTTTGCGACAGGAGTTCTGTGCACAACCGTTTACTTCTCTGTTATGTGCATGATGTCACTTCCTAGGGCTGACATGGGTTTTTTTTGTGATGTTCTTCTACCACCTTAGCTTTGCAGATAGGGCTGCAGTTGCAAAGTCCCTACAAAACTAGTTACTTTAGTTACTAGAGGATATTAACAAATTACCACTAGATGACTTTTCTTACCACTTTCTACTGATGTTTCCCTTAATAGCAGAATGCATTCCTGTTTTTTTAAGCCATTGTCATCCTTGCTTGTGGTGTGGGTTTGAACCTCCAAAGCCAATTTGGACAGTGATCACACTGCAGTGTTTAATTCTACTTTATGCTTATTTGAACAAAACCACAAACAAGCAGGTAGCAGGCAAGAGAGGTGGAAACAAGTTACAAGGGGCTTCACAGGTGGCTCTGGAAGTCCAACCACATAGTTCCCCCCAAACTTGCAGTTGTTGCCATATTGGTCGTATTCCACTTTCTGAAAGGCCTTCCCTAAACAGAGGTCAGACTGGTTCTTCCACATTTCAGTTAAATCCAGTCTTCTCTTGTTCAACCACCTGGATAAGGAACCAGAACTTACCCCTGCTCTAAGACAGCAAATCCCAGAGAAGTAGAGAGCAATCCCGCTAGAAGGTCTGCTAAGGGAGAATATGTTTATTTTAAAGATATTTTCAAAGTGATAATGTGTATGACATAATTACTTCATATTATCAGTCAGTCACATGGAATATTTCCTGGTCAGAACTCACGTAACTGTGGTCTTCTGCTTTCCTGAACATCCACCTTACTGTGTTTCAAGGAAAAGTCTTGACATTAAGCAATGTGATGGTGCCCCCATCACGGGACATTTTCAAAATGCAATTGGACAGGGTGCTAGATGATCTCATCTGGGCTTCCTTTCCCACAAAAGCTTGGTCTAGATGATCTGTCAAGGTCCCTTCCAACTTGGATGTTCTATGATTCTGTGATTTAGTCAGTGGTTCCAGTGACAATATATTAAAATTGACCCATTTTTTCCTAAGTGACCAAAGTTGTAGAAAAGCTCTAGAATACATGCTTTCCTGGTGGAATTTCTTTACTTACGTTTTACAAGTACAAGCTGCAATTTGCCTGGCAGCTTTATTTCCACATTTCCATATTTCATCTTGATTTGGGATTTGCATTAATATTTACTTATTTATTGGGAGCATTGAAAGGATACATGTACCTGCTCTGATTTACACATTACAGCAGGCTCATTATTATTGTGAGAGCTGCACCTCATATCCCAACAGAAGAAATATTTAAGTTGAAAGTTATTATCCAGTTATGGCAATAGCCAGAAGCAGAGACTGTAATGTACCTACAAAGCTCTAAGTGAACAAACTTTCTGTAGAACAGGTTAACTCCTACTTGAAGAAGAGTGACTTATTGCCATTGTAAATGGTGGATAATTAAATTCCTATAAAGGCTGAGTGGGGACCAAAGCATTGTTGGGGGAAATACAGGGAAAATAAAATAAATCTGAGATGTCTAATCCGAAGAGATTTTAATGTATCAATCTATTGCCACATTTATCCAGTGCCCAAATCAAGTTCTCTAAAATACCAACAGTATTTCAACATGTTTTAGCCCTTTATTGTCAGAAAAAAGTCAGTATTCTGAACATCAGCTAGTCCTCAACACCCAAGAGAGGTGAATATCTCTTTTTATACCAGTTAATTTTGCTATCCCAGAGAAATGTGGTTTCTATCTGCAATGACAGACCACTCAAAAGCAGTATGCACAGACCCAAGACAATCTATAGCTACAACGTACTAGAAATACAAATAATAACTAAATATTGGTGATTGATACCAGTATACTTCAACACTAAGAATGATGACACCAAGCTTAAGCAAAGACCTGCCTAAAGATTTCTCAAATGCAACTATGCCATAATCATACTCCTACTTGAACATCTAAAAAAATCTAGAAACCAAGCCAAGAATGAGGAGCAATGCTTCATAATTCAATTTAGAAAAAATATTGAGTGTATCCTCTTGGTACTGTGGAAACATTAGTTCCACTTCAAGATGCCAGGAAAAAATCAGTGACAGAGTTACACAAAGTGTAGCAATGGCCCTGAAGCAAAAGAAATAGCTTTTAAAGAATGGAATCAAATTTGCTTACTGTACTGATCTATTCTGCACCTTCAAAGCTATCCATTTCCTTGGTTTTCTCCTAGCTCCTCCTTTTTGTATCACTTTCCCTTTTACTTCCTTCATTTTCTGTCTCTCCAAATAGCATGTGGGCAGGTGGTATCCCTGTCTGCTCCCTCCTGACCTTAGGAATTGGTCTTAGTGACAAATACCAACTTATAGACAGTTTGTCACATTTTGTAACTTCTTCCTTGTATCCTCTACTCCTGCCCCCCTCACAAAAAGCTAACAGCCTACAGCTACTGAATAGTTACATGTAACAATAGTTGCATAGTCTATACTCCACTCAATATAATAACCCCAGATTTAACACTGTCTTTTTGAGAGTTCAAGAGTGCTTAGATGTCTCTTACATAGTGGATACCTATGATTGGAAATTTCAAAAGCAACTCTGTCATCACTAACACATGAAATAAATTCTGAATAATAGCCTTTGAAGGTCCTACTTGCAGGAGTTCATTCAGATCACGTTGATCCATATGATAACAGATCAAAGCATTTCATGCTGCTATGAATTGAAAATCACAGCTGTTTTCTCACTAGGCCAAGCTGTTTTTCAAATGAGCCTCATATTAAATAGTGAAAATTAACCATGTCCACTTCAATGTTTGAAAGTACACTTTGTTCCAGGAAACAAAAGAATACAAAAAATAAGGCATTTAATTGAAAGACAAAGTATCTTACCAAAATTGTGTCTTCATTCCAGAAATCATAATAGTATTAATAAAATCTTAAAAGACAACTAATAGAGCATTTACTTAGAAGCAGCATACATCCAAACAATGCATAAGTCTCAAGTGTTTATCGCCACAGTTTAAGCATATACATTCCTTTTCTGATTTTATGACTTTCCATGGGAACACACATACAGCAGCTACACAATTTCTTGTCAGAAACCTTTTACTAGTATGAAATCCCAGCTTTAAAATTGAAAAATATAGTGAGCTAGTTCCAGTAATAAATTCCAGATTTATATAGACTACATTTCAAAAGAGTAAACAGCATTTAAGGTGTTGAACTATTTTAACATTCCCCTAAAAGGTGACATAATACAAAATCCAAGTAAATTAAGACAGGCAACATACACAAGACATTTGTAAAAAACCCACATATTTTATATCAAATACCCATCTCAAAGGATAAAAAGAAAAAGCTTTTTATAAATTAACACTATGGGCCCTACCTTCTAAACCTTGACAGTGACAAGATGTTATGAGGGTGTCTCTAAATTTTAAACACAATCTGTGCTGACTAGATTCCTTTCACCTCTTTTATAAACTAATGAAGGAGGATTCAATCACCTAACACAAGAGCCTGAGCACCAGAAGTTAAATTCCCATTAAAATTTTTTTTTAAGTGAGACTTACCCATTCACTACAAGGATAACCTCTGTAGCTCCTTTGGCTGAGGCCACCATCTCTGAATAGCAACCCCAAAAAAATAAGAAACACTTCCACTTCCACTGCTGAGAAAGAACCAAAGAGCATAGTTTTGTCAGAATGCTAAACACTAGGGAACAATTCTATATTGCTGGGAAAAAAAAAATCTATTTCTACAGAAATGAATGTGAATTCACAATTGTAATCTTTCATTTTAAATAAATTAGTACCACAGTACTGACAATCTTCATTAATAGCATTAGTTTTGAAATAAAGATGTCAAAAAAACACAAACGTATTATTCTTACTAGAAAAACCTAGTGAGCTTTTATTTTAAATGTAGGTTTTTTGCTTCAAACATTCTGTGGTGGCATCACTTTACTAACCATGTTCTCAGGGAAGCAGAGATAGTATCAGGATACACAATGGGCAACAAGGCTTACTTCTCTCTTCTCCTTTCCCCAAATACTTCCATAAAACCTTATATACTGTAGATTATGGGAAATACCAGAATTCACCCCTTTCACCCATGTCACCACGGCATAGATACAGTTGCAGCATACTTTGTGTCTGGCTTGGACAACAATCACAATGCTCCATCACACTGATAAACGTAGATTACTTTTATTTCCCCACTCCTTGCCCTTCCAGATGCTAGGGACTGAAGAAAACACAGATACCAACCCTTCAGTTCCACAAGGATAAATGCAGTGCTTTACCTCATTTGGCAATGATCTATATCCATCTGAAGACCAGCAAGAGAATATTGATGGAACCTCTTCCTTGCCTTGAGAGATGCCAATTGACATATGAAGCTTACAGCCTTAGTAAGTTGAGACGGAATGTTCTTTGGTGCTCTGAAAGTTTCAGACCCCTCTGATGAACAATTTGAAAAGAACTCTTTGAGTCTTTCAGTAAGACTGAATATAAATTCATTACATGCAGCAAACCTTAAACCATTTCAACCCCTAGGCCAGAAACACCACGCCATGACTGGAAGCACCAAAGCAATGATTATAGAAGTAAAAAGATTTACTGCATTGTTGTCTAATATAGGTTTTCCAGATATGTGCTTGGAGTCTTTTGTCTGGTGGTTGACAACCATGCCAGTGTTCTGATCAAAACCTGGGAAAAGATAAAAACTTCATTTTAGAATGCCAACCAAGCTGAAAAGAAACTTAGTAACCAAGGGTATCTAAACTTCCCAAATTTAGCTTACAGCTTTGGTGTTAAACCTCTGTAAGAGAAGACATCAACTAAATTACAGTTAGTTTAATCTGGTAGCTTCAAAGAATAGGAATAGATGCAATACTATACACTGGAAGTTACTTCTTTTGAAAAGTTACACTTCTGTCAGGTCTACTTCTCTATTACATAGTTTTATAGTAAAGAAAGGTACGAAACAAGTCAAATCAAAAGAGGACAAAGCTGTTCCAAGAGCCATCCTAAGGCAAAGGATTCTGTTCAAACAGTTTAGCAACATGTATTTCCTGTCAATAAGGTGTATCTGTTTTCAAAGGAAAATTATGGAAATAGTTATTACTTGACCTGACAGAAAACAAGCTCCTTACAGAGGTTGAATTTAAAACTTTTGTTTACACATACACTACCAGCTGCTCGATTTTCTTTCCTGGTACTTAAGCCATTTTTTGCTCTACCTTTGTATTATCAGTACTCTAGAGCTGTTTCATGAGCTGCTTGCTACTGTACACAGATTATTATCCTATGTTTTGTCCCACAGCATTATTTTATATGCTAATAAAAGCATAAAATTCTAGTATGCTCGATTTTAATGCCAACTTACACAATAGTGAACGATAATTGGGATGTGCATATGAACACACTTGAGGTTGACATAAAGAAACATTCCAAAACAAAGCAGTGTTTTTTATATTAACATTACTTTTCTCTGTAGATTTAAATATCTGCTAACACTCACAACATGGAAATTTGACTTTGAGCTGCTGCTTTACTACAAGGAATTTTTCAGCAATTGGGACAAAACTTAAAAAAAAAAACCCAAACAAAAAAACCCACACCACAAACCTACAGGGCAGGTATATAGCTGGTACTACTGTTACCTTTGAATCAGACATTTAAAGCTAGCTTTGGTTAATGTAAAAGAGCTACAGAAACATGAAACTTCAAAGCCGGAGAGTTTAAATCTTAGCACTTTCTAAAACACAGCAAAGGTTAAGTTTTCTTGAGAGAAAAACTGGGAATAGGTTTTTATAAATATACACCTGAAATGCCTAGGTTAAGTTTTCTTGAGAGAAAAACTGGGAATAGGTTTTTATAAATATACACCTGAAACGGATATAAGGCATAAATCCACAGCATAAACAAGTAAGAAAGGTTAATACCAAGTCCTTCCATTGGCTTTTGTTACTTAAAGAGTAAGTACAGCTTCAGACTGATAACATAGCAAAATTTCAGTTTAATTCTGCATAGCTATTCTGACAAAGTTTTCTTTTATAAACGTGTGGGCAGGGAATTAGAAACAGTGGGGATCACATACTACTGCATAAACCACATCTAGGAAGATTACCAACAGGAGAAATACTGACAGGCAAGATTAGCAGTGGTAGCATCATGTTTTCAAAAATGGACAGAATTCTTTATTACTACTGCCTTATTTATTGTTTTCAACGTCCTGCAGAGAGACTGGAGTATTTCTTATGAGACTACATCAAATACAGATTGGAAAAGGGACTTAAAGCAAGGAGGGACACAAAACTCAACAGTGCACACCACACAAGCAGCACTATTTCATCTCTGTAACAGCATATATACATACACCATACCATGTATGTCTATAGTATACATACTCCAGCAGTGCTTACACATTTGTAAAAGAAACTGTGGAACTTGCATACTGTACCTGCTGCAGCCAGCAAAGTTGCTGAGCATGGAAAAATATCTTGAGTGAAGAAAAAAAAAGATGCTGATAAATGCAGCCATGCATTAGCTAGGTTTAATACATTTTCTTAACGGATCTGTCTCATTAGGATCATGAAACATTGTTCCAGTCCTTAAGTGTTTTCTCTTTAGTATGGAAATATCTAAAAATTCCTCAAATGGTTAAACACTCCACCGTATTTTGGACTTTTCCTGGGACTGCAAGGAGTAGAGCATAAAAACTGCTAGAAAACCAAATCCACAGCATCAACAACTGTTTGCAACTCTTACTGTGATTGCAGATTTAAGGGACTTGTATCTCAGGCAGTTCATCTGCACATTGGAACCTCAACTTCCAACAAATGAGTATACTGACAATGAAATCTGAAAACTTGTCTCTGCAAACCAGCTGTTAAAGAGAATAGTGTCAGATATGGTCTTTAAAAAATTTTTAAACATGGAGTAAGTCTACAGTTTAGCCTAAAGGTTGTCTGTAGTGTCTATTCACAGACAATGATCCTTAAGGGCAATGAGTAAATAAATATTGAAATCATTTAGAGTCAGTCAGACAACAAGTTTTTTAAATGGACACTTTTTAAAAAGTCACAACTAGTTTGTGATAAAGCTTAACTTACAAAAAACAGCACTCAATTGAATAGTGGAAAAAAAACCCCAACAGAATACAATATTTTGTGCATATTTTTCTGGAGCTTTTCTCATTTAATTCTTAAAGCTGAGACCATTGATAAGTCTTCAGAGTCTGTAGGGACAGCTTAATCTGAGTAAATGGATAAAATTAAGCTGGCTTTTTCTCTTATAAAATGTTACCATAATTAGATATATAGAAAAGAAGAGGCAGGAATTGCTTTTTCCAAGGTAATGTGTTGGAGATCTCTGATAAACAAATAATATAAAGACAAACAAATCAAAAGATAAGATAAACAAATCAAAATGTGAGAAAAGACCAACTGATTTTGCCCCTGTCTTCATTACCATGTCCATCGCTTTGGTTCCCTTTGTCCTTTTTATTGCTAATTCTGTGTTTTACCATTTAAAAAACATGTCCTCAGCCCTCCTTGAAATTCAAGTCCATTTTTAGGTTACATTGAAGGGGTGGGGTGGGGAAATAAAGAAATCTTACCACTGTATTGCGAAATAGCTCCCAAATATGAATCAACAATTGATCCCAGTAAGCCAGCTGCTGCACCAAACACAATAATAGGCCACTGTGGAGCAGATCTTTCCAGATCAGTCACAAAAATCAGTTGTGTTATGAAGTAGGTTATACCTACTGCTATGCCCCCTAGCAGGCTTGAGAGCAGTCCCACTAAAGTAATTCCTCCATTAGTACCTAAATCAAACAAAACCAAGCTGATTAACACACTTCTTAAAGATCTGTATTTGTTCAAATATTTTATATGAAATCACACCCATGTTCATAGTGATCTTCCCCCCAAATATCCACAAGGCTCTCCTACCACAGCTTTTATTTACAGATGCTTAATCTGTACCATTACAGCCTACTACTACTACTACTTTTTCTGTCTCTAAAGCTAGTTATCTAAAAAATCACTTGCATTAAATTAAAGAAAACCAGGGAGCACATCTCTCAATGTCACCTGGTATTTATCTGCTGTAAAATGTGGGAGGTGGGATAAGAAGAGAATTACTCCAAAAAAAACCAGAGCTTGTGATGTGCGTGTATTAAAGCAATGGTTCTTTCAGAAGAAGTATACTAAGACATATTTCAGTTACGAATTTAAAAGAAAGAACAAAATGCATAGAAAGGAAGATGCCTGACAGCTCACTGAAAAAAAAAATCTGAAGAATGCTTATAAAGAAGAAGAAGAAAAAAAAATGGCCTATGTCTTTTAATCCTATCCCACAAGTTCTAAAACTCAAAATGCCAGCAAGATTCAAAAAAGACACACTGCTTTAAGGCAGAAATGTCATACCCTGTGTAGGCAAGGTTTGACAGATAGAGGGTTCACTTTGTCCACCCTTGTTAAGATATTAAGGGAAATAAGTGACATAGTTAAGTAGTGATTTTTTTTGTAGTGTCTGTATTGAATATATATATTCTTCTACTGATTAAAATTTTAATGTCTGAAAAAATGCTGTTGATAACTTGTACTCTTTATATTATTGGCAATATAAACACTTTAAATAGTGCCAGAGATGAGAAGTGTCAGCATTCACTAAGAATGATTTTAGCTCCCTGGATGCTGTTTGGTGCATCTCACCAACAACATGCAGCAGAAACACAACTGAGTATATTCCATTTCAGAGAATGCATTCCTGCTAACATTTTCTAATCCCAGAGTCCTGATGTTTGTTTTTCTGCAGCTTTTTTGGAACTTTTCAAGTTGGATGCACAATTCAAAACAGATTAGGAAATTAATAAGAAGATGTATAACAGGCAACACCTTACCTACTGGAACCTCTTCCCAGGTTGTTATCAACCTTGGCTTGCTTTTACTCATTACACTACCAATCTCTGAAGCCCATGTATCACCAGCAGAGCATGCCAAAGCTCCCAAAAGGGATAAGCACATCCATGATGCCGTGTAGTGCTTTGAAAAGTCTATTGGAATTTCACCCGGTCCATTTTCTATCATATATAAGATAGCCAGCTCAGTAGGAACACCACCGTTACAGAATACTTGCACCCAATTCCTCTGTCCACCTAAAGTGACAAAACCTACATTTTAGTATTTTCAGACAACAAAAGGAAAATGCACGTATATAAAGTTACATTTTAAAATACATACTTTCAAAACAGAAACTAGATAGCAATTTGTTAAACAGAACAGAAGCAAAGACAAAGTCACTTGCTAACATTCATAGGAATGGGAATGGAGGGGAGGCACAACAAGAGAGTTTCCTACTCTGGGTGTTACAACTCGTCTGACCCTTTGAAAGGAAGAAAATATGCAGCATTTATTCTCCACAATGGATCTGAAAGAAATAAAATGTAACAGCTTACCTTCCTTGTATTCTGAATCTATTTTCTTCTTTATATCCTTTTTCCATTTAGTAAGTTTTGAAGAAGTAACAAAAAATACAAACAAGGAAGTGAAGAAACTGTAATTTGCAACTGTAAGGATAAATCCAACCACCAGTCCTATGAAGAAAAAAAAAAGTACATAAAGTTCCTCATGTAACAATGTCTGGTTTGCAAACCAATTAAGTATTTTAAATCTCTTGAATATAAAGAGTATCTTCATGATAAACCTAAGACAAATCATGCAATAAGAGAATTGCTAAAGTACCTAATACCTGTATGAGAATTCCAGTGACATCTTGACTGAAAAAAATTATTTTTATAATTTTCTCTTAAATTTTACTGCTACTGCTAAAGTGTATGATTTTGTTCATCAGTTTCTGTCTCTGATTTTTATGTCATCTTTTTCTTTCTGCAATTTCTTAAGTATTTGAGCTCCTGAATGTGCTTCTTTTTTATCTCCTCCTCCACAGGGGAAGTCTGATTCTCAGTGCCTACCAGGAGACTACAGTTCTTTGTAACTGAAAGAATAGCCACACTTAAAGTAAATGCCAATATAACCTGGCTAGCATAACTGTTATGTTAAGAGGTAAGGAGACTTTTTTTTTTTTTAATTTAGAAAATGCTCCCCTTAACTCACAGACAGAACAAGATTTGCAAAACGGGTGACATGGAAGGAGAAGATTTGAGGTCCTGTTTCTTTCCATTGACCATCCATTCAGATGATGTCACAAGACAAATATCAGTCACCTCTCATGGAAATCTTGCATGAGATTCCAATGAGCACGACTGTACACTACACTGGAGTTTTTCTCATGTGACTAAGAAAAATGTCATTGAAACAGTCATTTGCTTGAAGTGAAATACAGATTTAATTTTCTTCTTATCTTTTGGAGGCAAAATTGCTTATATTACAGAAAGAAGGACTATGTTATCTTTACTGGTTTCCCACCAGGCAGGTAGGCTGCTGACATGGCTCAGTTTTATGGTATTTCTTTACCACTGCTTCTGCCATTTCATTACCTCTATGTGAATCCATCTAGATGTTGAACAAAAACATGATTTAACTGCATCCTGCACTTCAGTTTAAAACAATCTTACAGCACTATAATGACAATATTAATCAAATCAATTACAAACAGCAGCAAGAACTGACTATGAGCAGAAAATGGTTAATTACATGTGTCCTTGCAAAAGTAATGACACCATCCAAATAACGAACATCTGTAGGAGGGACTGGGCCAAAATATCATTATTTAGACTAGTAGAAGCAGCTCTAGTCGGCCAGACCAATGCACAACAGAGCTAGATATCTTTTTAGGCGTGTTTGAAGAGTTAATTGTTTATGTTAAGGTGGAAATGAGGAGTCTGTACCTCCCGAGTATCCACAGATAATGGAGAAAGAGAGAGGGACCTTCTGCAGCCAGGAGGTGGGATAAAAGGCGGCTGCATCCTCCACCAACTCAAGACCTCACTAGGGGAATGCCCCTGTGAACTCTCCCTTTATTCAAATAAAGCTAATGGGGAACCTCACTCTGCCTCTCAGGACCAATGAATTAATTATTTTCAAGACATTTTTCTTTACAGACTATTTAAACAGGAGTAAGAAAAAAAATCAGCATGAATTCAAATTATGTATCCTTACACTTATACATTTACTATAATAGAACTAAGTAGGAAAGTCTTGTAAGAATATTATGTACAAAAAAAAGGCTCTTAATTTAGTTAATTAAATGTTTAGTTGAATAGTCTCAGAAAGAAAACATACCTCCTAATGCACCACTGTGATCAAGACTCTTCTTCTTAAAACCTTGTGTAGCAATTATTAGTGGAATCAAGATTGAAAAAAGCCAGCGCCATGGAGAAATGGGTCGTAAAGTACCTGATAAATCAAATGGTCACAAATTATCTTTATAAGCCTTTTTAATCCCTTTGCATCTTAAAAGTAATTACCTTCTGGAATATATTTAAAACCTGATCTTAATAGATATTAAACTTTTTATTATTTAGAAGAATACATTCTTATGAATGGAACACTACAATGTATCCTAAACATATTTGTTTCCTTCTAAAATTCTACAACGCTTACTAAAACAAAAACAGTTAATAAAGGAGTTCTTATTGTCCAGTTAAAAGGTATATATTTTAATCATAGAACTGACTCAGTAAAATATGGCCTTAGCAGTAAGACTCTTAAACCTTTATCTTCTGATTCTGACTTTCAATGTAAAGACATAAATTTCATTGCAAGAGGTGCCAACAGTACACTTTATTGAACACTGAAATTTAAGTCTGACAAGGAATTCTTCCTTAACACTACAGTTTAAAAGTCTTCCATCTTTGCAGTCAGAGACAAGAAACCTATTTATTATACATTGAACTACACTATTTACTCTGACAGAATTTCACTACCATGCCATAGACTCCATGCACATATCCCTCTTGCACCATTTCCCCTTTCTTTGTTCCTCAGCCAACAAATTCTTCTTGCATGCCCTGTTCAAAGCCTGCATGTGCATTCCTAAAACTGTTCTGACGGCTGGCACACATTGGAATCTGATGCAAGATTTCCATGCTGGCCTGTCCTCAGCCCCTGGCTTTTGGACTCACCGTAGTATGTACTTGAAACTATGGACACGATCCAGAACACTAGAGAAATACAAATGAGCAAGTTCAGGACTACAATATTCGCCATCATCTTGAGGTATTCTTTCAAGAAATCCTCCTGGTAACAGGACATAGGACGCCAGAGTGAGATCACCTGCCAGGGAAACACAGGGCGCTGAGCACCATAAGCACATCAGTTGCACCTCTATCGCCTCCCGGCCCAGCCCTCAACCCCCACACCGTGGCTGCCTCTCGCACCTCGGGACATCTCGGATAAGAGACACCACGGCGCTCCAGCCCGCTCGGTGCTGGTCTGCGCTTCGCTTGGCCCACCCCCACCACCATCTTCCCTCCTCTTACCGCCCAGTTCCGCTACCGACCTGCTCCTCCGGCCCGTCAGCACTGCTGCCATCCTGCCCCGCCGCCGATCTGCGCATGCTCCGTCGGCTGTCACCACAGCGCCTGCCCTACACTCACCTGCGCCGCTCTCTGCAAGGAGAGAAAGAGGAGGCTGCCAGTGCTGTGGCAGGGCATGGTCTTGGTCACGCTGGGGCCGAAGTGTGTGCCTTCTCTCTTCTGCTGTTCACCGCCCTGCCTCAGCGGGGCTCCTGCGCGGCGTCTAGCCCAATTCCCGCACTGTTTTCCCCTCAGTGAAGACTCTTGTCTTTCTGGTCCTGGGATGGGGCCGTGTCCCAACGCCACACGCTACCGCCCGCCCGGCAGCAGCTCGTCGGCACGGCATAGGCTCTCGCGTTCCCTGCCCCACCGCAAGGAGAGGCGGCTGCTTGGCTTGCTGCCGCAGGTGACTACTGCAGCTGAACGAAGCCAGCTAGCCTGCCCGGCAGACTGAGCTGCGGCGCTCCGGAGGAATACTCCGCCCCTCTGACCCGGTCTCTCCCCACAGGCCTCCCACGGGACAAGCAGGCTAGCGCCTGGGCCTGCAAGCTCATGCCACCCACACCCCCACTTTGTCAGTCCTCTGTACAGAAGTAGGGTTCCGCTCCCCATCCTGGAGACTTTCCCAGACCCAGGTGGGCTTCCAGCTAGGAGTAGGAACACCGCAAAGTTCATTAACACTAGAAGAAAGAGACTTGAAACGTTTCCTAACGTTAACTTGAGATGAAAGCAAGCCACACTTTCCTGGAAGCTTCCTGAATAAACTTCAGGCACATCAGAGTTACTCTCAAAACACTGGACTGTAAATAAAGAAGCTAACACAAGTTACTAGAAGGACTCAACAGCTCCTGCCTCCACATATCACAGGCTTTGTCAACAAAACACAGAAAGACATGAAATTCCACAACTTTTCAATATCTCTGCAATTTTAGGCAGCTGTCTATGAAATAAACAGGGCTTTAGGCA
Organism: Bucco capensis; assembly: GCA_013396975.1. Lineage (NCBI taxonomy): Eukaryota > Metazoa > Chordata > Aves > Piciformes > Bucconidae > Bucco > Bucco capensis. The sequence goes on from VWZO01003221.1 coordinate 1,081,217, forward strand.
TTATATAAGCTAGACCTGAAAGCTTTCCTTCGCCCTTTCCCATACAAATGCAACCTTGAAATCAGAAAGAATTGAGAAATTTAAATATTTAAAAAATTTAGAACTATAAGCTGCCCAGTATTTCGAAGAAGAGTTTCTTCTTACCTTTTACCTAATCTATAGGTTGCAAAGCACGACCAGTGCAGACTCTAGAAGTAAAATTAATTTAACAGACAACGTGAACGCAAGACGATTAATGGGAGCATGACAAACTAAAGATAATAGCATGTTGCTGTACATAGCATGCTAATCACCCCTTTACATGAATTCTTTTCCTAAGACTACATTAGAATGTAGTAGTTTTACCATAATACAGTATAAAATTTCTGAATTTTCATGAAGAGTTTAGAAGTAGACTTTCTGTTCTACTTTGCTTTTCTGCCTGTTTGTTTTTTTTGGTATCTCAGAGATAGTAATCTCCATTTCTCTTCACTGCTTAAAACATGATTTGTAAAAGCTGTTTTTGTTGTGATATTCTTTTTTCTTAGAGGTATAAAATCAATTGGAAATGCTGGTGTGACTATGGACTAATCTATTTCACCTATCTCTATAGGCTTTTCTTACAGGATAAGGAAAAATGTTTAAAGGAAAAAAGAAAAATAAAAGGACCTGCCCATCGTTTTTTAAAAACAGAAGAAGCTATTGAAGCTATTAAAACTGTGTTTGGAGACAAGTATTGTTTGTCTTACAGTTAATACAACAATGAGGGAAAAAGAACCCCTTTGATGGTCTTGATTTTTACTGCTTTCTTTTACTCTGTTATTACAGAAGAAAACATTCATACTTGGACATAATCTTTGATGCTGTATTTTGTACTTGATAGATACATTATGAATAATACAGCTTGAAACTTAAATATTGATTTAAACATTTTTTATTCTTCATTGTTAAACTTGTCTTTTCAATACCAAAAATTGATTGAAGACAAAATACTGTTAACGTGAAATTAAAAATGTGTAAACATTGTTAACATTATGTGAAGTATAGCTACTCACACAGGCCTTGAACAATATTCATGCTTGCAGAAAAGACAAAATAGTAAGACTGTAAAATTTCATGCTGTCATTAGTCTACAGAACACAGAAGAAAAAGTGTAATACTGCAGGTAAATATTCATCTTAAGCAGAGCACCCAAAATTAGTAGTCGCCTGACTAATACCACATGAACTGCTATATAGATTAATTCATAACATTTCTGAGGCAGTCAAAAATGTCAGTGATTAACACTACAGGAAGCAACAAATTATGAAAAGTAAAGTAAATATCCAATTGCCTGACTGAAAAGAGCAGAACAGAGACAATACTTCATTAAGTATATGTGTATAGGCTTTAGCTTTGCATCAGTTCAGTTCAACCAAGGACAATGACACCAATTACATTTATTCATAATAAATTGTTTTGTCCTTTTCAGAGTATCCAAAGTATTACTTTACCTTTAAAAATTGATTTGGTATTTCATGAGGCTGGTCAAATTGTTTATCTGGAGGGAAACTGGGAGATTATCCTCCTCCAGGAGGAACCTAGCTCATGTACAACTGCTTTGAGAAATGAATACTCACGTACATGGTGGTCATGCTGTTTTCAAAGCTGCCTCATTATTCTGTATCCTTGCGCTAGGCAGAGCATAGTCTATGTTGACAGAATAATAGTTATGCAAGGGAACTGGACTGGCTGGCTTTTAGAGTTAGATGACTTCTAAATCATCCAGAATCATTCAGTTTCATACATTTTTAGCCTATGAAAACACACATCCTCCAACGTCTGCCTCAACACAAGTGGGTGTAACTTCACACACATAAAAATTCAAATTAGCAGTTTAACCTGTTTAGGCAGAAGTTCTGGAACTATGTGTATTTTTTTCCTGCGTAGTTCATAATTAGATTTTAAGATTTTCAGCAAAAAAACTATGCCCTGTTCACTTTTAAGGTATTTAGCAGATATGGACAATTCTGGTAAATATTGCTAAAGATTTAAGATTACTTACTTTTTACTGTGTTTAAAATAATTTGTAAGAGATACTGGGGGACAAGGGGATGAACCAAACCTGAATCTAGATACAGAATAAAGTCTTAAGAGAAAATACTGTCCTCCAGGTTAGTCAGTGACTAGACCTGGATTCTTAAAGCTTTGTCAAGCTTCCATTATTTTAGTTGTGGAAATGAATGCCCACGTATCTGTGAAGACATAAGCTGTAGTACTTAAAAAGGAGAATACTTACAAATGCAGTCCAGAGGAAGGGCAGATGGGAGCTATGATACTGTTAGGCTGGGGCTTCATATAAAAGAAGATTGATGGCTTCAGGTATTAAAAATAATTTAAAAAAAAAAGGCAAAATGTGTGGGGCAAAAATAAGAATCGTGAATTGCTTTTTTAACAATATTACTTCCATAAAGCATTTATTTGTGGATATGTTCGACAGTATAAATACTCAGGCAACCTGGTGCCCCAGGTCAATGGAAAGTCCTTTTCAGATGGTGGAAAAGACATCCAATAGAAAAAAACCAAAGCAAAACCCAAACAAAAGAAATCACAGGAAGTCACAGAATCTGGTCCTGGGTCATCCCCTAACCTTTGGTGTTCCTCAGCCTGTTGCAGCTCTCCTTTTAAAAGGGAAAACTCAGCATAATTCCAACTCACAAACATATTTTCCAATGAAAATTACTCTTGCCAGCAGCCAACATTTCTCTTGCTGTTCTGTCCTTAACCCTGCAGCATTATGTCCTGCCCCTGCCCATGGAGACCCACATTGCTGTCTTTCTGTCGCAGAACAACTCCTGGCACACCACCACCACCTCAGAGATGTTCACCCACAGAAGCGTGTTATAGTCAAAGAGACTGAAATCAGATTTTATGATTTTATTGAAAAGGCAAATAAGCAAAGCAGCGTGCTGGGCAACCGGCAAGGTTCGCAACTAGATATAGCTAACACACAGCTATTTATATTATTCGTGGTTTCATTTCTTCTTCTGTGTTCCCACAGTTTCGGTTCCCTGTCTCGACCCTTTTCCATACTCCCACGGTTTCGATAAAGCAGTCTCTTTGAAATTACAATATCTCCTTCTTAACAACAAAGCAGATTTCGGTAAAGCAGCAATCTTTAAAATTATAACATGCTAGCAACAACTTTGAAGTTACAATATGCTATCCTCTTAACAACAAAACAAGCCTTCTTAATAACAAAGCAAGTTTTTAAGCAATTGCACAATAAGCTTTTCTTTTGCAAACCACGCTTAACAGAATATTGCTACATCTTGTGGCTTGACAGATAGAAAGGTTTACAGAAACACATCTACAGAAATATTTCTACAGCTTACTTGTTTGATGAGCAAATTACATATAGTTCACCTATTACAAAGCCTCTGTTAGAAATCTGTAGACTTGGGTCTATACCAAGGTGACACACAGATGCCTCAAGATCAACAGAATGGAACCCATAAAGATGCCCTGTCCTCCAAGAGTTGCAAGTCTTTATATCTTCATAAAAACTATTAAAATATCCTTCTTCATTATGCTAAAGACTTAGATGGTTCAAAAATGTTCTGTGTGTTCCCATACCCCTTGTAACTCTAGTGTCACCATGCTTACTATAGCAGGTAATTTACCAGTAAAAAGAGCAGTCTGGAAACCCTAGAAGTCAGAAATTCCTTATCCAAGATCATGCTCACTGACAACAAATGGGAACTTGGATACTGATCCAAGTTGATCCAATACAGATGTGCATGAAGGTCCAACTCCTATCCTGAAGGTATCTTATCTGGCAGTCTTAGGTGCTTATGTACACAGATTTCCATAATTCAAGTACATCTTCACAAACATGCTATTTTGCCACTGTTTTTTTGCCCATGTCTAGAAATGGAGGCAATATTCAGAGAACATGATAAAGAATAAATCAAATTCTGTGCTCCAGTATAAAGTTGTGTGCTTTACTATATTTTAAATTATTCTGTTTGTACTTTACTGAAAACATATTAACTGTTTTACACAAAAATTTGTTTTCCAGGAGCAATATAATATCTTCCAAAGGCATGAATTCAAATGCAGTTGAGATAAAATTTGGTTTTGATTTTGTCTTAAATATACACATGGCAGTGAAACTGCACAAAAAAGTATTCATCTTTTACCCATGCCATAAGCAAGGAAGTTTCTTAATGTTTTCTTTTTGAATGGCAGCTTTCTCACAGTTTTCAAATGTTTACAGCCTCTTGTTAAAAAGTGCAGATACCAAAAACATCAGATAGCACATTCTTTTTACAGATGCTGTTTTATTCCTTTTACAGAAGAGAATTTAACACTATCAGTTTCCCTGTTTAATTGACAAATACAATTAATGAATCTGCTCCTTCCTGAAAATTTAAACATAAAATTACTTGCCTGACAACCTTAGATGAGAGAAAAAAGCAGGCAGTATCAGATGACTGAAATAAAAGAAGGGACATAGGATATCATAGGATACACAAAACCACTGGAAGATTTTCAGGATCTTCTTTTTCAGACAGTTAAGAATTTCACCTAGAAATTTATAATACAGATTGTATAGCATTGTTGAATAAATTCTACACACTTGTTGGATGAGCTGTAGGCACACATACAGTAATAATCAAGAGTGGGAATTTCCCATAGAGTTGCTGGTTTTTTGCCAATACTTTATACAGTTTTATAAACATTTTCCTTCCTACTTTAAAAGATGACTGAAACTAATTTCCTACTTGTGTGTGAAAACGCTTAGAAATAAAAGTAACTGTATGAAGGAAACTGGAACTAGATATATGCAAAGCTCTGGGATGCCTAAGCAAGCAAATATCTGCTGGGAGGGAAATTTCTATAGCTTAGATGTAGTGATACTGAAAACTTCTTTGTAACTACAGTGGATCAGATTTCATACATGGACATAGGCATCTAGCACTGTTTAAGAAACATGCCTGACCTCCAACTGCTACTTCAGAAAGTTTTCAGTAGGTCTTGTGTCGTATTTGCAGATGCTTTTAGTACTGTGGGGTATGTAAAAAGAGTATAAGCCACCAATGAAACAAGATTTCTAGAGATAATGTCTATTTGAATAGAACTGACATATCACACTACTGTAGTACGAAGGATAAACTGTTAAAAAAACGAACAAAACAAACAAACGGAAAACAAACAAAAAAAACCCTTTTAAACTTGCTTCATTCTTCCTTGTAAATACATTGATAGAATCCTCATTCTTTCAAATACAAGAAATTAGATAAAATTAGGACACGATATACACATTCCATTACTCTGCCCTGAGTTATGTATGAATCCAAGTCATTGGAATGGTATCTAAGTCACGTAGTTTGTGCAGTGTCAAGGGTTAGGGCTGGGCTGGCCACTTGACAAAGACAGATGCTCTCTGTTAATGCCCTCCCTTCCCAGAAGGGGAAGAGAATGGCAATAGAGGGGAGGGACTTAACAGATTGAAAAAGTAAAACTACTTTGATGAAAATAAGAAAGATAAAATGAAATACATACAAAAATATACAAGACCAGTTTTGAACTAGGCCCACAGATGCCATGTCACCATCACTAGTGAAGCTTTGGGCAGACACTGGGGAAGTCCCAGACTGGACTCAGGAATGCACAGATGGGGATTGAAGGCAGAATGGACAGAGTCCTCCTTGCATGCCAGACATTGAAGAAGGGGGCCTGACCCTTGTGATCTCTCAGATTTATAGTGAATATAATGTACATGGAATGGTATACCTTGTTGGTCAGTTTAGGGTCACCTGTCCTGTCTGCTCCTCCCTACAGGTGCAGTCTTTTACCTTCTGCATGCCCAATGTAGTACATAAGATTCAGCAGTGATCTTGGTCTCCATAATAGCAAGCATAAAAAAGAGCCTTTTTGCATATCAGTCTTTGGTACTAACTGTAAACATTGTTACCATTACTAGAAGCCGATGCTGTCTTTGAAAATATGCTGTTAATTTCAGAAAGGGCACTGTGTTAGAAGTTGTAAAAGTCAAGTTTTCCAGCAGACACCAATTTGATTTAGTAAGGCTTTATTCAAAATAAGGCTTCTCCTTCTGCCCAAGAAAGCCATCACTGCTTGCCTGACAACACGCAGGTAAGAGAATGAGTCCCTGAAGCACCAGAATACTCAGGGAACTGATTATGATTTAAGGAGGTTATGCTCACTTTTCACTCCTGTCACAGAAGCCATGAGGGCCAGTCTGAACTTCAAACCAATTACAGGTCAGGAGAGAGCTTCCCAGAAACCTCTTTCTTAAAAAAAAATAAAAAATTAATAGCAGTTTAGCTACTGGGAGGGAAGTGGCAGGTTATTGATGCCTACCAGGGTGCTGAGCACTGCCAAAACATCTGCTGCTATTCCTTCTTTAGAAACTTACCCAGTGTCTGGGGGAGAGCAGGACATACACCCCACTGGTGGAGAAAGGCTCTGCGGTTCAGGGGAACAAGCACCCACAAGAGCACCAAGGAGGATTCGTGCCTCAGAACTGCCATGGTTGACACTAAGGGATGCTGCCGTTGACGTTCTTGTGGTAGACACCACAGCGCATCCCTCCACCACACAGCCGCTCGGCATCGACTCACCACCCTTCTTCTCCAGACAGCTAGGTTCCCCGCAACAAGATGGCGGCCTTCCCACTCGCCTCCTGTAGCAACATGGCGGGTGGAAGCTCCATTGGCGTCCAGCCCCTGCCACTGCTCCGCTATTGGCTGAGCCACCAGCTTTTCCCGCCCCGTGCCTAACACGGCCTCGATCAGAGCTGGGAACTACATTACCCAGAATACCCCGCTCTGGGGCTGGTTCAGCTCCTCTCGCTTTTCTCCCACAACGCACTTCTTTTCCTGTGTAGGAGAGACGGGGCGTGGTCTCGCGAGAGTTGTTGCAGGTTGGGGCAGAGCCGGGGGGCGGTGGGGAGTGGGGGGCGAGGCGTAGGGCTGCCCTGCGCAGGAAACGAAAGCGTCCAAGTGGCTGGGGCGGGCTGCGCTCTGCCTCGCTGAGACCGCTGGCCTGGACCCTATGGCGACCGCGGAGGCGGCAGTCGCGCCTGCGGAAGCGGCGCTGGATCCTAGCGGGCTTTCCCCGAAGGAAGAAGGGGAGTTGGAAGACGGCGAAATCAGCGACGATGACAACAACGGTTTCGGGCCCTGTGGCGGCGGCGGCGGCTCCTCCGAGCCCGCTGGCGGCCTCAGCAGCAGCAGCAGGCCCTACTCGAGGCGCAGGCCGCCGCCTGGCCTCCGCGGGGGCATCTCCATCTCCTCCTCCAGTCGGTCCTTCTCCCGCTCGCGGCACCAGCCGCCGCCGGACATGGGGCACGTGCACGGCCATGGCGGATATAGGCCCAAGGATTCGTTCCGCTCCCATCCGCCGCCCATGCCGGCACCACGGATGCCATCGGGCTCGCACTCTGAGCCGGGTCCCCGGCTCTCCTTCTGGGAGCGAAGCCACAATGCCCTGGACCGATTCCGCTACCGAGGCCGGCCCTATAGGGGCGGAGGACGCTGGGGTAGGAGCCGAGGCGGCGACGATCGGGGAGGCAACCCTCCAGGGAGGCCACCCGGAGGGGGAGGCGGTACCGGATTCAGTAGCAGCCAGGGCTGGAGGGAGCCTTCGCCTCGGAAATGTATCCTTGAGATGTGAGAGGGAGCGGAGGCGGGCAGGCTGTGCTGCTGGAATAGGCCTGGGTGTGTCAGTGGTGTGTTACGTGGCCGAAAGGCCTGGGAAAGTGCGTTTTATCTCTTGCTCTGGCACTACGTGGAGCTAACGGAGAGGAAGGCTCCCCTTGCAGTCCCAGGGGTTGGCTGGGGCAGTGAGCCCTGCTTCTCAAGAAGAGGCTGCCGGGAATCCGGATTACTGCCATGACATGGCTTGCCAACCTGGTGAATCAGTCTCGTCTAGGGAAAAAGAAAAAAGTAGCTTCAAACAAAACCTTAGTCCACTGGCTCCCAGGTGGCTGCTTTTCTACCCTGAAGTGGAAATATTGTGATGAGGGGTCAGTCTTTCGTGCAAAAGTTTTAATACATATAACTAAAGTGTCACAGTAGTAAAGCTAAAGTCCTAAGCTTGGTAACTTCCATCATTGGGTAACGAAGGCTCTACTGTTTAATTTTTGCTTCTAGCCTTTCAGAGGGTGTTATATACATAGCTGAAGCTAACTTTAAAGCTAAACCTTAGTTCAACTGGGATTGTTTGCACAGAATATGGTTTATATGGGAGTTGAGGTAACATAATAAAGCACAATTTGTCTATAAAGCCATACTCTGCAGTCCTTGCAGGACGTTGTTAACAACTATTTAGTTGATTTTAAGAGTTCTACTGTTTCCTCCTTTTAGGAGTAGCAACTGCAAAAGTGATGGAAAAAGCTCCTCTCATTTTCCAGATTCTCTACAGAAGATAAGCCTGATACTGAAATTTTATGTAACTGCATTTTTGCCTAACTGAAAATGTAGATAAATGTTTAAAAAAAAAAAAAAATCAAAAAAGACGGAGCAAGAGAACTAGTGGTTAAAGTTTACGCTCCAGAGTCTTACAGCATTTTATTGTCCTCCATACAAGTAGTCAGAAGATGTAGGTTGTTTGCTTGAATGTGTTAGTTGATCCCAGGAGCAGGAATTTTTCCTACTTGTGCCAGCACATAAGGCTTTGAAAGCTGCTCCTTGGGTCTGTGTTTTATTTTAGATATATGGCTTTTTTTTTTAATGTGGGTGGAGTATGTAAATTAGTGATAAAGAGATGCTTTTACTTAGTATCATCTGGTAAAGTTACAGCATTACTGAAGTCTTCATAGGAACTCCTCATTCAAGGATCTTCTCTTGCGAGGCAGAGTGTGCAAATGTGATTTGCCCAAGGTCACACAGTAAGACCGTTCTTGTGCTGAAAATAGACTTTAAGTCTCTTAATTTGGAGTGTTGTTCTCAATACCAGAAAATGGTTGCTTTCTATGTAATGAGTAATTTTGCAGGGCAAACAGATTGATCCTAAACAGACCTTGCAGTGCGTTTTAATTCTAATGTAGAGTCTCTTCCTCTTCAACTGAAAGAGCATTCAGAAACTTGATAGTTCCATTATCAAACCAAAAGCAGAAAATAAGAAAGTGGTTTTTTTCTGCTGATATTTAAGATGCACTCTTTAAACACAGAGAAGGTTCTAATACTGTTGCTCTTTCATAAGTGACTGTGGATCATGTAGTAAAGACAGGCCCATGGTTTTCTCTCAGTGTAATTTTTCTGTATTTTTCATATCCTTGCCACCTAAAGGAATCAGTATTACCATATTTGCAAATATTAAGCTACCTCCGTGTTGCTAATAGTAATGGAGTAGAGGGGTGGTTCATGGGCATGTCACTTCAGAAGAGACTTCACATCAACTGATATAAAGAGGCCTGTGGCCTAGGATAGTATTCCGATTTCCTCCAGGAAACGGAAATATTTGTCTGCTAAGAGAAAGGTGGAATTAGTACTTTGCACAATGGTTTTTAGGAGCATGTGTATAAATGGAGTAAATAGCTCAATGGAACACAAAGAATTCTTGTTACTTTTCTTTGGGTATCACCTTTTAATAAGCTTTTATCTTTTAATTCCTAGCAGCTTTAACATGTAGCTGTTGGATAGTCATTCTACAGCAGTTATTGCATAGGGAATTGTGGAGTTTTGAGTCTGAAATATGGGAGTAAAATGTGAATTTCTGTTTCCATTGAATTCTGAATTCTTCACTCTGTATGTTTTTCTTCGCTTAATGCCCCAGTTTCTTCACCTGTTTCACTTCACTTGTTTATCTTGAGTGAATTGAAGAAAAAGGCTTGTCTGCATTTCATAGCACTCCATGTGGTCTTGCATTTGGTGTGTAGAACCACATAAAAAAAGATTTTCTACGTATGTGAAACAATTTCTGATTAATACCGTTGCGGGAGCTCTAGCAGTTGTATTCTGAGCACAAAAAACATCTCAAAACTATCTTGTTACCCAATTCTAGGTAACTCTAGAAGCTATTGAAGTATTTCACTATCTAATAGTAGTTACATTAATTTTTATAAATTATGTTAGATCACATAATTAGCTCAGACTTTCCTGTGACTATCAGAATCACTAATATTGTCTTTATGGAAGTAGAATGTGACAAATATATTTATTACATAATTTGACATTATATTGCACACCGCTGTTAGTATTTTCAGCATATTTATAGACTGTTTGATTGCCTTCTGGAATATATGTACTTTGCCTTGACTGGCTTCTACTTCTGTGCTGGTGCTTGGGAAAGCATTATATAGAAAAACATTTCCTGGTATTTCAGAAGTCGCAGCTGTAGGTCACATACCAAGATTCTTCATGCTTACCTTAGAAGATAACATACTGAAACATCAAAGTTGTTGATGTATGTTGTGAGCAGAAGAGAAATATAAAATTGTTTCCTGCATTTAGAGGACAGCTGTTTGGACTTTTAGTTTGTGTATTGTTTTAAGAGATCACTTTAATGAAGAAGCATTTTGCATAACTAGATGTGAATCATCTGTTAGCCCAGCAGGGTTGATACTGAAAGTTGAATGAGTCAAACTTCACTTGGTATCCTAAAAGATTTCCCCTAGAGCATTATAATTTTACAGGCTAGTTTAGCTTTTTAAGTGTTAGGTTGAAGTAAGAGGAAGTGAACATCTGATGATGGCTCTTTTATTCTGAATATAGTTGTCTAAGAATATCTCCATTGCATGCATTGGACAAGATGTTATCAAGATAATCTGTCCCTTGGGCATGCATAGACAGCCTTTTCTTAGTAATTAGTAATGCTCAGTCCTCTTGTAGTGTTTTGTTTTTTTTTTTAATGTGTTGATTGCAAGTATTTAGGCACCTTTTTTATTGCTTTCAGTTTATTATTCAGTGCCTAACCTCATTTGTTGATCTACAGGTACTGCAGTGTGTAGTTGGTGCTGTGGTTAGGCTTAGTATTTTATGAAAGGATAAAATGAGTGGGAATGAATGTAACCTGTCTTTTTCAGAATGTCAGATGGGGAGTCAATACTTAAGAACTCTGGAAGTCTGACACTGTGATAAGAACCTTCTCATTACAGCTGTTGTTTCTACTAGGGTGGTATAAGAAAGAGACAAGACTTCTCAGCAACTCATGAAATTCCTGGTATAAGCACGATATTTTAAACTGCTGGATTGAGAAAGTGTTTTTCAGTATATAATAATGGATACATCTTTTGCATGCTGCTTCTATTTGTAAGGGATGTTTTTCAAGATAACATTAAGGTAAAACTAAAATAAAATACCTAAGAATGTTCTTAAGTTCTGTTTGACGTAATGTGGTTGTCAGTGGTAATATTGCCACTGCTTTAAGGTTTTATGTGTTCTTGCCTTAGTTTTCTTGACCAGTAATTCAGCCAAAACTTTTGGAAGGTCCCCATCTAGAAAGCAGAACTACTCTTCTAAAAACGAAAACTCTGTGGAAGAAAGTTTTGAGGATCTGCTCTTGAAGTATAAGCAGATACAATTAGAGCTTGAATACATTAATAAAGATGAAAGACTGGCTTTGAGCAACAGGGAAGAAAATGAACAACAGGATGATGCTAAAACAGCAGATGCTGAGGACCAAGTAACTGTAGAAAATGACAGTATTACAACGGATGCTCTAAAAGAAGTATCTCCTGGGGAGAAAAATCCGGTTATAGCCTTTCAGGCATTTGAACTGAAACCTCTCAGACAAAAACTGCTTACTCCAGCCGAGAGGAGCAGATTAAAAAAAGGCAAAGAAGGAGCAAAACAGTCATCACAAAAATCTGAAGTCACAGAATCTGGCCAAGGTAAATACTTGTAAAATAGTTACAGCTTGTAACGTTTGCTTGCCATTATCTTTCATATTTTATTAGGTGTTGGGGAAAATTTTGCTTGAATTAAAATACTAACTTTAACTAATGTTAAATGTTTTAAGTTGTGGATTTAATGTAACTTAACTCTTGTTTTGTGTATTTATGTGAGTTATATAAACATGCTTGAAAGACTGTTTTAGTTTGTGTAGGATGTCCCTGCATATGTCTGTCTGCATCACAGAAACTTTTTCACTATCCATATTTCCCTAATTCCATCCTGTGAAATGAATGGCTTGTGTGCTTTGTTAGTGTAACAACTTTTTTGAATGTTCTTTTAGAATACATAAGAGTATTAGATATTTTTCTTCCTCTTGTATGTGTGCTTTTGAAAAATGCATGCATGTACAAGCAGGAAGACTTCAGCATTTGTTATATGACTTTTCCTAAATGCTAGGAGGAGTAACAGCTATACAGAGTGCAAACTTATTTTCTACCAATTTGAATTGTGAGAAGGAATCTCTTTGAAGAAAAGCTAATATAGGAAAGATCTTTCTGCTTCTCTCTAGAAGTTTATTTCCTTCTGACGCAGATAAACATGTGCATGTGTGATTAGGTAAATTATATGATTATAATGATATTTTGGCTATGGATTATATTAATGGTTATTAGTGATAATAAATTATGTAATAGTATAATGTACACTATTATGTGTATTATATATGAAATAATGTGTATATACACACTATGTAATAGATACATAGCTTTTGGGCAGGCTAAAAATTAATGTCAACATCTTCATGTTTAGCAGAGAAGCTTTACTGTTTACTGTTCATTTCCATAGGCAGCTTTGGACCTTTGTATTTAATTCTGCAAAAGACTGACCAGTTACTCAAAATAGCTGCTAGTGGAATCTGAGATGCTTAGGACGGCAGCTGATGTGAGATGGTAGCATAAAACAGATGGCGGGAAGTAAAATGACAAATCTTCCCGTAGGCTATAATGGCATCATGAGGATGTGGATTTCATCAGACATTCCAAATTTTTGTCAATGTTTGTTATTCAACTGCTGTTCTGTTTTACACCGTGTACTAATGATACTGATAAAATATGTTTATATGGATTAAATTCTGCATGTTGTAATGTATTATCTGTCTCATGAGAAACAGCTCACTCAAAAATGTGGTATTTTTCTTTTGGAAGGTACAGAAGACAAAGGACAAACATCAACAAGAAAGCTTAGCAGTTCAGATGTCACATCTGAAAAGGTAAGAAAGTATTCCCCCACAGATGAGACATAATTGCATTATGACACTTAAATGGCTTTTTCCAAATTGCAGTCCAGAAATGTTTCAGTAATAGAAACAGTCCATTCTTAAGGAATGACACCTAGCAATACAGTAGGATTTTTAAGCTTTCTCTTGGTTAAAAAGAAAATGTGGGACAGACTGCAATTAAAAAGTGATTTAATTATTAAATTATGCTCCTTGACTCTGTCTTATCCTTCTCTTTTCTCAAGAAGCTGCTTGATGATGAGGAGGAGATGTCTGAATTGCAGCTTAGGCTTCTTGCACTTCAGTCTGCTAGTAAAAAATGGCAGCAGAAGGAACAACAGGTGATGAAGGAAAGCAAGGAAAAATTAACAAAAATGAGAAGTGTAACACAGAAAGTCAAAGCCAGTACAAAAGCACATTCAACGAAAAAACCTAGTACTACAGGTAAGAAGTTTAATATTACTGAAATGGCTATCAAAAGTATGACCTCTGAAATAAAAAAACCCATAGTATGTTATGTGAAACGTTGGGCAATGAGCCTTTAATCCTTCTAAAACCCCATATATCTACTCAGAGCTCTTGAAGAATCTAGGATTAGAAGGAACAGTTTAAGTAAGGTGGACTTAATCACATATCTCTTTGTTTAAAGCTAAGCAAGCTTTGAGGAAGCAACAGATGTCAAAGACATCAAAGAAGATGCAGCAGCAAAAGGAACAAGACAGGCGTCAGAAAGAGGAAGACCTGAGGAAACAAGAGGAGGAAGAGGAAAGAAGAAAGAGAGAAGAAGAAATCAGAAAAATTAGGGACCTTTCAAATCATGAAGAGCAGTACAATCGATTTATGAAGCTGGTTGGAGGAAACAGGAGATCAAGAAGCAGGGTAACAAATTTGGTATATGGTGTTCGGGTGTTATATTTGGGATTCATGAATAATTTTTTCCTTGCCTCTCATGGTTCTATGTCCCTCCTTCCATGCCTCTCCCTTAGAAGAGGAGAAAGAGCAGTTCAAAGTATTTACAGTGTTTTTATCCCGTGCTAGACAGGCATTCCCTTTGGGTTTGGTAAGATCAGTTTTGGATGAATTGTATATTTGCAAGTCAATAGTAAAGCATTTTCCTCCAAAAAATACTTCGAATATTGTGATCAAAGAGAAGTCTGTAATATGTAATTCAACACAAACCCATCAACCAAACTTGGCTTTCTTCTCTTAGATAGCAGTTTTTTCTCCACATTTTCAAATCTTTTGTGACTGTACAGCTTCAGTGGCCTGCTTCTTTTAAAGTATCATCTGAGGTTTGTTTTCTTCGTAGTATTGTTTAATTTGTCAGGATACAAAGTACTCTCAGTCACAAAAGATGACTTCAGCTTCATTACAGGATGACAGTTGTCACATTTATGAAGGTGTAGATTTATTGCAGTGGTCCTCATGCTGCACTGGTAGGCTGTCTTCTCATCTTGAGATTAGCAAAAGGCACTTGAATTGCTAATGTTTTGTGTCTAAAACTGGATTACTTTAAAAGTTACTTTCTTCAGCATTAATTCTTACATCATACTGCAGCTAGATCCTTCAAATGCTTGGAGCAACTGATGCCTTAAGGAGACATGAAACTGCATCTAAACAAATTGGGACTCCCTGTTTTGAGGTCATGTTATAGAAGAGTCCTGCTTACAACTAAACACTTTTGTAAACAGTAGAAATTCTAAAATCTACCAAGATGTCTTCTCTGTGCCTCTGGAACAGATACGAATGAAGGAATCTAAGAAGTCATACTTAACTTTTCTGTGTATTCTCAGTGTTCACTGAACATTGATGCATTTTGACTAATTTGCTCTAGAAGAATAGCATAAGACTAGCTAAATGAAATACACTTTTTTGTGTTTAGTCTTCAGATACAGACTTGAGATGGTCTTCGGATAAGCAGTCTACAGATAGTGCAGGAGGCATATATCAGTATGATAATTATGATGAAGTTGCTATGGATACAGGTAGTGAAACTAACTCTCCAGGTAAGACTTAGTTTTCTTACATGGTGATTAGTAACAGTAGTTAAAAAGTAGGAAACGAGCTATCATTTTAGAAGGAAAGTCTTTCTTTTGAGATGTGGCTGTTATAGGAGTAACATTTTCAAATGAGCTAGTTGTCTAATGCTGACTCCTCTCTGTCTCTATTGTAGTGGTATTTTGAAGATCTTCAATGTTATACTGTTCTCCTTGCAGTACTGTAGCGTTTTATTTTACATTCCCAAGCAGTTGTGTAGAAAGTAAGGGCTCCAGGGTGTTGGCTTTTAGTGATAAAGCTGAACTGCAGCGTGGGTCGTAGCACTGTGGTAATAATGGGTGGGTGGGTGGTTAGACTGCATCCATTTTCTGATGTCATGGCAGGAGAGAGTGAGTGTACTGGGAGTCTAGCAAAGGACTTTCTTGATCATGGGAAACTGTTTCAGGCCTGTTTTTCATAAAGTGCATTGGGGTCTGGAGCACTTGATTTATGGAAGGAAGCTGCAAGAATTGAGTTTTTGTTCAGAAAAGAAGGCTAAGGAAGGCTTTTGCTGCTGTCTTGGACTACTTAATGGGCAGTTACAGAGAAGACAGAGCCAAACTTCCGTGGAGCGTGCAGCAAAAGGGCAAGGGGCAACACTTAAGTTGTAACAAAATAAGTTCTGGTTAAATACAAGGGAAAACTTTCACAGAGGATGGCTAAAAGCTAGAAAAGGTTAACTGGAAATGTTGTGGAATCTCCATCCTCAAGTATACTTCAAACTTGACTGGACAAGGCCCTTATCAACCTGACTTTGGAGGCAGTCCTGCTTCGAGCATGTGTGCTGGGACGTATGCCTTCCAGAGGTCTCTTCCAGCCTAAATAATGTAGTGACTCTTGAGTTTGAGGTGCCTTTAAGGTATTCAGATTTCCTTGTTCTATCTCAACACGTGGAGTGTTGAGAACTTCATTAAGCATGCTGCTTTACTAGCTGTTCTTAATCCTCCTGCTTTTCATTATGTTGCAGAGTTCAGTATCAGGTGTGCTTTTGGGTTGCTTCTGTCCTAATTTATACTGTGTTCTTGGTAGCCAGTTATCAGGAGACTGAGATTCCTAGTTTAAAAAGGTAGATTCTTGCAAGTTAAATGAGGGCTGAATCATTACTTTAGTAGTACTGTTTTGGCTGTACTTACCTTCTGTATATAAAATAGAAAATGAATAGGTAACTACTCTTCTTATATAGGTATATGTAAGTAATAAAGGCTCTGTGCTGTGTGTGGTGTTACCTTTCAAACTGATGCATACTAAAAACATTTGTCTCTTCCTTCTGTATTAAATCAGTTCAAGTATAAGCATGAGTTAGTGTTTAGTAATTATCTGCCGGGTTTCTTACATTTGATAACTACTTCTTTCACTACAGCTGCTTCTCCAGCACAGCCTCCTTTCTTTGAGTGTCCAATAGGATATTTTCCACCTCCAGTACCACCAATTTCCTTGCCACTGCTACCTCCAATTCCAGTAAGTAACCTTGAAAGGTGTGTTTTTGGAAATGTTGATAATACTCATTTTGTGTCTTGTTTCTAATGCTGAAGTTAGAGAACTGTATCAAAAAGAGAATCTAAATTCTATTTGGTGATTCCCTGGAACTGTCTGATAGACTTGTGGTTGCTTTTCTAAAATGCTATTTCAGCCATTTATTGGCTGATCAAATTGAAGTTTAAAGGAATTTTTACCTGTTGAACTAAAATTTTCTATTCATTATTAGAGCTATCTGTCGTCATAAAGTAAAAATTAGCTGAAGGAAAAATAATGAATTGGAATTGTGAGTGCAAGGCAACTTTGGCTCTTATCTCTAGGTCATCTGTGTAGATACACGTATTCTCTGACTTGTTACCAGGGCAGGGAGCCAACCAAAAATGTAACTCATCACAGTCCTTCTTTCAAACTTTGTGCATTTTGGTTGTATGCTGTCGTCTTACCCAAGAGTCCATGTGGAAATTGAATTATTGTGGGGTTTTTTCCCCCCACCAGTTTTCTTCACTAAATGATTGTTACCCTTCTTAGTAAAGCAGTAGAAAGTTGCTGTTCCCTGCCATGACTGCTTCTGAATCTTTGACTGAGGGAAATCGTAATTTGGTTAGCCAAGACAAATTCAAAAGTGTTTAAGGACTGTTTTTTTGAAGCAGTGTGGACCTATTGGGTCAGCTATATTTCTTTGGCTAGACTCTCTCTGGTTCTGAATTCTCATTTATTTTGTCTGCACTATGTTACTGTCTAACTGTACCATTGTTTCCATTATCATCTTTCAATAATTACTTGCTGTTTAGCAGCAGCTTTTAGCAGGGAGCTAAATCCCCTCCAGCTTGAATTTGGTTTAAACCATGAAACAATTTGGGTCTCAACCTCTGCTAAATAATAAAGTTGTAGTAATATTCACATTTCAAACCCTTGTTTTTTTTATCTCAGCATGTACCGTCTTTGAGCCAGCTTTATGTGGAGGGTATTTCTTGTGTTTCTCTTGAGCCACCTCCACCTCTTCCCCCTCTTCCCCCTGAAGAACCTGAACAGCCACCAAAACCTCCATTTGCTGATGAGGAAGAGGAAGAGGAGATGCTCTTAAGAGAAGAATTACTTAAGTCTCTAGCCAACAAACGAGCTTTCAGATCTGAGGTACTCCATTGTTTTTTGAATGTAAACCTCTGGATGGCATTTATATAATAGCTTGATTTGGATGAGGGCTTTAAAGGTCATCTAATCCAATCCCTCTGCAATGAGCAGGGACATACTCAACTAGATCAGGTTGCTCAAGAGTCCTGTCTAACCTGACCTTGTACGTTTTTCAGGCATGGGGCTTCTATCACCTCTCTGGGCAGCCTATGCAGGTGTTTCACAACCTCACAGTGAAGAATTTCTTCCTTATATCCAATTTAAATTTACTTAGTTTAAAACCATTACCACTTGTCCTATCACAAACAGGCCCTGCAAAAAAGATCTTTCTTACAGGCCCCCTTTAAGTATTGAAACATAATGAGGTTTCCCTGGAGCATTCTCTTCTCCAGAGCAAATAACCCCAACTCTCAGCTTTTTCCTCGTAGCAGAGGTGTTCCAGCCTCCCTCATTTTTGTGATAATCATGAGAAGAACTTAAATCCTCACCTGCTAAGTGAGGATTGTAGGCTTTATCTTGCTTTCCTGATGACTTAAATATTAAAAAATAAAACCTAAATTTTCTGAATTTCTATTGCCCTCTGCCCCCCCCAAAGAAACCAAGACAAAAGCTACCCAGGAGTACCCTTTTAACTGTAAATTGCAGCTTGCCTTTTACCTCTGAAGGAATTACAAAACTTCAAGGTACTGAAAATTGGGTATGTTTGGGGAATGAAGATTTTAATTTCTACAAAAAGTTTATCAACTGTCAATTAGAAAACAAGAGACTTTTCAGCCTTCTAGCAGAAGGAGATAGGAGAGGTTAACTGTTCTGTTTTTGTTGTTTTGGATTTTTTTTGAATGAGTAACAAAACTTGTAGTTTTCAAAATTCAGTTTGGTTTTTTTTACCTCATTAAAGATCCTGAATCTTTTGCAGTTGACCTGTGATTAATTGGCATATTTGTGCATGCCTTTTTGATATTATTTCAGAATTACAAGATTTGTCTTGATATGTTTGGCTAGTCTGCCTAAATCACAGTTCTAAATTCTGGAATGGGTATGAAATGGTTTCATTTGTCTGTGTCTTCTAAAATAGCTGTATATGTATATATGTGTATTTTTATGACTTTTTTTGTTTTGTTAGGAAACTTCAAGTAACAGTGGTCCACCTTCCCCTCCTGTTCCAGATAATTTGCAGTCTGTGCCAAGAAGTAATCTGTCTGCTGTCAGTATTAATACTGTGTCTCAGCCACGTGTACAAAATACAAAGTTTGTTAGAGTACCAAGACCTCGAGCAGTTATTACAGTAAGGAGATGTTGGTGCTTTTGATTAATAAGTCTATGAGTTAAACTTTTAATTAGCTGAAGTTAATAGCAGACTTAAGGTTTTGACACAGCATAGAATGGTGGCTTCAGTTAGACATTCGAACTGTTAGTAACTTGGGTAATTCATATGCTATATGCTTTTCTAGAAAGAATTGAACACTAAAGTAAGAATTTACAGCTTGAGAGCATCAAAACACACCAGCACTCATCTGAATTAAGAGACTGTAAATATAGCTCAATTAATGTATTTTTCAGATTAAGACAGAGTAAAGGGTGCTGTTCAGTGGTAGTTAAGCCAATCTGATCACCGTCTGTTGCCAAAAAAAAGGTTGTCTTGCTCTTTTTCTTTCTCTTGCTGCTAGCCAAATCCTGTCTCCCTTATTTAAACTGGCATCTGGAACCTCAGTCCTGTTGCTTAACTGAACAAGTTCAGGTGGTTAGAAAACTAACCTTGTGGGGGGAATAATTCGTTTCCTTCTATGGGGAGTTGAATTTTTTCAGTGAACAATGTGTGAGCATCAGAGCTAGCACAAGTGGTGGCAGATGGCACGTCTGTGAGTGCAGGTGAAAGACGGTATCCTCTAAAGGCAGCAGACTTTGTTACATGAGCTGAAGCCGTTTTCTGTGATGTGACATTCATTTGAACGGTCATGAGAGGTATAAGCAGCTAGTATTTGATTTTGATGTCTGCAATCTTGGATTGTTGGAAACGTTTTACAAGGAACGTATTTGCCTGTTATTCGCGAGCATTTCTAACGCAGACTTGAATGTTACCTCCTGCAGATGATCATTTTCATTACAATTGAAGTACAGGAGTCAGATGATTTGTGATTCGTGTCCTGTGATTGTGGATGAATAGATGTGCTCTGGATAGGTGGGAATAAGTTGAAAATGTTGGAGTACCTTTCATGTTACTACCTTGTAGTAGAGATGCACAAATGCTTAGTGTTTTTTTCCTTACCATGTGGAATTGGAGTGTTACAATAGGAGGAGTTAACCTTCTTTTGACCACCTAATAAATATGTGCCTAGTTGTATTTGTCTCTAACTTTTTCTTCTTGCTGTAAAACTTCTTTCATTCTCCCCACAGCTTCCAAAACACAAGTCTGTTGTAGTTACTTTAAATGACTCAGATGATAGTGAGTCTGATGGAGAGCCGTCCAACTCAACTAGCAGTGTGTTTGGAGGACTAGAATCTATGATAAAAGAAGCAAGGAGAAATGTTGAGGTAAACACTATCAGCACTTATTTAATAGATTCATTTTGTAATATGTTTTGATTTAATTTTTTTAATTAAAATCCAATGTGTCTTTAATTACTACCAAAAATATAGTGGCTTAAAGCTGTTCAATAAGGTCTTCTAAGTTTAAGCTGAAATGCCTCTTAAAAATAGTGGTTAATAGCTGTATTTTAAACTAGTGAGACTAGTACTGACTCAAACCTCATTGTAACAGGCCTCAAAAACCAAAACCCCTCCAAAATCAGAAAAAGAAAATGATCCCATGAGAACTCCAGAGGCTCTACCAGAAGATAAGAAGATAGAATACAGACTCTTGAAAGAAGAGATTGCCAGGTACAACTGAGTTTTAACCATTCATGTAAAATGTATATTCTTTGTATTCCTTTACTAATCTGTTTTTGAAACTGGAAGGAAAATTTGTGTTTGAAAACCCTGCCATTACCTTCAGGTGTTTCCCCCTGCTCAGTTTTTAGTTAGGCAATGTAGCAGTCTAAAGAAAAGTCCTTGAATTTGAATTGATTTCTGAGAGTTGAATGTGGTTATAAAAAGTGTATTATTGGGAGTAAACATCAAAATAACTGTTGAAACTACTGAACATCTTTACTTTTTAATATGTTTTAGTCGTGAGAAGCAACGCTTAATTAAGTCTGATCCACTGAGGAACAGTTCATCCCCTGCAAATTCTGATGGTGAAGTTGATGGAATTGGAAGAATAGCAGTCGTGACAAAACAAGTTGCAGAAGCAGAAACAAAGCTTAAGAAAAACAGGTTTGTATTTTGCTGTCATCAGTCATAGCCTGTTTGCTTAGCAGGGTGAAAATAGTAAATATATTTGAATGTGTAGCATTTAAAGTACAGTAAATGATTGGTTTTTCTGTTGTCTTGAACTAATTCAGCCTTGAATGCTATTGCTGTGCAAAAGGAATGGTGTGGTAGTGCCCATGTGGTGTTTGATGGTAGCTTTCAAGTATGATTTGTCATGCTAACTGTTTTCAGTTGTGCTTATGTACTGTGACTAGAATATCATCTGTGCCACTTAATAACTCTGAAATAATGAATGTACTTTTCTCTCCATGGTACACTTTGAGGATAGCATGTTTTGAAGGGATATGCCTGAAAAAAAAAAAATATATGTATGTATAAACAAAAGAATATTTTTGCAGAATAGGTATGCTGTTTGAAGCTTTTCCTGTATACCTGTTCTCTTAACATGCCTCTTCCATAGTTCTCGCCCTTCTTCCAAGTTACCGTAGAAAACATAAGTGCTTTGCATCCTTCTTCTCTGCTTCTGTTGCTACATGATTTTTATTCTGTGCGGTCTTGTGAGCAAACTGGTTTGCCATCAGATGTGAACTGAAGGATATTCTTCTCCCCTCCCTTTATTCACACTCATTTAAGGCTTTATCTTGCTTCCTTTAATATATAGCTTTTTATATTTAATTACTCTGCTATTGTGCCATAATGCTACTGCTTGTAGTCTGGTAATGCATGTATGTGCCCTAAGGAAGAATTGGGTTGTTACTTAGCAGAGAGTGAGAACGTGTTTTGGATGTCTTAATGTTAAAAACAGAGTTAAACATACACTACTTGCTTACCTTCCCATGTCCTCACAACTGCAATGTTTTCATTTGCTTTAAACTGACATGCTGAACTTGTTATACTAAATGTACTGTATGTACTATCAATATTTATTGTCTCATGGATGTTAAGACTATCTGGAGAAACTTAATGTTGTTTAAGTGAAAAAGAGCTGGGATCTTAAATAACTAGGGCTTCAGATGAGCAGCAGTAGCTCCAAGAAATTTCCCTTTTGAAACTATTTCGTTATGTGGCTTTTCTACTTCTAGACTTCTGTTGATGAAGGATGAATCTCTCTTGAAAAATTTGTTGCAACAAGAGGCCAAGAAAAGGGAGAATGTTCGAATAGCTGAAAATAAAGTTAACAAACTGGCTGAACAACTGCAAGCAACAGAGAAGATCTTGAATGCTAATAAGACGTTTCTCAAGAAGCTTCAGGAACAAGTAACATTAATTTTGAAATGTTTCTGTTTCCTAGAGCTGGAAATATTGAAATAGGAAGCCTGAATTTTGGAGACAGTAGGCTTTCTTTTGAAGTAATAATTCCCATGTCTTTTATATTTTTAGTATGTAGTCATATTTGAAAATTTGCATCTCACTATCGTATTTCTTTTTTTCTTCAGATTCATAAAGTTCAGCAACGAGTTACAGTAAAAAAAGCTCTGGCTTTGAAATATGGAGAAGAACTTGCTCGAGCAAAAGCAGTAGCAAGTAAGGAAATTGGGAAACGTAAACTGGATCAAGATCATCTCAGAGTAAGTCTGCATGCTTTTAAACCATACTGTACTTGAAAAGCAGTAGTAATTTGGATTAGGAAACCTGGATAAAATGGGATTTCAGGAAATCATTTGAAGAGCACTATAGTAATCTTTCTGTTGGTTTCCTGTATTTTTGAGAATTTCCTATACATTTGAGAGTTGAACAAAAAAAAATGTAAAGAAGAAAACTCTGCAAAGCCTGTCTGTGCCAGGGGAATGTTATTAATAAATAAATAATAAGAGGAGCCTGAGAAGGAGGGATGAAAATGCTTTGTCTATAGACATCAGTCATCCCAGTAAAACTACGTAGCAAAAGTGAAGCAAGGCTAAAATAGCTTTGTAAATTTCTTTTTGTTTCTGGAGATGCTCAGAAGCTGTTCGGACACAATCCTGAGTAACATGCTCTAGGGGACCTTGCTAGAGCAGGGAGGTTAGACTGCATGACCTCTGGTGGTCCATTCCAACCTTACCCATTCTGTGATCGTGTTCAGCTGTCCCTGACCCCTCACAGCAATTGTGTGCACTTGATTTATAGCGCACCTTTTAAATGTTACCAGAACTTCTGTTGAAGGCCCAGTACGTGATGTGAGGTAACTTCTATTGAAAAACCTGCAGACCTGCCACTTGAATTGTGGCAAACTCTTGTGATTTTCCTGCTGTTAGTAGAAATTTTCAGGAAAGTGTTTAAAATGTTTCTATAAACTCTAAATTAAATATCTTGCCTGTTTCATTTACCTCCTGTCAGTAGATCAGTAAATATGAAAATAAAGGGAATTTTTTTCTTTTCAGCCAAGCAAAATGTTGAAATTGGAGACCTCTCCTGCATCAAGTCCAAAAAAGCATTCAGCAGAATTGATTGCACTAGAGAAAAAGCGACTACAGCAACTGGAGTATGAATATGCTTTAAAGATTCAGAAACTGAAAGAGGCCCGTGCACTTCAAACAAAGGAACAATCAAACCTTGCACCTCCTACAGAAGAGGAATCTGAATTTGCAGTACCTCAGCCATCACTTCATGATCTTACACAGGATAAATTGTCTTTGGACAGTGAAGAAAACTACTTTGATGATGAAGTTCTGTTGAATTCAAACCGAGAACGAAGGAGGTCTTTCAGAGAATCTAATTCTTTCACCAAACCAAATCTTAAACACATGGACACTCCAAAACAAGAAACTATAAACAAACTTTCTAAAAAGGCATCAGAGGAGCCAGAACTGTTCCTTGGGTTGAATATTGATGAACTGAAAAAACTTTATGCTAAAGCTGACAGCTTGAAAGAGCTGCTAGTGAAAAGTACTGTCTTTATAGTACCTAAGGACGATCTGTTGTGTGGTCAGGTAAATACTCTAAAACTATATATGAAGGTTGTCTTTAGGTGATATTGCAATGACTCTCTATCTGTTTATCCCTTTCCTAGGAAATTCCAGTGGACATGGATTTTGTTACATCACAAAATAAACAAAATGAAGTGAAACCATTTCCATTTGGTCCATATCATAGTCCTCTTCTAGTATTTAAATCCTACAGGTATGAAGACTGTAGCAGCTCTTTTGACTTATGTATATATGTGTTGTTCTTGAAGTATTCTTCACTGCTCTTGCTCTTGGTTTGTTTTTTGATCTTTACTTATTTACACATTCTAAAATCTGTGCATTTTTTCACTGTTTTTTGGGGGGGGGGGGGGGNTTTCTTTTGTTTTTGGGGGGGGGGGGGGGTTAATCTTTTACACTTCTCTTTCACTACTACTTGACGTTGATCTTCCGCTGACTAGAGCGTGAATGCAGTTTTTCTAGAACTAAACTGAAATGGAGTTTCAGTAGTTTGCTTTCCTTACTGGGTCATTACTAAACTTTGTCATTTTATATGAATGAAGTTCTGCACCTGAGGGAGAACAGAATGCTAGAACAGAATCTGTTTAGATTGAGAAGTACTGTTTTGGTCCCTCCCTCAATGTTTTTCACCTTTCTCTTAACTCATAGGTCAGTGATGCTTTTGGGTAGTAGTAGGGTTTTTGAAATAATGAGGTTTACTACAGAAAAAAAATGAATATTTTTTAAATGTTTTGTTCAGCAAATATGATGTGTTGCCTTGTATGCTTTGTCACAATAATTCATGTTTCATTTTAGGTTTAGTCCATATTTTCGAACCAAGGAAAAACTGTACCTCAGTTCAGTAACATATAGCAATATGATTGAGCCAAAACAGTGTTTCTGCCGTTTTGATTTAACAGGCACATGTAACGATGATGACTGTCAGTGGTGAGTTCTTCTTAATTTTGTTCATTTGAACTAAACCTCTCTTAGATACCTGAGTCAAACACCAAAATAGGCGTATTTTTAATTTCCTTAAAACATCTGTATTTGTGATCCTGTGTACAAGTTCTAGAAAAAATTATTTTTTATATGCCATTGCAGGGAAAAAACCCTTTCATCTAAGCTATGAAGAGAGGAGGCTTTTTACATGTAGATTCAGAAAAGCCTTATTGACTGGTGGAGTATTTCATCTTTTGGTTGCCTTGTAATTTGGATGGAACTCCTTTTGATTTATAGCTTCAGCAGAACTTAAGGAACTTCAGGGAATGGTTGATCCTATTAAGAACACTAGAGATGTATCCTGTTGCTAACTGAAATAAAGCATAGACCAAATATTATGTGATTATGTTAAAAAAAAAATTAGTTGTGGAATTCTAGTTTTCTGGGAAAAATTATGACTAAGTCTGTTTCTATGAAGCCTGGTGTTATATCAAAAGTAGTTGGTTTAACAGTATTGCACAGTATATTTTAGAAGTTGTTACAACAGCAAAGGCATGTGAATTATTCACAAATGAAGTCAATTTGGAAACTTGTAACTACTAGAAAAACATAATGGGAGTAGACTTCAGCTCTCTTTTTGCCCTTTTTGGTGTCAGACAGCTTTTTGGATCAGCTTTTAGCCGTTGCTGTCAAACATGGTTTGAGTCTTTTAAATACAAAGTGATATCTAGTTCTTCTAACTATCTTGTTTGAACTGGAAATTTCTAAATACTGTGGTTTTGTGTTAGTGCAAAAGAGCATGTAGAGGTTTGCTTTAAAGAGTAAAGCTATAGTGAGATAGACTAGGATTAAGATATTGCAGGCTTAAGAGTAGAGAAGACCCAGACGTACTTAAGAGAAATTTGAAAGCAGACTGTAGTGTGGATATCGCATTCTTGATGCTTCACCCTAGTGTACAGTAAGCTTTATAGTTACAAGCCTTATTAAATTTTTGCTGTAATAAATATATTAATTGCTTATTTGTCTTTTAGGCAGCACATGAAAGATTGCACTCCTAGCCGTAAGCAGCTGTTTCAGGATATTCTGTCTTACAATTTAGAACTGATTGGCTGTTCAGAAAAAAGCACTGATGAGGAAATCAGCACTGCCACAGGTTTTTTAAGTCTCTTGTTCACTTATATTTACAAAGTTTGATTTCTGAAAGGGATAGCTTTCATTAAGCTCTGGATGCAAGGACTTTGATGTAAAGCAATACGTAAGATACAGCTATATACAAAAATAGGTTTCTGCAGTTGTCCAGCTTGGTTCTTAGTGGGTAAGTTACCTTTGTGTCTTTTACAGAAAGAGAAAAATACTGATCTGTGGATAATTTTGCTCAAAACAATCAAGTATTGCTGGGATTTGGGGGGTTGGGAAGCAGTGGACATGAAATCTTACCCCGTATCATTCTTCACTTCTTTTTGTAACTGCTGGACTGGTCTGTTTCAGTGGAGCTGGCATTTTCTAATACAGTTGCTATAGAGACAAGTTGCCAAACAGAACTTCAGTTTCATTTCTTTGTTTTAGCATGTACCTCCTGAAGGAGTCATATTTCATGAATTCAGCATAGGTTGTGCTAAATTGCTGTTAGATAAATCCATAAATGAAGACAGATAGGTAATCTAAGATATGGATATTTTTTTTTTTTTTCAGAAAAATACATTGAAAAACTTTTTGGCATAAATAGAGACCGTATGTCAGTGGATCAGATGGCTGTTCTTCTGGTCAGCAATGTCAATGAGAGTAAAAGTCACAGTAAGTAATTTGGTAGATTAAATATAAGTGCCTTGATGACTTTGTGAATTAAGACTGTTTTTTGTTGTTGCTTAATTTATCTCATTATTATAAATACTGTTTATGATAAATTAAAGGCAACAGAGGTTTTTTAAGGCAATAATGTAATAGGTTTGGAATCCAATTTGGAAAACTGACGTGTACTTCTGAGCACAATAGATTTTTAAATAAGTAGTGTTGAAACTTATACACTAGTGTCGCACTCAGAATGTTTTTTTTGTTCTAAAATCTTTGAGCAAAGATGTTTTAATCTTGAATACAGAAACTAAGGAAAAAATAATTCTACTGCTTTGCTTGTTCATAGCACCTCCATTTACAACATGGAAAGACAAAAGGAAATGGAGACCAAAGTATTGGAGAAAACCTCTTTCAGATAGTAGCAGCAGTGAAGAGGAACAGTTCGTTGGACCTATTAAATATGGTAACGTGGATATGTAACATCCATTAGATTACTGATACCTACCAGCCTCTACCCAAAATCTAGTTTTTAAAGTGGTTCTTAAGAAAACTGATGCATTTGATAGCTCTCAGAAAACTTCTGTTTCCTGCATGCAGACTTTATTTTGCATAGATATTTGGGTACAGTTTGACCTAAATTTATTGTATTTAAGGAAAAAATCTAGTATAATGTGTGACTGGAAGTTAAGGTGGAACTTTTACTTACTTGTTCTTATAAGGAACATAAAGGACTATTTCCCTAGAATGTTTCAGCTTTGCCCATAGACAGGACTTTAAATTTTTTTTTTCCCCTTCCCAGAACTACAAGTAGTAAAATTTCATGTATTAGGTTATCTTGAATTTGTGCAGAGCTAGTGTTTGGTGTTGAGGTCAGGAGATAAAAAAAGCTGGTGTTAAATGGCATTTGAGACTTGGAAGCTTGCTCGAACGTCAGCAACCCAGCAGGATTTCACATGTGACTCATGCAACTGGGAGCTTTAAGATTTGTTAGCAAATCCTATGAAAAGGATTTTTAGACTCAGGATTGAGAACTTTTTCTTTGTCAGATGTCTGTTTCCTAGTGCTGCCTAATGAACTGCCTTAATTGGTTTCTGTTGATCAAAGCAGCCTTGTACTGCTATTTATTTCTTGCCTTTGTGTTGGAAATATAATCAGCTACCGTGTTCTGAGTTTCAGAGGATGTTGAAATAACAATATTTTCCTCTTGTCAATGGCTATACTTGAAATGCCACCCCTTGTGTGAATTCTGATCTTACAAGTCACTTCTGTTTGAAAAGAAACAGTTTTCCAATTTTTTTTATGTGCAGCTCATCCCACAGAGCACAAAAAAAGAGTTCCCGCTCTTGATGCTGTGGTGACTCCAGATGATGTCCGGTATTTTACAAGTGAAACTGATGACATTTCCAACTTGGAGGCAAGCGTCCAAGAAAACCCCTGTGATGTACAGCTTTGGATTAAGCTTGCATACAAATACTTGAATCAAAATGAAGGGTAAGTCTGCTACATTTTAGATTTGATTTTGTGCTTTACCCATGCTGCTGTGATCAAGTTTCCTTTCTGATATTAAATAATTTTATTCAACTATGCAAAAAATATTTTATTACTTAAAAGCAAGTCAAAGAATACATTAGGTTTCATAGTGTATGCAGTATATTATGTGAGGATTTATCTTTAAGTAGGTTCTGATTCATAACAGAAGTTGATGGAAAGTAGTATTGGAGAAATAATTGTGTTTGAAAGTGCACAGCCTAATGTATACCCAAGATTACAGTGGAATGTTGTACTTCCAGTGATAAAAGTAGTGGACCGATAAATCAGTTTCTCTACAGCATGAGTGGTTGGAATAATGTTTGAAATTACTTTAAATTACTTTAATTTCTTATAGTAGAACTGTTCTGCATCTGAAACTTTCATTGTAAATGACAGTGCATATTAAAAAAAATACAGCTGTCACTTCCATTCTAATTATAAGCATCCATTTTCATATTTGATGTTGTGTAAGTCTTAATACTAACAGAGTTGATATGAGTGTTTTTTTTAATGTTTACAGCTCATCATCTGAGTGTTTAGATTCTACTTTAAATGTTTTGTCTCGAGCCCTTGAGAACAACAAAGAAAATCCTGAAATTTGGTGTCATTACCTGAGACTCTTCTCAAAAAGAGGAACAAAGGAGGAGATACAGGAAATGTGTGAAACAGCAGTGGAATATGCTCCCTCTTATCAAATCTGGTGGACAGTAAGTAAAAATGTGTATATGAAATGTTCATGTAAGTGTGCAGGGAAAGTGAAATGAAAAACCCTATAGCTTTTTGAAAACTTTTAATAAAAAAAGTCGCTTAGAAAATGAAGCAATTCAGAGTTCTATTTGCAGGGTATTTGTAGAGATCATCACATTTTCTCAGGTAGCAGAAGTTATTTAAAGCTGAGATGTTATATTTCTTTGTTACTTAAGCTGGCAAAATTTAACTTTGACTACTTGATTTTCAGTACTCAATGGTATTTTTTGAGATTTAATGTAAAAACCTGGTGTGAGGAAGGGAAATATGGCTCATAAAGTGGTAAAAGACATTATCCAGAGTTTACTATTTGTATGATCTTAAGGTTCAAGCTAGAACCTTTACTAGTATTCTGATGATTACTATTATTAATAATTCTTTCTCTCAAGTTTTTGAATTTGGAGAATTCCTTTGATGGAAAAGACTATGTTTGCGGGAGGATGCTACAGTTCCTAATGGAAGTGGCAGGAAGAGAAGAAAATCCGAATCTCGTGTCCTTTCAGCTTCTGGAAACTCTCCTATACAGAGTTCACTTAAGCCTGTTTACAGGAAGACATCAGAATGCTCTTGTTCTGCTGCAGGTAACTTCCAGGTTACCACCTCAGGAATTGTCTTAATACCTTCACCTTCCTAATGCCTGTGACTCTGATAGCATCAACTTTAGAAGAACTGTTCCTTCCTTTAGGAAAACTCCTTCAGCAAATAGACAATTCTGTTTTGAGATGTGATGTCATTGTAAACTTCGGATATACCTTTGGGATTTTTGTAACCTGTGGTTGGCTTTGCTTGTGTAGCTAATAGCCTACAGTAGTACTATGTCTCAAAATAATTGCTAGGGAATTGCTTTACTACTTGATTTCTGGTAAGCCACAGGACACTTTTCTGCAGTGAAGGACGTGTGACTAATACGTTGCCTCAGATACTCAAATGTTTATTGCCATGGGAATTACCAAGCCAATAGTTCCTGGGAAAGAATATAGTGTCATGATAGCTAGAAGTATTGCTGTGCTCCAGTACTTGGAGGCTGTTAAATTAGACTTTCTTGATCCCATGAACTGCAGTCATGGATTTATCTCAGACTTTTTGTTGTGACTGTAGAAAGAATTTAGGTTACTGTTACCCTGTAGACGATAGGACTGATGGATGAAGGTAACACCAGCTCCTGCTAATAGGGGAAGCTGCTATAGTTTTAATTGCAGTTTTTCCATTTCGACCAGCAGGTGGCACCTACTGCTTGCTATATCCTAAAATATTTTTCTCAGTTGTGTGGTTTAAGGCCATAATGCTTTTTTTATAGCTGCAGTTTAAATAGCAAAGTGTAATGCTGTGTTGACTTTGAGTACATAGTGTTTCTTCAGAAATTTCTCCACTAACCATGAGATTCTGTTTCATTTTAGGAACGATAGTGTTTACACTGTCTAATTATAGACTTAAATGATTTTATTTGGGATCTACTAATTTAACTGGGCTATTCTAGCTTTTACTGGTATGTAAAAGCTATGTACCTATGACTGGTAGGAAAATTTGAAGCAGTATCCTTGTTCTCAGTAATGTTTCCAACACATTCTTTAAAAAAAAAAGTATATCTAGAGATGGTAATGCCTTCAGAAAAATGGAAATGTGTTGAGAGATGCATGTTTTAGTCTTATTTCTGTTCACTTTTCAAAGTAACAGTGTTCTACAGTTTTTCTAGAACTGTTGCTAGAAATCATGCACACAGTTTGGATACAGTCACACATTCACATAAGCCAAATAGAATCTTCCTTGATGTGAATAATTAGTTCCTGTCTTTTCTGTGGAGAAGACTCAAGAATATTAAAACTTATTCTTCTTGTTTCCTCGAAGATTTTGTGGTTGAAATATATTTCTTTTAACCTTTACAGAATGCTTTAAAATCAGCAAATGAAAAGATAATATCAGAAAGCCTTACTTTAAGTGACCGTTGCCTGGCTTGGCTGGCTTACATACACCTAACTGAATTTGGCATTCTCCCAGCCAAGTTCTATGATCCAGCTAATGTCAGTCCTTCAAGGATCATGAACAAAGAGCCATTTTTAATACCATGGCAAACAGTTCACGATGTGAAGACTGATACCGATACGCTGTTAGCTATGTTTGAAGGTAAGATTAATACATTACTTGCTGCTTGTAAATCAAGAAATATCCAACTTTTGGAATTCCAAGGCAGTTTAGTATTGCTGATGACTGTGTTAAGCCACTAGGATTAATTCAGTACATACTTCATCCTGATTTGAACAGAGCAGTGAGGAAAGTCCATGTTCTGGGATACTCACACACACACACTGAATTTTTCATCTAGGGTTCAAAGCCATAGATTTGTCTCTGAACTATGATACTCTTATCAAGATAAAGAACAGTGGCATGTGACAGTATGACAGTTTTTCTTAGGGTTATGCAAGCATAAAGCAAATCATCTGTTGTCCTTCTCTCTTACCCTTCCTCTCCTCAGTGGGTTGTGCTTGTTGGAAAGTTACTTTCCTGGAAGATTAGTGTTTTTCCTTAAAGGCAGAGCAATGCATGTGTTGGTCTTCATTCAGAGTTTAAAATGAGCTGGTTTTTGTTTTTTAAAAGATGTAAAATGAAGAAACTAGAAGAAATAGAGTTCTTCACTTGTAGTGCTGCCAGAGGTAGAATTTATAATAGTATTGTATAAATGTTAGTACTTAGTGCAGCAGCAATAATGAAATGTCACTGAGAACATATCTGTTCTACAGATGGTAATGCAGTGTGGAAATACTCATGGATAGATTGAGTAGCCTAGCAGTGGGAGTGAAGACAGTGTAGTCATGATAATGAGGTATTCGTTATGAGGTGTTCACTGATGGGAACTTCTTACTATGGTGAGAAAAAAACAATACCCTGTATTAGCTTTTGTCTCAATTGCTTTCAGCAGCTGTGGTGGAAATCCTGGAATGTAGTTTTAAACATAGTGATATACTGCTATCTGTAATGTGGCTTTAACATTTCATTGGTAGATGTTTCCTGGTTTTTGTTTGTTGTTTTTTTTTTAAATGAATGAGAAATGAAGCTTCCAAAAGACTCTTGCCTTTGCACGGTGGTGATAAGTGTTAAGAAAGTTAATCCAAACACGATTATCTTCCTTTAGTAATTCACAAAAGCAGCGCTCTCAGAAACATCTTTCCACACTTACGTATTTTCATTATATTAAATGAGTCTTTTTATTATATTAAAGCTTCAAATAATTTTGTCATTGCTTGAGGTCTAAAGGCTTGTTTTTATACTTTTGTTTTGAAGATGCAGTCAAAGCATGTACTGATGAAAGCCTTGAGGCTGAGAAAAGAATAGCTATATGTTTTCCTCTCTACAGAAACATGATAGCTTTGCTGAAACTTCTGGAAAGGTAAGTGGTTTCAAGACATTTTTAATTGGAATACTCAACTCTGCTTTCTTGTAAACTTACTTTTACTTTTCTTTAAGGTGGGACTCTGCTGCAGAACTTTGTAGATCTTTATTGGAGCTCTGCCCTAACAACTGTCAGCTCTTGGAGAGTTTAGCCACCTTGTATTTGCAGATGGAGCAGAGTGACAGTGCCTACAAAGTGTGGAGTGAAGCTTTTGAGAAGAATCCTCAAAGTGCAGAAATTTTTTATCGGTTGTGTAAATTCCTGGTTTCACAGGTAACACTCGACTCCAAAACTCATTTTGTTGACCTACTGGCTCTATAAAGCTGTTTTTTCAAACCCTTACCAGATGGATTGATCTTCATGATATTTTTGTCTTGTACTCCTTTATGTAGACAGGAGAAATAGAATTGGCAAGATTAGTGACATGATTAAAGATAATCAAAGGAATTATGTAAAATCATAAATTTATA